>VTFQ01000013.1:8386021-9586021 GCA_036281575.1 Ancherythroculter nigrocauda
AAAACTATTTATGAAGGTAAAAAAAGTTACTTAGTTCTGCTTTAAGTTTCTTTACACACGGCTTTGTCTTGTGGTTGTATTTATTTTGTTTTCGTCTTTGTGTTGATTTCTTTAATTTTTTGCCTGAGAGGAATTCAGCGAAAACATTTACGTGAGAGCTCCGACAGAGACGTCTTCACAGCCTTTAACGTTAAGCTCCGTTTCTTTATACACGGCTTTGTCTTTTGGTTGTATTTATTTTGTTTTCGTCTTTGTGTTGATATCTTTCACTTTTTGCCTGAGAGGAATTCAGCGAAAACGTTTACGTGAGAGCTCCGACGGAGACGTTTTCACAGCCTTTAACGTTTATGTATTTTGCCCACCCGTGGCCTCTTCCGGAGTTTCCATCTTGGAATTGCGGATCCTTCACCCACTGCTTATCGGGACTTCCAGAAAATCAGTAAGTAACTTTACTATCACTACTAGGAGCACAAAAAAAAACAAAACAAAACAAAACAAAACAAAAAAACAGTTCAGTACCACACCCTTGTCAGGCTGTGGAAAGCCACATGTATACAGCTAGCACTAGGAGTATAACCAGTTAGCTTTCCATCAAAATGAATTACTCGTGCAAGCACTGTAATTTCACCACAGCTTCAATTACTGCATTTGTTCGTCATTTGAGCATACACAGAAATCTAGCTAACTTTAGATTTCCATGTGGCGTAGCAAAATGCTTTGCCACTTTTGTGACGCGTGGTGCCGTTCAGAGCCACATGTACCGCTTTCACAAGAAGACAGCTAAACCAGTACTTAAAAGGAAAATTGATGGAGTTGATTTGGCTTGCTCTGTTGAAGGTTGTAACTATGTGTCAGCAAATTTTCCAAGCTTACATGAACATCTTCATTGGCATATTAAAGATGGCACAAAAGTGTCATGCCCTTATATTAATTGTTTAAAACATTTCCGTGTCCGTTCAACCTTTGCCTCGCACTTGAATCGGAAACACAAGAGTATATCTAGTTCTCCACGTATTAGTCAAAGTTCTACCAGTGCTGCTAGTACTAACATCACCTGTGCCTCCATGTCATCAGACAGTGAACTAGATCACACTTTTGAGACCACTTTTGACGATGATAATGACAACACAAATGATGAAGTGGACACAGATGATTTTATGAACAATCTGGCCATGTTTTATCTCCGAATGCAGGCTAAAATGCTGTTACCAGCCAGTACAATTCAGACCTTAATAGAGGAAATACAAGAGGTACACAACACTGGTTTGACTCATCTATTGTCTAGGATGCATGAAGTTAACAAATCTGAATGTGCCTGAAAGTGATATTAAGAGGCTCCTTGATAATCTCTCAAAAGATAACCTTCTGAAAATGTGCAACGAAGGAGTGTTTAGAACAGATCAAACCCGTAAAACCTTCTTTAGCTATGTTGAGCCAGTCAAGACTTATTTGGGCATTGATGCTAAAGGCAAAGAGAGGTTCTACCAGTACGTGCCCATCAAGGATACAATAAAATCACTCCTCTCTCAGAACTCTGTTAAAGAGCAGTATGCCCAAGCTAAAGCTGACACAGAAACAAATCCTGATGTTCTGAAAGATGTGAGAGATGGTAGAAACTTTAAAGAGAATATACTTTTACGAGATTCACCATCTTCATTGTCTCTCATCTTGTATCAGGATTCTTTCGAAGTTGCGAACCCACTGGGCTCAGGCAGAAAAAAACACAAAATACTGGCCATGTACATGACACTTGCAGAGATTGCACCACACAACAGGTCTTCCATTGATCCAGTGCAACTTATGTTGTGCAGAGAGGAGGATTTCCAATTTTTTTGGTCAAGAAAAAGTGTTCTCCACTTTAGTCAGTGACTTAAAAGAAATGGAGGAAAATGGAATTGAATATGGTGCTGAGGAGAAAATAAAAGGCTCTGTGATTGCCATTACTGGAGATAATCTGGGGTCACACAGTATTGGCGGGTTTACTGAAAACTTCAGTAAAAGCACACATTTTTGCCGGTACTGTGTCATCGACAGAGTGTCTTTTCAAACAGATCCCTGCAAATCTGGTCCTAAAATAACCATAGAGAGTTACAAAAACATTGTGGCAGACCTGGTAGACCAGGAAATAAACAGTGGAGTAAAATTTGACTCAATTTTCAATCAGTTGAAATATTTTCATGTTTGCCAGCCAGGGCTCCCTCCATGCTTGGGTCATGACCTTTTTGAAGGGGTTGTTTCATTTGATCTTGCTATGTACATTAAGCACTTATTGACAGTGGGCAAACACTTCACCTATGGTCAACTGAATCGGACTATATCACAGTTCACATACCTAGGCAGTGATGCAAATAACAAGCCATGTGAGGTTAAAACTAATGCGGAGAAGCTGGGAGGGCATGCAGCTCAAAACGTCTCGGTTACGTATGTAACCCTCGTTCCCTGAAGGAGGGAACGGAGACGTACGTCAGTAGTGACCGACGAATTGGGATATCGCTTAGAGAGCCCTATCATCTTCGTGTAAACTAAAATAAGCCAATGGAATTGGCGTGCGATATTTGCATAATGCGCACCGCCCCCGACAGGTGTATATAAATAGGAAGCGGATGCAATCGCACTCTGTTTTTCGCTGAGGAGACAACTGGTGTCCGCACTACAGCGAGGGTACAGAAACTGTGGCGACGGGACGTACGTCTCCGTTCCCTCCTTCAGGGAACGAGGGTTACATACGTAACCGAGACGTTCCCTTTCAGTCGGTCACGTTCGACGTACGTCAGTAGTGACCGACGAATTGGGATCCCAACTAAAGCGCCACAGTTACGAAACCCCTTCCAGTGCCCAGCGCAAGCTCAGCCGTCCATAGCACCGGCTGGCGGTGAAGGGGGCGAGCTTACACCGAGAGAGTCTACTGCTGTCTAACCACTACCCACTAAGTAAACTAGACTACACTGGGGAAGCGAACCCGTAAGGGACACTGCGGAGACCACTACCTACCCAATGGGGGAGGAGTTTACGTGGGAAATACACATATGGACTGGCCCGGGGGGCAGTACGCATATGGAGTCCCTGGGATGGCTCCACCTGGTAGGGGGAGACTCATCTGACAGGTGACAGCAGAGCTGGCTCTGCTAAGGGAAAGACACGGACTCGGCCCGTAGGGAGTTTTAAACCGTGGATAATTACACATATGGGACCGCTCGCGTAGAGGAAAAGTAGGAAAAGGAAAGTAGAACATAGGTTATTAAAAGTATTTCTTCTAGCCTATCAATTTGATGTCTGTAAAAATGTGATCTCAAAGTTGTATAGTTGGCTACAACAAGCTAAGACAGACATATTATACATAAAGGAGAGATGGGAGCGGGAAGGCAACTTGAGTCTTTCAGTAGAGGAGTGGGAAAGAGTATGCGAGGCACAATGATATAAACTTTCTGGAATCTCATTGTGCTTTAACGCATTGAAGTTAGGGTTTTTTGATCACATGCCCCAAAGGGGCATGTTGGAGAAGGTGAACTATCTAGTGCTAGATCTTCCTTTGTTTAGGAAACCCAGATTGCTTGCGATAACCAAGATCATGCGTAGAATTTATCAGGACAGTCGATTGGGGTCTGACCCCTGCTGTGCGGGGTGTACAGGGAGTTGCCATCAAGAAGTCATAAACATAACAATCACAATGAAACATAAGTAGAGAAGTCTACATATGTCACCAGTTTATTATTTTCTTTTTTTTAATCTTTTTTTTTTTTTGTATGTGACTTCTTTGTTAACAAAACAAATACAGGGGTTGAACAAAGGAAACCAAAGACACAGCTGAAGCTGATGGGTATAGAAACAAACAATGACATAATCCGTAGCCATAGAAACCTTCCTATATAAAACTTGTATACTTAAATGTTTATCTCTCTATGAGATTTTTTATATAAATGAATGGGTTAAAATGTTTGAAAAACCAAAGCCAATGAAATAAAAAAAGAGTATGATGACTGTGTAAATGTTTTTAATTATTCTGCTGTAAAACAAAATCTGATCGTATAGGGGATATATACTCAATCCAATCTTTCCATTGTACTGAAAATAACTGAGACTTAAGTCTTAAAGCATAGGTTAGCTTCTCCATTGTAAAAATATCATGTACTATGTACACCCAGTCATCTAGAGTAGGCAAAGTTGGTTGCAGCCACTTTCTTGTGAATACTTTTTTACTTGCTATGGATAGGATTCTGAACAGGTATTTGTTTGAAAAAATCACTGGTAAACCCAGGTACATCACCTCAAAACTGAAAGGAATGTGAATCTTAAGAGTAATTACTAGACATTTGTGTATCTCATACCAATATTGTTTAATAGAAATACAGCCTCAAAAAATGTGGAAATGGATTGCCTTGTCAACCCCACACTTTCGCAAACAACTGGATCTACGACTGATGCTTGATCTGAGCAGGTGTGGAAAAAAAACCTAGCAACACCCTTCCACGCAAACTCTCTCCAGAACAGAGAATATGTAGTTTCCATTGTGCCTCGCATACTCTTTCCCACTCCTCTACTGAAAGACTCAAGTTGCCTTCCCGCTCCCATCTCTCCTTTATGTATAATATGTCTGTCTTAGCTTGTTGTAGCCAACTATACAACTTTGAGATCACATTTTTACAGACATCAAATTGATAGGCTAGAAGAAATACTTTTAATAACCTATGTTCTACTTTCCTTGATACATCTCCTATAGCATGCTCTGCATAGTGCCGCAATTGGAGATACCTATAAAAGTCTTGGTTCTCTAGCCCATGATTTCCTTTAAGCATATGAAAGCTCTGAAGTTTCCCTTTATTCATAAATGTCCAATAGGCAGTTAAGCCTTTAGTTGTCCAACTTTTAAACCTACTATCTGTTTTGTTGGGAACAAACTCAGTATCATAGGCACACCAGCGGAGCAATATCATGGAATCTTTCAAATTACATAATTTCACTACTTTCTTCAAATGTTTAGGGATACATTTAACCAAGGGTTATCTATATTTAATAATATATTTATCAGTCCAACATCTCCCAATGCAGCCTGAACTGGGACATTGTGAGATATAACACTTTCTATTTCCTTCCATCTAGATTGATATACTGGATTACATAAACACACCAAAGGTTTAATCTGGGCAGCATAATAATGATCTTGAAAACAAGACAGTGCCATTCCCCCCTTCCCTTTCGATAGCTGAAATGTTTTATATCTAATTCTGGGGTTCCTCCCTTTCCAGATAAATCTTGAAAATAATTTATCCAGTTTATTATTTTCAATAAATCCATTTATAATATTTTCATCATCACACTTATAATATTTTCGAGGTAAAAAAAAAAAAAAATCATAATAATGGTCCATAACATGTAGAAATATGTTGGAATTTAATTTGTTTTTAACCTCTATACACTGTAATTTTTTACACATTTTATGGAAAATAGCTACATTTTTACAGTAGTTTTCTGTTTTCTTAAATTACATACAGATTCATGTAAAATTACAAACAATATCTGTAATTTATCAACTTGACTGCTATTTTAAGTATTGATAACAAATTACAGAAATTCTCTTTTTTAAATAGGAAAATTACTTTTTTTTTACTATGTTTAAATTACATTACAAAGCCTAAAAATTCATGTAAAATTACATGAATGATCATAATCTGTAATTAAACATGTGGCTCATTATATTAAAGGGTGATATCCCTGTAACATCTGTAACAATGTAACATCTTTGTAATTTTAAAGTAAATGTTATTGGTATTTTTTACATTCAAACTCTGTAATTCTGGATACAAATATAGCAAACTATGCAATCTAATTATCAAACAATGCTTTCAGGCCTTTGCCCACGCACCAGTTGATCCGAATGTCTTTACAAATTTTATTGTGAATAGAGATGAAAAAAAGCACACATATTCTTTAAAAGCTGAAACACACCAAAATCCACCAATCAGCTTTCACAAACACACACATGGCATATATACAGCCATTTTAAAGTATTGGTTTTATGTTATCTGATCAGAATATGCATTTTTATTTCTTTATTTGGAGTAGGTGAGAGAAATCCTATACTGAGACATTTGAAACTAACAAAAAAAAAAAAAAAAAAAAAAAGCAGAACATGGAGAAAATGGTCTGAAGGTACTGGAATGCATCCCATCATGCAATGTGTAGAAAACACAGATTCAAATATGGAAAAATGATAACCGCTGCAGTCAACAGCTTGAAGTATCATGCTGTTAAATAATTTTTAATTAATTTGTTACAAATACAGAGGAAAAAAATAAAGAATGGTGATGTTAAAAAATGAAGCCTTGGTAAAACACTGTGTTTCAGAAAAAAGTTGGTCAAAGAAAAAAAATCAAGAAACATACATTTTATGTGCGGATAAAGTCAAGATATCTAACTATTGTGAGTCAGGTATTTGAGGTAAACTTACCTGGGATCAGTCTGGCTTGTGAAAGAGTTGTGTATGTTGTTAGGTTTTGTTTTATTTATTCATAGTCAATATTTGTATGGTTACATTTATTTCAATGTATTTACGAATATACTGTTTTTACTGAGTTTGTCTTAAGCTAAACAAATATTTAAAATTAAAAAAAAAAAACATTTAAGAGATGTTAAACATTTTTTGATCATATGCCACTTACCATAATGACATCCTGAAAGAAGAACAAATCGAGACAAATATGACAACACACTGTCGTGCCTGGTTCCTGGATCAAACCTAAAAGGCTGACACCTAAAAAGACAGCATTGGAGCGGCCTGAATCAACTAACCTTTCACTTAAAACTACTCAAGTTTACTTTTTATTGAAGTCCTGAGTACAAAGAAAATATGATTCCATGACTGTAACATATTGTAACTAAGTGTAATAGATAGCCTTGTTTTAAGCTCAATAGTTGTAAATGTTACACACAAACAGCAAGACTCACTTTTCATGTTGATGCATTATGTGACTGCAGTTTTCTGTTCGAGTCGGGTTAAGTCAGTATCATGTTAGGTAGTTTGCTAACGCGCCTATACACGTGCAATGTAAATGGAAACTATTTAGCTAACTACCACTACCAAGCTAACCGACTTATTAGCTAGGCACGACTGAAACTTAATGCATGCCATAAATCCTATTTTTTTTGCGTGTGTTGTATAATTTAATCACAAATGTGATTGCATATCATATAAAACACACATTTATCGATTATCACACCACAGTAGTTAGCTTGTATGTTAGGATGGACTACTATGACAATTAGCAGGTTAAATAGAGTAGCCTATAGGATCTGTTGTCATTGCACTTCCGCACTACAGCGTGGTTAGGTTGTATGGCAGGAGAAAAACTGGCAACATCAGGGATAGGTACATTAATTATCTGTAGTAAAACTAATTAGACCATTTTTAAATATCTGAATGTTCATTTAAACTATTTAAACATTATAATGGACCTACTGTATAGGTGTTTTATGTCGTAGAACAACTTCAAACATCTTTAAATGCTTGAAATCATTGATTTCACTGGTAGTTTAAGAAAACACTTGACTGCAATGTAGGCAACACAATTTCAATTATACCATATAAAGATTATTTTTGTGTTATATCCCAGGTAGCCAAAAAAATCTGGACCAACAACGGCCCAATAGACAGTTCGGCTGAACATTGTTGTGTCCCGTTATGTGAGGCATCCTCAAAGTTTAACTCTATACTGAGTTTGAATGCACTACCAGTAAGTTAGCCGAGTTTCCACTGTCGGGACAGTGCGAGCCAGGGCTTTAAAGGGTTAGTTCATCCAAAATTGATAATTCTGTCATTAATTACTCACCCTCATGTTGTTCTAACCATGTAAGTCTTTCGTTCATCTTCTGAACACAATTTAGGATATTTTTGATGAAATCTGAGAGCTGTCTCACTCCTCCATAGGCTTTCAGAGGGAATGAATCTTGCTGGCCCAGAAAAGTTATTAAAGGGATCGTTAATATAGTCCAAGTGACTACAGTGGCTCAATCTTAAGTTTATCAAGCGACGAGAATACTTTTTGTGCGCAAAAACACACAAAAATAACGACTTTATTCCACTATTCATTTCCTTCTCTCTGGGCCTCTAGTGAGTTTACGTAGTAAAACTGCGCAGCGCATCTGTGTTGTACGTCACACGCATCGCACACATGACCAGCCTCAGCCAATAGTGAGCCTACGTGGTGACGTACAACACAGACGCGCTGCGCAGTTTTACTACGTAAACTTACTAGAGGCCCAGAGAGAAGGAAATGAATAGTGGAATAAAATCGTTGTTTTTGTGTTTTTTTTGCGCACAAAAAGTATTCTCGTCGCTTGATAAACTTAAGATTGAGCCACTGTAGTCACTTGGACTATATTAACGGTCTCGTTAATAACTTTTCTGGGCCAGCAAGATTCACTCCCTCTGAAAGCCTATGGAGGAGTGAGACAGCTCTCAGATTTCATCAAAAATATACTAAAATGTGTTCAGAAGATGCATGAAAGACTTACATGGTTAGAACAACATGAGGGTGAGTAATTACTGACAGAATTATCAATTTTGAATGAACTAACCCTTTAAACGGGCCGAACCGGGCTAGAGGCCTCGGGCCAGTAGCACCGGGCTCAAAATCTGTTGCATTTCCACTGTCGGGCCAGAAGCTCCACAGCGCTTCACTAAAAACACGCCCGTAACACACCTCTCTTGAGCAACGTCACACAAACACATAATTTCACCAACTAAAGTTACTTTTATCAGAAAATGAATCAGAAAGAAATCACTAGAAACAGCGTGATCGCTAAACAAACATGATAAATGTGACCGTTTGCTGGTATTTTTGTGGTTTGCCTAGCCTAAATATTTAAAACCCAAGCATCGATGTTACCACTATAGGTTTACAATAAAAAGTGACATTTGATCATAATTAATTAATTTTGCACAGAATTGCACATTAGTCACACAGAAATGTTAATAGAGAGCCTAAGTCCCTCCCCTTCCGGTGGACCAGCATGGGACCTTATTTCGGAAAAATATTGTATGGTAGTCAATGGCAAGAGACAACAAATATTTTGATCTCGTTTGAATTGTGCCCTGAATTACACACATGATGTTTGTCAATTTAAAAGATACATTTTAAAGTCAAAGTCGCAGTTTGATGTAAAACGGTTGAGGTATAAGACTGTGAAATATACGTAATACAAAGACTACAAACCCAAAAGGCACGCTTTTGACGTAGCCTACCTTTTCTCTCAATGAATGAAGCTAACTTTACTGAAGCTAACGTCTGTCATTTCTTCTATAGTCTTACGCTATAATGTGTATAATTATAGTGTTTTGTACCACTGCACACATACCAGCTTGTTGTTTCGCTTCCCGGGAGATGTAGTTCTTTGAGCGATTTTCACATAAAACTAAATGTTACTCTTCTGTTTTATGACAAACTGCGACTTTCTTGACTTTCATCTTTTAAATTGACAAACATCATATGTGTAATTCAGGGCACAGTTCAGACGGAATAAAAAGATAAGTTGTCTCTCGCCATTGACTAGCATACATATTTTTTCCGAAATAAGGCCCCATGAGCCAGAAGCGGAGGGGCGGGACTTAGGCTCTCTATACCGTTAGGTCTATTTCACAAAAGAAAGAGGACACACATTCAGTCGCGTCGTGTTTTGTTTATTAGTACAGTTGCCTATTTTCAGTCAGAGAATCAGAGGAAGCTACCGAAAAAAATTGCTTTATTTTATAAGAGACGAGACAGGCTTATACTGACAGATAAAATAAAAACATGTTTGTGATAGCCTTTATGATTTGTCTGATTTCTTCAACCGTTCATAAATTTACCATGTTTACTATGGTAACTAGCGTGTATAGTCTTTTGCATCGTGTAACCTATAAATATACCTTAATACGGTGGTCAGAATCCACATCGGATCACAACAGAAGGCATTCAAACATGAAAGTGAGTTTTGAGATAAATTAGTCTCTTAATGAGTCTTTAATGCTGTCAGAATCATCCAGCACTGCTGCTTTCGGCCCAGCACCGGAAGTAAGTGGGCGGGCTTAGACAGAACGCGGAAGCGATCGTGCATAGAGGCTATTCCGGCAAGCCGGAAGAAATAACTCGGCCCGGATGCGGCCGCCGGACACTGGTGGAACGCTGCAATGAATGACGCGCCAGAATCAGCCCGAGTCCGGGTGCCGAAACTGAGCCGACGCTGCCGGCATAGGGCCATAATCACGCCAGCATAAATTGTACGATTAGCCGGAACTGGCCCGAGGCTGGGTTCCAAAGGCAACCATACCTTTTTTTTTTTTTTTTTCTTCTTTTTTTTCTTTTTTTTTACTAAATTATCTTGAATTACATTTAAGCCTAGTTACAAAATAAGTCTACAAAATAACAACAAAGACAAGTTTCCATTTAATGATACAGACTTTATTACAGAAGTTACATAATCTTAAAGAAAATATATAATCTTGCATTTATTCTCACATTTGACAAAACAATGAACTACAAAGTTATACAAAATTATTGATGATAAAATGGTGCCGTGCAGTGGTAAAAAACAAAACAAAAAAAAAGCAATTTGTTCCACTGTAAAAAATATATTATATACATAAATTACATATTGTACAAATAAACATGACTCAATGCACCTTTAAATACACAGCATCATATACCTCCTCTAAATTGTCTTGGGTAGTAACCTGTAACATGTGCCCAACACAAGCATACGTTTGCAATTTATACTGTACTACTACATTAACAGGTGCCAACCTGTCTTGATTACTCAACAAATAATTACTTAATTACTTCAATACATTTCTAGAAGTTTCTTTTCTTTTACTGGAAATTTTTTACACATACTACACAATAAATTCAGAAGAAATAAGCAGTACTTTTAAGAATGTTTAATATGATATCCACTCACATAAGATAAAGACACAGAGTCTCATCATGAAGGCCAGGTGAATGAAAACTCCACCACACTTTAAATTCTAGGTGAAAAAGTCTTTGTTTAAAAACATGTGATGCAGCATCCATGCCAGTAGTTGTCAGTATGAAGTCTGTCATATAGGCCAGTAGGTTACAGTCCAGCTTTGGTTTGGTTCTGTCTTGACCTTCAGCCCAAATGGACTCAGGAGCTGACATAAGAAGAATACACACCACGTTAACACGGCTTGCTGGAATAGTCTATTGTTATCAGTCAGTTGCACTATCAAGTAGCCATGTAATCTAAATGGCAGATTCTACGCTTACGAGATTCTTACGAACCCTAGAGGTACCACGGTCCACCAATGCAAATGCTGTGGGAAAGACAATATATATTTTCTAGTCATGTTGGATAACGTAATCGTACATTTTTGTCAATGAGGGGGGATTTATGACCAATGAAGTGTCCCAGTAGACCACAAACATGAGGACAAAAAATCCTAGATTTAACCGTTTTGCTCCTATAGTATGTGGCGTGCCATGATGTGACAAAGACAGCACACCTCACACGAACAGATTTTCAACCAGAGTCTCGACTGTGAACACAGGAAATCTCTCACTATAGGAAATAGCGAGACTTCAGAATAAGTGGCGGACGATATGCAGGAAGAAATTGCGATGATAGTGTTTGGAATGGTGAAAAAACATTGTACCCAGCATTATATAGAACCTTTTATACAGAAATATATTAATTCTTTATTGTATTTATTGTCTTTTAGAATTCACCTGTTGTAGTTCTTTAATCCTGCTATAGAACCTCACTGAACCCTTAACACTCCGCTTCCTGCAATGTGTGTGTGAACGACCGTGTCTCCCATCATCTCGCTTTCTGATTGGATATTGTTTTGTTTCACATGATAATCTGCAGCATTTGTCCTCGGGGTTCCCCCCACACATCAGGATTTCTGATTGTAAATATTCAACATATAGAATATTTACGATTCGCGATCGGGGCGGCTCCAATGTTCTTCCAAGCAGGTTCGGATACTCTTAACACACTTCACACCAAGGGAAAATCTGATAAGATAATCTGTAGAACCATCAAGATAATTGGGACATAGCTAGGATTGTCGGAAGGGGGGAAATAGGCCCTAAATCAGCCCGATTATCTTTTGGTGTGTACCCAGTATAAGACATTTCAAGACTACTTAAGGACCCGCGACCACCTGTCATCATAACATTGTAATATACATCATATACATAATTCACCTGTTGTATTGATAAAAGTACCCAATTTTTCATATCAACATTTGACTGCAAATGTCATGTCTATAATGCTGGAACTGTCCACCAACACCAATACTGTATGTTTGACATTAGTTGGAAGTTTTACTTACATAGGGTTCATAGATGTTGATCCGCTCCAACTCTGCTTTTGTACAGGCCATCAGTATGGAAGGATCTAGTAACACAAGCTGCTGCAGAAAAGAGAAAGTAGAATATACAGAAAATATTTTCTTAAATTAGGATAACAGAATTTAAGTTTTTAGGTTTACTTATTCATATTGCTCCAACAGTGTCACTTACATTTGGATGTCTAAACCTTCATAAAATAAAAATAAAAAATAAGTGTAAATTTGATTAATAAAAAAAATAAGAAAATAACAGATGCATGGTGATAGCCTATTGGTGAAAAATATTGTGAGAAAATGGATATGAAGTTATTTAATGAGCTTCACCTGTTTCCTACTTCTGGCAGCAGCTTTCTTCAGAAATGTTGAAATCATGGAGCTTCCCCTCTTTTTTTAGAGGTGTTATTTTGTTTCTGCTGAAATCACAGAACATTTTTTTTGTATCAATATTTGTTAATGTTACCATTGAGCTAACGTTAGTTTCAGCCAATTTTAGGGCTCCGTGTAAGTTAAGTGATGTCACCGCTTAACAACACACGTTTGTTAAATAAATTGGCTCACTTCCATGCAAAAACCATTACAAAACTATTAAAAACATCTCATCTAACGTTACACATAAGATGTGATTTTTAAAAGACCAAACTTTCATAAACAAAAGCTCAAGCTAGTTACCCTAACGTAACGTAGCAGTTGAGATGCTAATGGATTTTTTTTCGAAGACCATAAACCATTTCTACAAAGTAAATATTCAACAGAAGCGTGTCAATTACAAGTAAGAGAAATGTCAAGGACAGTTGTGTGTATTATTCGTGTGATTTAAGAAACTAAACTCACCTGAAAGCAGTGAAAACAACACGAGAGAGGGAGTTTAGCTGCTCGTCAGTTGCAGTGGTCCCGCGCCGTTTCCATGGCAACTCTGCGCCGCTCCAGTGTTTGAAAGCGTTCCGGACGTTCACGTGCATGCGCATTAAAACACGTCAAAGTCACACGCATCAAAAATTCATGGTTTTTGATGTTTACAAACATAAACCTCTAAAATTAGAACAACATAAATAAAAAAATCATGAATTCAAAACTCATTTTGAAGTTCGGACCCCTTCATAGGTGTAAGATCCTAGGAAAGGGCAATTGTGGCATTTTTAGAATTTAATTTGCCTAATGCGCCATCTCTCAACCACAATCGGCCCAGCTCCGCACAGCCATAACCTAGCCAAATCTGGCAACCATTACTGGGCCAGAGCTGGCTCACTTCCGGCGAGCCGTTGTCAGTACACAGCCGATTGGCCCGATTCCGCTGGCTACCTGGGATCTGACAGGCTAAGAACTACTTTGTCATACAATTTGCAATGGGTTATTTACTGCATTTAAACTTATGTCTCTTGCTACTTAGGTTTTCACTCATGGAGAGAAGACGACGACTTCGACCAATCCAAGATGCGGAGTACCATATCCAAGCGGGGATTGATAAACCATGTCTCCAGCAGCGTTTTATCAATAATTTTAAAGGTAAATGTTAAACTCCTGGATATGATTTAGTTGGAATCAGTGAAATGCCTGCAGTGATTGTCTCTTGCTCAAGGGCACACTGCACAATGGTGGTTGCTAGTACACAGGGATATTAAAACTGACAATTCAACAGCTTTTAGACATTTAATACACCATTTTTTCCTTCAGCACAGTGCTTTAAACAATTTTGCTTCTGTGCCCAGCCTGATTGCAGTAATCTAAGGGTTTGACAGGGATTATTCCCTGTAAAAACACACATTTTTTTTTT
This sequence comes from Ancherythroculter nigrocauda, assembly GCA_036281575.1. Taxonomy (NCBI): domain Eukaryota; kingdom Metazoa; phylum Chordata; class Actinopteri; order Cypriniformes; family Xenocyprididae; genus Ancherythroculter; species Ancherythroculter nigrocauda. The sequence continues at coordinate 8,400,139 of VTFQ01000013.1, forward strand.
TTACCTTTTATTTAACCAGGTAGGCCGATTGAGAACAATTTCTCATTTGCAACGGCGACCTGGGGAGCAGCTGGGATTTGAACCCAGGACGTCGTACACACAAAGCATGCACTCTACCACTGAGCTATCAACTGCTAATTTAATCATCTTTTTCTTTTATCTTAGGCCGAGGTGTTTTTGCCACTGAACTCATATTCAAAGGCGACTTTGTTGTGGAGTACCGAGGGAAACTACTGTCACAGCAGCAGGCAGAGCTCCAAACTATTGAGTACAATGAGTCTGCAAAGGTTTTTGTTTTTGATTTTCAGTGGAAGAGTAAAACATGGTGGTAAGTAGATGAAGTGGCTATGTAGCAACGTTACAATGCAAGGGCCATGTCTAAAATCTAGAGTTGTTCTCTTTATGTTAGTGCCTTTGTCAGTACTACTTCAGTGACAGTTTTCTACCCATCAGTACACCTTCATAGTGACAGTTTTCTACCCTTCAGTACACCTTCATAGTGACAGTTTTCTACCCATCAGTACACCTTCATAGTGACAGTTTTCTACCCATCAGTACACCTTCATAGTGACAGTTTTCTACCCTTCAGTACACCTTCATAGTGACAGTTTTCTACCCTTCAGTACACCTTCATAGTGACAGTTTTCTACCCTTCTGTACACCTTCATAGTGACAGTTTTCTACCCTTCAGTACACCTTCATAGTGACAGTTTTCTACCCTTCAGTACACCTTCATAGTGACAGTTTTCTACCCTTCTGTACACCTTCATAGTGACAGTTTTCTACCCTTCAGTACACCTTCATAGTGACAGTTTTCTACCCTTCAGTACACCTTCACAGTGACAGTTTTCTACCCTTTAGTACACCTTCACAGTGACAGTTTTCTACCCTTCAGTACACCTTCACAGTGACAGTTTTCTACCCTTCAGTACACCTTCATAGTGACAGTTTTCTACCCTTCAGTACACCTTCATAGTGACAGTTTTCTACCCTTCACTGCACCTTCATAGTGACAGTTTTCTACCCATCAGTACACCTTCATAGTGACAGTTTTCTACCCATCAGTACACCTTCATAGTGACAGTTTTCTACCCATCAGTACACCTTCACAGTGACAGTTTCATACTCTTCCCTACAAAGGGCTCCATAAAAGTTACTTACCTCAAGTATGTATAACATCTCAATGTAATAATACAAAAGTGCATTAACTAATGTTTCCAAATCATTGCCACCTGCAGACCAAAGTGTTACAGAATTGCAAATAAACTGATTTTTTTAGTTTGAGGCACACCGTTCTATTAAGCTGCATATCTGGGAATGAGCGAGAGATGTGCATATCTCTATAAATTGCCTGGTTACTTGAACTAGTCATTATTTGTATTAAAAACAGCTAGGCTCATGTGAAACCCTATTTTCAGAAAAGGCAAAAAACATGGTGTGAGTCATTTGTCCAATTTGCTATTACAAATACATTATTCCATACAATAGTCGCTTATAAAATTGTATTCATTGGTACATCCTGCTCAAATAATTTAAATTAACCAAATACTGCCTCTTCATAGTCGAACCTCTGTGCTAATACATATTAATGAAACAAATGTTTCTATACAGCATTGATGCACGTGAAGAGGACTCCTCCCTTGGGAGACTTGTTAATGACGAACACAGAAGACCTAATTGCAAAATGAAAACCATAGAAGTAAATGAGAAACCACACTTGTGTCTCTTCGCGATTCGAGATATTACTGCTGGAGAAGAATTGACTTACAACTACGGTGACTCAAACTGGGCATGGAGAGCACAGGTGAGTTACCTTTTTATTTCTATATCCAATATGCCACCTACCTGGAGAAGAGTTTATATTTCATGCAATTTGTTGCAGACACTCCAAACAAGAAAGCGGTATTGAATTTGTTTCTATCTTGGTTTACTTAGCAGGTTAACAAGGATGTACTACCTAGCGTGAAACCTGAGGTAGGAATTTAAGCGCATACTGTTTAAATCTTATCAAATGCAAAAATACATGCGAGTTGTTGTGGAGCAGCTGTTGAACTTTTAGGTGTGGCTTATGCAATTGCACATTACAACTTGTAACATTTCCCTTTGTAGATTGGGAGTATAAAGTCTGCTGCTGCTATAGTACATGCTGATTCAGTAGGGACTGAACTCACCACAGTCACAACTGCAGACTCACAGCCTGCTGACACAGGTATAGACCACTACAACTCTAAAACCCTTTCCTGAAACGCTGCTCTTTAATTGTTCAGGCCAGTTTGTTTTTATGAGATACATTTCCTATGCCAAAGGTTTGATCACACCAACTGGTTTTTATTTATGGAAATACCTTTATTTCCACAGTTTTAATGAATTGCATTAGTTCAGATGCCACAGTGGATTCTGTTTTGGATTTATCTATTGTATGCACCCATTGTGTACACACAATTAGAACATACAAAGTTGTAGCAAAAAGTTAATTTAACTTCTGTTGCACTCATGCATCCATTAAAAATTATTGAATTGCATGCCTATATTACAAAGATTAGAACCACGTATGCGGAATAAATGCAGTGGTGCTGTCTGATCAATACCTATCCTCCTCTGCAAGGATGTCCCATGTTTTTCTCAGTGTAAATGCCCTCTTACTATATTTCACTTTTGTTGCCATCTGTGTGGTTTCCTCTCCTAGCCCCCAAAACACACTTCACTGGCACAGACACCCTGTCCAACATGCCCGTCTCAGGTAAAAGCAACTGCCCCCCTACCCCATCACACATATCACTGTTGCAGGTCGCAAACTCTAGACTGATTGATTAGTTATTGTGTAAGGGAAGTGAAAAGTATAAATAAGGACTAACAAATTATGTTGTTCTTGCAGATGATAATTTGCAGAGTGAGCGCTGGAAGGTAAGCGCATAAGTGCCCCAGACTGGGTCAGTTTGTGGATCTGCACTATGTATTCATGATTGTCAAAGTTTCCAGTGTCTGGTTCCAAAGTCAAATGAACATTGAATTATACTCTTGCATAGCCCAAAAACGTCACTTCTACATCTATTTGTTGCTATACTAATACTTCAAGCATAATATTGGCTCACATGAGTATGGACACTAAAGCATTTCTCATGTTCTGTACTTTAAATTTGAAATTACACAATGACAATGTGGATACATGGTGTTTTGATGTAAGTAGGAAAGACTTCCACATTTGTTTCTCATCAAAACAGTGCTATAAAGTAGAGTAAGGTAATTACTTAACAAACTATAAAGAGATTAATACATATAGCTTATGTTGGTAGCATGAGCATGATGGTTTGAGGCTGACTTGATAACTCTGACTTTAGTCGAATAACTAATCCATACCGCATGACCGTAACAAAGACAAGTCTGGTTTCCAAACCTGCATTTCTTTGCTGGCACCCTGTCATATTTACATTTAAAAGGTTTGTGATGTGTTTTCATTATATTGTTTCAAAGTACTGGTGTACAGAACAAAAGAAATTCATTTTCAACATGAAAATCTTATCATCCCTAGTGTCAGTCTGTCTGAAGTAATAGACCATTCCAGGTTACTTAAATCCAAATTAATTTATCAACCTTTTTGTAGTATTGCATTTCACTCTTTTTTTTTAAACAATAATTTCTGGTACACTGATTGTTATATTTGGTTCAACAATTGCAGGCCAGGATTGACAAATTAAAAGAACACCACAATAGGTGTGAAACTCGGTATGAATCTACGGCAGAGAAGCGAAACACTCTTCAAAGACAGCGAAACTTACTCCTACTGCAATTGGCAAACTTGGATAAAATGGTGAGTCATTTTATTGTACGTTGACAGAACTTAGGTAAAATATTTTCTGTTCTAAAAAATGTAGCAGGTAAACCTAGCCTGGCTAACGTCAGACCAATTCTCTTGGTTCCCTTTTTCAGGGGAAAATTTAGTCCATGGTGTCCAGGCTGCCTTAGCAGCGTGAATCAAATCGCGCGCAAGGCAGCCTGGGAACACCCAGGCTAAGGTAAACCAGGATTTGCATGAATTGAAAATAAGATTTACCTACTGCTATTTATATATTTGATGGAAAACATTTTAAACATTACTGTTTGTAATTAATAGGCATAAGGGATAGGGAACAACAGTGATTTTATAATTGTATGTACTTTAGTTAAATCATTCTACACTCTTTCTGTAGCATTGAAATTTTTTATTTGATTTTTAGCTGGGCCCAGAATCACATCCAGTCACTCAACCAGCAGAAGATTCTGTGATACCCTCACCAACAGACACACAGGTAATAAGACAAGTTGTTTTAGAACCATTTAGTTTCAGAGCTGCACAGTATACATTATATTGTAGTAATAATTATTTCCCAGCAACAATGTTTATCAGAATGTGTTTGACAGAACGATGCGAGGCTGGCATTATTACAGGCTTTGTCCCAACCCTGTTAGTGCATACTGGATTTTTTGCACATATTTACGATACCTATCTACATTTGTGAGTTATGAATGACAAATTATAATATAATTATATCGGTTTCTACATTTTAAACAACTTACCACAAACGATGGATATAAACACCCTCTAAACAAACCTGAAAGTTTGGTCGGCACTTTAACCTCATAGGTAGTGATGAGTATTTATGATAGCTTTTGGGGACATTGACCTGTATTTTAACTGTCTTTATGGGGACACCTTGTTTAAGTGGGGATTGCGTTATATGCATGATACCTTCTGAGGACATTGACCTGTATTTTAACTGTCTTTATGGGGACACCTTGTCTAAGTGGGGATTGCATTATATGCATGATAATATAATTTGTGTAGAATTCTCAATACCTTTATATTTGTCATGTTTGACTGATTACAGGTTGCCTTCCAAAACCACATGGACACAGATTCCAGCTCTGCAGAAGATGGGAATGTGTCCCACTCCAATCCCAAGGTAAGAAAGTATAGATGATGGCCACAGTTCATAAAGGTTTGGAGAATTCATTAATTTTATCTTGACTGATTTTCGTAACAGTTTAAAAGGCAACCCTTTCAATGTTTGTTTGATACTTTAGACCCATTCATACTTGATAACTTGATTTTTGCAATTAGATATTAAACTAGATTATTAATCTGTTCTGGTCCATGCCTAAATTCTAATACAATCACATCGCAATTCAAATAAGTTGGATCATTACTTTAGAGAAGTGACTACTAATTATAAATGTAGAGAACAGAAAATCATTGTATGCACATAACAAAAATGATCACTTTTACATTTTTTTTTTGCAGTTTATAATTGTATCAGTAATTAGTAGTTTGATTTAGAAATGTATATGATTGTGTTTCTAAAGGATCTCCAGAGAGGACACGGGAGGTCATGAAAGTAACATCAGGTAAGGAACCTGTCCAGTAATAGTTTTTATTTGCTTTATTTATAAAAGGTCAACAACATCATAAAGAATAGTATAAAAATAATCCAGTCTTGCACCTACAACACATGCATTGCAATTAATGTAATTTTCTTGTCATTAGTTCCTAGGAAGAGAAAGTGGAGTGAGGTGGAGATTGCGGCTGTAGAAGACAAAATGATGAAATTTATTCACTCGGGAGTTACTCCTGGAAAAGTCGACTGCATTACAGCAGCCCCCAAAGCCCTCGGTGAACGAGACTAGCAGTCTGTAAAGTATTATATAAAAAACAGAATCACAGCATATGAGAGAAAGACCACTAAAAAGTAAGGTTGATTTTGGTTGTTGATTCTGTTTTTGCATTTTAGTTGAATTATATTATCTGGGTTTTTTTTTTGTCTCAATACCATGGTTGGAAACATTATAATGTAATTTAAGTTTTGAAAGAGTTAAAACGGCTCGATGTTGGTTGTAAATTTGGTGCTTGGACTTCCTTGTTTTTAAGTCTGCAGGCAAAATGCTGTGTCAGGTGATAAGGAGTTGGTGTAAATGTTTTTTCTAATTGCGTAGATTAGTTTTACTGTACAGTTGCCATACGACAGAGTGCCTATAGTTTTCAATGCCTTTATTCAGGCCCCTTTACGTTTCACATTTTTAATTGTGTTGTGGATTTAATTTTAAATTGATTAATTTATTTTCTGATGGCACATTAGATGAAACACATCATAAAAAAATTTTTGTAATATCTGGTGGCAAGCACGGAACCCATACTGTACTGATTAAATTTGGCTGTAGATTCAATTTGTATCAAGGTCGTTTTTATTTCTCTTGGCTTTTTTTAATGACTTAAAGATTAAATTCTTAGAGCATTTCAAAACAAGACAAAAAAACTCCATTCCACTGATAACGTTCATAATTTTAGACAATTTAAGAATTGTAGCTCTGATCTACTAACCTCTCCAAATGTGTTATTACTGGTTAACTACAGGATACTTAACTTTACCTCAAACATAATACATACTTTTAACTGTAAGCTTACCATGTATACGTTTAATTGGTTTGGTAATTTTAATATTTTTTTTTTTTTATGTATCTACTTGTTGTGTGCTCTGTCGGGTTTAGGGTGGGTGTTTGTAAAAGCACTCTGTGACAACTTTGTTTTAAAGGGCTTTATAATATAAATTAAATTGACTTTGATAAGAGCAGCAAAATCACATTCAACGTACGGCTCTCATGGGTCATAATCAGTAAATGTAGCAACTGAATTGTGTAAGAATGAGTTAAATGCAGTATATGATTGTGGCAGTCTTGGAGGACTGAAATGACTTGCAGTTGAAGATTGCATGTTGTTCAAGTTCATTTTTGAAGTTAAGCTGAACTAACTTATTAAACCACCCTATTTTTAACAAACCAATATAACTTCTGGAAATACCATTATGAATTGGCCAGCTGGCCATATTATGACCTTTCTTTGTCTGTAGATTACACTGGTTTGTCCCCAGATTGGACATCCATGTGTACTTATTGATACACTAGTTGGTCAGGGTTTTGTCCCCAGATGGGACTTCCTGTTAATGCCCATATAAGGAGTTGTCCCTGTGTCCCCACACGTGTTAACCTGACCTGTCCCCAGATTACCACCTACCCTTATTTTAATGAATTAATTACATTTTAAGAGAGATATTTATTAAACTTTTTTATTTTGATTTTTTGATGTGTTTATCTAGTCTCTAGGATGTCAGGAAAGTGGTGTCCCCAAAATGTGGTAAATAACTGGTGCCCCCACAAGGCACCCCAAACAAGTATGTGTGTGTGCTTTTGTTTATATTACATTGTGGGGACCAAATGTCCCCATGATGTAATATAAACCTGAGTTCACCTACATCGTGGGGACCAGCCAGCGGTCCCCACAATGTAAATGGGTTTATAAATCATATAGAATGAGTTTTTGTGAAAAAGTAAAAGTTTGCACAGTTTCCTGTGAGGGTTAGGTTTAGGGGTAGGGGCAGGGTAGGGGGATAGAATGTACAGTTTGTTCAGTGTAAAATGCATTGAAGTCTATGGAAAGTCCCCACAATTCACAAAAACAAACATGTGTGTGTGTGTGTGTGTGTGTGTGTGTGTGTGTGTGTGTGTGTGTGTGTGTGCGCGTGTGTGGGTGTGAGACAGAGAGTGGCTGTCTAGCTCTGCACTAATAATGATGGTTATTGTTTGTCATATTATGATCATCCTGATTATAATTTATTCATTTTTCACACATGTGGTCAACAGATCAGTCGGGTTAGAGAGAGTTCAAATAACAACTATATAAATACAACCTGACAGTTCAATATTAATCATTCTGCAAATCCAACCCCCATAGGAATATTCATATCGGACACAATAAAAATGATTTATTATGACAGGTGTCATCAATCATTTTGACACAGTAGCCTCCCTATATCTCTCTAACACAACTTCATTCTTTATAAATCTCTCCAACAGTGTAGCATTAGCTGTTAGCCACGGAGCACAGCCTAAAACTCATGCAGAATCAAACGTTAACATCCAAATACATAATTTACTCACATAATTCGAAGCATGCATACAGCATGCATGATGAACATCTTGTAAAGATCCATTTGAGGGTTATATTAGCTGTGTGAACTTTGTAAATGCGCTGTAATATAGTCGAGAGCTCGTGTGGCAGGGAAGACGCGATTTAAGGGGGCGGTACGCTGAAAAAAATCAGTGCATAGTTAATGATGCCCCAAAATAGGCAGTTAAAAAAATTAATAAAAAAAAAAAACTATGGGGTATTTTGAGCTGAAACTTCACAGACACATTCAGGAGACACCTTAGACTTATATTACATCTTTTAAAAACATGTTCTAGGGGACCTTTAAGTACATCTGATACTATTGTAAACCACTAAGAAACCTTTTGTTAGATATTTTTTTTTTAGGGTCAAACCTTATTTTCACCTGACTATTCTGTGCTTTCACTCATACGTGTAATGCAGGTCCTTCCAATCCCCAGCTGAGCCCTTCATCGTCTGAGCCACTGTCAGCTGCCTCTTCCAGCACATGCCCCATATCATCTATCAGTCCCATCTCTGCATGGGTGAACAGTTTTGAGGTGCCATGGAACAAAGTGAGGCTGACTCTTAGAAGAGCAGTAGATGCTGGTGAGAGGCCAGCTCCGGATGACCGCAGACACTTGATAAAAGTCACTGTTGATGCGATGAGAGAGCGTTCCTTGAACCCTACTCGCAGAGAGTGCGTGGTAGTAGCTAAAGCTATAACTCAAAAATATCCAAATAGCTTTTTATACAAAAATGAAGAGGGGGAGCTAATTGGATGTGGGTATTTCAGCGTTATAAATCAGCTCAAAACCAGAGTAGAATATTTGAATCGAGGCAACTCTCTTTCCCGTCTGAGGAAGCACAAACGCACCCAGAGAGATGATGAGGATGGTGATGATGACCAGCCAACAGTAGCTACATGTGCAAGAATCGACAGTTATGGGTGTGTTCGTTGGCAGCCAGAGGACTATCCAGATGGGGAAACATCAGCATCATTAGAGGAAAAGAAGCTTGAGATGATGGCCTAGCAGCGATGCTTGTGATGTTGGCACACTTCAAAGAGCAAGAGGAGTCACTTTTTCTCATTGCTGATGAAGAAAGTACCTTAATTATTTAAATCTTTTTTGGAGTTTTCAGCAATTAATTGTCACATTTATTGCACATTTTGTTAATGCAGGTTGACGAACCTCCAATTTTTCAAGTAAATACAGGTTTGTGTCAGGTTTATGTTATTGGTGGTTGTGCACTTTTTCCTTGATAGACCTCACCTCACAATATAACCCACATGGTGCAAGCTTCTATCTCAGTTCTTGGGTAAATGCTGGGTAAAGTCACTTGAGCACAATATTTTAATTAAGAGAAAATTGATGTAGTGTTGTAATTGATAAAGTTATTGTGGTACTTAGTTAAAAAAGCTTTTTCTATCCTAGAGATAATATACAGTCTACCTTGTTTCAAGTAACTCTTATCTTTGCTGGCATAGGAGACTACCACTCCCGCAGACGCAGAGGCCCAGCTGTCTCTCCCAATTAGGCTTGGGCGGTATCCAAATTTTGATACCGTCAAACCTCCTCCCTATTTTACCTCGGTATACGGTATTACCGTGAATAATTAAAAAATGATGACATAAGGCTCAGACAGCGTCACCAAACTGTTGGCTTGTGCCTAAACCGTTCAGAAACTGAACACCAAACACTAATACTGAAACAATAACAAAATAACATGCACAACAATATTAACAACTTTTATTAGCAACAAATAGCAGTTTATAAAAAAGTGCAAATACAACAGTCAAACAAAATTAAATTAACATAAACATCGAGAACAGTTTTCGCGCAGAGACGCGCACACAGGTCAATTAAATTAAATCACACCGCCCGAACAACTTTTAATAACAAAGAGCAGCTTATAAAAAAGTGCAAATAGACCCACAACAGTCAACCAGAGTTGAATTAACATAAACATCCATATTATAAAAAATATTGCAAAGCAATAGGCCTAAATAAAAACTTCTTCTTCCCAGTCTTCTTTCCAATATTGTTTTTAACGAAAACCAAATAAAAATACCTGAATCAATTAAATAAATAAAAATAAACAGTGCGAATAGGAACGAATGGCAAGTGGCATCAAATCTAGTCAAGATTTTTCGCTAGAAAAACCAGCATGTTTACTTTGTCCGGCTTTAACAGGGCACGTTGTGGACCGACAACTTTACCTGCGGTGCTGAAAACGCGCTCGGATGGTGTGCTTGTGGCACAGACGCACAGGTACTTTCGTGCCACTCGCGACATCTGGGGAAAACGCCCGGCAGCATTTTTCCACCAGAGAAGTGGGTCCTCGTCTCCTTGAGTAACTGGCTCCAAACAGTAGGCTGTTATTTCAGCTCCGACTCGGTCCTCTACGGTGCGGATGCCGACGGGACCTGCCATTGCATCGGCTTTTTTTTGCAGCATACTTCCCAGAGTCATCTTTTTTCGTGAGGGTTCGGGTTGCGCCTCTCCCTCTTCCACTCTGATGGCCACTGGACCTGCTGCCTCTAAGCTCATGATCTCAGCCTGTAATTCAGCCTTGGTCTCAGCCAATGCGTTGTCATCCGTCTCATATCCTCCACGGTAACGAGGGTCGAGGAAAGTGCATTTTCGCATTATTTTGCGCACTGAATCGGATTCATACTTGGCCTCCAGCTTTGTTAGAATTCCAAATTTATTGACTTTGTTAGCTGGAGGTCATTTTCTGACGCAGCCAACACATTGTCCCTGCAGAGCTGTAGTATAGGGAGGATACAGGAACTGGTCACATAATTTTCTCCTGACAAAATGTCAGTGAAGTCACCGACTGGTTTCAGTGCTTCGTGAACAGCTTTCAAGACGTCCATGTCCTGCCAGGTCAGGGACAGGCTGCTCCTTCTGTCATCAGACAGGGCTGCGTTTCCCAAAAGCATCGTAAGCCTAAGTTGATCGTAAAAACGATCGTACGAGTGATCTTAATATTAAGGTCTGTTTCCCAAAAGCATCGTAACTTAAGTTGCACTTGAAAATGATCGTAGATCTACGAGTGCTCAGGAGTAATCGTTAAGCCCTAAGTGCATCGTAAGAAGACAGAGTTATGAGGTCACCTACAGGACAACCGGCAGAATACACCTTTATTCAAGTGCAATGTGTATAACATAGCTAAGGTTTTGACTGTATTCCTCTTAAATCCTCTTTGTTGTTTAATATGAAAAGAAAACGGAAGAAAATAAAAAAATAAAAATACACATGATGTCATAAATAGTGCTGATAAAACATGTCTGCAATAAAAAAATTGTCTGTACACCTGTAGAAATTGGCTAGATGAAGTACATAATTTGTACTACTGTCACCCTATATACCCTTTATATAGGCTTTATATAGGCCTACCACCCATGGCCTAAAGCTCTATGAAATACTATAGGAGTTCTTCCAAATGTTTCTGAAGTGACTGACTTTTTTCAACTATAAACTAAATTTTAAAACATAAACAAGTTTAGATATTAACTTCAAAAACACTGAATCACAGTTTGATTGATTTCACACACACACACACACACATATACACATATATATACATATATATATATATATATATATATATATATATATATATATATATATATATATATATATATAAACTATAATTAATTTAAGTAAAATATAGACACTATAGTTAATTTATGTAAGTGAGAATGACAAAATAAATTAAACTGTGACATATTATGCCCAAAAATTCTTCATACAGTGGACTACCAGTAAAATTGATACAAATTTGGAACCAAAAATTATTCAGACACTTTGACCTGACCATGTTTTGCTAAAGTGTTATTTGAGATCTTGTCATATTTTACTACCATTAAAAAAAAAAAACTATAGTGAATAATCTGTAATAATGAATGAAATGTTCAAGGTGTCTGAATAAATTGTGGTTTGACTGTGTGTGTGTATATATATGAAGACTTCAGATGCAAAAGCCTCTAAGTGCCATCTGAAATTTTCTTATAAAATGAACAGTTTTATCAAGCTTGTAGGCCTATGTTTATGTTCAGTTATTTCACATTAATGGAAAAGAAAATGACCTATTAATTGCCATTAAAGTGAAATTACTGAACCTAAACATACAAGCTTGATAAAAATGATAATTTTAGAAGAACATTTCAGACGGCACTTATAGGCTTTTGCATCTGAAGTCTATATATATATATATATATATATAGAAATGTTTCCGTCCAGGCAGCTCGTACTGGGCATCTAGGACCTTTACCATGTCCTTAAAGGACTTTTTTTCCACTGTGTGGAAAGAGACCATTTCCTTCGCCAAGTATTTTGTCACTGCATCAGTACAGGTTTTCCAACGGACACTGTCCCTTTTGTACTTTGTTGTTTTCCCGAAGGCCCCCATTATCGTCGGCTGCGTACTGGCGGTGGACCTAGATGTTGTTGGTTCTGCATCGGAAGGCGTTGAAACTGTTGCACTGAGTGAACTCGGCTCCATCCTCGCAGCAGTGAGTGGATGGTGGTTTCGTATATGCGACCTTAGGTTCGAGGTATTTCCATCTCTCGCGGTCACCTTTTATTGCACAATTTGCAAATTGCCTCGTCCGTATTTACCGCCTCTCCCTTCTCGTTCGGTCGAAACCCGAAATACTGCCAAACTGCAGAAGTCGTGTTCTTTTTCGAGACCAGGTCACTCAGTGCGCGACTCGCCTTCTTTAGCGGAGTAAAGTTAGTTTTGTTTTGGATATTCGTCACACATTCAGCAATAAACGGCAATAACTCCAAAACGACACGCCCCCCCAAAATCTAAACGGTATTATCGTTAAAAGGGCAAAGCTAGTAATGTTTCACAAGCTTTCTTTTCATTATTTTTGCTCGATCTAACGAGCAATGACCCGCCAAAGCCGTCGCAATGTGAGTTACGGCGAGAAGACTCGCTCTTGGCTGAGCTGTAAGTTGGGGACCGTGGGGAAAGTGCAAGTTTTCTTCGTTTTTTGCTATAACTCGGTGAGTGGTGTTTTTCTAATAGCTCTTTTGTTAAAAGTCCTATAAACATGAGACCAGTGTCATTCAGTAGAGGGGGACAGGGGACAACTTTCACAACCTCTTTTTTACCCCTACTGGTGGAAAAGGGAACTGCATGTCCAAAATTAACTTTCTTTTTGTAATAGCTTTGTCCACCGGGGAGACAGAGACATCAAACCAGTGTCATTCAGTAGAGGGGGACAGGGGACAACTTTCACAACCTCTTTTTTACCCCTACTGGTGGAAAAGGAAATTGCATGTTCAAAATTAACTTTCTTTTTGTAATAGCTTTGTCCACCGGGGAGACAGAGACATCAAACTAGTGTCATTCAGTAGAGGGGGACAGGGGACAACTTTCACAACCTGTTTTTTACCCCTACTGGTGGAAAAGGGAACTGCAACTCAAAATTAACTTTCTTTTTGTAATAGCTTTGTCCATCAGAGAGACAGAGACATCAAACCAGTGTCATTCAGTAGAGGGGGACAGGGGACAACTTTCACAACCTCTTTTTTTACCCCTACTGGTGGAAAAGGAAATTGCATGTTCAAAATTAACTTTCTTTTTGTAATAGCTTTGTCCACCGGGGAGACAGAGACATCAAACTAGTTTCATTCAGTAAAAGGGGACAGGGGACAACTTTCACAACCTCTTTTTTACCCCTACTGGTGGAAAAGGAAATTGCATGTTCAAAATTAACTTTCTTTTTGTAATAGCTTTGTCCACCGGGGAGACAGAGACATCAAACTAGTTTCATTCAGTAGAGGGGGACAGGGGACAACTTTCACAACCTCTTTTTTACCCCTACTGGTGGAAAAGGGAACTGCAACTCAAAATTAACTTTCTTTTTGTAATAGCTTTGTCCATCAGAGAGACAGAGACATCAAACCAGTGTTATTCAGTAAAGGGGGACAGGGGAAAACTTTCACAACATTTATTTTTTACTCCTACTGGTGGAAAAGGGAACTGCATGTCCAAAATTAACTTTCTTTTTGTAATAGCTTTGTCTATCAGGGAGACAGAGACATCAAACCAGTGTCATTCAGTAAAAGGGGACAGGGGACAACTTTCACAACCTCTTTTTACCCCTACTGGTGGAAAAGGAAATTGCATGTTCAAAATTAACTTTCTTTTTGTAATAGCTTTGTCCACCGGGGAGACAGAGACATCAAACTAGTGTCATTCAGTAGAGGGGGACAGGGGACAACTTTCACAACCTCTTTTTTACCCCTACTGGTGGAAAAGGGAACTGCAACTCAAAATTAACTTTCTTTTTGTAATAGCTTTGTCCATCAGAGAGACAGAGACATCAAACCAGTGTCATTCAGTAGAGGGGGGCAGGGGACAACTTTCACAACCTCTTTTTTACTCCTACTGGTGGAAAAGGGAACTGCATGTCCAAAATTAACTTTCTTTTTGTAATAGCTTTGTCCATCAGAGAGACAGAGACATCAAACCAGTGTCATTCAGTAAAAGGGGACAGGGGACAACTTTCACAACCTCTTTTTTACCCCTACTGGTGGAAAAGGGAACTGCATGTCCAAAATTAACTTTCTTTTTGTAATAGCTTTGTCCATCAGAGAGACAGAGACATCAAACCAGTGTCATTCAGTAAAAGGGGACAGGGGACAACTTTCACAACCTCTTTTTTACCCCTACTGGTGGAAAAGGAAATTGCATGTTCAAAATTAACTTTCTTTTTGTAATAGCTTTGTCCACCGGGGAGACAGAGACATCAAACTAGTTTCATTCAGTAGAGGGGGACAGGGGACAACTTTCACAACCTCTTTTTTACCCCTACTGGTGGAAAAGGGAACTGCATGTCCAAAATTAACTTTCTTTTTGTAATAGCTTTGTTTATCAGTGAGATAGAGACATCAAACCAGTGTTATTCAGTAAAGGGGGACAGGGGACAACTTTCACAACCTCTTTTTTTACCCCTACTGGTGGAAAAGGGAACTGCATGTCTAATATTAACATTCTTTTTGTAATAGCTTTGTTCATCAGAGAGACAGAGACATCAAACCAGTGTCATTCAGTACAGGGGGACAGTAGACAACTTTCACAACCTCTTTTTTTACCCCTACTAGTGAAAAATGGAACTGCATGTACAGATTATACCTTATTTATATCCTTACAATGTCAAAATTTACATAATGCAGATTTTTGCTGTTAATACTGTAAAGCTGGCTTTAAACAATCTGTACTGTAAAAAAAATGAAACATAAATAAAGGAGACTTGACTTGACCCTACTGGTTGAATATGGAACAGCACATAAAAATATGAATGCTGTTAATAGGTTCCCAGACCTCACCCCAAAAATTGTCAGGACAACAGCCATTTTGACAGAACTCGTGTTTATGCAAACATTCAACATAAAATGAAAACCATACAAAATTAAACAATATCTTTTTACATCTTTTGTCTCAAAGGATTTAGTAGTGTTTACTTACAGAAAGCACACAACCACAGTGCTCTTTTTAGTTTTCGTACACCTTTTTTGGTAATGTTGACACAGACTGCGTGGTACCATCTTGCACAGCTGCTGCACTGAATCTGGTGGGGGGAAATTGAAATAATGAAAATATATGATCTTTATTTACTTAATACAAAGTACTACAGAACATTTGCTTTAATGTCATTTCAAGGTTGACTCCATACTAATTATTTAATTATCTGCATACTAATTATATAAGTAGATGTAATAGTTTAACACATAAGATCTATGTCAAATAGCTTATCTAATAAGAATTGTTTCATAATAAAGGACACAAACCCATGTGTTCAGACCCACACGTCCAGCAGGAGACTCTTGTCCACAAAAGGAGCAATGATCCTTGGGGTTGAACACTGTAATTACATTCTCACAAATCAGTGTTCTATTTTAAATGCTCTAATTTTTTGATAGATAGATATATTTTAAAAAAATTAATTAATATTAAAATAATTTAATAACATTAAAAATTAAATTTCAGCCAGTAAGAACCTAAAACTGAAATGGCCTCTGATTACAAGACTATAAATATTCTTACATTATGGTCCAATGAAGGTGTATATTTAAGAAAACTGTGATAAGCTGTAATTAGCAACTTTGTTTTGTACTCTGGCCCTGTGAAAAAAAAAAAAAAAAAAATGCTGACACTTCTTACTAAGTATATAAACTAATCAAGTGCTTACAAATCAATTGCAAATTAAATAATTAACTCCTGGTTTGTATATTGTATTCTCTTAACTGTTAATGTATTAATAGATTAATATATAGTGAGTTCTTCACTCATTGTCAGGGTATAAATCAAAATTTTATAATTAGGTCATATGTAAAGACTAAGATAATGCTTTTTATTCCTTGTAAACATCTAAATAAGTAAATATTTTTCACTTTACATTAGGTCATGGAAAATTATGACAATTTATTATGGTTAATACATTTGAACAAAAAAATAAAAATAAATCTTGACATTTAATATGAGCTTAGTTAGTGGTTTAGTCATGAAAGTCTCTCATTCACCGCTATAAAAGTTAACCCAACTATGAATACTTCCACTTTTGAGAACCCCAGAAATATGAAAAGGACCTACCCTAACCTAATCCAAAGTGCTAACATTTTGCGGTTAATAAGTTGTTAACAAAGCATAAAAAAACATCTAACTGTTCACATATGAGCTTATTAATTAAATGTAATTAATTAAAATAATCTTGTTAATTACAGTAACAAGGAATTAAATCACTAATTGTACAGTATATAGCCTTATCTTAATATATTAATAATGTACATAATGAAATATATAAAATATGAATTAACTATATTTTGCAAATGATTTGTTGACTTTAGATCATTTTGTAGGAGGCTTGGCTTTTCATGCCCATATATGTAGTGAAAGAGCACTCATACTGAAAGATTTGTGCATGATTCTCATTAATGTGTGCTTAAAATACATACCTGATGCTTCTAGGATGGTTACTGCCATCTCCTTACGCAGCTCAGATAGGATATGCTGGCTAGAAGGTATCCTGATTTTAGATGGTGTCTCTGGAAATGACTCCACTACCTCCTTAGCCATCTGTTGGGTAACATAAATATCATTAAACAAACTTGCAAAATACATTAGCCATTAAAGAATAAGAAATTTAAATATTACACATTTGAGGTTATGCAAAAATTAGTGTTCTAAGGTTCTAAATTGTATAGCTACCTGCATGACATAAACACCACAGCTACAACTGTCTTTTTGAATGGTGTGCTTCAACACACCATGTGTCCATGCCACATCCACCCAGTCCGTCTTACCATACAGTATTTGCCGCATTTTGAAGTATGTTCTACACGTGAGAATTGTATATTATCAAATTTAGTTATATTAGTTCATATGATAATGTACTGTATGATAATTTAAAAAAGGGAATAATATAATACAATACCTGAATCTTTCGGCAGCAAGTTCGGATTCTTTAGCTTCATCTAACCCTTGGGGATCCACCACTAAAACCTTCTGTGATTCCTATTGAGGTACTGTTAAAACATATAGTTTGGTTAGTTAAGCATTTGTCATTTTTATGATAATAAATATACACTTTCTGTCTATATTGTCCTTTCAAAAATAGCATTGGGCATCCTTTCACTTAAAACTATACCAGTACAAATATGAAAATACATCCTGAAATGTAGGTTCAGAATACCATGTAGTATTTACAGTGGTGGTTAATTTAAATCCTTACTATCTAACTGGATTATAAATATATAATATATCACTGCTTGGTAATGTATACTGTAAAAAATAAATGTAAAAAAAAAAAAATAGTAAAATACATGGCAGCAAAGTGTGCCAAACATTTACCATTAATGAAAATAACAGTTAAACATCATTAAAAAAGAAACACTCAGTGACTGGCAGAAGCATTTGCCAAACAAAAACTGTACAATTAAGGTAAAATATCCTAATTCATCTCCTAATTTTAAGTTAAAAAACTAAATAAAATATCCTAATTCATCTCCTAATTTTAAGTTAAAAAACAAAATAAAATATCCTAATTCATCTCCTAATTTTAAGTTAAAAAAAACAAAAACACTAACAGATCTCTCTAGATGTCAGCATCTTTACTTATTACAAACCAGACTGACTTTCTTTAATATAAAACTTCTTAAGAATTAAATGAGGTTAAGATGTTGATGTTTTTGTTGTTGTTGTTGTTGTTTTAATAATAATAAAGTTTTAAAGTCACTGTTATGGAAGTGAGCATTTGCTTTACTTAGGCTCTTGACCCTTGACTTTTTAAATTATTATTTTTTTTCTGATTGTTATTTATTATTATTATTATTATTATTAATAAATTATATTTAGAAATTCTTTGGACAAGATGATGTAGACACAGACATCAAGATTCAGCGTATGAACAATGGTGACAATCCAACAAATATTCAGAACAACTATCACAAATCAAGGTACTAAAGCTCCCTTTTTCACCAGTAGGGGTACGAAAAGAGGTTGTGAAAGTTGTCCCCTGTCCCCCTCTACTGAATGACACTGGTTTGATGTCTCTGTCTCACTGAGGGACAAAGCTATTACAAAAAGAAAGTTAATTTTGAGTTGCAGTTCCCTTTTCCACCAGTAGGGGTAAAAAAGAGGTTGTGAAAGTTGTCCCCTGTCCCCCTCTACTGAATGACACTAGTTTGATGTCTCTGTCTCCCCGGTGGACAAAGCTATTACAAAAAGAAAGTTAATTTTGAACATGCAATTTCCTTTTCCACCAGTAGGGGTAAAAAATAAATGTTGTGAAAGTTGTCCCCTGTCCCCCTCTACTGAATGACACTGGTTTGATGTCTCTGTCTCTCTGATGGACAAAGCTATTACAAAAAGAATGTTAATATTAGACATGCAGTTCCCTTTTCCACCAGTAGGGGTAAAAAAAGAGGTTGTGAAAGTTGTCCCCTGTCCCCCTCTACTGAATGACACTGGTTTGATGTCTCTGTCTCTCTGATAGACAAAGCTATTACAAAAAGAAAGTTAATTTTGAGTTGCAGTTCCCTTTTCCACCAGTAGGGGTAAAAAAGAGGTTGTGAAAGTTGTCCCCTGTCCCCCTCTACTGAATGACACTAGTTTGATGTCTCTGTCTCCCCGGTGGACAAAGCTATTACAAAAAGAAAGTTAATTTTGGACATGCAGTTCCCTTTTCCACCAGTAGGGGTAAAAAAGAGGTTGTGAAAGTTGTCCCCTGTCCCCCTCTACTGAATGACACTGGTCTCATGTTTATAGGACTTTTAACAAAAGAGCTATTAGAAAAACACCACTCACCGAGTTATAGCAAAAAACGAAGAAAACTTGCACTTTCCCCACGGTCCCCAACTTACAGCTCAGCCAAGAGCGAGTCTTCTCGCCGTAACTCACATTGCGACGGCTTTGGCGGGTCATTGCTCGTTAGATCGAGCAAAAATAATGAAAAGAAAGCTTGTGAAACATTACTAGCTTTGCCCTTTTAACGATAATACCGTTTAGATTTTGGGGGGGCGTGTCGTTTTGGAGTTATTGCCGTTTATTGCTGAATGTGTGACGAATATCCAAAACAAAACTAACTTTACTCCGCTCCATCTTTCCCCCTCTCTCTCTTTCTCCTCCACACTGTGACGTGATAACAACCACGCATACGCATTTTTAGGCATTAAATAAATTATATTTAATATTTAATCCTTGTCTCCTATATAAGTGCATTGTTTTTTTTTATGACGGTATGATGGTATTGAAACCGATACCGTTGCTATTTTTAGATCCCGCGGTATACCATTTTACCGTATTACCGCCCAAGCCTAGCTCCAAGATGTTATCAAGGATGGCCATGTACAGATTTCTGTATCGCACATGGGGATCCTGCAATTGGGTCAGACGGTGCTTTCTCATGGGCTCATCTCGTGGGTCTGATGTGAGATCTGCTGTTTTGGCATAAATGGCTTGGAAAGCCCCCTCTGACCTCTTCTCTTTGACAAATGCAAGAAGAGATTCAATTCTGTTCTTGCAGTAAAGAACATCCATCGCCCTCTGCTGGACAATATCAAAGACCACATCAGTCTCAGAGAAGATTTGTTCATATGTGTACAACATGAACACAAACTCAAAATCCTCCGGTTTCCTCACAAAGCCTTTGGCACAATCCAGTGTATCATCATCCATTGTTGTATCTGCAATGATGTTCTCAAATGTCTGCAGGAGGCCATCATAATTGTTTGCCACAGTGCTCACTATCCGTGATGTGAAATTCCATCGAGTAGGAGCGTTTCTGGGCAACCTTGAACAGCCTGCAGACTCCAGAAAAGATGTCCTCTTTGTGGATTTTGAAAAAAATGTGGCAAATCCAGAGAGTGATGCAAAAAAATTCTGCACTCAGGCAAGCATTTAGCCCCCTGTGACAGCACCAGATTCAGTCGGTGTGCATAGCAATGCACAAACATTGCACTGGGGGCTATTGCTTTCACTTTGGCCTGCAGACCATTGAGATCTGAAGCCATGACAGCAGCCCCATCATAGGTCTGTGCCACAAGCTTGTCCTTAAAATTGTAGCCCTGTATGTTCTCATTTAATATTTCAAAAACGGACTGGCCATCTCACCCCCCCGAAACATCAAAAAATCCAATAAAGCGCTCCTGAATTTTACCTGCACTATCCACATAGCGAACAATGACAGAGAGTTGGGCACGGCAGGATATATCAGTTGTTTCATCCACCTGCCATCCAAAAAAGGGAGCATCCTGAATTTCATCTCTGATCTGATCAGAAACGGTGGCTGCAAGAGCAGAGATCAAATCATTTTGAATAGTATGGGACATACCAGAAAACACAGTTGAGGACTCGAATTGTGTGGACAGGACAGAGTCATATTTAGCTAATGTTTCTGTGAACTCCCTGTAATTCCCCTTGTTGGATGATTCACTACTCTCATCATGTCCCCTAAATGACAGCTCCTGCCGGCCAAGCAAGGATGTCACATCAATAAGGCGGTTTAGGAAGGCCCTGTTTTGTTTGACTATTTCATTATGTTTAGCCACTTGAATGCGAGTACCTTCATTTATTGCATGCTCAACCCTGATCCTGCCCATGCAACTTAATCTTGCACATGCACTCACATGTTCATTGCTCTTTTCATCTTTTATATGCCCTGTCAAAGTTAGACAGATCTCCAAACCCCACCTTTGACCAAACAACACATCCGTGAGATGGTTTCATCAAGAGGCATAGCCAGCAGTACATTTTATTTGTCACAGCACTTCCAGTCAGCCAGCTAACTTTGTCATACCAGGAGAGCTGAAAAGACCTGTTATTTTTCCCTATCTTTTGCACTAAATCAATCTTAGGTGTTGATCTGCCCTGCTGTTTAATTCTAAGTTTTTCCTCGTAAGGAACACTTTCAAATGGCTTCGCCAAAATCAGGTCGACAATATTAGCACCGTCTGCCATCGTGCGCAGTTTCACCCACGACGCTAGCCTAGCCTATTAACGTTATATGAATGAATGAATGAATGAATGAATGAAGGAATGAATGAATGAACGATCTAAAAAAAAAAAATTAAACTCTGTAAAACTGAAACAAGGAATGTGGTGTATAATTGTGTGAAATGTATGATGAAAATCAAGCAATTTCGCCAAGCAAATATCAAAGAAATAGGTTGCAGCAGTTTTTATTTCGACTGAACTTGAGAAATCCGCGATGGGACTGAGCATGAATAGCTTCAGTGATTCCTTATAGTACAGAATCGCTGTCAGTCAAAAGGAGATGCAGTCTTTCGACAGACCCTCCAATCATCACGCAGAAGCTCGGAGTCCGGGCCAGCCCACTCCCCATTCACCCCCAGAGACGCTGAGCGTCCGTGGGCGGGACATAATCGCAGCGTTTGTCCAATGACCGTCTAGTTTCGAAGCGCTGAAAAAAAACGTTCAAAGCAGCCCCATTGAAGTCAATGGACGCTGGGCTTCAATAGGGAAATGCACTGTGACGCTGCGGGAATGTATGAGAAGGAAATCGAGTCAGCCGACCTGCTATATGTAACTGATTCTGAACGAACTCATCTTTGAGATGAACGTTTTCTAACGCATTTTTAGTCAATAAAATGTTAATACAATAGTACATATTTGACCATTAATTTTGTGACATTATAAGGGAAGCCGAGCTTCCCTTGCAGTCTTAAAGAAATCGCCACTGGTTTAGACCATACCTGAACAGTAGTAGACCTTCCTGAAATTAAAGCACTGTGTAGGCCTATATAATGTGTATCTTTGTTAATTGTTAATCTTTTGTTATATATATATATATATATATATATATCAAAAAGTACCGACAAGAATACCGTTACTGGATTGATTGATCGAAGCAGTATCAGTAAGAGTAGTAATACCATTAAAACCTTAACGATTCAGATGTTCCAATTCGATTTTGATTCGCAAGCTTTCATAAAATCTCACAGCATTAGCTGTAACACGGAGGCTGCAAGCCTATGAACAGTGTAGGAAAACTAATACCGGCTTTTGGGTGATAGATAAATATCAGGGCCTGAATTTCTGTGATTTTTTTTTTTTTGTTGTTGTTGTTGTTGATTTTAAAGCCGCATTCCGCAACTTTTTTTGTGTTCAAAATTTACAAAAATTATATAATGAGAATATACAACATGAATCCATTTTCCAAACCGTGTTTTTGTCTTACCCTGAATCATTATGGTACACTTATAATACGTGTTTATATTCGGACTATTTCAGACCGAACTGGTAGGACTCGCCGCAGAGTATCACAGTAACTGTGTGACTCGCCATAGACATACACGGAGAAAAGTAGCTCCGGCTACAATGTTCTTCCACAAGACGCGTGCAGTCCTGTGGCTCAGTGGTAGAGCATTGCGTTAGCAGCGCAAAAGGTTGTGTGTTCACATGTTAGGTAATAAATGTTAGCCTGAATAGTGCATTCAGGTCGAATAATAAAAAAATAAAGCTTTGAATAAAAGCGTCTGCTAAATGCATAAATGTAAATATTAATCAAAATCAATTGAGAATTGACATGATGGTAAAAGATCGGAAGACCGAAGTTCATGTCGAGCATTCAGAGATTTTGTTTCCACTGAATTACCACGGGGTGTGAATTGTGCTAAAAAAAAAGTTGCCTTATGGACTCTGAAAATTGTTCCGCATCAGCTGAAATAAAAACACTTTCAATAAACAAACAACTATCCAGTGATGAAACGTTTCGGTAACACTTTATAATAACGTTCAGTTATAAGTCACTTGTAAATTATTAGTTAATGATGAACTAATCATTTACAAAACATGATTATATGTTCATAAATGATTAATAAGTGATATACTAACATTTTATGAATGTTTTATTAATTTGGCTATAAGTCATTTATAATTTATTAGTTAATGTTAATATGATTTATTGATGAAGTTGTAAGCTGGTCTGTGTTCAAAAGCCCAAACATTCAGGTATGCTAAAGCACTATTTTTAAGAAGAGTAATTTATTTGTTTTAAAGTGGATAAACATTTATAAATGCCTTGCAGTCAAGTGATTCCAGTGGGTTATATTAAATCCTTTCACTCATCAGCACCAGTGATGCGCGGGTCAGTGTATAAACAACCCGCACCCGACCGACGTTTTTAATTAACCCGCCCGCAACTCGGACCGCAAAAAAAAGGAAAATATTGTACCCGACCCACTTCCTGACCCGCATTTTTTTTAAAGTAGTAAATGCTCTTTCTGTCACGAATACGGTCTCTGTGACTTCCTCCGATCGCCACCTGAGGGCACCCTCACCGGAGTATTAACATTCAATGGACTACATCACCCATAATCCCCCACCTGGACTGATTACACATGCACCTGATCCATATCATCCTGGACTATTTAAGACACTCACACACACACACATTCGCGAAGTCTTGTTCTGCCTAGTCTGACATTTCTGAGCGTTTTCTACCCTGTATTTGATTCCTGTGTATGACCCTGGACTGTTTACTACCTCTGTGTTCTGACCGCCGCCTGCCTTGTGATTCTACTGCCTGTTTACTGGATATCCTCGTCTTGCTTGCTGCCTGTCCTGATCCTCTGCCTGGTATTGACTCTGATTTCGTCTTGCCTGTGATACTGTTACTGCTGTTCTCTGACCCCTGCCTGTACGACTACGATTACTGTTTAATAAAGCTGCACATGGATCCCATCGAGTCTCCCGCCTCGTTACAGAAGACTTCGCCGGACCACGATCCAGCAGCTATGCATCGTTTGTCTACCGAGCTCTCCACGCAAGCCAGCGTGTTAGCGGTCCATCAGCAGCAGCTCACCCGTCTCACCTCTGTTACTGAGGAATTAGTCAAGACGCTCCACAGTATGCGGCCTGCCCACGCCGATCCACCATTACCCACGCCACCTGCGGTGGCGTCATCATCAGCCAGTAATCCGCGCCTCGCTTTTCCTGAGAAATATGACGGCTCTCCTTCTCGTTGCAAGGGGTTTCTTCTACAATGTTCCCTGTTCATATCCCAACAACCAGCGCTGTATCCCACGGATGAGAGCCGCATTGCATTCATCTGTTCCTTGCTGACTGGTAAGGCCCTGGAGTGGGCAACTACCGTGTGGAACAATGGCCACACCTCCTTCTCTTCACTAGAGAGATTTCTACAGCGATTCCGGGAGATTTTCGAACACGCAGAGGGCGGAAAGGAGGCCGGTGAGCTCTTGCTCGCACTTCGTCAAGGTAAACAGACGGCCGCAGAATATGCACTCACATTCCGAACCCTGGCCGCCCAGACCGTATGGGTTGACGACACACTCAAGCTGCTTTTCTGCAAGGGCTTAAACATGGAGCTTCAGTCTGAACTGGCCTGCAGAGATGAGGGAAGATCTTTGAATGACTTTATTGATCTGGCTATAAGAATTGACAATCTGGTTAGATCCCGTCGCCCCATGCGAAATCTGGCTTCACTGCCCGTCTCGACGCCCACACCATCGACCTCTGAAACCGAACCGATGCAGATCGGTGTCACTCATCTGTCCCCAGCGGAGAGAGAAAGACGAATTCAGCAACGATTATGCCTCTATTGTGGACAACCTGGACACATGAGAGTGTCATGTCCCATTCGTCCCACCGGTCGAAGTTCCACGCCGGTGAGTTCAACTTCTCTTCCTCAAAACATTGAATTACCAGCCAAATTGACAGTCGGAGATAAGATTATTCAAGCACAAGCCATGATAGACTCTGGTGCAGCCGGTAACTTTATGGATGAGGATTTGGCCTCGGCCCACGACATTACTCTAACCCCTTGCGACTCTGTGTTAGCAGTGGCAGCGCTAGATGGACAGCCTCTGGGGACTGGTCAAGTTCATCAAATCACCGTTGACATAACCCTGCAGATCGGAACCATCCACAAAGAAACCATACAATTCTACATCATTAAATCCCCGCTGAACCCCATTATCCTCGGTCTACCCTGGTTAAGACGACACGACCCTCAAATCTCCTGGGCCGAGAACCAAATCACACAATGGTCAGATTATTGTCAGCAGACCTGTATCCAGTCCCTGCAACGCCAACACCCTACCACGTCAGCCCAGAATCAACTACCTCCCGAGTATCAAGATCTAGCCGAAGCTTTCAGTAAGATCCGGGCCTCTCAGCTACCGCCTCACCGATCTAGTGACTGTGCCATAGATCTGATCCCAGGAGCTGTACCACCCAAGGGACGCATCTTTCCCCTCTCACAGCCTGAATCAGAATCCATGAAAACCTACATCGAAGAAGAACTAGCCAAGGGTTTCATTCAACCATCCACCTCTCCAGCTTCAGCCGGCTTCTTCTTTGTGAAGAAGAAAGATGGGGGTCTGCGGCCCTGCATAGATTACCGTGGATTAAATGACGTCACCATCAAGTTTCGTTACCCACTGCCTCTGGTCCCCGCTGCCTTAGAACAGCTCCGTACGGCCCGCTACTTCACCAAGCTAGACCTTCGCAGTGCTTATAATCTCATTCGTATCCGGGAGGGAGATGAATGGAAGACGGCTTTCTCTACCACCACCGGCCACTATGAATACCGGGTCATGCCCTTCGGCCTTTCCAACAGTCCGTCTGTCTTCCAGGCCTTCATTAACGATGTCTTCCGGGACATGCTGAATCGGTGGGTGATCGTCTACATTGATGACATACTGATCTACTCAGATAATTTCCCCGAGCACGTACGCCAGGTCCGAGCAGTTCTTCAGCGTCTCATTGAACACCAACTCTATGCCAAGCTGGAGAAATGTGAGTTCCACAAGACAGCCACCTCATTCCTGGGTTACATCATCAGCGCGGAGGGGGTTGCCATGGACGACAACAAGGTGCAAGCCGTGATTAACTGGCCTCAACCCACTACAATCAAAGACCTGCAACGCTTCTTAGGATTCGCGAACTTCTACAGACGATTCATTCGAAACTTCAGTCTGATCGCTGCTCCACTTACTTCCATGCTCAAGAAGGGAAACAACAAATTGGCTTGGTCCGCTGCCGCCTCAGACGCTTTCCACAAACTCAAAGATTTATTCACGTCAGCTCCCATTCTGCATCATCCAGATCCAGAACACGAATTCATCGTGGAGGTCGATGCTTCAAGTACGGGCATCGGGGCCATTCTCTCCCAACGTCAGGGCAATCCTGCCAAGCTCTACCCCTGCGCTTTCTATTCCCGCAAACTCACACCCACGGAACAGAACTATAATGTCGGTGACCGAGAACTCTTGGCCATGAAGGCAGCTCTGGAGCAATGGCGACACTGGCTGGAGGGGAGCAAACATCCCTTCACTGTTCTCACAGATCATCGCAACCTGGAATACTTACGCTCTGCCAGACGCCTCAATCACCGACAGGCCAGATGGGCACTGTTCTTTACACGTTTCCAGTTCACAGTCACCTACCGGCCAGGGTCAAAGAACATCAAAGCCGATGCTCTCTCTCGCCAATTCGAGTCCAGTTCTGTACCATTGTCCAACGAGCCCATTCTCCCGTCCTCGATAATTCTTGCCCCAGTCCAGTGGGACATAATGACCGAGGTTACCGAGGCCCAACGGACAGATCCACCGCCAGCCGACTGCCCAGCCGATCGCACCTACGTACCTCCCCCTCTTCGTCAAAGGGTCATTCAGTGGGTGCATGCATTACCCAGCGCAGGACACCCCGGAATCACAGCCACCATCCAATTGGCCAGTAATCGTTTCTGGTGGCCTTCTTTACAGTCCGATGTCATTACATATGTGCATAGTTGCTCAGTCTGTCAGGCTACAAAGTCATCCCGTCAGCTACCTGCAGGACTATTACAACCTCTACCCATTCCGCAGCGCCCCTGGTCACACATCGCTATAGATTTTATAACAGATCTCCCCAGTTCCCAGGGTCAAACCACCATACTAACAGTGATAGATCGCTTCTCCAAGGGGTGTCGATTCATACCATTGCCCAAATTGCCCACAGCCTTGGAGACGGCGGAACATTTATGTAATTTCGTCTTCCGTTTCTACGGCTTGCCCGAGGATATTGTTTCCGATAGAGGGCCTCAGTTTACATCATGTCTGTGGACAGCATTCTTCCAGAGATTAAATGTGAACATCAGTCTAACCTCCGGGTACCATCCTCAGGCCAACGGACAAGCAGAGAGGGCCAATCAAGAAGTTATCCGGTTCCTACGCTCCTATTGTCATCAGAACCAGGCTGATTGGAGTCGGTACCTGTTCTGGGCTGAATATGCTCAAAATTCTCTCATGAAACCAGCCACTGGCCTTACCCCTTTTAAGTGCATCCTGGGATACCAGCCGCCTCTGTTCCCCTGGTCTGGTGAACCCACAGACCTCCCGGCAGTAAATCAATGGCTTCAGAGAAGTGAAGAAGTGTGGAACAGGGCCCATGTACAGCTTCAACGAGCTGTTCGGCGTCAAAAGGAACAAGCCGACTGCTCCAGGCACCCCCATCCTGACTACCATCCAGGACAACTGGTCTGGCTATCCACTCGGGATCTACGCCTTCGGCTTCCCAGTAAAAAACTCAGCCCCAGGTACGTGGGTCCATTCAAGATCACTCGTCAGATCACCCCAGTGTCTTATCGTTTGGCTTTGCCTCCAGAATACCGTATCTCACCCACTTTCCATGTGTCTCTGCTTAAGCCCGCAGGTGGTCCGATTGGAGGGGAGGGTCTAGACGAGACCGGTGACCAGAGACCTCCTCCCCTCATCGTGGAAGGCGAGGAGGCTTATCACGTTCACGAGCTCTTGGATTCCCGACGCCGGGGCGGTCGCCTACAATACCTCGTTGACTGGGAGGGGTTTGGCCCAATGACATCAATGCCAATGACATCCTAGACCCTAACCTGATAACCGAATTCCATAGGACCCATCCGGCGCGTCCGGCCCCTCGCCCTCGTGGTCGACCCCGGCGCCGCCCGCCTCCTCGCTTCAGGAGCCGCTCGCAGGGAGGGGGCTCTGTCACAAATACGGTCTCTGTGACTTCCTCCGATCGCCACCTGAGGGCACCCTCACCGGAGTATTAACATTCAATGGACTACATCACCCATAATCCCCCACCTGGACTGATTACACATGCACCTGATCCATATCATCCTGGACTATTTAAGACACTCACACACACACACATTCGCGAAGTCTTGTTCTGCCTAGTCTGACATTTCTGAGCGTTTTCTACCCTGTATTTGATTCCTGTGTATGACCCTGGACTGTTTACTACCTCTGTGTTCTGACCGCCGCCTGCCTTGTGATTCTACTGCCTGTTTACTGGATATCCTCGTCTTGCTTGCTGCCTGTCCTGATCCTCTGCCTGGTATTGACTCTGATTTCGTCTTGCCTGTGATACTGTTACTGCTGTTCTCTGACCCCTGCCTGTACGACTACGATTACTGTTTAATAAAGCTGCACATGGATCCCATCGAGTCTCCCGCCTCGTTACACTTAGGAGCGCAAACTGTTCCTTTTCTGAATGTTGTATGATATAGCCTAGTGTTATGTAATAAAGGCTTGATTTATTCATTTATTTCGTTTCATTTTCTTAACAATTAAGATGCTGCATGTGTTTATCCAGTCTAATCGAAGTGTGCGTCTCTCCCCCGACTTTCCCAACAAAAATCCCGCTCCCTCTCAGAAAATGCATAAAACTGACATTACTGAGCTATATACGTTTAAAAGTAGCCTATTAAAATGGTACAATGGCATTGCTCAGTTCAACGTATTGGGAAATCAGGCATTTTGTCCCTCGTCAGCATTTATTCAAAAGTTAATAACGCTCAACATTCAAAAGGTAAATAAGGATTTTTTTTTTTTTTTGTATTAGTAGGCTTAGGCTATTTCGCCACGTGAATGCCCAATTGAAGCTCTCACAAGCACAAAATGCAGGGATAAAATATGTTAATAAAGTATTTATTAACGCATTTTAGACAAACAAAAACAGGTAGGCTAAGCCAAAGACTGAGGCTACAATATCCATAAATAAATGTTCACAAATACCCATGAAAGTAAAACTGAAAATTACAAAGGTTTAATTGGCATCTTTATTTCAAACGACCCGACCGACCGCGGCCCGAATATCATTAAAAATATTTTTGGATGACTCGTAACCGCGGGTGACCGCAGGCACCCGCTCATTTTGGATCAACCCACGCATCACTGATCAGCACAGACTTGTGTTCTGTGTGGAGTGTGTGGGATCTAGTGATAAAGTGAACCTCTGAACCGGTTTTACCTTCCACTGAAACTCACATCAGGTGCACAGAGTTAAACACTCCATGTGTGTCAGAGAAGACAGCTGTCTATACCCTCACCAGTCAGCACTCACACTGCAGTACACACTACAAAGTGTTCAACACCTGTTATAGATGATGTGTAAACGCATGAATAAATCATTTACAAAGCTTTCTGCATCCCCTGTTCTAAAGTGTAAACTATTCTTCACATGTAAATGTGTTACGTATCATTTGTAGATCTTTCTTTCCTGTTACAAATTATTTGTATATGTATACAAGTCATTTATAACACTTTCTCCATCCCTTATTCTAAAGTGTAAACTATTCATCACTTATGAATGTTACATATCATTTGCAGATCTTCTTTATAAATTATGTACAAACTGCAATTTGTAAATTTACCATTTATTTGCCATATTCAAAGTATATCTTTCAGTTACAGGATATAAAAATCTATACGAATCCCGGTATTTAAAGTATATATATTTATATAAAAATTATAATATTTTTATGCAAATATATTTTACTATTATATAGATATCTTTGAGCCCCTAACTCACCTCTTATACCTAAACATGACCACTTTTTAGCCACTTCACAAAAATAAAACGCAATATAGATATATTTACAGTTACTGTTATCTTAGTTTATATACTGTTGTATAAGACTGTTATCTTAGTTTATATACTGTTGTATAAAAAGAATAATTTTAAGCTTCCTACTCCACCATTTTGACAATATACGTAGTGTATCAGGCAGATAAATGTACATTAGACACAATAATTTATTTAAAACATTACAAAAAGCAGTATACAGAACAGACAAAACGACGCGTGTGCTACATTAACAGCGAAATGACAGCAAATCATAATTTTGTGTGAGTAACAGAATGAAATTAAAGTGTTTAATCGCTGCAAACATTCCTCTGATCTGCATTTCCATCCTTTTAAGCGTCGCGCTGAATCTAACACAGCAACTCAAATTTGGCATGTCGCAAACACTCTATGGTAGTCGCAAATCACATGTGACAGCCAATAAGGAGCGAGGTTTGACGTCACTGCCGCAAACCTGTGTCGTATTGTAAGACGCGTCAATTTTTAATTTGAAAGTTATGAAACGGCGGATTGATACGATTATTAATGTATAATGGTTATATTACGTTATAGGAACCTTTTCCTCACACGATGGCATCGTACGACTTCTGAAGACTTGAAAATAATGCACAAAATAATGGACTACGTTTATTATCAGTTTATGGTGCATTTTCATGTTATGGTGAGGAGCTGTTCCATGAAAAACAAGATAAAAATTAAATGATTAAGTGCTGGTTAAACGGTGGCAGAGTGTTGATTAATTTATTTAGTTAATTTTAAATAATGTAAATTTTAGGCTTGGGTAAGGTGATGGAGTGAGATGGATCATGTAACAGGAACATCTGCAAATGATGAGTAACACATTTATAAGTGATGAATAGTTTACACTTTAGAATAAGGGATGCAGAAAGTGTTATAAATGACTTGTATACATATACAAATAATTTGTAACAGGAAAGAAAGATCTACAAATGATACGTAACACATTTACATGTGAAGAATAGTTTACACTTTAGAATAGGGGATGCAGAAAGCTTTGTAAATGATTTATTCATGCGTTTACACATCATCTATAACAGGTGTTGAACACTTTGTAGTGTGTACTGCAGTGTGAGTGCTGACTGGTGAGGGTATAGACAGCTGTCTTCTCTGACACACATGGAGTGTTTAACTCTGTGCACCTGATGTGAGTTTCAGTGAAAGGTAAAACCGGTTCAGAGGTTCACTTTATCACTAGACCCCACACACTCCACACAGAACACAAGTCTGTGCTGATGAGTGAAAAGATTTAACACATCCCACTGGAATCACCTGACTGTAAGGCATTTATAAATGTTTATCCACTTCAAAACAAATAAATTACTCCTCTTAAAAATAGTGCTTTAGCATACCTGCCTGTTTGTGTTTTTGAACACAGACCAGCTTACAACTTCATCAATAAATCATATACTGATCATTTACTAATGGTTTGTTCATCATTTGTTCATGTTTAACAATTGTTTATTAAGATAATGATACTAAAACAATGTTGTCATAAATACATACATCATTTATCATTTATAATAATTTGTCAACTAATAACTTATAAACCATCTACTAATGATCTGTTTGATTTATTTGATTAAGATAACTTAGAACACATCTGTAAATTGTTAGCATAACACTTATCAATCATTTATGAACGTATATTTTCATGTTTTGTGAATGACTGGTTCATCATTAACTAATAACTTATAAGTGTCTCATAACTGAATTAATAAAACATTCATAAAATACTAGTATATCACTTATCAATCATTTATAAATGTATATTCATGTTTTGTAAATGATTTGTTAATCATTAACTAATAATTTATAAATGACTTATAACTGAACATTATTATAAAGTGTTACCTAAACTGCACTTCTACAGCATTTATTAATCTTTCTAAATTTTAATTTCACTATTTACTAGTAGCCTACATTATTAAAATAAAAAGTTGTATTTGTTAAAAGAACACTCCACTTTTTTTGGAAATAGGCTCATTTTACAACTCCCCCAGAGTTAAACAGTTGAGTTTTACTGTTTTCGAAACCATTCAGCCGATCTAATGTGTTTTCTTCTTTAATTTCAGGGCTCCAACTAGGATTCTAGGTCTTCAAGGTCAGGGCATGCAAGAGGCCATAGACCTTGGTCAAGTGACAGGGGAAGTTTATTTTCCTTTCTGTTTTAAATGTTCATGCAAATGTTAATTTTTTTTTTTTTTTTTTTATGTTCAATGTTTTATTTTATTTCAATATTGCCATAGTGTTATTTATTACTCTTTAGAATGTGGTAATAATCAGTTATTTGCACAGCTTCAAAGTAGTTACATTTTTTTACCGTGTTGTATCAATTTGCATTATTGTTCTGCCATAGCAACCAGTCATGCGGAACTAGTGAATGAACTAGTAACAGTTTGCTCTGTAACATTACAAAACTTGTAATGAAATAGCCTCGTTTTGTAAAATTTTCTTCAGTCTGTAATTAAATTTAGCAACAGTAGAATACGCGGATAATAGACTTCACGCCATTAAAAATTACAAACACAGAATGTTCATTAACTTTGGATGGTATAATGGCATGTTGTCCAATGTCCATTATCCCTTTATGTTGTACCTGTTTTGTCTTTCCTGTTCACCAAATGTTTTTAAATAAATAACTGTTAACAATTTTCTTATTGTCTGCAGTTGATTGCAATGTTTTAGAATATGGGTGATTCTTTTAATGATGGCTAATATTAAATCACAGTGATACAGTATTCAAATTGTACAGCGAGAAACTGAATTTACAGTGATTAACTGTTATCTACTGTTTATAGTACTGTATTGCATACAATACATAAAAAAACAGTGCTTAACTGTTTTTTGTATGTAAATGCAATTGAAATCAGTATTTTTTTCTTCTACAGTAAAACAATCAATACTGTAAATACAACTAAAATCACAATATTTCATTGTTTTTGATTTCACAGTGTATACATAAAATACTGTAAATGGAAGTACAGTACCCTTACTGTAAAACATATTCACAGTAACTTACTGGCAACAATTAGCCAGTAAGTTACCAGACCTGCCAACATGTACGCATTTTGCGTACCAAGTACGCATTTTGACCTCAAAGTACGCTGGTACGATTTGTCACTCTAAACTACGCAAAAACCTGGTGACGCCTTTGTGCACGCGCAGTACTCAAATCAAGCAACGGCCAAGAAGAAGAGTTCGACCAATCGTAGCGCTGGGTTCATTCCCCAAATTGCAAGCGGGGATGATTGACAAATGTGTAAGGCCTATCATTAAAAAGAGACCACAAATCAACAGCAACACAAAATCCTGCTCGATCCACCTTCCGCCATCTGACTGATTTCTTATGCGAGGACAGTCACAGCACTTCTACCTCTTTAAGGTAAACGGGTGTGGATGTGGAAAGTTGAAATATTGAATTGAGTTAACTTCATTCTCTGACGTAGTGTGATCGCACTGATTATCTTAAAATACCATGCAAATTATAAAATGCTTAAGTTTTCAGGCACGCGGTCTCTGCTCACATACGCAGTTTTTTTTGTCGGTCTCAGAGCAGCTCTTTCATGGTGTAATTTTACAAGCTAGCTTGCTTGTTCACCAGGCATTTAAGTTGGCAAAGTAATGTAAAGTTATATGCTCATTGGCCTTGTGTTGTTAAACTTCACATTTTATTCTTATTCATAATTTATAAAGTAGATTATGACAGGACGGGAAAAAGTGAGTGCACGTGCAGCAGAAAGTTACTGTGTGTGTGTGTGTGTGTGCGTGCGTGCGTGCCTTGCAGCTAAAAAAAAAACATGACTTCGGATGAGGACACTGACAGGGAGAAAGAGAGCAGCAGACCCAAAAAGAAAAGATTTCATGCCCCACAGCAGTTCCTCAGAAAATATCAGGAGCAATGGCCGTGCCTCCGTCCGTCAAAAATATTAAAACATGCGTTTTGCACAGTGTGCAATAACGATTTTGACATTAGCCATCAAGGAGCTTCAGGTAATAATGTAGCTATCTAGGAAGGTCTACATATTTAGATTTTTTATTATTATTTTAAATACAAATAAATGCACACACACGCACATATATAATATTTTAATTTAATTATGTGTGCATATACAAGCTGATTTAGTTATTAAACAAAATGGAAATCTTGGGGTTTATTCATTTCTCATTTACATCACATATTTTTTAAGTTATTTATTTATTTTATTATTATTATTATTAATTTAGAACTATATAACTTTCCAGTTGTAGTCTTTAACTCTTCAGCACAACATAATGTGCAGGTTAGCAAAGATTTTAATGTAGCCTACTGAAATCAAGGATGACTGACAAGCGCGAGTCTGGAGAAACAGTGTTCAGAAACGAAGCCTACATGTGTTGCATTATTGTATTAATAACTAAAGTACCTAATTATGTTACTTTTTTTGTATGGAAGCTAGCGCGTTATAAAGTATAATCTTCTCAGTGCTGCGCCTCTCACAAACGCGCGCACACTCAGAGAGGAGATAATTGTGTCAGACCAGACGCTTTACCGTTAACATAACCCCTCGTTAAATGTCGGACTCGGCTAACTTACAGGCTACTTGCTATTCTTTTTTTGAATTTTCTCTTACTGGTCCTGTCTATTTATTGTCAACTTTTTCTATTAATTGTTTGTGTTGATTAACGTTTATTCAGCTAATGCTTGTCCTGTTTTTAATGTAATGATTAAAAGCAAAGAGAGCGCGTCACAAATATAAACCCTTTTTTTTGTATTATATTTAGATATTGGAATAATTAAGTATTTTAAATGATTCACATACAGACAATGTTCCTATTTTTTTTTTTTTTTTTTTTTTACTTTTTTTTTAGGGGTTTCTTATTTTTAGACTAGTTGACATTACAAAACCTCAGTTTAAAGACTTAGTCATCAAATTAGTCATAGCTAGCGCACATCCCTAATGTAAATACTTAAATACAATGCAAGTATAATTGCAAACAATGTTTTATTTATATTAAATAAAACCACAAGTGAATCACTTTCAATTATCAGCTAGTATAAGCACACATTATTCATTGCAATATTAATCATGAATTAAAAAATGGTTTGTGTGTGTCTTGCAGACTGTCGACGTCACATAGAGGGGAAAAAACATTTAAAAAATGTGGCTGTCACAGATTCAACCCCTAAAATTAACTCATTCTTCCTAAAATCACAAGATTTGAGACCAATTCGGGCAGAAACCCTTTTCACTACATTCATTGTAGAGCACAACTTGCCATTAGCTGCTGCAGACCATGCCGGATCACTGTTTAGGAAGATGTTTCCTGATAGTGAGATAGCCAAACAGTATGGCTGTGCCAGAACCAAGACTGCCTCCATAGTAAAAGTCCTGGCCATCAATGATGATGAGCGCATTACAGAAGCAATGAAGCAGTCTCCTTATAGCCTTGCTACAGATGGAAGCACAGATATGGAGGACATAAAAATGTACCCCATTGTTGTTAGGATTTTTGATGCCAGTCTTGGTAGGGTAGTTGTAATGTTGCTCAAGATTTGTGAATCAAGAGAGTCTACTGGGAGAGCAATATTTGAATTGCTTGATGGTGAACTGAAGAAGAGAGGCATTCCATGGTCAAATTGTGTCAGTTTTGCATCTGATAATGCTGCAGTCATGCAGGGTTTGGGGAAAGGCGTAGCAGCATTTTTGAAGGCACAAAATGTACACATCTACCTAGTTGGTTGTGCCTGCCACCTTATACATCTGGCTGCAGAGAGGGCATCGAGGCAGCTTAGTGTGAACATTGAAGACTTCCTCATCACCATTTATTACTATCTGGACAAAAGCAGCAAGAGAAAGTCATGTCTACGTGACATACAGATCATGTGTGATGCAGAGGTGAGGAAGATCCTCAAGCTGGCCTCAACAAGATGGCTGTCTCTGGGCCAGTGTGTGAACCGTCTACTACAACAGTGGGATCCTCTTACTGTTTTCTTTAAAAATGAAGTGGATGCAGGAAAGAAAAAGAAGACGGAGCCTCCAGGTTCCTCCAAGTTGCCAAAGCCTCCATCTGTTCTAAGCCCAAAGTTTCACCCTCCACCAGCATAGCAGCTACAAAGCTGGCCCCACCAAAGCTGCCCACACCTCTGCATGGTTCTACCCAGAAGCCTAAAGCCACACCACTTACCAGTCTACCAGATGTTAAAGCTCCTGCACACCTTGCTACAGAGTTTGACTTAACCAGATTCCTCTTCAAGCAAAGTGAAATTGGAGAGAGAGCTGCAAAAGAAAAAACAAAACCTGAAAGAATCAATAAAGAGAAAAGGGAACTGACAAAACCTGAGAAGATACTTCAGTTTCTCACCAACCCCATATCAAAAGTGTATTCACTCTTTCTGAAGAGAGCCATACCTATTTTTGACATTTTTGGCAACCAAATTCTTCAAAAGGAAGAGCCATGCATACATATCTTGCTTCCAACATTGGAGCTGCAACTGGAAAAGGTATTGCTTTCATTCTGTAAGCCAGAGCATGTGATCACTGTGATGAATGATATTGGTAGAGGTATCAAGCCAACCAGCACAAGGGAAAATCAGCTACTTGATGAGGAACTCTCAATTGGCCATGACACTCGAACCTTTATTCAAAGCCAAGATGACCTAGAGCTGAAGCCATTCTTCAGAGATGTTAGGAAGTTCTTTTCATCTGCAGCTGACTACATGGTTTCCAAATATCCATTTGGGGATGAGCTGCTTATGCATGCTGTTGTGGCAGACATAGCAAAGAGGCAAGTTGTGAAATTCTGTTCTCTCCGATTCTTTATCTGTCGCTTTCCTTCTATTCTGCCTGAAGAGGTCACTGTGGATCAAGTGGAAGATGAGTTCCGGATGTATCAAACAACCAGCTTTGACGACAACATCCTCAGTAAGCGCATTGATGAGGCCTGGCGAGACATTGGCCTGTTGAAAAGGGGAGGCAAGGAGGTCTTCTCCAACCTTTCAGTAGTAATGCTTGGGATACTGGTGATCTTCCACAGCAATGCTGATTGTGAGAGGATTTTCAGTCTTGTTAAAAAAAACAAGACCCAAAACAGAGCCAGCCTGAGTACAGACATTATAAGCGCCTTGGTGACAAGAAAAGTGAGCATGGCTGCAAAGGGGACTGTTTGTTACATGGAAAGCTTTAGCGATGCTCTGCTCAGAAATGCCAAGTCGGCAACCTATGAGCAGTCAAGAGCGAGTGCAACTGCAACTGCAAGCAGATGTGATGAGTGATACAAAATGGCATCTCAGCAACTGAAACAAATTTTTCCTTCTTTTTTCACTTCTTTTTTTCTGAAACAAATGTCTGTTCCATGTTCATTTTTTTCATTAAAAGAGTTATTCTGATATGTGACTCAGACTGCATTGTTTTCTTCAACCAGTTTATATGTTGAACATTTGATAAAATATGTGACCCCCGCCCTGCCCCGCGCCGCACCGTACCGTGCCGTGCATGGTACTCAAAAAATAATTCCAAGGTTGGCAGGTCTGAGTTACTGTAAATACAACTAAAATCACAGTATTTAATTGTTTTTGATTTCAGTGTATACATAAAATACTGTAAATAGAAGTACAGTACCCTTACTGTAAAAAGTATCAACAGTAACTTACTGGCTAATTGTTGCCAGTAAGTTACTGTAAATTTACGGTAAATTTTTTACAGTGCAAGTATTAAAGAAACAAAAGTTAAGAAGAGAAGACAGAACAAGGCTAAATAAAGATAAAGTAGATCTAAATTCCTAGATATTAAGAGAGACCACATATGGATGATGGGTTGTTTTGGTTTGTGTTTTTTCTTTTATTTCATTATGAGTAATTTATGTTTGGTCTCAATTAATGTTAGAGGGTTGTCATCTAAACTGAAGTTTGAAAATATAATTAATTTAACAAAACAAAGTGATATTTTATGTATACAAGAGACTGGATGGAATGAAACAATAGTTGATGATTTTAAAAAATGTTGGGATGGAGAAATATGGTATAGTAATGATTTAAATAAGAAAAAAGGCTTGGCAATACTAATTAGAAGGGGAGTAGTAGAATCAACGAATGTTTTATTTAAAGATAACAATGGAAGGATTTTAACTGTTAAAATTAAGGATAGGGGAGAAGAAATAACAATATGTAATATACATGCTCCAAATGAAGATATGGAAAGAGTTACTTTTTTTAAAGAATTGAGTGTTTTGATTAATGGATGGAGGAATGTCATTGTTATAGGAGATTTTAATACTGTTTTAGAAAGAATAGATGTTGAAGATTTTATGGTGTATAGAGCTGATGTTGGAAGAAAAGAATTGAAATGTATGATGGCTGAACATAAATTTGTAGATGTATGGAGAGATAGAAACAGAGTCAAGAGAGAATATTCGAGAAGACAGTGGGTAAATACAATTTTAAAACAAAGCAGAATAGATTTCATTTTATGTGACAGAAGATTTGAGCATTTTATTTCAAAAGTTTTTTATAAAATGTATAGCGGGAGTGATCATGATTTTTTATACGTAATGATGGATTTTAGTGGAGTTGAGAGAGGACCAGGTGTATGGGTGGTTAATACACAACTTTTAAAGAACGAATTGTATAATATGGAAATGCAAAATCTAATTATTAATAGTGTAGATGATGTTTTATATGATGAAGCAATATGTGTGTGGTGGGACAATATAAAATCAGATATCAAAAGTTTTTCTATTGAATGTTCTAAAAAAATACAGAAAGCAAAAAGAGCTAAAGAAAGAGAACTAAATAAAGAATGGGAAAATGAAATGAAAAAGATAACTGAAGGAAATACGGATATTAGGAAAATAGTAATATTAGAAGAGAAACTTAAAAAAGTGGAAGAGGACAAATGTGTGGGTGCTAGAATAAGAAATAAGATAAGAAATACAGTGGAAGGAGAAAGAAGTACAAAGTTTTTCTATGATGCAGAAAAGACTAGACAAAAAGCTGATTTAATAAAGAATGTTTCAAGGGAATATAAAAGATAAAGAAGGGATTTTAAAAGTGGTCAAGGATTTTTTTGTTGTTTTATTTAAGAAAAAGAGAATTAATGAGGAAGATGAAGTATTTTTGTTAAATCAAATCAAAGTTAAAGTAAAAGAGGATGATAAAAAATGTGTGATAGTGATATAACAGAAGAGGAGATAAATGAAGCTATAATGCAATTAAGTAATGGAAAAAGTCCTGGTTAGATGGTTTATCATCTGAATTTTATAAGGTTTTTAAAGATGTATTAATACCTATTTTGAAAGATCTTTTCATCGCCATTTTTAAGAATGGAAAATTGAGTGAGAGTATGAAGAAGGGCATGATTAAAATAATTTATAAAAAGAAAGGGAATAAAGATGATTTGCAAAATTACAGACCATTAAGTATGCTCAACACAGATTATAAAATATTAGCAAAGATTTTAGCGAATAGACTTAAAAAAGTAGTTCCCCACATCATTACGACTAATCAAGCATATGGTGTATTAGGAAGAGATATAGTGGATACGGTAACAAGCATTAGAGATTTAATTTGATACATAAAAGAGAAAAAGAGTGATGGTTTTTTTAATCAGTATAGATCTAGAAAAGGCATTTGACAGAGTTGAGCACAAATATTTATTTGATTTAATTCAACAGTTTGGTTTTGGTAATAATTTTATAAAGTGGATGAAATGTTTATATACAGATATTTTTAGTTGTTTTAAAATAAATGTTTTTTTAACAGACTTCATAGGAATATCTAGATCTATAAGACAAGGATGTCCCTTATCAGCTTTATTATATACGTTAGTTGCTGAACCGTTAGGTTTAGCAATAAATGGAGAAAAATAAATAAAAGTTTTTTAATAGAAGACAATGTAATAGAACAAAAATTGTTTCAGTATGCAGATGATACTACTCTGATTTTAAAAAGATTTTAATAGTGCTGAAAAAGCTATGGGAATTATTGATAAATACTGTTGAGGTTCGGGTGCAAAAGTAAATAAGGAAAAAACTGAATATATTAAAATTTGAAAAGTGGACATTTCAAAAAGAAATTGGCAGTTAAAAGAACAAAAAAATAATATAAAAATTTTAGGCATTACACTTGGATATGATGAAATTAAAACTAGAGAAATAAAGTGGGATGAAACTGTAAACAAAATGGAAAAAAGATAAAATTTTTGGAAACAGAGAGTACTGTTTCTAAAAGGGAAGGTACTTGTCTTGAATTCTCTTTTTTTATCCAAAATGTGGTATGTCTTAAGTGTCATTAGTTTACCAATGTGGGTATATAAGAGAATAAAAACTATGATTTTAAAGTTTCTTTGGGATGGTAAGCCATCTAAAATTGCATATAACACAATCATCGGAAAGGTGGAAGATGGAGGAATAGGACTAACAGATCCATGGCTGAGAATGAAAAGCATGAGAATTAAAACAGTAAAAAAGTTTTTTAACAAAGACAATATTCCATGGAAAAGTGTCATGAACTATGTTATTAATAAATGCGGACAAATAGGAGATGATTTTTTATGGATGGCTTTTAAGGATAATATAACGGAGACTGACTCGATTGAGTGTTCGAATCCATGTGCGGAGGTTTATTGATCACAACAGCAAAAACAGAGAGAGATATCGAGCAGAAATCGTGGTCAAACAACAGGCAAAAGGTCGGTAACAATAGCGGCAGTCCAATCAGTAAGCTCATCCAAAAGGGTAATCCAAAAGACGTGGTCAGGAACAGGCAAAGAGACGTAAACGTGCAAACAGTCAGGAGTAGATGAAACGCTTGGTAGAGACAGGTGTAAACTGGCAATACTTTGCAACATAATGCACAAACAATATGGCTTATAACAAGTGTAGACAGGAAGAGAGGCGAGAAGAACCGGCCGAGTTCAATACTAGGGAGATGGCTCCCTCTGGTGGTTGGAGGAAAGGATGGCAGATGCAGATGTTACAGATAATATGATAGAAAATATACCAGAGTTTTATAAAGAATTGTTGAGAAGCTGGAAAATGTTTTATGATAATGTGTACGAAGAGATTAAAGGGAGACAACAGTACCTACAGCAACCCCTATTTTTAAATCAAAATAATAAAAGCAAAAAGCATATGTTTTATGAAAACTGGTACGCAGTAGGTTTTAGACAAGTAAAAGACATTTTATATGAAGTGAAACCTGGATTTTTACCTACACAAGCAATAATTGATTCACTTGAGGGAAGAGAAGATATAGAAAACAAAGGGAAAATTGAAGAACAATATACAAAATTAAAATTAGCATTGCCAGAACATTGGATTAAAAATATTGAGGATAATGAAAAAGAAACCGAGAATGAAAAACCAAAGGTTTTTTTAAAAGCAGAGGGGTTGATAAGATTGTTTTTAATGATTGTGTCATTAAGATGTTTTATATTTGTTTAAGTAAGACTGTTTTTGTAATGCCTAAAGCAATAGAATATTGGGAAAAGTTATTTGACAATTTTGATGCTTCGAATATATTGAAAAATGTAAGATTGAATTTTAAAAGTCCGGTTTTGGAAAATTTTGATTTTTTATTAAGACACAATTGTGTGATGACAGAAATAATTTTAAGTAAAATTGGGTTAGCGCAAGATGAAAAGTGCAAAGTGTGTTTGGAGAAAAAGGAAGGTGTATTACATTTATTTTTAAAATGCAGAATGTTAAGTGATTTTATAAAAATGTTAAAAAAGATGGTATGTAATTTTCTGTATAATGACAAGATTACTTTGGAAGAATGGGATACATTGATTTTATTTGGCTTCAATGGAAGGACAAAAAATAACTATGCTCTTAATTTTATGTTAACGCTTGCAAGATTTGCAATATGGAGAAGGAGAAATATAATGAAACAAAAGAAAAAAGAAATAGCGATAAAGTTATTATATAAACAGATCATGATGGAGGAAATACAAGTTTTATATGACTATTGCAAAATGCTTGAGAATATGGAAATGTTTGAAAAATGTATTACAAGAAAT
The DNA here is from genome assembly GCA_036281575.1 of Ancherythroculter nigrocauda. NCBI lineage: Eukaryota > Metazoa > Chordata > Actinopteri > Cypriniformes > Xenocyprididae > Ancherythroculter > Ancherythroculter nigrocauda. Next base: position 8,442,499 of record VTFQ01000013.1, read on the forward strand.
AATCCATACATTGTAAAAACTTGGAGTGGTTTTGAAGTTCTGTTACCGGAAGATGTTTAAATATTTGTGGTGATGTATTGTTAATGTATTTATTTTGTGATTTTTAATAAAAAAAAAAATAAAAAAAAATCTCGTCTGATCTCAGAAGCTAACCAGAGTCGGGCCTGGTTAGTACTTGGATGGGAGACCGCCTGGGAATACCAGGTGCTGTAAGCTTTATGTTTTTTCTGAAAATATAAAGAGTATCTGAATGTCTTAAATAGCCCACTCTTGGCTGCAGGTTTCGCTTATGGCCATACCACTCTGAGGGTGCTAGAGAGCGTGAAGGAAGTGAGGTGGCTGCAGTCAGGAGAGGAAGGCTCTCCATTTTGTTTTTTCTACTTTTGTTTGTTTTCTTTGTTTTTTTGGACTTTAAGTTAGGTTTTTTCTTTTTTTTTCTGTGTTAAACCACCTAACAGCAGCATCTTGCTGTCTGGAGGGTGGTTAAACTTTTTTCTTTTTTTTTTTGCTTTTTTACAAATTGATGGATTAATGGATGAAGACACTGGACTGGCTGGAGGAACACGTATGGCAAATGACACCGGAATGGCAGGAGGAACACGCTTGGTTAACAACACTGGACTGGCGTGAGAAACACGCACGGCAAACGACGATGGACTGGCAGGAGGAAAACGCATGGCAAATGACACTGGACTGGCTAAACGACAACGAGATGGTAATCAAAAAGAAGCAACAAGAGAGAGTGGGAAAAGAGTATATTTGAAAGAAGCAACAGTGATTGTGGAACTAGGACAAGTGAAAGATGCAAGGGCGGCAGAGACTATGTTGTCTCTTTCATGCATCTGCCCGTCTACATGGCTGATGAGGAGGTTTTAAATAAAATGGATGGATGGGGAGTTTTCCCAATGTCAAAAATAAAAAGACGAGTATATCCGGGCACCAATATTGAAGATGGGACGAGGTTTGTGAGAACGCGGTTCCCAAAAGAAGTTGCCTCCCTCCCGTATAGCACGAAAATGGAAACGGCAGAAGGCCCACAGTATTTTAGGGTGATGCACAGCCACCAGGTCAAGACTTGTCGGCTGTGCATGAGCCCGGAACATGTGGTGAAGGATGTCCGGAGTTTAAGTGCTTCAAGTGCGAGGAGAGGGGGCACTTCGCGGGGGACTGCAATGCAGTGGTGTGCCCGGATTGTAAAGTAGTTTTAAATAAGTGTGAGTGTTGGTTTGGGAGTGAGGAGGAGGAGGAACAGCGACATGTAGACGGGCAGATGCATGAACGAGACAACGAACAGAGAGAAGAGGAAACAATGGTAGTACAAGAAGATGAAACAACAGAGAACCGAGACATTGAACATCAACAGAAGGATCAGAATGATCAGGTGGAACAATCACAACAAGACAGGGAACATTGGAATATTTAACAGAAAGTTTGCAAAATGTTTTAGACACTGTGGAACAAAATGATCAAGACAAAAATAAAATGATGGATACACTACAGGACGGAGTTTTTTGGACATAAATGGAGCTGACAGACAGTTTGCAGAATGACTTGGATACAATAGAACTTAACGATCAGGAGGGAAAAGAAAAGGACGAACAAGTGAAATCAACGAAAAGAAGACGACCAGTAAAGGTAAAACCAAATTTAGAGACTGCCAGGAAGAAAGTACTGCCAGGAAAAAATGATGAAATTGTGATTGGGAATAGGTTTGATGTGTTAAAGGTCTTGGAGGAGACAGACTGAAATTATGGATTTTATCAATGTTTTTATATGTTTTATGCTTTTAAGAATAGTTACTTTTAATGCCAGAGGACTTTTAGATGTAAGGAAATTTGAGAAAATGATGGAAATGTGTAAAGATGAAGATATAATTTTATTACAAGAGACTAATTGGAGAGAAGGGTTTATGACTGAAATAAGGAAAAGGTGGAGTGGAGAGATTTTATATAATAATGAGGATGACAGACTGGGCAGAGGTGTAGCTTTTTTAATAAAGGAATATAGTGGTGTGATTTGTAAAACAATATACAATGATAAAGAGGGGAAATGTATGGCTGTAGAAATGAGTTACGAGGGCAAAGTAGTAGTTGTGGTTAATGTACATGCGCCAACGGAAGATAACAAAAAGGAAGAGTTTTTTAGTGTTTTAAGGGAATTTTTAAGGAAACACAAAGAAGACATAATGATGGGTGATTTTAATACTGTTTTTAGTAAATTAGAAATGGGAGAGGGAATGGTTTTTAAAACAGATAAAGGAAGGAAAGAGTTAAAGCTATTAATGGAAGAAAACAACATGATCGATATATGGAGAGAAAGAAATGAAAAAGAGAAAGAATATTCAAGGAGGCAATTAGTGGGGAAATTTATGTGCAAAACAAGAATTGATTTTATATTATGTACAAGGAATGTTGAAGGTTTTATTGGTAGCATTAAATATGAAGAATCAAGCTTAAGCGATCATTAGCCAATTTTTATGCAAATAGATTGGAGTTCTGTGAAGAGAGGGCCGGGAGTATGGGTTTTAAATACACAGAGATTTTAAAGAATGAAGACTATGTTTTAAATATTAAAAAAAATGATTGAAAAAGAAAAGGAGAATGAAATGTACACGGAATGAAAAGTCCAGGTATAGATGGTTTGGGGAGTGAGTTTTATGTAGTTTTTAAAGAAAGTTTAACTGGTATTTTAAAGGAAGTGTATGTAGATATTTTTAAGGAAGGAGAATTGAATACAAGAATGGGAATGGGTTTGATGAAGTTGTTATACAAGAGAAAAGGAGAGAAGACCAATTTAAAGAACTATAGACCAATTACTATGTTGAATACTGACTTGAAGATTTTATCTAAAATTTTAGCAAACAGACTGAAGGAAGAGATGCCGAGTATAATTAAAACTAATCAAGTGTACGGAGTGAAAGGAAGAGACATAGCAGATACAACAATTAGTATAAAAGATATGATAAGATACATGCATGAAAAGAATGAAGATGGGTTGATAATCAGTTTAGATTTTGAGAAAGCGTTTGACAGGGTGGAACATGATTTTTTATTTGATGTATTAAAGACTTTTGGTTTTGGAGAAAATTTTATGAAATGGATTAGGATTTTATATAAAGGTGCAGTAACAAAAATTAAATGCAATGGGTTTTTAACACAGTGTTTTAAATTAACTAGATCAATAAGACAGGGATGTCCGTTGTCAGCTCTTTTATATTCTTTAGTAGCAGAACCATTGGGTCTAAAAGTAAAACAAGAGGAGGGGATAAAAGGGATAGGCATTGAGGGAGAAGAGAATAAAATTTTTCAATATGCAGATGATACGACGCTACTGTCACGAATGTGGCTCCCTCGGTCCGTCCTCCGGACCACCGGAGGGAGCCATCTCCGGAATACTGAACAGTTACCATTCGGACTACATTTCCCATGGGCCCGAGACCTGATCGATTCCAGGCGCCAGGGTAGGAGACTGCAGTACCTGGTCGACTGGGAGGGGTTTGGCCCGGAAGAGCTATCCTGGGTCAATACAGATGATATCCTGGACCCTTCACTCATAGAGGAGTTTCATAGGACGCACCCCGGAGAGACCGGCCCCTCGACCACGTGGTAGACCCCGGCGCCCGCCTGTCACGAATGTGGCTCCCTCGGTCCCTCCTCCGGACCACCGGAGGGAGCCATCTCCGGAATACTGAACAGTTACCATTCGGACTACATTTCCCATGGGCCCTCATTCCTGGGACTGATTGCGCACACACCTGCAACACATCACATTCACACTATTTAAGACACACACACACACACACACACACACCGCGAAGTCTTGATTTGCCGAGGTGATCATTACTGAGCGTTTTCCCGTGGACTGCTACCTGTTATCGTTTGGACTGTTTATCTCTTGTGACCCGTTGCCGCCTGCCCTGATCTCTGCCTGTTTCCTGGACTGTGTTTGTATTGCCGCCTGACCTGATCTCTGCCTGTCCCTTGACTCTGTTTGTCTGCCGCCTGCCACGACCATTGCCTGTCCCTGTTTATGCGTCTGCTTTTGCCCTGTTTGCCTTGTTGACTCCTTTAATAAAAAGCTGCAAATGGATCCACACTCTGCCGACCCGTCATTACAGAAGACTTCGCCGCACAGCGATCCAGCAGCTCCCCAGCAAATCTCGTCTGAACTATCTACCCAGGCCAACCAGCTGGCGGTGCATCAACATCAACTCACCCGCCTAACCTCCCTTACCGAAGAGCTGGTGAAAATGCTACAGGGCCTCCAATTCAGCCCCGCTGCAGCCGCCACGCCACCGCCCTCTACTACCGCCACTCCAGGCTTCGCGGCCTCTCCGGCAGTCAACCCATGCCTCGCGCTCCCGGAGAAATTTGACGGCAATCCTGCCAGATGCAAGGGGTTCCTCCTCCAGTGCTCCTTGTTCATCAACCAGCAGCCATTTCTGTATCCCACCGAGTCCAGTCAGATAGCGTTTGTGTGTTCCCTGCTTTCTGGGAAAGCCCTGGATTGGGCCACTGCGGTGTGGGAGGATGGTGGTTCCACATTCCCCACGTTTCAGGATTTCTTACGGAGCTTTAAAGAAGTCTTTGAACACCCCGAAGGAGGCAAGAGCGCAGGCGATCAACTACTCGCTCTCAGTCAAGGTAAACAAACAGCCGCTGAGTATGCACTGAACTTTCGCACGTTAGCTGCACAAACTAACTGGGTTGAAGACACTTTAAAACTGCTTTTCCGAAGAGGTCTGACACTAGAATTACAAGCCGAGCTCGCTTGCCGGGATGAAGGAAGCTCGCTCAACACGTTCATTGAACTCGCCATTCACATAGACAATCTGCTACGCACACGACGCCCGAACCGCTTACCTGCCACCATCAGTCCCGCTCCAGAGCCCATGCAACTCGGCTACACTCCATTGCAACCCGAGGAGAGAGAAAGGAGACATCCGCTTCATCTCTGTCTCTATTGCGGCCAGGCCGGCCACATTAAGATCAACTGCCCTGTACGGCCCCAAGCCTCCAGTTCTAAAGCGGTGAGTTCTCTGCACCAGTCCAACCATTCTGCTAGCTGCTTTAAAATTCCCATCCAAATTACTGTTAATGACAGACACACACTCACTCACGCTCTGCTGGATTCTGGAGCCGCTGGGAATTTTATATCAGAGTCATTCATTAAAGAGCATGGCATCCCTCTAACAGACTGTAATTCCCTGTTAACAGTGGAGGCGCTAGATGGGAAGCCCATCGGCGGAGGAAGAGTGGCTCACATCTCCGCTGAAGTTTCGCTACAAATAGGAGCTCTTCACCACGAACAAATTCGCTTTTATGTCATCCACTCGCCCAGCAACCCTGTAATCCTTGGTTTGCCATGGCTCAGAACGTATAACCCTCATGTTTCCTGGAAGGACTGTCAAATTCTACAGTGGGACGCAAATTGTCATAAAAGCTGCCTCAAACCAGTAACCCCGCTACCCATTCAAGTTACTTCACTCCACGGCACTGATACTGAAAAGCCCAACATTCCCGATGAGTATGCCGATCTGGCCGAGCTACCTCCTCATCGCCCCAGTGACTGCGCCATAGACCTGCTGCCTGGTACCACGCCACCCAAGGGCAGGATCTTCCCGCTATCACAACTCGAATCAGCAGCTATGAAAGCTTACATCGAGGAGGAGCTGGAGAAAGGATTTATCCGGCCATCCACCTCATCAGCCGCTTCGGGGTTCTTCTTTGTCAAAAAAAGGATGGTGGTTTAAGACCCTGTATCTATTACAGAGGATTAAATGATATTACAGTCAAGTTCCGGTACCCTCTACCTCTGGTTCCTCCAGCCCTCGAACAACTTCGTCAGGCTGCTTACTTCACCAAACTCGAACTTCGCTGCGCCTATAACCTTATTCGCATTCCTGAAGGAGACGAATGGAAAACCGCATTCTCCACCACCACTGGTCAATATGAGACTCTTGTCATGCCGTTCGGGCTGTCCAACAGTCCCTCCGTCTTCCAGTCATTCATGAACGACATCTTCCGAGACATGCTCAATCGCTGGGTCATCATCTACATAGACGACATCCTGATTTATTCCAACTCCTTCGAAGAACATGTTCAACATGTGCGGGCGGTCCTCCAAAGGTTAATCCAGCATCAAGTATACGCCAAGGCGGAGAAATGCGAATTTCATTGAACCTCCACAACCTTCCTGGGCTACGTGATCAGCCGTGAGGGCATGGCGATGGACGACAACAAAGTTAAAGCGGTTCTGGAATGGCCGCAGCCTCGCACATTGAAGGAGCTACAACGGTTCTTGGGGTTTGCCAACTTCTACAGGCGGTTCATACGAAACTTCAGCAGCGTTGCAGCCCCACTCACGTCTATGACCAAACGGCAGTCCTCCCGCCTCGCCTGGTCCCCCGAGGCAGTACAGGCTTTCCAAGAATTAAAGGAACGGTTTACCTCAGCACCCATTCTCCGCCATCCAGACCCCGAACTCCCTTTCATCGTAGAAGTGGACGCGTCCAGCACGGGCATAGGGGCCGTGCTTTCTCAACGGCAAGGTGACCCGGGAAAATGTATCCCTGTGCATTCTTCTCACGGAAAATCTCGGCAGCTGAACGTAATTATGACGTGGTTCAATCGAGAACTGCTAGCCATGAAGGCGGCTCTGGAGGAGTGGCGACATTGGCTGGAGGGGGCTAAACATCCATTTACCATTCTCACGGATCATAAGAATCTGGAATACCTGCGCTCCGCCAAGCGTCTCAACCCCCGACAAGCTAGGTGGGCTCTGTTCTTTACACGGTTCCAATTCGTGGTGACGTACAGACCAGGCTTGAAAAACACAAAGGCGGACGCGCTGTCTCGGCAACATGAGGAGGTGGAACGGACAGAGTGCGCAGACAACATTATTCCACATACCTTACTTCTCACTCCAGTCCAGTGGGATATCATTACAGAGATTACTCAGGCCAACGAACAGACCGCACCCCCTTCAACATGCCCACCAGATCGCACATATGTTCCCGTCCAGTTTCGTGACAGGCTAATTCATCATGTACACGACTTCCCTAGTTCCGGCCATCCGGGCGTTACAGCCACTTTCAAGCTACTGCAAAATCAGTTCTGGTGGGATTCCATGCTGGCCAACACCACTCGCTTCATCTCCAACTGCTCACCCTGTCAGACTACCAAAGCTTTGCATCAAGCACCAGCTGGTTTACTACAACCTTTGCCCATTCCTCAACGCCTATGGTCTCACATAGCCATTGACTTCGTCACCGATCTCCCATCATCTCAGGGTCACACTGCCATCCTCACAGTCATTGACTGCTTTTCTAAAGCATGCAGACTCATCCCATTGGCCAAGTTACCCACAGCATTTGAGACAGCTGAGATGCTTTGCAATTATGTGTTTTGGTTTTATGGACTACCCGAAGATATTGTGTCCGACAGGGGACCGCAGTTTACTTCTCGAGTGTGGTCATCTTTCTTCAAGAACCTCAATGTCAACATTAGCCTCACCTCTGGGTACCATCCAGAGTCCAATGGCCAAACTGAGCACATGAACCAAGAATTAACTAGATTCCTACGCACTTACTGCCATCGCAACCAGAATGACTGGAGTCGTTACCTGCTCTGGGCAGAGTACGCCCAAAACTCTCTGCAAAAACCTGCCACTGGCATCACACCCTTTCAATGTATCTTGGGCTTTCAACCTCCGTTATTCCCCTGGTCAGGAGAACCATCCAGCCTACCATCTGTCACTGAGTGGATGCAAAGAAGCGAGGAGACCTGGGACCAAGCTCACCATCACCTACAGCGTGCCGTAAGAAGACAGGAGATACAGGCTAACCGACGACGTCGTCCCAATCCTCAGTATACTGTGGGACAATGGGTGTGGCTGTCCACTAGAGACCTCCGGCTAAGACTTCCATGCAGAAAACTCAGTCCCAGGTTTGTAGGGCCCTTTCAAATTATCAAACAAATAACTCCAGTTTCATATCGTTTAGATTTGCCTACTAATTACCGTGTGTCTCCTACTTTTCATGTTTCACTGTTGAAACCCTCCGGGGGCCCGGGAGAGGAGCCAGGGGGAGCCGAGGCCCGCAACCCCCCACCCTTGATGGTCGAGGGCGAGGAAGCTTATCGTGTACGAGACCTGATCGATTCCAGGCGCCAGGGTAGGAGACTGCAGTACCTGGTCGACTGGGAGGGGTTTGGCCCGGAAGAGCTATCCTGGGTCAATACAGATGATATCCTGGACCCTTCACTCATAGAGGAGTTTCATAGGACGCACCCCGGAGAGACCGGCCCCTCGACCACGTGGTAGACCCCGGCGCCCGCCTGTCACGAATGTGGCTCCCTCGGTCCCTCCTCCGGACCACCGGAGGGAGCCATCTCCGGAATACTGAACAGTTACCATTCGGACTACATTTCCCATGGGCCCTCATTCCTGGGACTGATTGCGCACACACCTGCAACACATCACATTCACACTATTTAAGACACACACACACACACACACACACACATACACCACGAAGTCTTGATTTGCCGAGGTGATCATTACTGAGCGTTTTCCCGTGGACTGCTACCTGTTATCGTTTGGACTGTTTATCTCTTGTGACCCGTTGCCGCCTGCCCTGATCTCTGCCTGTTTCCTGGACTGTGTTTGTATTGCCGCCTGACCTGATCTCTGCCTGTCCCTTGACTCCTTTAATAAAAAGCTGCAAATGGATCCACACTCTGCCGACCCGTCATTACAGCTACTGGTAAAAGATCTGGAGAGTGTGAAAAAAGCAATGGAAATCGTACAAAAGTACTGCAGGGGATCATGAGCTAAAGTAAATGAGGATAAAACTGTATACATGAGATTTGGAGGGGCGACAGTTTTAACAGAGCATTTTACTTTCAAGGAAACAAAAGAAATAAAGATTTTAGGTGTTTTAATGGGGAGGGACGAAAAGAAAGCAGAAGGAACTATGTGGGAAGAAATTTTAGGAGGGATTGAAAGAAGACTGACTTTTTGGAAAATGAGAACAGGGGAAGGTTTTAGTTCTTAATGTTTTAATGACTTCTAAACTGTGGTATGTTTTATATTCATCATCTATGCCGTTGTGGGCAGAAAAAAGGCTGAAAAAATGTTTTTTAGATTTTTAATGGGATGGGAAGCCTGCAAGAATAGCATACAATACACTTATAGGAGCAGTGGCGAAGGGAGGGCTGGGGATAATAGATGTGGAACAAAGAAAAAACAGTTTGAGAGTGAAAATAATAAAAAAGTATTTGGATGAAGAAAACAAAGCGGCATGGAAAAGAACAATGGTTTTTTTTTAAAGTAATTTTAGTAATTTTTATCTGGGGGACAATATATTGTGAATGAGAACGAAAAATTGGATGTTGGAGGGGTTGCCTGATTTTTACAAAGAATTGATGAGTGCCTGGGGCAAATTTTTAACAAGTGTACATTTTAATCCACAAGGGAGAGAGAACATTTTAAATCAGCCTTTATTCTTAAACAACTGCATTTTAAATCAAGGGAAACATATTTTTTTTTAAGAAATGGTGGGATGTGGGAATCATGAAAGTCAGAGATGTATTATACAAATTCAAAAAGGGGTTTTTACCGGTACAATACATTGTGGATGTGATGGAGGAGGAAAAGGAGGATTTCAGCAGACAAGAGATAACAAACAAATATGATGTAATTAAGAACGCAATACCTCAAGAGTGGATAAAGAGAATTGATAACATGGAAGAAGGGAAACAAGAAAAAGATGTGAATGTGAGGCTGGGGGAAAAACTATGCTTTTAAAGTATGTACTGTGAAAAAGTTTTATTGTTTTTTTAGAGATACGGTTTTTAAGAAACCTATTGTAAATGAATATTGGTTACGGAAATTCAATGATTTAAAAGAAGACAGCATATGGAAGAACTTGAATGGAAAAATCATAGTCAAAATTGAAGAACTTAGAATATTTTATCAGAAATAAAGTGGTTTTCACAGATGCTATTTTAAACAAAATTGGAGTGGAACGAAGTGCTACTTGCAAAGTATGTAATGATGATGATGAAGGGTTTCTGCATTTGTTTTTATACTGTAAAGAATTGAAGGATTTTAACGGGAAGTGTAAAAGAATGATTTTAAGTTTGAGAGGGGAAGATTTTGAATGGAGTAAGGTGGTGATGCTGGGTCTTGATGTCCAATGTAAAAACAGAAAACTTATAAATTTGCTTGTGACGTTGATTAAGAGTGCAATATGGGAAAGAAGAGTGGTAGCCAAGAGAGAAAAATTTTTAATGGATGTATGGCATGTGTTTAAAAGGAAGTTTGAAAAGTATGTTGAATGCTTGTTTTATTATTTTAAACAAGTGTTTTTACGAAGGATGCCTCTATGGTTTTAAAGGACTCAGGACTGACAATATCATTTTAATTCTTTTGAATGAAATGTACATAAATGTTTTTTTTAGAATTCTTTATAACAGCACTTACTGAATGTCTGATCCTCCTCCATGACCGACAACTTTTGTAAGAAAATAACTGATGTATTTTAATGTGGAAAATGTTTGATGTATGGTAAATGTGTGATATGTGATGTAAAGGAGAAATGTGATGTAAAAGATATATCTGATGTAAAGGAGAAATGTGATGTAAAGGAGAAATGTGATGTAAAGGAGAAATGTGATGTAAAGGAGAAATGTTATGTAAAGGAGATATGTGATGTAAAGGAGATATGTGATGTAAAGGAGAAATGTGATGTAAAAGAGATATGTGATGTAAAGGAGATATGTGATGTGATGAAGGGAAAATTGTAATTTTTATTGTATTATTTATTGTATTGTATTTTATTGATTGAAATTTCCCATTCTTCTCACGGAAAATCTCGGCAGCACGCCCGATCTTGTCTGATCTGAGCTTTATGTTTTTTCTGAAAATATAAAGAGTGTCTGAATGTCTTAAATAGCCCACTCTTGGCTGCAGATTTCGCTTACGGCCATACCACTCTGAGCACGCCCTAGAGGAAGCAGGAAGTGAGGTGGCAGCAGAAGGGAGAGAAAGGCTCTTCCAAACTTCTCTTTCGTTTAAGTTTTGGTTGATATATTAGCAAGGTTTGTTTGAGATTAAAAGTTTCTTTTTTTTGGCGGTGCTGCCCTGAGCAGAAGTAGCTGCTCAGGGGAAGGCAAAATGAGCAACCTGCTCACAATGGACGGATCTACCAACATTGACAAGGACATGGCTAAAGACAAGGAACAAGGTCAAGGAATTGAGAAGGAGCAGCGGCGAATGCAAAGAGGAGGATCAGAGAGAAGGGAGGAGAAGAATATGCAAGAGCGGGAAAAGGAGTATGCAAAAGAGGCAACAATGATTGTAAATGTGGCAGAGGTGGATGGAGGGAAAGCAGAAGATGTGATAGTCGCTTTGATTGCAAAGGTGGGAGTGACAAAAGTATTGGCTGTGAGGCCAAGATTGAATCAGGAATTTGAAATAACGTTGGAAAATGAGAGCTGCTGTGAAAGCCTAAAGGATGTTTAATAATCAAAGGAACCCGGTGTGAGGTGAGAAGCTTAAGCACAAGAGAGTGTGTCGTCTCCTTTATGCATCTACCATGTTACATAATGGATGAAGAGATCAAAAGTAAGCTGAATACGTGGGGTGTCTCTGCAACATCGGAGATCAGAAGAAGACTATATCCAGGTATGAGCATCACAGACGGGACTCGCTACGTCAGGGTTAAATTCCCTAGGGACGTCACCTCTCTCCCATATAGCACACGTTTTGAAACTGCGGAAGGGGCACAGTATTTCAGTCGTCTATGTATGGGTCCGGGGCATGTAATGAAAGACTGTCCCGAGTTCAGGTGCCGTGACTGTGGCGAGCTGGGCCACTTCGCCAGAGAGTGTGATGCGGTGAGATGCCCCGACTGTAAGAAGGTGCTGGTGAAATGTGAGTGCTGGATGGAGGCTGAGGAGGTCGAGGAAAACAACGTGGAAACAGAGGAAACACAAAGTGAAGAGGAGGAAGAGGAGGAGCTAATGGAAGAAAGGGAGCAAGATGAAGGGGAACAAGCTGGAGGGACAGTGGGGAACGATGGCAGAAAAGAACAAGAGGGCGAGAATCTGGCGGGTAAAGAAGAAGAACAGGACGCTTTGGAGAGCCAGGAGGAACAGGACGAGATGGAGGAAGAACAAAGGGGGGTCAATAAACAAGTCAGAGAAAAGGGGACAACAAGAAGACGTCTGTTAAAGGTAGAACAAAACCATGAACAAGCCAAAAGAAGACATGTGATGAAAACAGAAACTGGGGATACAGAAATAAAGGGAGGGGAGTGGGATCAAAATAGATTTGAGGTATTGTCGGGGAGGGGTGACGAAGTGGAGTGAGGAAGGAGGGGTGGACTCTTTTTTGTATGCTTTTGAGTATTGCAACCATTAATGTTCGTGGGTTATTAGATCAAGGGAAATTTGAAAGACTCAAAGAAGTTTGTAAAAGACCAAATGTACTAATGATTCAAGAAACAAATTGGAGAGATGATGTAATGACTGAGTTCAAAGGGAAATGGAAAGGGGATGTTTTATGCAACCATGGAGATGGAAGAAAAGGGAGAGGAGTAGCAATCTTAATCAAAAAAGGTGTGTGTGAGGAGGTACGAGAGATGTATAATGATGAAGAGGGGAAGTGTCTGGCTGTGGAAATAGAGGATGGTGGGGAAAAAGTCATTTTATGTAATGTACATGCTCCTGTTGTAGTAAAGGAAAAAGTTGATTTCTTTAAGAAATTGAGGACTAGTATGGAAAAATGGAAGAGGTTTGTAATAATTGGAGATTTTAATACGGCTTTTAGCAAGATGGATTTAGCAGAGGGAATGGTCTTTAAATCAGATGGAGGGAGGAAAGAGCTGAAGAGTATAATGGAAGGAAATTATTTAGTGGATATATGGAGAGAAAGAAATGAAGGTATCAGAGAATTCTCAAGAGAACAAGTGGTTAAAAAATGTATGTGTGCAAGCAGAATAGATTTTGCAATATGTAAATGATTTTATGAATGTGGTGGATAATATTTATTGCAAAAAAACATCATTAAGTGATAATAAAGTTGTATAGGTGCAGATTGATTTGAGTGGAATGAAGAGAGGGCCAGGGTTATGGATTCTAAATACGGAATTTCTAAAGGAAATTAGTTTTTAAAAAGGTGTAGAAGAAGTAATAAAGGAAGAACAGAAAGATCAATTGTACAAAGAAGATAAACGAATATGGTGGGATAATGTTAAATATAGAATTGGGAAATATGCAAAAAACTTTGGTAAAATGATGAAGAGGGCAAGGAATTTTGAAGAAAATAAAATAAGAAAGGAGTTGAAAGATATTCTGAATGAGGGAGGGGAAAATGTGGAAAGAATTTTAGAATTAGAAAAAAAGCTTAAGGAAATAGAAGAAAGACAATTTAGAGGGGAGGTGATAAGAAGCAGGGCAAAATATGAAGTAGAAGGGGAAAAATGCACAAAGATTTTCTTTAATCTTGAAAAAAGTAGACAGAGAGAAGGAATGATTAAGGAGATTAAAAGAGAAAGTGGTGAGATGGTAAAAGAAACAAGAGATTTTAAAAGAAATAACAGAATTTTATAAGAAGTTGTTTAGCAAAGAAAAAATTGAAAAAACAGAAAAAGAATTTTTGATGGGGAAAATAAAGAAAAAATTAGATCTGGATGATAAAAAATTGAGTGATGAGGAGATAAGAAAAGAAGAAATTGAATGCGCCATAACGCAATTGAATAATGGGAAAAGTCCTGGAAGAGACGGGCTGTCAGGGGAGTTCTACAAACATTTTAAGGAAGTGTTGACACCAATTTTAAAGGAAGTGTATGATGAGATATTTAAAAAGGAAGAAACAAGTCATTTAATGGGGATTGGGGTAATTAAATTAATTTTTAAGAAGAGAGGAGATAAGAATGATTTGAAAAACTATAGGCCAATAACCATGCTAAATACAGACTATAAAATTTTAGCAAAGATATTAGCAAACCGATTGAAGAAAATTTTACCAAACATTATTGAAACAAACCAGGCGTACGCTATCGAAGGAAGAGATATTACAGACACAGTGTGTAGTATAAGAGATGTAGTGAGCTATATGGTGGAGGGAAGGAAAAAGGGATATGTTATAAGTTTAGATTTAGAAAAAGCCTTTGACAGAGTCGAGCATGAATTCATGTTTGCAATTCTTGAAAAGTTTGATTTTGGGCAGAATTTCATAAAATGGTTGAAGATTTTATACAAGGGGGCGAAAAGCCAAATAAAATGTAATTGGTTTTTAACTGGAGCTTTCAGTGTTTCAAGGTCTATAAGACAGGGCTGTCCTTTGTCAGCCCAATTATATAGTTTAGTGGCGGAATCCTTGGGGCTAGCAATAATGGAGGAAAAGGAAATCAAAGGAGTGGTTTTAAGAGAAAATGAAGAATACAAAAAGTATATCAATACGCAGATGACACAACACTAATAGTAAAGGATGTCAAAAGTGTTAAAAAAGCAATGGAAATATTAGAAAGGTACTGCAAAGGATCGGGGGCCAAAATTAACATACAGAAAACAGTTTATATGAACATAGGAGATGGGGAGAACATTCAAAGCTTATTTCCTTTTAAAGAAGAAGAAGGCTTAAAGGTGTTAGGAGTCAGGATAGGGAAAAATGAAAGAGAAATGAGAGACATGATGTGGGACGATGTGATTGGAAGGATGGGAAGAGTTTTAAATTTCTGGAAAATGAGGGAACTAACATTGAGGGGGAAGTTGTTAGTACTGAATGCCTTAATGTTATCGAAAATGTGGTATGTGTTGAGAGTTACACCGATGCCAAGGTGGATAAGCAAAAGAATAAAAACAGTTGTTTTGAAATTTCTATGGGATTCAAAACCATCAAAGATTGCGTATGAGACAATAATAGGGGATGTGAAAGATGAAGGGTTGGGTTTGCAGGATGCAGAATTAAAGAAAAAGAGTTTTAGAGTTAAAATAGTGAGAACATTTTTGAGTGAAGAAAATCAGGCACAATGGCCAGAGTTAATGAAGTTGTTTTTAAACAAATGTGGAAATATGAATATGGGAGCAGATATTCTATGGATGAAACTGAAGCAAAATATGATGTTTGGAATTCCAGAATTTTATATAGAAGTATTGGAAGCATGGGGAGAATTCAAAATAAATGTTGGCATAAAGCCTAGAAGAAGGGAAGAAATGCTAAATCAACCATTGTTCTTAAATGATAATGTTTTATATAAAGGAAAAGAACTGTATTTTAAACAGTGGAATAAGGCTGGGTTTAAGAGAGTAAAAGATGTTCTATATGAAGTAAAAGAAGGATTCTTTCCATTCCAAGCAATTGTGGATGAGGTGAAAGAGGTTGAAGATGATGTAAATGTGAACATTTTGGAAAAACAATATGAACAAGTAAAGGAAGCAATTCCTGGACAATGGATAAAGAGGATTGAGGAAGAAAATGGAAATGAAGGGGATAAGATGAAGGTATTTATAAAAGAGAAGGGAGAAGAAATTTCTCTTAATCAAAGTTCAGTGAAAAAATTGTATGTGGTTTTTTTTAGGAATTTAGTGTTTAAAGAGCCGGCGGTTGTAAAATTTTGGGAAAAAGTGTTTAACGATTTTGATAAGAGGATGTTATGTAAAAATCTGAGGAAATGGTACATGGATGCGAGAATGGAAAATTTTGAGTTTTGTATAAGACATAACATAATATTTTCAGAGTTAAAGCTGTATAAAATGGGATTAACCGAAAATGCCATGTGTAAAGTTTGTATGATAAAAGAGGAAGGAATTTTGCATATATTTCTGTCATGTACAGAGTTACAAGCTTTTAAACTGAAAATGAAAAATGTGGTAAAAGAATTGTTGGGGGATAAAGGGGATGAATTTGAGAATGAACAGAATTGAAGTTGTATGTTCTTATTTGGAGTACCTGGGAATACCAGGTGCTGTAAGCTTTATGTTTTTTCAAAAAAAAAAAATACCATACCACTCTGAGCACACTTGGTACAATCCAGGAAGTGTTTGACTGCAGAAGGGAGAGAAAGGCTCTCCCATGTGCTTTCTCTGCTTTATTTGTTTGTTTATTGAAGTTTTAAAACTCCAAGCAGTTTATCTGCTTGGAGGAGTACAGTTTTAAAAATTATGGACGGATCAAACGGTAAAGACCCAGGAACGGTAGGAGTAGCAGAAATGGTGATCGACCAAGATGCAATGGAAAATGGATTGAGAGAGCTTAATGGATTGAACAAGGAGTCTGATGGACAGAAAAGTGGTAAGAAGAAAGTGGAATACCTGAAGGAAGCAACAGTGGTGATGAACATAATGGAAAACATAGGAATAAAGGTAGAAGATATCATCAGAGCAGTGACAAAGAAAATCAGAAATGGTAAACTACTAGCATTGAGACCAAAGAATACTTTGGAATATAAACGGAAGACGGAGAAAGGTACTTTAGGGTGATTCATGATGGACAGATTAAACTCTGCCAAATGTGCATGCAACCTGGGCATATTTTTAACCCTCTGGAGTCTGAGGCTGATTTGGGGCTTGGAGAAGTTTTGACATGCCCTGACATTTGTGCTTTTTTCAGTTGTTCATAAACATATAAATGACAAAAGTGTCATTACACTGTATTCAGCACAAACTAGGCTACAATAATATGTGAGGAACATGTATGTACATGTTTGTATTTTTGAAGGAATAATGTTTATGCGTGTTTATTGAAAAAACAAAAAACTTAAGTCACTGAAATAAGGCCAAAAAAAGTATATTAAATCTGTGTTCACAAGACTTCTGGTTATTGGAGGTTGTAGACTAGAGTTTTTGCTTCAGAATTATGTAAAAATTATGCTGCTTACTCCTTCATATAAAACAATAGAGAGATTTAAATTTTGTAAGACACTTTTTGTCAAGAAACACAGTATGCGTGGAGGCGTGAATCACCCCTGAATAATGGGCCATTTACACCTGAGAAGACAAAAGAATCACATAATAATGACCTGAAATGACTTGCATATTAATGAGGCCTTTCAGTCAGGTAGGCTGTGAAAAAAACCCTCTGTAATCATGTCTCAGCTCATCATAAACAGCAATATTGTGAAATATTATTACAATTTAAAATAATTGTATTCTATTATATTCTTTAAAATATAATGTATTTCTGTGATGCAAAGTGTCTGAACAATTATGTTACCTCTATGGCATATAGGCTTTTAGCTTAAAAGCATGCACATTTGGAGAAATATTGATGGATTCTTATATATTTATGTCAATTTTCTATACTGAGAAGTAATATTTATTGTTATCACTATGAGTGCTGGATACTGTGTTTTTAATTCATACTTGCAGCCGGAGGGCGCTCTCTGTACACCTTTAGTCCACAAATTATTCTAAAGAAGAAGAGGACATTTCAGGAATGGTGTTTTTAATTCATACTTGCAGCCGGAGGGTGCTCTCTGTACACCTTCAGGCCACAAATTCATATAAAGAAGAAAAGGAACTAGGAACTAACGGCATGTCTTCTACAGATCGCTAACCATGGCTTTACTATCCAAATAAACACTTTTCAAGACAATAAATACACGATTGAGACGATGTATGCAAGTATTGCCTCTGAATTTGTGTCTGAATAGTGCTGGCTCCGTGGGCGTGGCCGCATTAGCGGATAATGAGCTGAATCACAGACTTCTGACATGGCTCTCTTTTCATACAGATTACATATACACAGAATGTTTGTTTTCGATTTGACTTACACGATTTAAAACCTGACATTTCAACGTTTCTTTAGACGTAAGTGTCATTTTTTTTGTCATTAGTATTTATAAGTTACAGTTCATTTTCTGAGAACTATCAGATTGGAGTTCGTGCAGAGGGAGACGAGAGATCACGCATCATGTTAGTTTTCTTTATTTTACAAAAAGCACAACATTGTGTTTTTACTCTGAGTGTACACAAATAAAAGAAGACATTCTATAGTTTCAATTGATATATTACTTATGTCTCTATGACAAGAAATGACGGAGTATTTTAAGTCTGTTTTGCTGCAATGTGAAAAAAATCCTGCAAAACGCGCCAACATGTTTTCAGACCTCAGGGAGTTAAGGAATGTTTTGATTGTGCTGAGCAGGGCCATTTTGCGAGAGATTGCAAAGCAGATAAGTGCTTGGACTGTAACAAAGTTTTTATGAAATGTGTCTGTGAGACAGAAAGTGAAGCGGATAAAAGCAATGAAGAGACTGGAACAGTAAATGTTGGAAGTCCTCTGAGTGAATTTGAACAGAACACGTGGAAAGAAAGAAATGGGGTGATTTCGAAAGACTTAAATAAAGAGGCTGGACAAAAAATTGAGATGGTAACAGAAACAAAATATAGTGTGGCGAAAATAGGAAAAACTGATGAAAATAGAACAATTGACAATGAGATGAGTGTATCCTCAATTTTATGCATTGACCCTACTGGGGTGATTTCGAAAGACTTAAAGTGGCTGAACAAAAAATTGAGATGGTGATAGAAACAAAGGATAGTGTGGGGAAAATAGGAAAAACTGATGAAAATGGAACAACTGACAATGAGATGAGTGTTTCCTCAATTTTATGCATTGACCCTGCGAGTAAGGAAATGGAAGGAAATTTATTGTGTAATGTGAATATGGATGAAATGGAGAAAGAAGTTGAGGTTAACAGAAGGGATAGTGCTAATAACGATGAGAAAAATAAGGTTAAAGCTCAACCGGTTAAGAATCAAAAGAGAAAGAAATTTATGGGAGCACGTGTTGCAAGATATGAAGCAATACCTAATCTGAATCTTGTGTTGAGAAAACAAAAGATAAGGAGAATGGACTTAAAGAAAAAAAGAGAGAACATGGTCCAAAGTTTATTTGGGTGCTCTTGAAATGGAATAGTTTGAAAATATTTATATGATGGAAAAACATGTTAAAGGAATGTATTGTGAATGTAAAACTGAATGAAGTTTTGTATTATTTTTCATGTTTTTAAAAAAATGAATGTGTAAACCTTGGGATTTATATGAATAAAAAAAAAAAAAAAAAGCACGCCCGATCTCGTCTGATCTCGGAAGCTAAGCAGAGTCGGGCCTGGTTAGTACTTGGATGGGAGACCGCCTGGGAATACCAGCTTTATGTTTTTTTTCTGAAAATATAAAGAATGTCTTAAATAGCCCACTCTTGGCTGCAGATTTCGCTTACGACCATACCACTCTGAGGGTGCTATTGAGCGACAGGAAGTGACGTGGCAGTAGTTGGGAGAGGAAGGCTCTCCCACACCTTTGTTTGTTTTGTAGTATTGTTTGATTTTTTTTGGAGTATTTTTTTTTTTTTTGTCTTTTGGACTTTTTTTTTCGTTTACAAACCACCTAACAGCAGCTTAATGCTGTCTGGAGGGTGGTTATTTTTCATTTGGGTTTTTTTTTGCGTGTTTTTTTTTTTTTTTGGTGGTGTTGTTTGTGTGTAAAATGGACGGACCTAAAGTTAACGACTCGGAAATGGCTGGAGGGACACGGCAAGATAACGACAATGGACTGGAACAACGACGACGAGCTGGAAACGGAAAGAATGGAGAAGACGGCAAAAGTTTGGAGTAAAGGAAATATCTAAAAGAGGCGACGGTGATTGTAAATGTTGATGGAGTAAATGATGCAAAGGCGGTGGATATTATTAATGCAGTAACGAAGTGAATTGGAGGAGGAAAAATATTGGCGGTGAGACCAAGGCAAGGAAAGGAGTATGAACTGACACTTGAGAAGGAGGAAATGTGCGACGAACTTATGGATGGACTGACAATAAAAGGAACTGATTGTGAGGTAAAGAAACTGCAGAACAGAGACTACGTTGTTTCTTTCATGCATTTGCCCGTTTACCTGGAAGATAAAGATATTTTAGATAAATTGGAGGGTTGGGGGGTTTGCCCCATGTCAAAAATTAAAAGGAGGCTGTATCCGGGCACTAATGTGGAGGATGGCACTAGGTTTGTCAAAGTAAAGTTCCCAAGAGAGGTGGTTTCCCTGCCATACAGCACAAAGCTAGAAACAGCAGAAGGGCCTCAATATTTCAGGGTGATGCACAGCCACCAGTTGAAGACTTGTCGGCTGTGCATGAGCCCAGATCACCTGGTGAAGGATTGCCCTGATTTTAAGTGCTACAAGTGTGAGGAAAGGGGACACTTTGCACAGGACTGAAGCACACAAGCTGTGTTTCGTGAACGAATCTGTGGCTTTGAACAAATTGTCAATGATTCACTGATCCATTCATAAATACAACCGCTTGCTTTGATACTGAAAGAATGAATGACTCAATGATTCACTCATAAAAACAGTGACTTACCGCCACCTACTGGTGGTTTTAATGTAATATTTAAAAGTATCACTTCATTTTAATCATCATTGTATTTATAGATTTGTTTTAAATATATATATATATATATATATATATATATATATATATATATATATATATATATATATATATTAAGGGATTATTCATTTTACAAAAGGTATTTATAAAGGTAAAAAATGCACTGGAAAAATCGATTTAAGAAGGCAAATATTGTCACTTAATGGAAATGTGTAACTGCAGTCTAAGTGGAAAAGAGGGTACACAGAAGAATGTTAAATCCCTCAGGGGGTGTGACACTCTAGAAAGTTTGAGAACCATTATATACAATTGCACAAGTGCTACTGCTAAGAGTGCAATGTCAATACAGTCTGTTACCTTGATTCAAATTTTTCATAACCTTAAATGAATTGGTCTAAAGAGAAAAATTATGACTATTTTGTCTAAAGACTACATATAAAATAGCTATCAAAATTAATGTTGGTAACTGTAGTTTGACTAAAAGTAATGACTAAGACTTGACAAAAATGTGATGACTTTTCATCAACTAAAACTAGACTAAAATATGAAAGACTAAAATGACTAAAATGTGACTAAGACTAAGGAGCATTTTCGTCTGAAGATAAAGACTAAGACTAAATAAAAAATGGCTGCCAAAATTAACACTGCATCCAAGTACTAACCAGGCCCAACCCTGCTTAGCTTCCGAGATCAGACGAGATTGGGCGCGCTCAAAGTGGTATGGCCATAAGCGAAATCTGCAGCCAAGAGTGGGTTATTTAAAATGTTAGCACACTACTGAAGTAAAACAAAAAGCTTACAACACCTGGTATTCCCAGGCGGTCTCCCATCCAAGTACTAACCAGGCCCAACCCTGCTTAGCTTCCAAGATCAGACGAGATCAGCCGTGCTCAGAGTGGTATGGCCTTAAGCGAAATCTGCAGTCAAGAGTTGGCTATTTAAAGGCAGAAACACACCAAGCCGACGGTCGGCCGTCTGGCAGTTTTTGTTCGTCGGCCGACTAAGTTTTCTCAGTGTGTTCTGCACCGTCGGCTGAAGTTGGTCCTCGTCTGCTTTTTTCAGCTGATTCGAAATGTTGAATCGGCGTCGGAGCTTGTCGGAGCTTGTCGGTCCGTCGGGCCATCTGATCATTCTGATTGGCTGTTCAGATACTGCCACCTGCTGGTTCGGAAAGGCATTTCATCTCACGCACGTGCAGAACTGACATGCTACTTGGCAGTCGGCTGTCTAGAATTGGTTTGGTGTGTCAGGGCAACTTTGGACACAGACACAGCCGACGTGAGCCAACCCCGCAGTCTGCTTCTGTCGCCACTAGTTCATCGGCGTCAGCTTGGTGTGATCCGGCCTTAAGACATTCAGACACTCTTTTATTTTTCAAAAAAACTTAAAGCTTACAGCACCTGGTATTCCGAGGCAGTCTCCCATCCAAGTACTAACCAGGACCGACCCTGCTTAGCTTCCAAGATCAGACAAGATCGGGAGTGCTTAGAGTGGTATGGCCGTAAGCAAAATCTGCAGCCAAGAGTTGGCTATTTAAGACATTCAGACACTGAATGTTCTGACACTTTTTTTTTTTTTTTTCCGAAAAAAAACTTAAAGCTTACAGCACCTGGTATTCCCAGGCAGCTCCCATCCAAGTATTAACCAGGCCTGACCCTGCTTAGTCCTGTCAGTCGGATTTACAGCAGGTGAATTCATCAGTTTTTCTCTCGAAATATATGCAAGTAAGTAGCTGGTGAACTGGAAGAATAATAGAGTAAACTTTATAGTTACTTAGGCCCATTATGTGTGTCTGATATGAATAAATGTCGGCAAATTATATTTGAATGGATTGTCATTGCTGCTTCCACTGATGTCTGACATCAGTGTGTATTTTATAAACTCTAAATGTTTTAATGGTGCTTATGTGTATTTAAATGTCTGAAACCTTAAAAGAAACATTATGTAGCTGAAAACATGTGTGTGATTGTCATATATGTGATATATGACAAGAGCTGCGCGCGTCCGTCTCGCAGCCAAAGCGCGAAAGCACAGTTTGAATCTGGCAGTTATGTGATGTCGCTGAATGTTCGAAATCCCATATGTGGGACTGTACACCCAGGGGCACAGAAATAAAAATCCCATATGTGGGACAGTACCGCTCAAAGTGTTAACTGCCTGTTTTGGGGTGTAATTAAAAATGTGCCGATTCAGTGTGTGTCCCCTTTAAATGCTCGTGCTCCCCGCCCCCAAGCTCGCAACTCTATAATACATTGCATAAACAAAGTTCACACAGTAAATATAACTCTCAAAATGGATCTTTACAAAGTGTTTGTGATGCAGCATATCAGATCATGAAAGTATGGTATTTATTTGGATATTTACATTTGATTCTGAATGAGTTTGATAGTATGCTGTGGCTAATGAGGCTAAAGCTAAGCTACACTGTTCGAGAGATTTATAAAGAATTATAAAGAATGAAGATGCGTTTATAAATTTATACAGACTGCGTTTGATAGATTTTATGTTGGTCTCAGCATTGAAGGAAAGTGGACAGAGGCTCCTTTGTCCTCTGTTGAAGCTATCCTATGTTTTCACATGTGGTTTTCTTTATGTACCGGAACCATTCCCATATAAGGAACAAGGCTCTACTAGGATAGAATGGGAGACAGGGAATGGTCCCTGCTTTTTGCATTACAAGCATAGGAGAAGGTCTTTGGGATAGCAAGGAACTCCTGGATAGTTAACCGGGAGATGACCATATTTAGACTTGTTTTTCTATATGTATCACATTCCTATACCATGAGCTATATGATGTATTCTCTCTCTCATTGGCTGAACCTATACTACACCCCTTGTAGTCTTTCTATATATTCTCTCTTTTCTTATCAATAAAATGAGACTATATTCTCCCTCAGCGCTGAGTGAATTCAATTGCCAATTAAGAGGTCTGGGATAAGGCACGAATTAGGAGCAAAAAACCTAACAATTTGGGGGCTCATCCGGGATTTCTCCAGACAGGTAAGAAATAAAATGCTTAAGTGCATCTTACTGTCTGTTGAGAAATTGATCCTTGTATTTTCGTGCCGCATTTTTTCATATGTGTTAAAAGTGGATATCCTCGTATTTTTGATAAATGCGGGAAGAGTGAAAGAGGACTGATCACCCTTTTCATTTTTTGGTGTTATCCTCACGGATTATATGCGTGGGAAGGGAATAGATGAGTTTGAGTTGAAAATTTTCTCTCTCTCTCTAAGTCTATTTCATGGTGATATCCTCAGGTCCTTGTTGGCAGTTGAATGAATAATACTGAATTTAAAATTTTCTTTTTGCAAAAAATACTAAAAAGTTAATATAAAACTGCAGACTTTAATTTATATTTTATTTGACCATTCTCTGAAATTGTAAGGCTTTTATTAAAGCAAAGGAGAGATCTTTGTTGGCTGTTTCAAATGGGTGAAACGATTAGTCGACCGTTAATGGGGTAAACCCCCAAGGATTTCATGAATCGCAATAATAAAGCGTTTTTCACGGAACCCTATCTCTCTAATCTCGCGGGTTGGTCAGAAGGGAAAATACAATTAGTCTCAGTCTCAGTTGAAACCTGATATGTCCCTTCCTCCATATGAATGTGTTGTTTCTGCTGAAATTTCAAAGCCCTTGATTGTATCCGCAGTTGCCGTCCACAACTGAAGTTTTTCCGTTTGTACAGCTTCCAGATGGTTACAAAATTACTCCTCTGAGTGTAACGGAGGCAGTTGCCATTTGCAAAGATCTGCCTGATCTGGCTAGGTCACCACATCAATTTGTGGCAGTGCTGTAACAGTTAACTGCCTACAGTCAACTGACGGGGCGAGATTATCGTTTTATTTTGACTAAAACACTGCCTGCGGAAATCACAGAGGAGGAAATGATTTAAGAAGTTGATTACTTAAACCCCATGTACGATACACCACCTGTTCGTCGTGTTGTATCTCAGAAAGCTGGAGATTCGAAGCCCCTTGATTTGTCTAAACCTTCACGAGTGCTTCTAATTACTGATTCTGAGGATGAAGAAGAGGACTATGATTGGGTTTGGGCCAGCTCAGGTAAACTTAAAGTTTTTTTCAAGCAATTGACTGCTTTTTTGCTAAAAGTGTCTTCTGCTAAACAAGACATCTCGCATGCAGCCAATACCAAACAGAGAACTGGTGAAAGCCCTGTTGCATTCTTTAATAGATTTAAACATGCATGGGTTGAGGAGTCTGCGATTCCTATTGATCAAAATTGTCCATTGTTCTTAAATACATTCCTAAATAATATGAACAAAGACACTGCACAGTTAATTCGTATAACTACTCCAAATATTACTACCATTTCTGTTGATGAATTGGAACGACGCTTGCGTGAGCTTTCCTCTGCTGGAGCCTTTGATGTCTCCAGGGTCAAAACTCCTGCAATGCTTCAAGTTAATGCTGCTGTGAATCCTCGTTCGCAACAATTTGGAAATGTGAGACGTTGTTTTTATTGTGGCAAGCCAGGACATCTGGAACGTAACTGTAGGAAAAAGGCTTGGGATTTGAGGCAGAGGTCAGAAAAGCAGAGAAAGAGGAGCTCTGGTGGCTCTAAGCAAAAGCCCCCACTTGCGCTCCCTTCTGCAAAGACTGACAGACAAAATCCAGTGTATCCCATTTCCTGGCCACAATGACTGAGTTCGACTGAGCCCTCCTCTGATAATTTTTCACTGATTTCTTTGAGTTATCCGAATGTGTCAACTGTTTTGCCGTTTATTGAATTAAATGTTGACCATAAACCTTATGTTTTTCTCTTAGATTCTGGGGCAACAATCTCATCGTTATCTTCTCTTGTTTATGAGGGTGCGATTACAGGAAAACATGTAAACTCTGTGGGAATCAACGGTGTACCTGTGAAATGTGAAATGACACCAACATTTCCGGTTACTTCTAATGATATCCCATCATTGTTTAAAATGCATGCTTTTGCCATCATACCGAATTCGCCATTTTCTCTTCTCGGCAGGGACCTCATGCATAAATTAGGTATTCAACTTAATTTTAATGCTGACTCTCTACAACTTATGTTTCCTGCAGCCTTCTCTCTCACTGTTGATACAGGAAATGCTCTCCTTGAGGACGATTCTGCAGCTGAGCTCAAACAGGAAATTGAGGGCGTCAACCCCAAATTGTGGGCGGCCCATAAGGATGACGCAGGATTCATTGATGTCCAGCCCTATGTTGCCAAGCTAATAACAGACAAGCCTGTGTATCAGAAACAATACCCCCTCTCAAAAGAAAAGGTGGAGGGTATTCTTCCTGTTATTGATAAATTACTGGCTCAAGGCATCCTGGTGCACACTCATTCACCTTATAATACACCAATTAATCCAATTAAGAAAGCAAATGGATCTTGGCATTTAACTCAAGATTTGAGAAAAGTTAATGAGTTGGTAACACCATTGTCTCCTATTGTACCTGATGTGCAAACTATAATTAATTCTATTCCTTCGGCATTCCTGTTGATCGCCGAACTCAGCCATTGTTTGCTTTTACCTTGGAAAATTCACAATTAACGTGGACAAGACTCCCACAAGGGTTCAGAGATTCTCCGGCTGTTTTCTCTGCTGTAGTGCACGCTACACTGAAAAATGCCAAACTTCCTCCAAACACCTGTCTGATTCAATACGCAGATGACATCCTCATCACTGGTGCAACTGAGGACATGTGTGCTGCTGCCTCTAAAATTGTCTGCAACATTTTGGCAGAGGCTGGTTTCAAAGCATCAAGAGAGAAACTACAGTGGGTACAGAGGAGGGTCGAATACCTTGGACATGAACTGTCACAGGGCAAAGTGCAATTGTCTGCTGACAGAGTGAAAGCTATTGCTACCTTCAAGCACCCATCAACACGGAAGCAGATGCAAAGCTTCCTGGGACTGGTTAATTATTGCCGATCATGGGTGCCCAACTGTTCCATGTATGATAAAGTCTTACGAACTGCTACTCTGGGGGACACAGAGGACAGCTGAGATGGACCAAGCATTCAGACATTTGAAATCCTCCCTTATGAAACCTCCTGCACTCGGCCTCCCAAGTTACACTCAAGACTTTCACCTGTACGTGCATGAAAGTGGGGGCACAGCCACAGCAATCCTGGCCCAGGAGCATGGGGGTACTTTTCATCCCATAGCTTATTTGTCTAAAACTCTGGATTCAGTAGCCAGGGGACTTCCTGCTTGTTTGCGTGCAGTGGCTGCCACGGCGATCATGGTACAAGATGCTGAAAAAATTGTGTTATCACATAAATTGATAGTGCACACCTCTCATCAGGTAGGAGTCATTATGAGCAATATTTCTACTCAACATATGACTGCTCAACGCCGCTCTGGCTATGAGGCTATATTATTAGCTACTGCTAATTTGATTTTGAAACCAACTTCTGTTATTCATGGCCCTACTGTACATTTGCACAGGTTGCTGACACAAGGTGAATTTGAGAGTGACATTTGCCTGGACAGAATCCAGATTTCGACTGCCTGCAGGCCAGATGTTTCTACATCTGTCCTGGAGGAGGGGAAGAATTGGTATATTGATGGATCCTGTTTCAAGCCAAATGATAATGTATACTTGTGTGGGTATGCTATTGTTGAATTACCTGATCATGTAATTGAAGCATACTCTTTGCCATACAAGTCAGCACAAGTTGCAGAATTAATTGCTTTAACGAGAGCTTGTCAATTGGCAAAAGATCAGTGTGTTAATATATACACTGACTCTAAATATGCGTATAGCATAGTACATGACTTTGCTAAATTGTGGGAAGAAAGAAATTTTAAAACCTCAGATGGAAAACCAATTGCTCACCATGCGCTGTTATTAAAGTAGCAGGACATGCGTCAGGAGAAACAGATGAAGCCAAAGGAAATAGATTTGTAGATGAAGTAGCGAAATGGGCTGCTAAAGAAGTGAAGTTCCTAAACGTAATTTAGGGAGGAGCGAGCCCATCTAATCTTCCAATCAACAGCCAGAGTATATAAGCAGCTGCTTACCTCTCAGCTGTTTCAGCATCCGGTAGTGCCGTACTGAACAATGTCAGACACCACGGAAATTCCACCATCCCCCTTCAGACGACGAACTTTCCCCGAGACACCAACAGTCACATCTCGCGTAAGATCGGATCTCACAGATCCAAACACGGATGCTCTTTCTGAGCGCTCATACAGACCACGCTCCGGATAACCACTCTCTCCTCCACGCTCAGGATCGCCCGTTTAACTGCACCTCATCAGTCTTCTTCACAGACTTCATCTCTTCATTCTACCGCCGCTAATACACTGATTCTACCCATTTCAAATGGTCAGCCAACAGCCTACGTCAAGTCCTCTCCAGCTCTGGAATTAATTTCTCCCGCAGATCATCAAAAGTTAAACTCTACGATCTTCTTTAGTTCTAACAACAGTTCCAGCATGCCAACAAACACTTCAGCATCATAAAAGCAAGACTCAGAAGTTTCTCTTCCGACCTGATGTCCTGAACATAAACATTTACAGCACGCTAATCCACAGTCCGTTGCCGCTGCACGCACTTCCTCGTCCGCCGTTTTTCCGCCCGATCAACAACAGCGGCCGCAAAAACAGTCCCGCTTTTCCAGCTCTTCCCATATGCAGCTCCACTCCTCAGGCAAGAACTATCCAAACTTACTCCTGTCTCCCGCACTTTACTTCCTTCTATGGATTATGAAATGAAGCCTCTTGAATCTTGAAGCTTTAATAAATAAATAAATTTACAGCAGCCATAAACCAGCCAGTGCAGCCAAAGAATATATATGTACAGCTTAGTCATTCCATTAAGCAAATAAAAGCCCGGCAATGTTAAACGTGTAGTTTTCTGATAATATAATTTCCATACTAATGTGTTGCAATAAATTAAATATAACAATAATAATACTAACAGAGTTTGATGCAAGTAAATCATGCTCTAATTATGATAGGGTTTTATACTGTCTTTATGGCAGAATGTACAATCATGTAATGTAATGTAATGTAATGTAATATATATATTAGTAAATGGACTTTAAATTCCGTAAACCTGTAGAGTAGTGGTCTGGGTTCAACATTCTGAAACGCACGGCATTCATGTGACTGGAAAGATAGTTGAGACGTCTTTCATTTATCACCGCTCCTCTGAAAACATATGCATTCATTATAATTGAGCTGTGTATTCGATATGAGATTTGCAGCTTCAGTTTCATATGTAACATCACTAATTCCTTCTGCTTTTTTAGTTCTTTTTCAATCTTCTTCATGATAAACCCATGCGCCAGGATGCCCTCGCAGATGGTTACTTCTCGCTCACCCAGAAAGCGGATCCTAGCATGAGGCTGCCTCCGCTAGTCGTCCATCACCCTCTATCCGTTTACAACTTACCTCATTTCTCTCCTCCCTTCTGTTCCCCAATTTCTTCTAACATTCTTCTTGGCACAGATCCTAGCGTTAGGTTGCCTCCGCAAATGATCTCAACACTCTTTTTGCCCACCAACCCCTTTCTCTCACTTCAGCCATCTTGGACACCAGTCAGTAATGGAGCCCTCCTCCCAGCATCCATCTTTTTCCAACACCAAACACTTCTTCAGGTCTGAGCCGCTTGCCAGCCCATTCTCTCGCAACAGCAGTCCCTCTTCCAGCTCCTCCCAACGCAGTCACCATGGAACAACCATCATTCTCAACCCATAACCGTTCCCTATTTCCATCAGGTGCAGACATTTGATCTTCTTCCTTTGGAGCAGTCATTTTTATATCTACCTCAAGCTTTGCAGCTAAGTGAGCAGCCTCTCTCTTCTTCAATCATTATTTCCCAGTTAGTTAGTGAAATGGACACCATCCAGACAATTTCCAACCAGTTCTTTTTTTCAGGCCTGACAGAACATTTCAGCCACAGTCTGGAAAGTATACCTGACTCCAGCTTGATCTGCAATAACTTATAATCTGCAACAGCTGGACCCGATATAGTGGAAGGCCTCATCAAAAAGAACTAGATTCCAGATTCATGATCGGCCCCTTTTGATTCTCCACCTTATGCTGCATAAGCCCAATTGGATTAACCAAATTAGATGAATCCACCGCCACAACATAGACCAAGCAATCATTCTCATAAACCTGTATCCCATAGTAGTAACAGCCAATCTATGGGGTTCCGAAATGTTAATAGCCCCTTAGAATTTCCGCCTGTTACCAGTTCATCATCATAGATAACCATATCCCAGGTCACCAAAATAAAATCACAGATGTTTTATCTTCTTTTTCAAATTTAGAACATTGGCTCTGGAAGCAGACTCCAATCAACTTCAATTCCTCCTGATTCAGAACTCTCATTCGTCTGGTCCATTCCCTCAAGACATCTTCCTACCACATCCACAAATACCATACTGCAAGCCGTTTCTCTCAGAACACTCCAAACCTACTGGACAGCTTGGAGTTCCTTCAAAAAACTTCCACAGAGCTTTCCAGGAGTTTTCCCTCCTTTCAATATCCTTCATCTCTTACCTCCATCATACCAATTTAATTCAGGAACAATCAAAATCTACCTCAGTGGCATACATTGCTCCCCAAGTTCATCCATGGCCAACAGTGCCCCGACTCTTCAAGTCCCCAGATATCCCTCCTCATCAAAGGTTTACAAAACCAATCCCCCTCAGCCAAACACCAGACAACCTTTTAACCATCCATTTTTCTTATCTTTCTGCATGGGTGCAGCCATCACAGCAGCCCAGAGGGGCCTATCTGAACACCAAATTAAAATGATCGGTCGATGCCCCGCCTTTAAAACAACACATGTTCGATCAGTTCTACATCACAAACACTAGCATCTTTCTGAGTCTGGACATTTGGATTACCTTGATATCGCTAGTTTTATCCGACTTCCCGAACTTTCGCTACTAGCTTTAGCCCGTTAGCATTAGCGGCGTGCCACGCCCACGCTACGCTAGCGTTTGTACTCTTCTCTCTCACAATATTATTGTTTCATCTAAGTTACTCTAATGGCGAGTGTATTGGATGTTTCTCTACCTTTGTGTGCAGGTGAGGACACGTTTGAGCTGCATGCGGTGCAGTTGGAACTGGAGGCCGTGGAGCGGCAGATCCGGATCCTTCTCGAGAAGCAGGCCGAGTTACGCGAGCGGCAGACAGCGCTGGAAACTTCTCGCGCTGACGCTCACCAACCCTCGGTAAGTTTGCAGCGCGATATTAACACTCCTGCCTCCTCTACGCCGTGTGTTTCTCTGCACAGGGCCCGAGCACCAAGAACGCGTTCATCCCAGCCCTCGTTCACTCCGGCGCCGTCACACCAGGGACCTTGGGTGCTTCAGCAGCGGAAGACGCGAGCCAGGCCTCGGACTAGGACCTCTCCTCCGCCGCCCCCGGTCTTCGACGTCTCGACACGGAACCGCTTCTCCCCTCTTCGCGAGGCAGAACGCGACGCCGTGGTCATCGGAGACTCCATCGTCCGCCACGTCCACGCTACCACAGCCAAAGGTAAGGTGCGCAGTCACTGTTTTCCTGGTGCTCGTGTTCTCGATGTCTCTGCGCAGATTCCCGCGATCCTCAACGGTGTTGAGACCATTGGAGCTGTAGTGCTGCACGCGGGGGTGAACGACACCAGGCTGCGGCAGACGGAGGTGCTGAAGCAGGACTTCAGAAGCCTGATCGAGACGGTACGAGCCACATCGCCCGCAACGAAGATCATCGTGTCCGGACCGCTTCCGACGTACCGACGAGGACATGAAAGGTTCAGTAGATTATTTGCTTTAAATGAATGGTTGATGTCTTGGTGTAATGAACAGAAGCTGCTCTTTGTAAATAATTGGAATCTTTTCTGGGAGCGTCCTAGGCTTTTCCGTGCTGATGGCCTGCACCCCAGCAGCATCGGAGCTGATCTTCTGTCAGAGAACATCTCCAAGACGCTTCGCACCATATGACTAGTAAGTCAAACCTCAAATCACAGCCTGTGTTCTGCCCACTTCATTGATAGAAATGTGAGTGTAGTACAGTCTATAGAAACTGTGTCTATTCCCCGAATAGTGAGGTTTAACAATAAAAATAAAGGATCTAGAAAAAACCTAATCGTGATCAAACCAGATTTTTGTAAAATTACTGAACAAAAACAATCTCTAAAACTAGGGCTACTAAACATTAGATCGCTGACACCTAAGGCAGTTATCATAAATGAAATTATCACGGATAATAGTCTTGATGTAATTTGCCTTACTGAAACATGGCTTAAAGCAAATGATTATTTTGGTCTTAATGAGTCTTGTCCTCCTGGCTACCGTTATAAAAATAAATGCCGCCTGATTGGCCGTGGCGGTGGTGTAGCAACAATCTATAGAGAGATACTTAATGTTACTCAGAGAACAAACTACAGGTTTAATTCATTTGAAATTCTTATGCTAAATGTTACACTCTCAGATATAAGTAAAAAGTCGCTACTATCTCTTGCTTTGGCTACCATTTATAGACCTCCAGGGCCTTATGCTGATTTCCTAAAAGAGTTTGCAGACTTTCTCTCAGACCTATTGGTCAACGTTGATAAAGCGCTGATTGTTGGAGATTTTAACATTCATGTAGACAATACAAATGATACGTTAGGGGCTGCGTTTACAGATTTACTAAACTCATTTGGGGTCGAACAAAACGTCACTGGACCCACTCACCGTCTTAATCATAATCTAGATTTAATTATATCACATGGAATAAATCCTACTGATATAGAAATTCTACCGCAAAGTGATGACGTCTCTGATCACTACCTTGTAACATGCGTACTGCATACTGATGATATTTGTCAAATTGCGCCACGATATCGACTAGGCAGAACAATTCTCCCGACAACTATAGATAAATTCACAAATAATCTGCCTGATCTGTCTCAGCTGCTCATCGTACCCAAACACGCAAATGATCTTGAGGAAATGACTAGCAGTATGTGCACCATTTTTACTAGTACATTAGATACTGTTGCACCGATGAGATTAAAAAAGGTTAGAGAGAAAAATACTGTTCCATGGTACAACAGTATTACTCGCGCTATGAAAAGAGAAACTCGTAATCTAGAATGCAAATGGAGACAAACTCGTTTAGAGGTCTTCAGAATCGCATGGAAAGACAGTTCATCCCGCTATAGAAAGACTCTAAAAGCAGCCAGGGCTGAGCATCTTCGCAAACTTATAGAGAATAACCAAAACAATCCACGGTTCTTATTTAGTACAGTAGCTAGATTAACAAATAAACAGATATCACCAGAACAAAATGTTTCATTACAGTTTAGTAGTGATGACTTTATGAATTTCTTTAATGAAAAAATCAAAAGTATCAGAAATAAAATTGTAAATGTACAACCTTTGACAGATTTTTATGATTCAGCCTCAATTATCGCCCCTCAAGAACAGTTGCAGTGCTTTACAACTATAGGACAGGAAGAGCTAAATAAACTTATTACTGCGTCTAAACCAACAACATGTTTATTAGATCCAATACCCACTAAACTACTGAAAGAACTGTTACCTGTAGCAGAAGAACCTCTTCTCAATATTATCAACTCGTCTTTATCTCTAGGTCACGTCCCACGATCGTTCAAGCTAGCAGTTATTAAGCCTCTCATTAAGAAACCACAATTAGATCCAAACATATTAGCAAATTACAGACCCATTTCAAATCTTCCATTTATGTCTAAAATACTAGAAAAAGTAGTGTCGGTCCAATTGTGCTCCTTCTTGCAAAAAAACTCTATCTATGAAAAATTCCAGTCAGGATTCAGGTCTCATCATAGCACAGAAACTGCGCTCGTTAAAATTACAAACGACTTGCTTCTAGCTTCTGACCAAGGCTGTGTCTCAATACTAGTGTTACTTGATCTCAGTGCTGCGTTTGACACTATAGATCATAAAATACTCTTAGATCGACTACAATATTACACTGGTATTCAGGGACAGGCATTACGGTGGTTTAAGTCGTACCTATCAGACCGTCACAATTTTGTTTATATAAACGGGGAAAAATCTAAGATAACGATAGTAAACTATGGAGTGCCGCAAGGATCTGTGTTAGGCCCTCTGCTATTTTCAATTTACATGCTGCCACTCGGCAATATTATAAGAAAACATGGAATTAGTTTCCACTGCTATGCCGATGATACTCAGTTATATATTTCATCACGACCAGATGAAATCTCTAAATTATCCAAACTGACAGAGTGTGTTAAAGAATTAAAACATTGGATGACTAGTAATTTTCTTCTATTAAATTCAGATAAGACTGAAGTATTACTTATTGGACCAAAAACCTGTACACAGAATCTCTCAGACTACAATCTGCATTTAGAAGGATGTACTGTTACTCCATCCTCGACAGTTAAAGACCTGGGTGTTATATTAGACAGCAACTTGTCCTTTGAAAATCATATTTCATATGTTACAAAAACAGCCTTCTTTCACCTCAGAAACATTGCTAAAATACGGAATATGTTATCTATTTCTAATGCAGAAAAGTTAGTTCATGCTTTCATGACGTCTCGACTAGATTACTGTAATGCATTATTAGCTGGTTGTCCTGCTTCCTCAATAAACAAGCTACAATTAGTACAAAATGCAGCTGCTAGAGTTCTTACCAGGTCAAGAAAATATGATCATATAACACCAATCTTATCATCTCTACACTGGTTACCTATTAAGTTCCGTATCGATTATAAAGTATTGCTAATGACCTATAAGGCTCTAAATGGTTTAGCTCCTGTGTACTTAACCGATCTTCTATCGCCCTACAATCCTTCACGCTCTCTAAGGTCACAAAACTCTGGACTTCTGGTTGTACCTAGGATAGCTAAGTCCACTAAAGGAGGGAGAGCGTTTTCACATTTGGCTCCTAAACTCTGGAATAGCCTTCCTGATAATGTTAGGGGCTCAGACTCGCTCACCCAGTTCAAATCTAGATTAAAGGCGCATCTCTTTAGCCAAGCATTCACATAATGCATCTCATACCAGATCAACTGCACATGACTATCTTTGCTTAAAGTTATGAACAGCAGCTACGCTAATTATTCTCCTTTTGCTTTTCTGTTTTACCTCGGGACACCCGCCCCGAGGTGACTAGGGAGTACAACAGCTTCAGTTTGGATCCAGCCTCTTAAGAAGACCTCAGATGACCATCACCTGTGAAGAGACGGCGCCAGCTCCTGCGAGGACTTCAGAAGACGCAATCATCTGGATCAACATTCACATTGCACAATCTCTATATCCTAATTTATTGTTAATGTAATTCATTTTCCAGGAGCTCTTTGCTTCTACCTTCAGTTAAACTGCTAACAGTGATTGTAATTAATTACCTAAAGTATATTATTTGCTAACTACATTCTTTAAATTGTAATGTTGACATCCATTTTCTGTAAAGCTGCTTTGAAATGATATGTATCGTGAAAAGCGCTATACAAATAAATTTAAATTGAAATTGAATTGAATTCTCCCTACTATTTTTTGCATCTCTCCGCTTACCAAGCCCCGCAGGGCTCATATTCATCTGGATGCAGTGAGAGCTCTCCCTTTTCGGATGTGTGTTAGCTACCACTCCTGGAGTGGGCTTTCCCATTCGAATTGCTGTGTGGGCTCCCCCGTCCAGATACTGTGCAGGCTCTCCCGTTCGACTTGCAGTGTGGGCTCTCCCGTTCGACTTGCAGAGTGAGCTTCCCGTTTATTTTATCGGGGGCTCTCTCCTTCGAAACGCAGCGGGAGCTCTCCCGGTCGAATCGCAGTGTGAGCTTCCGTTCAGGCGCCGTGGGGGCTCTCCCTTTCTGAATCGCAGTGTGATTCTTCATGTTCTTAACCATGGAGGCTCTCCCGTTCGGATCGCAGTGTGGGCCCTCCTATCTGAACAAGCGGACTGGAGGTACCAAGGATCGTATGTCCCATAAGGATCGCAGCGGGCCCTCATGTCCTTATGTGATCCAAACCACCTTGGAAGGACGGTAGCTCTGCGTTTTATCTATATACCGTAGGCTCCCTTTTTCTGCGGCAGGCAGGTTCGCTCTGGATATCAGTGGCCCGTTTTCCCTTTAGGGACGAGGACCTCCTTCCCCTCTGTTGGCAGCTGGGGGCCCCATGTACTTCTGAATTCATGGGCCCCCATGTTGCAGACGTTGTGGCGGGACGTTCTCCAACCACGTACTCAAACCTCCAGTCCCAAAAAACACTCCCGCAGGAGTAATTTTAGAAGTCACTGCCGCAGCAGTGCAGCGGCGAGATGCATCCTAGTCAAACTCACACAGCAGCAATAAACGCAAGCTCCCGACAGAGTTCCTTAAATAACAATATTGCCGCAGCAGAAGCCTGCTCATAGCTCCACATGGTGGACATAGTAGGGTGACACGTTCCAGCCCAGCTCTCACAGGAGCCTCATTAAATATCACTGCCGCAGCAGTATTCATTCACGACTCCAGGCCAATTAATCACAACCTCCTTGTGTTCCGGCATAGGAAACACTAGTGCCACTCGACACCTCAACTCTATCCTTCATATCGCTTTAATCTTTCGCTCCTTTTGGGGGGGTAACAAGCATTAAGCATCTGGGTATCCCATATACTTTAAATCCTTAAGCGTTTTCAACCATGCTAAATCCAACTTGCTGTCCCAAATTTATTCTGCACTTTTTGGGGGGTGTATCAGAGCTCGAGTTGAAGATGCTTCATCGAGCCCCTCCTCAGTGGACAGCAAGCCAAATTAGCTAACCTAATACCCTAAAGATTATATGGGCAAACGAACTCGTTAAGTGAAGTTCCTAAACGTAATTTAGGGAGGAGCGAGCCCATCTAATCTTCCAATCAACAGCCAGAGTATATAAGCAGCTGCTTACCTCTCAGCTGTTTCAGCATCCCTCCACCTCCCCAAACTCCACCTTCATTTCAGGTACCTTGCCCTATGTAATCACATCCTATATTTATTCACTGGGGGGTGTATCAGAGCTCGAGTTGAAGATGCTTCATCGAGCCCCTCCTCAGTGGACAGCAAGCCAAATTAGCTAACCTAATACCCTAAAGATTATATGGGCAAACGAACTCGTTAAGTAATATTAAGTCCACATGTAAGCGAAAGGGGCACAGATGTGCCTATGATGAATTCATTATTGACTAATGATTTGGACATTAAAATATTACAAGCTAACCCTACACAAGCTGATCTGACTTACTGGTCAGACAATGAAGTAAAACCAGATCAAGCTGGAATCTTGAGAGACAAACAGGGTAGACTTGCACTACCTGCATCTGCGATTGTTATGCTATGTAGACATTATCATGGTGTATCACATGTGTCAAAAAAGAAAGTGATACAAATGTTGAATCGATCTTATTGCATAGCAAATGTTCGAAGAAATACTCTGTTGATATTGGATGCTTGCCTGGTGTGTGCTCAAACCAACAAGCACAAGGCAACTAAACATGACTCTTTACCACATCCTGAGCTACCATTCCAACACTTGAAAATTGATTTTACGCACATGCCTCCTTGCGGAAATAATAAATATTTGCTTGTGATTGTTGACAGATTTTCTAAATGGCCTGAAGCTTTTCTGTGTGGAAAAGAAAATGCACAGATGGTAGTTAAAGTTCTGGCTAAGGACATTATACCATGTTTTGGTATACCAATGGTTATCGATAGTGATAATGGAACACCATTCACTTCCAAAGTCACGCAGTTGTTAGCCAAAAAGCTTAATATTACCTGGTCATTGCACATACCGTTTCACTCTCCATCTAGTGGACAAGTTGAGAACATGAATCGTGTTATCAAAGATCATCTTAATAAAGCGTGTCTTGATACAGGCAGAAATTGGGTTGATCTGCTGCCTGCTGTATTGACAGAAATTAGAATGTCACCATCAGCAACAACAAAGATGTTTCCATTTGAAATCTTTATGGGTAGACCTTTCCCGACCCCATGGGTCAGAGGTCGCGCTGGCAATTTTTCCACAGGTGACACGGAGGTGATCATCACGGATTATGTGGATTCCCTAATTAAAACTTTGAATAGCCTCAATGGTGACGTGTCTCTCTCTCTCCCTCTTCCTGCAGAAAAACCCACTCATCTTTTCGTTCCAGGACAACAGGTGCTGATAAAGTGTCTGAAGCCCACAAAACTGGGTGAGCCGAAGTATCTGGGGCCCGCCACGGTGATTGCTGTGACGAGAACAGGAGTGCTGACTGACTTCCAGCCGCAGTGGATCCATGCCAGTCGACTGAAAGCAGCTCCATCCCAGGGGAACATTCTGGTCAATGAGGAGGAGGAAGCCAGTGAGCCAAGGAAATATCCGAAGGAAAGTGAACCAAGACGTTCAACGAGGAGAAGAAGAAAGAGCTTACTAGAGATCTAGAACCAGCAATAATTATCATCGAAGCTCTCTAGCCATGATTGCTAAATTGATATTTTACCTGGTTGTGCTGACAAATGTGTTTATTCACATACAAGCTGCTGTTAGCACTGGTAATGAAACTTGGGTACATTATGAGCAGCTAATATGTGGTGGAGATTAGCCAACTACACTGCTAAATCTGAAGGAAAAACAGGTGACTGTTATGTTTGCACAAAAATGCCACATAGTGCTTCTGGACCACATGTAGAGGTTAAATCACCAAGGACAGAAGAAGAATTAGAATGCCCTCTTTTTGTTAGCATTACTGGAATGATGGCTCCAAATAGAACTGCAATATGGAGTTGTGAAAAAAGTAGAATAATGATGCTTGCAACGCAAGTACATGCTAAAGTGACAACCATTGGCTCTATTCCAGACTCACTGTTATGTTTGGAAAGAGAAACTGGATGTCACAGACACGTCAGGTTCCACCTCACTCCCTTACCCACGCTCTCAATCACCAGCCTACTGATCACCGCCACCTGTTACTCATCAGCACTGCAATCACCTCCACTACAAAGCCACCACACTCACACACACTCACTGTCCGGTCTCGTTTGCACTACAATCCATGTATGCTTACCTTAAGGACTCCAAACGCTATACATACCTGTTCCAGTCGTCTCCTCCATCTCTTTCGTCTCCTGTTCTCCTCGTGTGCCTACCTGCCTGTGTGTGTGAGTGTCTCCGCCATCATCCTCCAACGCCGAACTCCATCTGCATCTGCAACACATTACCAGGACAGTATTACGCTCTCTTCATCTTCCAAGAACTGTTTATTCACCCAGTCATATCCCATACCTCTGCTGTTTGACAATAAATCTGCTTACATTGCTTTTACGTCTGCCTCCGTGTCTCTGTTGTAACAGAAGACCGGACCATACCAACAGTCAACAGCATGAGCACCAACTACCCGTTCCAAGAGCTCGTGGACATCTTACGCCGAGCACTCACTCCACAAACCTCTCCACCGTCTTCCACCAATGCGGCTGCCTCCGCACCCACCATCACCGCTTCTTCACCAGCATTCACCGCCAGTCCCATGGCCAAACCGGCACCCTACTCTGGATCGGCGGAGGAATGCAGCGGATTTCTTCTCCAATGCGAACTGGTCCTGGAGATGCAGCCGCACCTCTACCCCACCGACACGGCTAAAATCACGTTCATCATCTCACAACTGCAAGGTAAGGCCCTCCAGTGGGCTGATTCGCTGTGGACTCAGAAAGTCTCTGTGGTGAAATCCTATCTGGCTGTAATGACTGAGACAAATCAGACACAATTATTTGTTAGTTCACCAATAGTTTTAAGCTCACTCTGGGATTTGACTGTCCCCATCCCCCGGGAAGTTTTCAGTTACAAGTTTATTGCGCTGAGGAATGTGGTTGCCGCATGGAGAACAGAGTAGAGACACAGAAAATCTGCATCTTCCTTGCATTTTCCACACAGAACACAGACTCTATGGCATTAATGTATAGACAGACTGTGCTATAAATGAATCCTTCTCAGGAAATGGTATCCATTATTACTGATGTTGTATTGTACTCATTGTATTTACCTGTTTGATGATTGTTAAATGTTATGACCTGCACGGTAACTTCAATCATGCCATGTTTAGTGTCTATACGTTCGTAGCGGGAAGATTTAAATGCTTGTGTATGCGGTACATCCATACCTGTGCAACACATCAGTATTAAAAGAATATTTAATAGTTCTGATTCAAGAACTCAGCTTGTTAATCTTTCTGGGTTGTAAAAGCCCTGACAGGAGGGGTGTTGCCACCCAGAATTACAACATCTTGATTGGTCCGGTCAACAACTGAGAGGTGTGACTTTGACCAGAGGTTAAAAACCAGCGAACAGTGCCACTCCCTCTCTTCTTCCTTGCTTCTAGACGACTGAACAAATCTCCTTGCGGCCGGCCTCTCTAGGCCCGGCCGCAAGGCTGGTAGGCCCCTGGCCTACAACACCCAGCCATGTGCTCATCACCCAACAGACTGGCAACAACTTCAGATGATAACTTCAAGAGTTATCCTCAACCTGCAGATCCGACGCTCTTCAGCCTAAAGGCATCTTGCAAGTATCGTACATTTTAATGCTAAACAGCGATTTAGTATTGATTTGTAAAGACTTTACCTTTGCTATTGCTAAAAGAAACTGATGAGTCCTTTCCAGATTGCCTTGACATTTCATGTAGCTCTAGTAACAGCATCTCTTCCGGTTCAACACTATCATTACTCATTCTGACTTGCGTGTGTGTGTGTGACCCTTTATGTATGTTATGTTATGTTATGTGTTTGTTAGTTTAGTTATGTGTTTGTGAGTTAGTTAATAAAGATTGTGCACAATACACGTTTGGTTCTGACTCCGTCTGCTAATGAATTGCCTCTTAAGTGATAGATCCGGACTACGTGAGTAGTACAGTACAATAAGAAATATTATTTTTCCATAACTTGGAAATTGACATTTCTTAGAATTAATAAACAATCAACACTGAGCGTTCACTGGACGAACAGGTTAACTGATTGTAATGTTAATTTTAATGTAGCTACGTCCAGTT
The DNA here is from genome assembly GCA_036281575.1 of Ancherythroculter nigrocauda. NCBI lineage: Eukaryota > Metazoa > Chordata > Actinopteri > Cypriniformes > Xenocyprididae > Ancherythroculter > Ancherythroculter nigrocauda. The sequence goes on from VTFQ01000013.1 coordinate 8,482,870, forward strand.
AATCTGATTAACGGATTTGCATATGCATAATTAATCATAATTAATAATCATAATGAGTTATGAATAATTATTAATATTTCCCCTTTGAGTTAATTTTCGCTACAGGCGTTCGTCTCACATCCGTGAGGTCTTCGGAAAACCTCCCTCGGATTCATCGACTGGTGAGAAACTTTATAATTTAAAACAAGGAAATAACACTGTCAACGAATATGCCTTGCAGTTTAGAACGCTAGCCGCCACCAGCGGATGGAATGAACAAGCCCTCATCACCACCTTCCGTCAAGGTCTGGAGCCCAATGTGCGGCTGCATCTCGCTGCATACGAGGACTCCATAGGACTCGAACGCATCATCCAACTCGCCATCCGCGTGGGTTCTCGTATGCAGTCGTGTCTCCTCGAGCACCAGGGCCAGTCTTTCTCCAACATCCTCCTCCGTCGGTCCGAACCCGTCAGCTCTCCAGAACCAGCCAGCGAACCTATGCAAGTTGACCATTCACGTCTCACAGCAACGGAAAGACAGAGAAGGCTGACGCTGAACTTACGCCTATATTGTGGATCTCCGGGGCATGTCATCTCCGCATGCCCAACCCGTCCTCCTCGGCCCGTGGTGAGTGCGATAATTCCCTCCATTCCAAGAATGAAACCACTCACAACTATTGTAAACCTTACTGCTGTTAATACTTCTGTTCCAGTGGTGGCGCTCCTTGACTCAGGGTCAGCAGGAAACTTAATCTCTGGCACCCTCTGTCGACAACTCAAACTCAAAGTCTCCCCGTCTCCGACTCACTATAAAATCCACTCCATCACGGGCAAACCCCTGAGCCGCAAGACCATCAGTCACTGTGTAGGACCACTTCAACTTCGTGTGGGAGTTCTTCATACCGAAGACATTCATCTGCTGGTTCTGGAGGAGTCCACCGCTGACGTGGTTCTAGGGCGCCCCTGGCTTGAGCTTCACAATCCCACCATCTCCTGGCGCACGGGCGAAGTCCTGAAGTGGGGCGACCACTGCTTCCTCGACTGCTTTCCTGAGCTTCCTGTTCCGAAATCTCCTCTCTCCAAAACTCTCTCCATTAATGCCACGTCCATCGAAAGCTCCGTAGAGAAACGCTCTGTGGATGTACCTCCGGACTACGCCCCCTTCAGTGACGTCTTCTGCCCGCAACGCGCCTCCAAGCTACCTCCACACCGGCCATGGGACTGCGCCATCGATCTGTTACCGGGTGAGCCAGTGCCCAGGGGACGTATCTACCCCCTGTCTCTACCGGAGGAGAAGGCCATGGAGGAATACATCAAAGAGTCCCTTAATCAAGGTTACATCCGCCCGTCTACTTCCCCTGCTGCTTCAAGCTTCTTTTTTGTGGCTAAGAAGGACGGAGGCTTGCGGCCCTGCATTGATTACCGTGCCCTTAACAAGATCACAGTCAAATTCCGGTACCCACTTCCCCTCGTCCCAGCGGCCCTGGAACATCTCCGCGGTGCCACTGTGTTCACCAAGTTGGACCTCCGCAGCGCGTATAACCTCATCCGGATACGCGAGGGGGACGAGTGGAAGACCGCCTTTGTCACGCCCACCGGCCACTACGAATACCTCGTGATGCCGTATGGTCTGGTCAACGCCCCCTCCATATTCCAGGACTTCATACACGAGGTGCTCCGGGAGTTTCTCCACAAGTTTGTGCTGGTGTACATAGACGACATTCTCATCTACTCCTTTACTCCTTGGCCGAACATCGCCACCACGTTGCAGAGGTCCTCCAACGCTTACGGCAATTCCATCTCTTCCTCAAAGCTGAAAAGTGCTCTTTCCACCAGCCCTCTGTCCAGTTCCTGGGGTACGTGATTGACCACAGTGGCATCCGGATGGACGAGGGGAAGGTGTCCGCCATCCAGACCTGGCCCACTCCAACAACCATCAAAGAACTCCAACTCTTCCTCGGATTTTCCAATTTCTACCGTCGCTTCATCAGTACAATCGTCAGCCCACTCACCAACCTGCTCCGTCACCAGCCCAAGTCTCTGTCCTGGTCCCCGCAAGCCACCAACGCCTTCGAGACCCTTAAGAGAGCCTTCACCACCGCTCCCCTCCTCGTCCACCCTAACCCAGACCTACCTTTCGTCGTGGAAGTGGACGCCTCCACCACCGGAGTGGGAGCGGTCCTCTCTCAGCAGCAGGGGACACCAAGTAGACTCCATCCATGTGCCTTCTTCTCCCGCAAGCTCAACCCGACGGAGGTCAACTATGACATCGGTGACCGCGAACTCCTGGCCGTCAAGCTTGCCCTTGAAGAGTGGAGGCATTGGTTGGAGGGATCTAATCACCCATTCCAAGTTCTCACTGATCACAAGAACCTTGAGTATCTAAAGGCTGCCAAAAGACTCAACCCTCGCCAAGCTCGGTGGGCCATGTTTTTCTCTCGGTTCAATTTTTCCATCTCATACCGCCCTGGTTCAAAGAATACAAAAACTGATGCCCTGTCTCGTCTCCACGCCCCAGACGAAAAGCCTGAAACTCCAGACACCATTCTTCCAGAGTCAGTCTTCATAGGCCCCATCCAGTGGTCTGAGGAAACCATGCCCTCCTCCAATGCCTCTTCACGCACTCTGCCGGGTTGCCCCCAAGGCTTGCAATACGTCACACGGGCACGACGCACTCCACTTCTGCACTGGAACAGTGAGACTGGGGGTAATACCTAAAAGTAAATGTAATCGAACATACCATCATTGCGAGATAGAAAATATGTCTTGTTGTATGGGTTGTATTTTGCATTGTCCAAAAGCTAATATGACTGAGTGTTCTAAAGGAACACCACATCCTATATCTACTATGATTGCTTATGGATGGGCTAATCCTTTTATTCAAGATGTGTGTTCTAAATATTGTGCACTTGTGCCAGGTCAAAATTGCTATAGATATGCTCCTGCTTCACGGGGAACTAGAGCTGTCAAAGATTGGTTTTGGCTGTGTGGACATAGAGTCTACACTACTCTTCCAGAAGATTGGAGTGGAAGATGTGCTCTAGTAACTTTGGAAGAATATTCCATGGTTATTAGACCACACAAACCTCACGTTATGACAAAACAAAAACAGAAAAAGAAACTCTCCCTCTCTGGTCGCAGTTCAACCAGTAGTTTAAGCAGAGATAATCCAGTACCAGTGCAACATCGACTCTGGACTGGTACTGAAAGATTCTTTGAAGCAATGTTTCCAGGAATAGGTGTTTCTAGTCTTCAAATTGAAGTTGAGGTTACAAGATATGAGCTAATTTCATTTATCAATACTACAAGAGACACATTGGCTGGTGTTCAACAGGAACTCAGAGGGCTCCGTTTAACTGCCCTGCAAAACAGGCTAGTTTTAGATCAATTAACCGCGGCAGGAGGAGGAGTCTGTGTTATTGTTGGTACCTCTTGTCGTACCTATATTCCTGAGAATGATGCAGATGGTCATTTAATCTCAGAGGGTTTAAAAAATATGACTAGAATTGCTCAAGAATTACAAGGACGAGAAGTTACTGATAATCAAAGTGGGTTCTTAGCATGGCTCACAGGATGGCAACAAATGCTTGTATCTGCTTTAATTCCTATAGGGGTAATCCTATTAATTATTGCATTTATTATCTGTTGTATTATTCCATTTATTATCTGTTGTATTATTCCATTTATGCTATGAATACCTTTGTATCCTCTCAATATGCTTTGATGAATAGAACTGTTAAATGAAGAATGTTGGAAATGTTTGCTGAAGAATGTTGTGATTTTGAAGGTAAAGAAAGTGATTGTATGTATATATGAAAAAAGTAATGCTGAGACTTGGGTGTGGCAATTTTATTGCCAAAAGGGGCAACTGATAGATTTTATGTTGGTCTCAGCATTGAAGGAAAGTGGACAGAGGCTCCTTTGTCCTCTGTTGAAGCTATCCTATGTTTTCACATATGGTTTTCTTTATGTACCAGAACCATTCCCATATTAGGAACAAGGCTCTACTAGGATAGAATGGGAGACAGGGAATGGTCCCTGCTTTTTGCATTACAAGCATAGGAGAAGGTCTTTGGGATAGCAAGGAACTCCTGGATAGTTAACCGGGAGATGACCATATTTAGACTTGTTTTTCTATATGTATCACATTCCTATACCATGAGCTATATGATGTATTCTCTCTCTCATTGGCTGAGCCTATACTACACCCCTTGTACTCTTTCTATATATTCTCTCTTTTCTTATCAATAAAATGAGACTGTATTCTCCCTCAGCGTTGAGTGATTGCTCATTCAATTGCTAATTAAGAGGTCTGGGATGAGGCACGAATTAGGAGCAAAAAACCTAACAGCGTTTAAAAATGAAAATAAGGACATGGCTCTGGTCTCTGTGAATACAGTAAGAAACAATGGTAACTTTAACCACATTTAACAGTACATTAGTAACAAGCTAACAAAACATTTAGAAAGACAATTTACAAATATCACTAAATATCACTAAATATATCATGATATCATGGATCATAGACATATCATGGATGTTATTATCAATCCATCTGCCATTTTCACTATTGTCCTTGCTTGCTTTACAATAGCCTACCTGCATAACTTCTGATGATTCGGCTGTGCAGCTCCAGACGTTAATACTGCCTTGTCTAATGCCTTGAACATGGGTTCATATATGCAAAAGTTGGGGGCATACATATTAATGATCCCGACTGTTGCGTCACAGTCAGAGTTATCTTGAGATTCACCTGTTTTTCAGTGGTCTTTTACACAAATGAGATTTACATAATAAGGAGAAAACAAAGACTCACTGTATGTCATTTCCATGTACAGAACTTGAATTATTTAACTACACCAAGGTAAATTCAATTTTAAATTCTAGGGCACCTTTAATATAATGTCTGCCTAAACCAAGGTGTTCCAATACTGACCAAAGGTAATGCTATTCAAGCCGGTCAAAAGCTTTCTCGGCATCTAAAGACAAGGTTGCACATGGTATATCTATTCCACTCACCATATGTACAATATGAAGTAACCGACGAACATTATCAGCTCCAAGGCGAGACTTAATGAAACCAGTCTGATCATTATGTACTAATTTAGCCATAAATATACCTAAACAGGAGGCCAAAACTTTAGCGAACAGTTTCACATCACTGTTTAAAAGGGACAATGGCCTATAATTCCCACACTGAGTCAAGTCTTTATTAGGCTTAGGCAGCAAAGTAATAATGGCCATATTAGCACTATTATTAAAGGAACCTATCCGAATAGAATGATGGATCATATTCAACAAAGGCTGTCCTAACTCATCCCAAAAAGATAGATATAATTCGGGAGGGATCCCATCCCATTCCATCCCATCCCATCCCATCCCAGAGACTTACCCCTTTTCATATGCAAAAGAGCCTCCTTTAATTCATATTATGAAACAGGAGCATTTAAAGATATATCTTCTGTTTCAGAAAGACATGTAAGGGTCAAATCTTGAAAAAAAGTTATCACAAAGGTTTACTGAAGATCACCTCTGAACTATATAAATGCTGATAAAAATTAGAAGACTGAATATTTGAATACTTTTCACCGCTCTTTAATCTAAGGGCTAAAAGATGACTTGGTTTAGCACCATTAAAATAATAAGTTCTTCTAACTTTGTGTATTAAAAACTCAGCTCTATGTCGCAACAATGAGTTCATTTCTGTATGCATCAAATTTCTTTCTTTCTGAACATCTTCAGAATTACACATTTGCTGTCAGCTCTCCAGCCTATTTAGTTTTGTCTCGAGAGTTCCTATTTCTTTTAATCTAGACTTATTTAATTGTGACACAAAAGAGGTGGAAGATGCAACCTTTAATAGCATCCCAGAGAAAGCGTGGATCGTCTACCGAACCAGCATTTGCCTCTATAAACCAACTTAAGCATGGCACAGAAATCATTATTCTGCCACAGTGTGGTATTGAATCGCCAGCGTGAAGCTTTAGGTGCAGACACAAGAGGTTTTAGCTGAGACTACATTATGGTCAGATAAAGGGCATGTCTTTAAATCAACACTATGTATTTCTGAATATGAAGCATGAGATACAAAAATGTAATCCAGTCTAGAATAACTTTTATGACTGGCAGAGTAAAAAAGTCTTTTTGTAGGGTGAAAAATGCGATATACGTCAATTAAACTAAGATCAGACATAGACTTACATAATCCGACAGTTAATAGAGAATGTGCTGGATAATTCTGCACACAGGAATGATCAAGGGAAACATCGACTACTATGTTCATATCTGCACCGCTAATAAAAAAAATATCTTGAATACGTAGTAAGGTTGTAGTAAGGGTGGGAAGAAAATTTGGATCAAAATGAGGACATAAATTAAAATAAAAGCAAAGTTTAATTTTTTAATGGATGATACTCTACCTTCCTCACAGCTATATCTTTCTAGAATGTTAAATGAAATGTTATGTTTTAACACAACCCTTCGATTTACTATCCAATGAAGATGAGGCGGCTACAAAATAAAACTTAATAGAAAACCTTTGAACATCTTATTTTCTTAAATGTGATTCTTGAATAAGTGCCAAGTCAACCTGTTGCCTATGTAGGTAGTCAAGACAGGCAGTACGCTTAATAGGACCATTCAGTTCCAGGTAACTATGTGAAGCATTTCTGTAGTCATAGATTATTTATAAAATAACCAAGGTGCGGAAAGAGTAGTTGCGCATAGAATGCTAGCCTAAACAAAATGTACCACAAACATATGTACTTTACAAAGGGAGAAATCAGTATAACGTAGCATCTTTATAATGACCGTGTGAGGTCTGCCAGAGTTATTGGGAGGACCGATGTGATGAGCTCTCATGATCTCCGGTTTAGCATTAGCCAACGAAGGGAACCATACAGGTAAAGATCCCAAGATGTATGCCATGAGATTCGTGGATTCCACGCCTTCCAGAAGGTTCAAAATACAAACGTTATCCCTGCGGCTCCGGTCTTCCAAATCAGCCATCTTTTCCTCACAAGTCGTCAATCTGGCAGCACATTTGTCATGGTTTTTCTCCACTTTGCTGACTCGGCTGTTTAGACTGGAGTATCTATCACGCAGCTCTCCCACCCAATTAGAGTAGCTGGAAAGGTCCTACTGAATATTATCCAGTCTGTCTTGCAAGATTTTAAACTGTGCTTCCATAAACTGCTGTTGTTTCTCCATAGCAGAAGCGATCATGGCTGTGAGTAACTCCTCCATCTTGTCAGCGTCATGTGCTTGTTCGCGCTGCATTTGCTTGCCAGGTGATTTTCCTTTATGAGAAGACATCCTTTTGATGCCCAATGTCGAAACGTAAAACAAAATGTGGAGCAATTGATGAAAGAACTTGGATATATAAACGAAAATGAGCAAGGTTAGTGGAGACACAACTCTAAGCTGCCATCGTGCTCACAGGTCACGTGACTCCCCCTTTTGTAATGTTCTTATGTGACCATAAAATAACAAAAATGGAACGTCCCCCAAAGTCATATAAGGAACCTTGAACTGCAGCACTTTCATTACCAAAAGAGGACGTTTTAGAAACGTCCCTTATGTTCTTGTCACAAACTCGGCCTCTGTGGCTCCCTCCGATCACCACCTGAGGGCACCCTCGCCCGAATACTAACCACCCTTGGACTACATTTCCCACTCCCCGTACCTGGACTGATTACACCTCCACCGGAACCTCATCTCCCCTGGACTATATAAGACTCTCACGTCCCATCATGCTTTGCGAAGTCTTGTTTGCCACGGCTGCATTACTGAGCGTTATTTCTTGTGTTTGATTACCTGTGTTTGACCTTGGACTGCCGATTACCCCTGTTGACTGCCTGCTGCCTGCCTACTGATATCTCTGCCTGTTACCATTTACCCTGTCTTGCCTGCCGCCCGCCCTGATTGTTTGCCTGGTTACCGACTCTGAGTCTGCCTTGTTACAGAAGACTTCACCAGACCCCGATCCAGCGGCTTTACAATGCATGTCTACCGAGCTATCGACCCAGGCGAGTGTTCTGGCCGTCCACCAACAACAACTCACTCGTCTAACCTCAATCACAGAGGAACTGGTCAAGACACTGCAAAGCATGCACCTCACTCCCGCGGACGCCAGCCTGCCATCAGCCACGCTGCCAATGGCGGCCGCCACGCCCACAACAACTACAAGCAGCCCACGCCTCGCCTTCCCCGAGAAGTACGACGGATCGCCAGCCAGATGTAAGGGTTACCTGTTACAGTGCTCACTGTTTATCTCACAACAACCTGCCCTATATCCCACTGACGCCAGCCGCATCGCTTTTGTCTGCTCGCTTCTCATGGGGAGAGCATTAGAATGGGCAACAACCGTCTGGAATAATGGTCAAACCGCGTTTACCTCACTAGATGAATTCCTCCAACGTTTCAGAGAGATCTTCAAGCAGACTGAGGGGGGTAAGGAGGCCGGTGAGTCGCTGTTGGCGCTCTGCCAGGGGAGACAGACTGCAGCGGATTACGCCCTCACGTTCCGCACGCTCGCTGCTCAAACTTCTTGGGTAAAGGACACACTCAAGTTATTGTTCTGAAAGGGATTAAACACTGAGCTCCAGTCTGAGTTGGCGTGTCGCGACGAGGGTCGCTCACTAAACAGCTTCACTGATCTAGCGATCCGCATCGATAACCTGATTAGATCACGTCGCACTAACAGGGGTTCACCGCCCAGTCCTGTGCTTCCTCCAGTAACCCCAGAAAATGAACCCATGCAAATTGTCCCCACTCACCTATCCCAGAAGGAACGAGAGAGGGGTTGCGGCTGTGTCTTTACTGTGGCCAGGCCGGTCATATGAGAGCTTCGTGTCCCGTTCGTCCAGCCTGTCGAGTGTCCACCAGGGTGAGTCACAGATCCTCTTCTTCAACCATTGAAATACCCGCTGTGCTATCACATAAAGGTGAAACTGTTCATATTCATGCCATGATTGATTCCGGGGCTGCAGGGAACTTTATGGATCTGAACTTCGCGAAATATCTGAACATTACACTAATCCCCTGTGACTCTGTGTTATCAGTGGCAGCGCTAGACGGACGCCCCTGTGTTTCTACATCATAGACTCACCACTAACCCCAGTCATCCTCGGATTACCATGGCTACGCCAGCACGACCCACAGATCTCCTGGGCAGAGAACCAAATAACACACTGGTCCGATCGTTGTCACCAAACCTGTATCCAGTCCCCACAACGTTCAAACACCACCTGTGCTTCATCGCCCAACCAACAGACCGACGAACCTCTTCCCACCGAATATAAAGATCTCGCTGAGGCCTTCAGTAAGACCCAGGCTGCCAAACTACCACCACACCACTCTAGTGACTGTGCCATCGATCTCATTCCGGGGTCTACTCCTCCCAAGGGCCGTATCTTTCCACTGTCACAACCCGAATCAGAGGCTATGCAGCGCTAAATAGAGGAGGAACTTGCCAAGGGCTTTATCCAACCATCAACCTCCCCAGCATCAGCAGGCTTTTTCTTCGTTAAAAAGAAAGATGGTGGACTGAGACCATGCATAGATTATCGGGGTCTGAACGAGATTACTGTAAAATTCCGCTATCCACTGCCATTGGTTCCTGCAGCCTTAGAACAGCTCCGCTCAGCACGCTACTTCACCAAGCTCGATCTACGAAGCACTTACAATCTCATCCGGGAGGGAGATGAATGGAAGACAGCCTTTTCCACCACCACTGGGCACTATGAATACCGGGTCATGCCGTTCGGCTTAGTCAACAGTCCTTCCATCTTCCAGGCCTTTATAAATGATGTATTTCGAGATATGCTCAACAAGTGGGTCATCGTATACATCAATGATATACTGATTTACTCTGACACTTTCTCCAATCATGTCCAGCAAGTCAGGGCAGTTCTAAAACGCCTCATTCAACATCAACTTTATGCCAAGCTTGAGAAATGTGAGTTCCACCAGACTTCCACCGCTTTCCTGGGTTACATCATCAGTGCTGAGGGGGTGGCCATGAATGACAATAAAGTCCAGGCAGTAGTGAAGTGGCCAAAACCAACTACCATAAAGGAATTGCAATGCTTCCTGGGATTCGCTAACTTCTACCGGTGTTTCATTCGAAATTTCAATCTGGTCGCAGCCCCTCTCACATCCATGCTCAGTAAGGGAAATTCTAAACTGGTCTGGTCAACCCCTGCTACAGAGGCTTTCCGGAAGCTAAAACTACTGTTCACCACTGCTCCCATCCTGCATCATCCTGACCCGGAGCACGAATTCATCGTGGAGGTAGATGCGTCCAGTACAGGTATAGGGGCTATCCTGTCTCAGCGGCACGGCAATCCACCCAAGCTATTCCCTTGCGCCTACTACTCACGGAAACTAACCCCACCGGAGCAGAAATACGATGTGGGCGACCGAGAACTTCTGGCCATTAAGGCCGCCTTAGAGCAGTGGCGGCATTGGTTGGAGGGAAGCAGACATCCCTTCCCGGTCCTCACTGACCACTGAAACCTGGAATACCTACGCTCAGCGAAACGCCTCAACCATCGGCAGGCCAGGTGGGCTTTGTTCTTTACACGTTTCCTGTTCACTGTCACCTATCGACCGGGCTCAAAGAATACCAAGGCCGATGCACTCTCCCGCCAGTTTGAATCTACTGCCACTCCACCCACCAACGAACCCATTCTCCCGACTTCCATAATCCTCGCACCCGTCCAGTGGGACTTAATAACTGAGATCAATCACGCTCACCAGACTGATCCATCACCAGCCGAGTGTCCGGCCGACCACACTTACGTGCTTGTCCCTCTTCGTACCAGAGTTCTGCAGATGGTACACACGTCTCCTAGCGCCAGACATCCAGGCATCGCCGCCATGATTCAGCTCGTCAACAATCGTTTCTGGTGGCCAACCTTACAAGCTGACGTCATCGGCTTCATTCGCAACTGCACCATCTGTCAGACCACCAAATCACCTCGTCAACTTCCCGCCGGCCTCCTTCAACCTCTGCCCATACCACAACGTCCATGGTCCCATCTAGCTATTGACTTCATCAAGGATCTACGTAATTCCCAGGGTTACACCACCATACTCACCGTGGTAGATCGGTTCTCCAAGGCCAGCCGGTTCATCCTTCTGCCCAAGCTTCCTTCAGCCCTTGAGACAGCAGAACATCTCTGCAACTACGTGTTTCGGTTCTATGGATTACCAGAGGATATAGTCTCTGACCGGGGTTCCCAGTTCACCTACCGATTGTGGTCTGCCTTCTTCCAGAAGCTCAACATAACTGTCAGTTTAACCTCCGGTTATCACCCAGACGCCAACGGCCAGGCGGAGAGGATGAACCAAGAGCTTATACGATACCTCCGCCCCTACTGCCATCAAAACCAGTCCAACTGGAGTCGGTATCTGTTCTGGGCCGAATACACCCAGAACTCGCTACTTAAGCCATCCACTGGACTTACGCCCTTTAAATGCATCCTGGGGTATCAACCTCCTCTATTCCCCTGGTCAGGAGAGCCCACTGATCTTCCTGCCGTGGACCATTGGCTTCAGAGAAGTGAAGACGTATGGAACAGCGCCCATGTGCATCTGCAGAGGGCGGTTAGACGACAGAAGGAACAGGCTGACCGCCTACGCCGGGCTCCTCTAGAATACCGCCCGGGCGATCGGGTCTGGTTGTCCACCAGGGATCTCCGACTTCGCCTACCCAGTAGAAAACTCAGTCCCAGGTACGTGGGTCCATTCAGTATCATCCGTCAGATCACCCCTGTATCATATCGTCTAGCACTACCCCCAGAATACCGTATCTCACCCACTTTCCATGTTTCTCTGCTTAAGCCCGCAGGTGGTCCGAGAGGAGAGGAGAACCTAGAGGAGGCCAGTGACCAGAGACCTCCTCCCCTCATCGTGGATGGCGAGGAGGCCTACCAGGTTCACGAGCTGTTGGACTCCAGACGCCGGGGCAGACTACTACAATATCTGGTCGACTGGGAGGGGTTTGGCCCAGAGGAACGGTCCTGGGTCAATGCTAACGACATCCTGGATCCAGGTCTTATCAACGACTTTCATAGGACCCATCTGGAGCGTCCGGCCCCTCGCCCTCGTGGAAGACCCCGGCGTCGTCCGCCTCCTCGCTTCAGGGCTCTGTCACAAACTCGGCCTCTGTGGCTCCCTCCGATCACCACCTGAGGGCACCCTCGCCCGAATACTAACCACCCTTGGACTACATTTCCCACTCCCCGTACCTGGACTGATTACACCTCCACCGGAACCTCATCTCCCCTGGACTATATAAGACTCTCACGCCCCATCATGCTTTGCAAAGTCTTGTTTGCCACGGCTGCATTACTGAGCGTTATTTCTTGTGTTTGATTACCTGTGTTTGACCTTGGACTGCCGATTACCCCTGTTGACTGCCTGCTGCCTGCCTACTGATATCTCTGCCTGTTACCGTTTACCCTGTCTTGCCTGCCGCCCGCCCTGATTGTTTGCCTGGTTACCGACTCTGAGTTTGCCCTGCCTCTGACACTGTCTTTGCTGGTATCTGACCCCTGCCTGTACACCTAAGAGATTCTAAATAAAGCTGCAAATGGATCTCCCCGAGTCTGCCTCGTTAAAGTTCTGTAAAGGTTCGGAATTTTCGTCACCTTTAGAGAACTTTTAGGGAACGTTGCGCAAGGTCACAAGAACGTCACCTTCTACGTGGGCTAATGGCTCTGGTAAAATGGTGATAAATAATTGCTTATTTATCATTCAACAAATAATATCTCTATTATTTGTAACAAGCTGACCTCAAGTAACTGTTATCTAAACAAGTTAGAAAAACATATGCTGCATGTATAAACTAATGCCAAGGTCTCTAGAAAGAGGTTTGGTAAGTTTATATTTACGTTCCACTCAGTCAGGTGATAAATCCAGCGGCAGAGACATCTTCCACTGATGATGCAGACTGTGCAGTGGGAAGGGCACAGAGTTGCGATCCAATAGTCATGCCACACTGGGCTGGAGGATGCTGAACTTTGGTTGTGCCAAGAGGGACTTTAACACTCTGGAGTCTGAGGTATCGCTGGCGATACAACCTCGTTTTTTTTCTTACCAGTGTGAAAGAGACTCAAAATACTCTGTCAATGTTGCACATACAATTAAGAGTTATACACCATTTTAATCTGTTGAATATCTTCTTTTATTTGTGTACACTCAGAGTAAAAGCAAAATGTTGTGCTTTTTGCAAAATAAAGAAAACAAACATGATGCCTTATCTGTCATCTCCCTCTGAACGAAGTCCAATCTGATAGTTCTCAGAAAATGAACTGTAACTTAGTGAATACTAATGACACAATAATGAGACTTATGTCTAAAAAACATTGAAATATCAGGTTTTAAATCATGTAAGTCAAATCGAAAACAAATATTCTGTTTATGTAATCTGTATGAAAAAAGAGCCATGTCAGAAGTCCGTAATTCAGCTCATTATCCATTAATGCAGCCACGCCCACGGAGGGAGCACTATTCAGACACAAATTCTGAGGCAATACATGTATACATTGTCTCAATCATGTATTTATTGTCTTCAAAAGTGTTTTGCATAGCCATAGTTAGTGATCTCTGGAAGTCTCTGTTAGTTCGGTTAGTTCCTGGATTGTCACATGGCCTGTTCTTCTTTAGGAAGCATTTGTGGACTAAAAGTGTACAGAGCGCCCTCCGGCTGCAAGTATGAATTGAAAACACAGAATCCAGCGCTCATAGTGATGACAATAAATATTGAATAAATATTACTCCTCTGTGTAGAAAATTGACATAAACATATGAGAATCCATCAATATTTCTCCAAATGTGCATGTTTTTAAGCTAAAAGCCTATATGAAATGCCATAGAGGTAACATGAATGTTCAGACGCTTTGCATCACAGAAATACATTATATTTTCAAGTATATAATAGAATACCATTATTTTAAATTTTAATAATATTTCACAGTATTGCTGTTTTTTTCTGTATGTTTGATATACACCATGATGTGCTTGAGACATGATCACAGAGGGTTTTTTCACAGCCTACCTGTCTGAAAGAGCTCATTAATATGCAGGTCATTACAGGTCTTTATGTGATTCTTTTGTCTTCTCAGGTGTGAATTACAGGATTATTCATGATGATTCACACCTCCACGCATACTGTGTTTCTTGACAAAAAGTCTCTTACAAAATTTAAATCTCTCTATTGTTTTCTATGAATGAGTAGGCAGAATAATTTTTACATCATTTTGAAGCAAAAACTCTAGTCTACAATCTCCAATAACCAGAAGTCTTGTGAACACATATATAATATTATTTTTTGGCCTTATTTCAGTGACTTAAGTTTCTTGTTTTTTCAATAACCACGCATAAACATTATTCCTTCAAAAATACAAACATGTACATACATGTTTCTCACATATTATGGTAGCCTAGTTTTTGCTGAATACAGTATAATGACACTTTTTCCATTAATATGTTTATGAACAACTGAAAAAAGCACAAATGTCAGGGCATGTCAAAACTTCTCCAGGGCCCCAAATCAGCCTCAGACTCCAGAGGGTTAAAGGATGGACTGGGCAGCTGGGTCAGATGAATCTTCACAGGTTCCTTTGCAGGCTGGCTGTGTTGCTGAGGAGCCGTGTGGTACAGACAATGTCTGCCGATGTAGAGGTCCTTTTGCGGACTGGGCTGTGCTGCAGCCGTAAGGGTCAGATGAAGCCCATCAATGCTGGGGCCCTTTTTTCAGTTAGAGTGCAGCTGGAAGCAATGTGAAAGGTTTTGTTCGCAAAAGCTTAACTTTAACTGTCTTGTAGTCTCTTTCTTCATCAGGTCAGAAACTCAGGACGTGGAGTGTCTGTTAATGTCTCCTTCCCCGTCGAGCTGGAAAAGCAGAACAAGGGTGTGTCTACCTGGGGGACATATTTATCCCTTTCTGATGAGGAGAAGATTGAAATCTGGTGCCTTTCCATTCCTGGAGTGTGATTGGCCACTGGTATCTAAAGTAGCCCCGGTGTTGCCCACCCTAATGTGGAGCTCATTTGCATAGCATAAAGTACAGTGTTAAAATAGTGTTTTTAACATTTTACCCATGCATTATTTCTTTACCAATCCTCTTTCAAATTATTAAAGGCATCATAGGGAACAGATAGAGACCAAACACATTAAGAAACGGTTAAGTTGTCGTCCATGCATTAGTTTATCTGTAAACAGGTCTGTCCAGTGACCTGTTGTGTTAACAGTCAGTAACCATTAACATAAACTGTGCTTTGCATGAAGATGGAGTGGATGTGATGCAGTTTAAATCAAATTAAGGCCTCCAAACATAGGTATTAACAGATTTAGATAGATCTCTGTGGCCTCTCTTTATTTCAGTCACTGCTGCTGCATCCAGGAGGTCCCGAAGGAATTTTTATGGCAGTTCTTGTCTAAACCTTAGGAATGAGTTTGGTGGTCAATGTGTCATCCAATGAGAAGTCCTCTCCTTGGTGGTGGAGATTGCAGAAGGTCCCCCTTCCTGCCCTGGTAGAGGTGTCTGGCAGTTGTCTTAGCATCTTATCTGATGTTGCTGAACATTTGTTTATGTTCATTCACCAAGGATCCAATCAGAGAGTGGCACATCTTCTTCCACACCGGCAGTTAGAGAGGGGCCCTGTCGTAACTGGTCCCTGGAATGCCATCTTAACTGTTGTTCACGACACCAGATTCATGTGTGTGAACAGACTGGAGCTACACTCTGCAGGACGTTTGTCCTCCATGACCAGGACTGGATACCACTGTTGTTAGTGATCGATCT
This sequence comes from Ancherythroculter nigrocauda, assembly GCA_036281575.1. Taxonomy (NCBI): domain Eukaryota; kingdom Metazoa; phylum Chordata; class Actinopteri; order Cypriniformes; family Xenocyprididae; genus Ancherythroculter; species Ancherythroculter nigrocauda. Next base: position 8,498,663 of record VTFQ01000013.1, read on the forward strand.
AGCAGTCATTTTGGATCTATGAACTGTCACGTTCAGAGCATACTATAGGGGATCTCAGCTCTGGCCTTCAAGGACCACTGTCCTGCAGACTTTAGCACCAACCCTGGTCCAACACACCCGAACAAGCTAATCAAGCTCTTTTGGTTTACTGACTAGAAAGTCACAAGCAGGTGAGATTGATCAGGTGTGGACATAAATACGGAGTCAATAATCACTGATGAAAAATGAATATTTTAATTGGTATATATTTATGCAATATTTGACTAATATGCAGTTATCTTCTGTCTTTTTCTCATTTTTGATTGTGTCAACCACAGCTAAATAAACCCAAAGAAGAGCCACTCAGGCACAGGTCACTGCATCTTTTGCTGTGGAAGTACATTGTTGACTGTCAGACACATTCTCAGTATTTGCATTTATTTGAATAAAAATGACATATTCATGCTGCAAGTTAAAGTCATCAATGACTTCTTAATAAAGACATTAAAGGGATAGTTCACTCTAAAAAGTGCTGAGTTAAAAACAACCCAAGTTGGGTCTAAAATGGACAAACCCAGCGGTTGGGTGAAATGTTTGCCCAACGTCCTGGGCAGTTTTATTTAACCCAACTATTGTTTAAAAATTACTGTTTTGCTTGCTTAAAATGAACCCAAAATATGTTGGAAATTAACATGTATTAATATGTTTAATAAATGAACATTTATTAATAAGTTTAATGAATAATAATTAAACATTTATTAAATTATTATTAATAAATGTTCACCTCTTGAATATTATTGTTGCCTCTCTGTGTCTAATTTTTATTTCAAATTTTTATTTTTATGTCTCATTTTCTATGTGGTGCAAATTGCCCCATTCAGTTTCAGTCTCCCCTGAACACATTCACACCTCTCCGGCCTGCTTATGGCTCTAATTATTCTTTTCTTTTGTCTCTATTATAATTACTGACGATGTTCTATTCAAGAAGATTTAATCCCTCATTTCTTTCATCAAACTTCTCACTTCACCTACTTTGAAACTGTATCTAGTTCCCTTCTGGAAAAGAGAAAAAAAAAATCAGTGAGCTTTACCATTCAAAATCATTTATTTGCATTACATTTGCTCAGAACAGGTGCATCTCTGGACTCGTTAGCATGTTAGCTTAGCACACCAACAAAACACAACAATTTATAAGATTAAAATCATGTTTTTGTTCCCAGCCCTCATCAAGACACCATTCAAAAACCCCTGTGTTACCACTTTGTCTGGTCTCGTCTCACGACTTCACAGACACACCTTTGCTACTCACCTGAGTACTTAACTGCCGATCCTGATTCATCGACTGTGTCCCAATTCAATTCATCGGCTGTGTCCCAAGGGCTGCCCCATTCGAAGACTGCATTTGAAGGCTGCATACATCATCAAGGCAGTCTCATTTGAGAAAAATAATCATTAGATTGCAAAGTAAGAAAGAAATTACAGTATTTTACACCTCACAATGAATATCAGTCAATTTTATTAAGGTTACTTTTCTTAAATAAGACATCCTTGATGACGTATGCAGCCTTCAAATTCGACCTCCGGAGGACGCAGCTTCCGAAATGAGACGCAGCTATCATCTGCCCTCTGCTCCTCTTGTTGTCTCCCCGCTGGATCTTCTGCCCAGTCATGAATGTCTTCACCGCACCTGCACACAAAGACTGCATTACCACCAGCTAAGTCCACCAGCACGTTTCTCTGTGACTGTTCTCCTTACCTGTTTGCACCCTGCTCATGATCTGAAATAAAGACTGCTTATTTTGTACTCGCCTTGTCTTTCTTCTTTTGCTCATGACAGTATAAAGCGTGCAAAGAGCACTTCCTTTAGAATAATCCTTTAAATAATCACTAAAAAGCTGTAACTTAGCATAAAAACAATAAAATAATTACAGCACCATTCAATTGCCTCAAACCACTCTGCAGGTATTATAATTACTATATTTATTGTTTTTGTTGTTACATTTAATTTATTGCCACACTTGAATATGTGAATTATAATCAGAAAACTAAACACATTTAGCGTTGTCAGGCTTTTATTTGTGCTTAATGGATAAAACTGCGCACTCAGGTTTATGGCTGCTGTAAATTTTACCTGCCTCAAGATGGCACTGTTTTCAACACTCTTGATGCTTTGAAACTTTTCCCGAAACATTTAGAGAAAAGCTTCAAAGATAAGAGTCTTCATTTCTCCATCCATATTTCTCTATAAAACATACAGTTCTAGGCCTTTTTGCAAAATGTTCCACTTTTGGTATGGCAAAATGTCTTAAAATGTATTTATTTTTCTAACATTTAAACTTAGACCACATTATTATATTACACTTTGACTTTATGAATACACATAAATGACAGCTTAATGTTTTTTTTTTTGTTTTTGTTTTTTTTGTGCATTTATTTAAAGACTGCATGTACCCATGTTTTTGTCACTGGTGTTACCTTACTTCTCTGGCATTTTTAAACGTTTTTTATGAAATATTATTTCTCAATTTTTTCAGCACATGCAGTCAGAGTTACAGAAAAATAATAATGCAAAAAATAAGGAGATTATTTTTTTTATTTTTATTTTAATCAGGTTAGTTAAAAGTGTGATTGAATGATATTAATTCAATTGTTATATATATATATATATATATATATATTTCTTAAAATACTTTCTTAAAATAAGAAAGTATGGCTTGAAATTTCTGGTTTCAGGATGGACTGTGTCAAAATATACCATACACTTTAAAAAGAAAATTTAAGTTACATTTGCTTAAAACAAGCAAATTAATCTTATACTTTTAATTCTAGTTTATTTATCTTAGAAGAAAAAAAAACAAGATTTATTGGCTTATTTCAAGATTTTTTTTGCAGTGTAGTGAAAGCAGTCAGTAAAAGATCATAAACAACATTTTAAAAATGTCTGTAAAATATGCTGTCCACAAAGTCGCTGCTTCTCAGCTCTCAATTTAGCCATATACCCTTAATTTAGCCATATCTGCCCAATGGAGGATTAACAATGAGAAAGAAAAGTAATCATGTATTCTTAGTGCTATTTTATGCAAAAGAACTTATTGAATAGCTTTAAATAAAGTTTATCTATAAACACCAGTGACAATATTCATGAAAAATGCATTTTACAAAATGGCTGCTGCAAGGTATCAATCCACATGTTGTCAATCATGATATATTCACTAAATCAAGTAATTTAATCAATTTGTATTATAGTTTTTTTAACTTTCCTAAAAATAAAGTAGGTCACACCAGTGACTTCAACTAAAAGCTTCATATGAAATTTTGATTTTCTAATTAAAATTTCTGATAACTGAAAAGAGATAGTACACTTTCCATTGGCCTTTCTTCATTGATCTTCATGAAATAGGAAGAAGAAAGTCAAGTGATGTCATCAGTGTCATTTGTTAATTCAAAATAAGAGATTTTTGTTAAAGGTAACACCAGTGACACAACACCAGGGGACCACTACACTGTTTTTTTTTTTATGACATTTACATTATATATTTGATAGTTATCCATACATTATTGTAATTAAAATGTAGAAAAACCTGTTTGTGACCTCAAAATAAAGCACTTTCCCTTACATGACTGTGGGGATGAGTACTTCTGTGTGTTTGGAATTTTTATAATTAATTAAAAAACAAATATTGCCACATTGATGGCTCAAGAAGGTTTAATTGTTTCATATTAAAATATATATAAAAAAGTAATCCTAAAGTGTTTTTCAAGTGTAATATTTCTGTAAAGTCTAGGGACAGAAAAGTGGACGTTTCTGTAAAATGACCCAGCTGTTTTAGAGACCGTTTACTCATTTTGAGCCATGTCATTTTTCATGTGAGGAAAAAGCGCCAATTAAACAAAACTAAACGAGCCAATCAGATTTATTTTCACCCATATTCCCCATACATGCACACATATACACATTTGACTTTACAACACACAAATGCACACCTTTATTCTCATTCTCTCTTTATCAATATGTCATGAGTCAATTTAAAAATATGTATAAAATAAAAACAACATTAATTAGCACCCTCTCATCTGCACAATTAGTCTCTTACATCATGTCTACACCAAAGACTACACTTTAATGAGAGGCTTCGTGAGCATGCAAACTCAGAGCTGAACAAAAGCTCAAGTGTTTTTAGGGCCCAAGCGAATTAAGCGCGCAGGGCCCTCTTGTTCTTCTAAGGATTATTATTTTTTTTTTTTTTTTTTTTTTTTTTTTTTTTTTTCCGTCTTCCGGGGCTTTTTGGGGGCCTTAACATGCTCAAAAACTCTTGAAAATTGGCACACACATTGGAATCCGCGGCCATTAGGACGCCGGAGAGGCTGGTACCCGGGCGTGGCAGGGGGGCTCGACAGCGCCCCCTTGAAAAAAGTCTGAAAATTTGGTCCATATATTAAACATGCTTGCACGTATTAGTATGAAACTCGGTACACATATAGACCTCATCGGGCCGAACAACTTTCGCGCTCTAAGTTAATCGCCACGCCAACAGGAAGTCAGCTATTAAGGGTTGTTTGAAAAACGCATGCTCTGGAATTTGATATACTCCTCCTAGACGATTAATCCGATCGCCACCAAACTCGGTCAGCATGAAGTCAAGACACTGATGATTAAAAATTGCCAGGGGATTTTTGATATCTCGAACGGTTTGGCCGTGGCGAGGCAACGAATTTATGGCGAGAAAAAGGAAACAGGAAATGTGTTATAACGTCTTAATACATATATTGATCTTTATGAAACTTCACGAGTGTGTTCGTTATAGGAGTCTGATCACATGGATGTGACTATTGTGAGTCAAAGTTATAGCGCCACCAACTGGCAGCAGGAAGTGTATCACTTTTTGAAATGTTTTGAGATCACCCTCTTATTTTTACCTGATTTGCTTCAAACTTCATCAGTGTAATGTCAATACACAGCAGATGTAGACCTATGACAGGATTTTTGATATTTGAAATATTGTTGCCATGGCAACAGGTCAAACTGTAATAATATTCTTGAGTGTTTTTGAGGCTCTTAACATGCTTCAAATTGCATGAAACTCGACACACACATCAATATTGTCAACCAGTAGACATGGACAAAGCCATAGAAATGGGCGTGGTGGAGGGGCTCAGTAGCGCCACCTTTTGACAAAAGTGGGGGGGTTAGTTTTTCCTACAGTCACCAAACTCGGTACACATATTATTCTCATCAAGCCGGACAATTTTCTAAGTTACATTCATTAGCTCCGACCAACAGGAAGTCAGCTATTTTGGTTTGAATGTTAATTTTTTGAAAAAACAGGCTATGAATTTTATACTACTACTCCTACAGGGTTTATCCAATTTACACCAAGCTTTTTTTAACTTGTTGCGAACACATTGAAGTTGTTTAATTGCAAACGGATTTTGGATATCTCAAACGGTTTGGCCGTGGCGAGGCAACGAATTTATGGCGAGAAAAGGGAAACAGGAAATGTGTTATAACTTCTGCATACATTAATTGATGTTTATGAAACTTCAGGAGTGTGTTGGTTGTAGTAGTCTGATCACATGGATGTAACTATTGTGAGTCAAAGTTATAGCGCCACCAAATGGCAGCAAGAAGTGTATCACTTTTAAAATGCTTTGAGATCACCCTCTTATTTTTACCTGATTTGCTTCAAACTTCATCAGTGTAATGTCAATACACAGCAGATGTAGACCTATGACAGGATTTTTGATATTTGAAATATTGTTGCCATGGCAACAGGTCAAACTGTAATAATATTCTTGAGTGTTTTTGAGGCTCTTAACATGCTTCAAATTGCATGAAACTCGACACACACATCAATATTGTCAACCAGTAGACATGGACAAAGCCATAGAAATGGGCGTGGTGGAGGGGCTCAGTAGCGCCACCTTTTGACAAAAGTGGGGGGGTTAGTTTTTCCTACAGTCACCAAACTCGGTACACATATTATTCTCATCAAGCCGGACAATTTTCTAATTTACATTCATTAGCTCCGACCAACAGGAAGTCAGCTATTTTGGTTTGAATGTTAATTTTTTGAAAAAACAGGCTATGAATTTTATACTACTACTCCTACAGGGTTTATCCAATTTACACCAAGCTTTTTTTAACTTGTTGCTAACACATTGAAGTTGTTTAATTGCAAACGGATTTTGGATATCTCAAACGGTTTGGCCGTGGCGAGGCAACGAATTTATGGCAAGAAAAGGGAAACAAAGTGTTATAACTTCTGCATACATTAATTGATTTTGATGAAACTTTGGCTTAGCCTTCGTTGTACAAGGCTGATCACATGGATTTGACTATTGTGATTCAAAGTCATAGCGCCACCAACTGGAAGCAGAAAATGTGTCACTTTCAGCATACATTGAGATCACCCTCTTATTTTTACCTGATTTGCTTCAAAATTCATCAGAATAATGTTAAAACTTGGCACATGTAATCCTTTGAAAATGGGAAGGGAGGAGGGGCTCTATAGCGGCACCTTGTAGTGCAGTAAATGTGGAGTGAATTTGACATAGTCCTTTGATGTTTAACCGTTTTAAGTGCCTATTGCCCGCTGTGCACAGTTGCCCTGAAGCCACCGGGGTGGCGGTGCCACCGGGCTTGGGCCCGCCATCGCTGCTCGCAGCTATATTTTTGTTTTGTTTTTTCTGGTGGATTTTAATTAAAGGGTTTAGTTCACCTAAAAATGAAAATTCTGTCATTTATTACTCACCCTCATGCCGTTCCACACTCGTAAGACCTTCATTAATCTTCGGAACACAAATTAAGATATTTTTGTTGAAATCCGATGGCTCCGTGAGGCCTCCATAGCCAGCAATGACACTTTAAATCAACACATATTTAAATCAAACACAATAAACACATATTTAAATCAGTTCATGTGAGTACGGTGGTTCAATATTAATATTATAAAGCGACGAGAATATTTTTTGTGCGCCAAAAAAACAAAATAACGACTTATTTAGTGATGGCCGATTTCAAAACACTGCTTCAGGAAGCATCGGAGCATTATGAATCAGTGTATCGAATCATGATTCGGATCACGTGTCAAAGCGCCAAACTGCTGAAATCACATGACTTTGGCGCTCCGAACAGCAGATTTGACACACTGATTCATAATGCTCCCAAGCTTCCTGAAGCAGTGTTTTGAAATCAGCCATCACTATATAAGTCGTTATTTTTTTTTATTTTTTTGGCCCACCAAAAATATTCTTGTTGCTTTATAATATTAATATTGAACCACTGTACCCACATGAACTGATTTAAATATGTTTTAGTACCTTTATGGATCTTGAGAGAGGAAATGTCATTGCTCCCTATGCATGCCTCACGGAGCCATTGGATTTCAACAAAAATATCTTAATTTGTGTTCCGAAGATTAACGAAGGTCTTAGGGTGTGGAACGACATGAGGTATAAATGGGTGAACTAACCCTTCAACTTAAACACCCCTGATTGGCCATTACGTTCAAGAGATCAGCTAACATGCCTGTCATTGGCTACATTGCTCACCGCTGCAAAATCATGTTGTAAATAGAAACATTAATTGGCATTCTCCAGAGCGCAAACACAAATACGCACTGTGTTTGCCAAATCTTCTCCAGTTAAAGTGAATTTAGAGGTTCTCATAATATTCTTTGTTCGCTGAGGTGGAAATGTCCTAACCCTTGGGAAAGGGTTTTTTATGTTAGCATTTCTTTTCTTTTTTTTTTTTCTATCACTTTAGATGCCGGCACACGAAGCAGCCAGGACGCAGCATCCTAAGTGGAAACTCCTATTAAATCATGGCTCCATAATGCACGAGATCGGGATGGTGAAAGCAGCAGAAGAACCAGAAGGAGCATGTTTGCTGTGTATAGTGACGTCTAGCCGTTCTCCCTAATAAGCTATTTAAGAATCCTTAAATGTAACGAGTTCAACATAACCACATCAAAAATAACAACCTCCTCCATTCATATTGGTTCAGTCTGTGGCTCGCATTCAAACCCCCTCAAGTTGCTTTCATGTAGTTCACTGCTTGGACCACTAGAGCCTGCAAAATGACAGCTCACCAATCGCAGGATTTCTTTACAGCATGAGGGATCTGCTTTTACAATGAGAGTCTGTAGTCAGCCTGCGGTAAGCCAGCCTCTCCGGACTAACCTCGTACGCGCTCGGACTGCTGACAATCCACTGCGCGGATAACGCCAGTCCAGTCGCCCTGCAGCTCGAGTTTTATTTAGTTTGTTTTGGGAATCACCTTAAGGAACCGTAAACAGCGTCAATGATGACAATGATGGAAAGTGCCTGTACACTGCCTGAACTCTCTCGAAGTTTGCGGATTTCTACCTTCAAGTAAATGGATTATAATTGCGAGTATTATTTGTCAGCTGACAGAGACCCTGGGTTATAGCCATATGTGCTTTGGGGTATGACCGATAGCCGCATGCACTAGCGTGATTGCGTTTATTCCATGGTGCAGAACTGTACAAAGCCTTCTGATAGCACATTGTGGATTTGTTACACCTTGCATGGAGTTGAATGAGCGCACGCTGCGATTTTGGCAAACTGGCAAGCTGCAAGACACCCCCGTGCACTGGAAAGTAATAATGCATAGTGTTTTAATAATATGCGATAGCAATCAAATTTTAATTTCATGTGCATTTTGTTAGGAGGTCTGTGTTAGATCAATAAGAAATTCAAACGTTAGTAATTTCGCGTACTTCTATTGAGTTTGTATATAACAAACAAATGTGTTTTGTAAAACGTTTCCTAAACATCATTTGGCTGGAATAATGTCGAAACGTTTAAGTAAGGTAAATAGCGCAAACGTTATATTAACTGTGTAACAAATTAACACGACAAAGCCAGCGTTTCTTGAAAAATTCACCAAACTTCAAAATAGTTTTAAAATAGTTTATTTTTTACTTTTACGAGGGTAATGTTTAAATATAAATAACAGTTTGCACTATAACGTTTTCTCTTTGGAACTTTGGTGAAACTTAATCAAGCACAATATGGACGTTACATTAATGTTATTTAGCCTATTATTTATTTATTTATTTATTAAAAAAAAAAAAAACAAAAAAAAAAAAACGTGTTGTGTTATTGGATTGCTATCATTTTACAGGGATGGATTTGTTATTTCTCCTGAAGTTACAATTACAATGAGGAGAAATAATATATATTTTTAATTATTATTAATATTATTATTATTTCACTATAGCCTAATGATAAAACTCTGTAAGACAATTACTTTATAAATTAATAAAACATTTTATTAAAACATATTTCGTCATTTTAATTTAAATTTTTTAATAGATTGTAACTATTGGTCACCTTTTATTGGAAATCTGCCTGTGGGTTTAAAAAACAGCATGTGACTAAACCTCGTATGTCTATTGACTGTCGGTCAAACGTCATAACTCCACCCGCCTCTCTACAGCGAAAGAAGTTCTTCACGCGCAGTTTGCATCGTCTCTGCTTGTTTGCTATTCAAGGGTAAATAAATAACTGGTCGTTTGAATAAGTACAGCATTTTCTCTATTCAAGAAACACTATCTAATGTTATATGTATTTGAGGAGCGGAGAAAAGTGTCTTAGTCTAGCAATTGCCGTTGATGCCGTCATGATTTGTAACATGAGATTTTGTCCAAATGACAGACAGAAAAAAACAAAAAAATGATCGACCACATTGCTACAGTAAATTTTATAACATGTAAGTTGATGAAAACGTAATGCGATGCACTAACCGTTTCAGGTGCGGCCGTTTAATGGCAGGCAAAACGTGACATTCGCGGGTCAAAAACGTTGTGATTTGATTTGAGTTTGATACACACACACACACGTATATATATATATATATATATATATATATATATATATATATATATATATATAGCCGATGTTGTGAATTTATATATATATATATATATATATATATATATATATATATATATATATATATATAAATATATAAATTCACAACATCGGCTATATATATATATATATATATATATATATATATATATATATATATATATATATATATATATGTATATAAAAGTGTTTATTAAAAAAAGTGTTTATAAATATTACTGGTGTGTAATCTTGAGACAAAACAATATTTTAAGATGTCAGTACAAGTTGCTTTCAGACAAAACAGCTCAAACATGCATTTTAGTTTAGGACTAGCTTAAGCCATCTGTGAAAGCTTATTTTAAAGTTTTTTTTTGCAGAATGTGGATGCCTGGGTAATTTTTGAGCGTATTTGATTTATTCCACATACATATTGCACAAAAGTTTTATTACTTAATTAAAAATGAATAATTTAGTTGTTTTTTTTGTGACCATTAAAGGGTTAAAGAAGAGGGGAACTAAAGGTCATGGGAGAGGCAGCTCCGACCCAGGCCACCCCAAGTGGTTTTGCACCCATGTTGGGCGTCGGGATGGGAGGATCAATCACACCAATCGCCACTTCAAGAGGATCAGCCGTTCCTCAGCTCCACAGCGCCATAGTAGAGCGCTTGCGTGCCAGAATAGAGCTTTGCCGGCGGCATCACTCCACCTGCCAGGACCGCTATGAGCGTGGTCAGGCAGAAAATTCGGACCGGGAACATGAGAGCACACTGCAGCTCTTAAACATTGTCCATCAGGGCCCCGGGAACAGGAAGACCAAGGGCAATAGATCTGCCTCCCAGCAACCTCCTGAATACAGCAGAGTGAATGGTGAACATAAAGGCCATAGCTCATCGGAGGCAGAATCCAAAATTTCTTCGCAAATTGCAGTAAGTTTTATGGGTTGTATTAACTACGCCCACATCATAAATCTTATAATCTGTCTAATACACATAGGGACATGTGTCAGACCAATTCCCCAGAGAATGACATCAACACACTGATATGATGTGATTACTGTGGGTGTGTGAGGGAGAGATGGGGGTGTCTGTTTAATTAAAAAGGGCCCTGCAGGCAGGCACATGATTATTTTAAAGGTCTTTTAAAAATATAACAAAACTAAATGTAACTTAGGAGGAGGTGGTGATTCAGTGACATCTGATTTTTTTTTTTTTTTTAAATACACATTTCCATACAGTCCCTCCAAGAAGTATTTTCATTCGTAAGTCACATTGGACAATGTTTGAATGCAATTGCATTACAATGTCAGACCACATGGAATTTAATTCAAAGAAAAGACAGAATATATACACTTACCGGCCAATTTATTAGGTACACCTTGCTAGTACCTGGTTGGAACTGCCATTGCCTTCAGAACGCCTTAATTCTTCATAGTATGGATTCAACAAGGTGCTGGAAACATTCTCCAGAGATTTTGCTCCATATTGACATGATAGCATCACACAGTTGCTGCAGATTCGTTGGCTGAACAATCATGATGCGAATCTCCTGTTCCACCACATCCCAAAGGTGCTTCTCATATCTGTCCTGGGGACCCCCCACCACTGCACATTTTGTATGCCTCCCTCATTGAACACACCCAATTCAAGTCTTGCAATCTATACTAATAAGCTGATGAGTTAAATCGGGTGTGTTAAATGAGGGAGACATCCAAAATGTGCAGTACGTTTTGTATGTTCAGAGATGCTCTTTGCAGACCTCGGTTGAGACTAGTGCTTATTTGAGTTCTGTCAGCTCAAACCAGTCTGGCCATGGCATCAACAAGGCATTTTCACCAACAGAAACTGCCGCTCATTGGATATTTTCTCTTTTTTGGATCATTCTATGTAAGCACTAGAGATACTGTAGTTGTGCATGACAATCCCAATAGATTATCAGTTTCTGAAATACTGAGACCGGCCCGTCTGGCACCAACAACCATGCCGTGTTCAAAATTTTTTTAGTTTACTCACAAGACTTATATATGTACACTTTTAACATAGAATATAAGTAATTAGAACTAAAATGTGCTGTAACCATGTATGAATGCATATTTGAATGCATATTTATAGAATTTAGGGCTGATGGTGGCTCTTGTTGGTCAGTGTTTCTGTAAAAAAAATAAAACAATAATACTGATATGATAATACTACTACTAATTCTATTACTAATAACAATATAAAACACGCTAAGGTCTGATGAGCTGCTGGGTTAAAGGATTAGTCCACTTTCAAATAAAATTTTCCTGATAATTTACTCACCCCCATGTCATCCAATATGTCCATGTCCTTCTTTCTTCAGTCGAAAAAAAATTAAGGTTTTGATGAAAACATTCCAGTATTATTCTCCTTATAGTGGACTTCAATGGCCACCAAACGGTTAAAGGTCAAAATTACAGTTTCATTGCAGCTTCAAAGGGCTTTAAACGATACCAGACGAGGAATAAGGGTCTTATCTAGCGAAACGATCGGTTATTTTCGAAAAAAATATAAATGTATATGCTTTATATAAACAGATGATCACCTTCCAAGTGCTTCCGCCTAGTGTTGTCACGGTACCAAAATTCCAGTAGTCAGTACCAATACCATTAAAATTTTACAGTTCTCGGTACCAATTTCAGTACCACAGGAAAATCTGTTGGAAATAGTTTACTATTTTATTTAACTAGCCTATTTTAAAGACATTAAATATGATAAAAAAATAAATAAACAAATGCTCAAACGTCCATTTTGTACCAGATGTGCATGTTTATTCTAGCTATTCCGTCAGTGAAACGACACACTACAGCCTGTAAAACTATGAAATAAACATCAGTAAATAATGGTAACCTAAATAATAAGAAAGTTAAATATTATTTAAAAAAACAGTTGTTTTATTTTTTATTTAGCGTCATATAGCCACTCTGCGCTTTGAGAGGGATGAGGGACACGAGCAGGAAAGAGCTCATTTCTCTTTAATAATATGTTATCTCCTGATGTTACAAGAAACTGACACTTGTTGTAAAAGTTCTGAAGAGCTTGTATCTTCAGACATTCATGTTTGATTTTGCGCTGCCAGAGAAAGTGAAAGTAAAAATCACCGGTGTGTGTGTGTGTGTGAAACGCGCTATACAAAAAAACTTGACGCGCCTTATAAAGCCTAATAACAAGCACAAACTGTGTTAAATAGAAATTGACGTGCAAGCAAAAAGGTTTCTGTCCTTCAGTAAAAAATGCTAATATAATAGGCCTGATTAAAAACGAACCAAAGGAAGAAATGTCTATAATCCCCTGCATGAGTGAAGATTTGAGATTCCATGTTCAGTGGAATAATTAATGGAATATTGTTCAATTCTCTGCTTATTGGGTGACCAGATCGCGATTCGCAAAACAGAATACAAAGCTCAAATTTATGGACTCACGTACCTCTCTCATTCGGCATGAACCAAATTGTGTCTATGGCTGTGATGTCACATTTAATTGCTAACCTATTATTTCTTCTGTAAACAAAGCTTTGTGCTTCACTCGTGTCATTTTCACGTAAATACTGGCACAGCCCGATCAGTACTGAATATACCTGGATACTCTGTACTACCGTTACTACAGAAATGCAGGTATCGTCACATTTTCAAAATTTCAGTACCAACTTGTTACCGAAGCACTGGTACTTTTGACAACACTACTTCCGCCAAAACTGCACTTTCGTATTCTTCAAAAAGCTTACACTGTATGTCCTATGCCTTTCCCTATTCAATATATGCGAAATACGAATATGAAAGTGCGGTTTTAACAAGCAGTTGGTTAAAGGTGCCCTAGATTCAAAAATTGAATTTATCTCGGCATAGTTAAATAACAAGAGTTCAGTACATGGAAATGACATACAGTGAGTCTCAAACTCCATTGTTTCCTCCTTCTTATATAAATCTCATTTGTTTAAAAGACCTCCGAAGAACAGGCGAATCTCAACATAACACAGACTGTTACGTAACAGTTGGGGTGTACGCCCCCAATATTTGCATATGCCAGCCCATGTTCCCAACATTATGAAAGGCATTAGACAAGGGCAGCCAGTATTAACGTCTGGATCTGTGCAGAGCTGAATCAACAGACTAGGTAAGCAAGCAAGGACAATAGCAAAAAATAGCAGATGGAGCAATAATAACTGACATGATTCATGATAACATGATATTTTTAGTGATATTTGTAAATTGTCTTTCTAAATGTTTCGTTAGCATGTTGCTAATGTACTGTTAAATGTGGTTAAAGTTACCATCGTTTCTTACTGTATTCACGGAGACAAGAGCCGTCACTATTTTCATTATTAAACACTTGCAGTCTGTATAATGCATAAACACAACTTCATTCTTTATAAATCTCTCCAACAGTGTAGCATTAGCCGTTAGCCACGGAGCACAGCCTCAAACTCATTCAGAATCAATGTAAACATCAAAATAAACACTGTACTTACGCGATTAGACATGTTGCATGACGAACACTTTGTAAAGATCCATTTTGAGGGTTATATTAGCTGTTTGAACTTTTTTTCTGTTGTTTAAGGCAAGCGCGAGCTCCGTGGGCGTGGAGCACCAGATTTAAAGGGCCACACACCCTGAATCGCCTCATTTCTAATTATGCCCCAAAATAGGCAGTTAAAAAATGAATTAAAAAAAATCTATGGGGTATTTTGAGCTGAAACTTCACAGACACATTAAGGGGACACCTTAGACTTATATTACATCTTTTAAAAAAAAAAGTTCTAGGGCACCTTTAACAAGCAGTTGAAAGGGTGTATGTAATAAAGTGGCCAGTGAGTGTACACATACTTTCTTAACAAAAAGAAGTTTACATGGTTTAAAATGACTCAGAAAAGATTTATTTGCAGATGCCACTTAGTTTGATATCTGCTGAAATTAATTTTTAATAGTTGCTAAAGTTTTCAAATACTTTATGGCACCACTGTGTATAAATGAGTGCATTTTTTCACAATTATTGATAATTTAGGAAAAATCTCTCTTAGTACAGAAATAAAAACCACATGGTTTGCACTGTAGCCTCAGCTTTTGTAACAGACGGAAGTACTTGCAGTCAACAGGTCAGTTCTGGTTCTTTGTTCCCTACCCTTATATTGGCCTCTTGGGACTTCACTGTTTGACACCACTTGAGGTGATGATTTATACTTTGTGTTCTAGAATTTGACAATCTAGACATTGTTTTGGTCTAAATGTGGGAGTATTCTTGCAAAATACATAATCATAAAGTGAGGCATCAGGTTTTCCTTTCAACAGAAAGGAAACACCAAAAGTGTACACCAATATCTATCCAGAAAACTTAACCTTTTAAGACCTGAAGGCATTTTTAGAGTTTTTTTTCTGAGTGACATACACAAAATTAAAAGACTTGTAACTCCAAAACTTTAGCAAGGAGAGTGTATGGTAATGGTAGGTATTCTTTGATAGAACTCTTTCTAAATGTTTAGAAAATATAAATTACATTACAATTGGACATTCTCTTGCTAAAAAACTGCTGAGAAAAGACAAATAAATATATATAATTTGTATTATAATTTTACATATCTTTCTTATTTGACATGCAACAATTCAGGAAGGAAATAAGATAGGAGGAAAATTATTTTTTTGATGAAGCTCTCCTACATGTGAGCTGAATTTTGTGGTGATAGCATAAAGTACTCAAAAGTTACAGCATTTGGAACCAATGTAGCCTTTTTTTAGCCCTTGACACCCCCCTAATGGGCATTTTTAAAATCATTCTTTCATGAGGAATATCTTGTGATCGATGCAAGTAGGGCTGGAGGATTATGGCCTAAAATCAAAACCTCGATTAATTGAACATTTTACCTCGATTACGATTAATGAACAATTATTTTGTTTCTGTTTTGTTTTTGTTTTTTTCTGCCCTCATAGTTCACTGACAAGGTTTATACTGTAAATATGCTTGACTATTAAAGGTGGGATATTTTTTCCTACTGAAAGAGTGATCTGACATAACAGCTCACTATCAGCAGTTATTTTATCTATGGTTTGTAACATTTATTACAGATTTCTGCTCGTTGTAAATCAGATACAGATAAATTAGGACAGTATCAGTACATAATGAGAGCAATTGTGTGTGAATTAGTCATACCATCTCTCTATTAATTGTGAAGCTATGGGTTGTAAATAGTTCCTTCAAAAGTAGAAAAATATATGCTATAATAACAGGACAGCACTGACAACTAATTTCTGCGTTCCTCTCTGTGCGCGCGATCTTCACGTTTTGCACAGCTACTGTTAGTATGAGTGTTCGTGTCACAATGCAGCTGCACGAGCACGGTAGCTCGGAATAATATACATCCAATCGTATAAAAACGCTTGAATGTCAAACTGGCTAACCTTAAAACAAATACAACTGACAAAGTTTAGTGAAGACGCAAGGCTCACCGCTTGCGCCATCACTATGTGACTCCGTGTTGCTTTCATACCACTGACTGGATGTGGCAGAGTCACGTGGCTACACACGCTGAAGTATGTTTTTAAGGGGGAAGTATTAACAGGATTAAAAAAACAAAATAACCGACATGGGAAAATTACTTCGGTTAGAGGTTCTGAATTTTGGTTTCAATTACTTTTCAATTATTTGTCCAGCCCTAGATGCAAGGGATTATGATTAATTTTCTACGATCTGTGCATGTATCATGAAGTTATGAGTAAAATTGCCACTTGTTATATATATATTTTTTTAGTTAAATTCTGAAAGCATTTTTTTCCTATTTATCAGCAAATAACTCAGCACTACTTAGGAGTTAAAGGATTAGTTCACTTTTAAATAAACTTTTGCTGATAATTTACTCACCCCCATGTCATCCAAGATGTCCATGTCTTTCTTTCTTCAGTCGAAAAGAAATTAAGGTTTTTGATGTAAACATTCTAGGATTTTTCTCCATATCATTCATTTCAATGGGCACCAAACGGTTGAAGGTCCAAATGGCAGCTTCAGTGCAGCTTCAAAGAGCTTTAAGCGACACCAGACGATACCAGACGATGAATAAGGGTCTTATCTAGCGAAACAATCGGTCATTAAAAAAAAAAAAAACATTAAACAGTTTAAGTTTTATAAGCACAAATGCTGGCTTTGTTCTTTTCTCCGATGCGCGTCCGTGACGTCGCGTAATACGCAATTACGTTGAAAAGGTCACGGTTGACCTAGGCGTAGCAACCACAGTTTCATTCGCTCAGGATTGTGTATAGGAAATCTATGAAAAGTCACAAATTTCTGTCCTGACAAAAATTTTCTTTTAGGCTTTCCAATATTAAAACACCCAGGATACGCACACCTTTCAAGCGTGAGTTTAAAATATTCTAACTGACCGCCAGAGTGAGTTTTTTTTAAGGCGACCCTTATTTTAGAACGTTTGC
Source organism: Ancherythroculter nigrocauda (assembly GCA_036281575.1). Taxonomy (NCBI): domain Eukaryota; kingdom Metazoa; phylum Chordata; class Actinopteri; order Cypriniformes; family Xenocyprididae; genus Ancherythroculter; species Ancherythroculter nigrocauda. Next base: position 8,515,947 of record VTFQ01000013.1, read on the forward strand.
CCTTATTGTTTCCATGTGTGTGTCACGAGCGCTGAACGTAGCCACAATAACACTGTATGAGAGATGGATCACTATTATTTTGTTTTTCCTTTTTTATTTAAAATATTCGCAAACTTGCTTACATGTCTTCAACTATATGATATTCCGATTCTCAAATATGTGTGAGTGAGTGTGTTTTGTCATTTAAAAACCTTTATAAATGATCTTTATCTTGATCTATAATGCGAGATGGGCGCCGCCATCTTAGTTTGCACTGCAGTTCATAGAGTTCTGTCAGTCTGATTTACAGCAGGTGAATACATCAGTTTCTCCTGAAATATATGCAAGTAAGTGGCTGGTGAACTGGAAGAATAAGAGAGTAAACTTTATAGTTACTTAGACCCATTATGTGTGTCTGATATGAATAAATGTCGGCAAATTATATTTGAATTCACTGTTTATTGATGCTTCCACTGACGTCTGACATCAGTATTTTATAAACTCCAAATGTATTGTTTAATGGTGCTTATGCGTATTTAAATGTCTGAAACCTTAAAAGAAACATTATGTGGCTGAAAACACTGCATAGCTGTGATGACAAGAGAGCGCGCGTCCGTCTCGTAGCCAGAGCGCGAAAGCACAGTTTGAATCTAGCAGTTATGTGACGTCGCTGAACATTCTAAATCCCATATGTGGAACCGTACGCCCAGGGGCACAGAAATAAACATCCCATATGTGGGAACGTACCGCTCAAAGGGTTAAACAATAAACTGACACAAAAACATTTGAATATGTGTATACGATCCTCCTTCCGCACATTTGTAATTTAAACACTGACTCGATACTTCCGCCTACGTCAACCGTGACCTTTTCAACGTAATTGCGTATTACGTGACGTCACGAACGTGCATCGGAGAAAAGAGCAAGGCCAGCATTTGTGCTTATAAAACTTAAACTTTTTTATTTTTTTTTTAAATGACCGATCGTTTCGCTAGATAAGACCCTTATTCATCGTCTGGTATCGTCTGGTGTCGTTTAAAGCCCTTTGAAGCTGCACTGAAGCTGCCATTTGGACCTTCAACCGTTTGGTGCCCATTGAAATGAATGATATGGAGAAAAATCCTAGAATGTTTACATCAAAAACCTTAATTTCTTTTCGACTGAAGAAAGAAAGACATGGACATCTTGGATGACATAGGGGTGAGTAAATTATCAGCAAAAGTTTATTTAAAAGTGGAGTAATCCTTTAATTGAATTGGCTACATGCATTGTAAAAATTCAGACTCTAAACTTTCAAGTGACACCTATGTTGTGTTGCTCAAAAATATGATTATTCATTTTTTCATTGCTAGGTTGCGCCGACGGGTGGTACATGTGGATTTATAGGGACTACTCAGGACTCCTTAAGAGTTTATCAAAATTGTTAGATCCATTAAAATGCTGAGTTTCTAAGCTTTAAAATTATAAATTTTGTGTTATTTCACATTGGAAAACAAGCATGGACGGTTCCGGAAACATTGGATATCACATTGCAAAGATAAGAGACATGTTTTTAGCCTAATATGTTACATCACTCTCTGAGTAATATCTCATGATTCACGCAAAGGATTATGTTGTTTTTGGGCTCATTTTAATTGTAAGAATCTGCTGTAAATGGTGGTCTTTGATCATTTTTCATTAAAGTCCCCCTGTAGTCAATTATTTTATCACTTAAAACTCATCTTTGATCACCAAAATTACATATTTTAAAAAAAATTCAAGTGAAAAAAATTTCTTCATAGCTTAAAGTACACATGAAATCAAAATTGTCCCTATTTACTTTGTTAGTGCATATTACTAGTCTTGTGGTAAACAGTTAATCCGTGCAAGTTAAAACACTTGCAAGTTAAAACACGAGCGTGGATTTCCAGCGTATTTACTTGAACTTATCAGGTAGGCTAATATCTATGGTTTGATCCATTCCCGAGGTGGCCAAAATCAGAATTTATAATGGACTGAATAGCTCTCTCAGAACTGACTGACATATGCACATGAATCACGGTCACACATACACGCTCAGAGCAATATTGTTTTAGCTATGTTTTATAATATTAAAATATTTCGAAGGACAAAAACATGAACTTTATTGGCTTTACTTCAAGTCAGCTGTCACTTTACTTTGGCGTGAGCCGCTATGCGCTCGCACACTTGGCACAGCCCTTGCGACGGTTCTGTCATTAATTAATATGATTAGCCTTTTGCTTGACTAAGTTATCAAACAGCTAATGATGTGTTGCTAATGTTACACACACCGTTCCTGTTCTCAGAACGTCAGTGGAGAAAGGCATATAGTTCATCATAACTTCGTAACAGACTCGCTATATTAATCTACACAATTTTCATATCAACAGAAAATATACCGGGATAGCCTGGCTTCTCTCGAGACTTTCCTCCTTCAGAGAAGTCATAGTTAATGATATGCTAAAGCCTGCCAGCACGTTGTTGTGATTGGTTACAAGGTAGTCTGTGACGTCACAAACACCCACGATTTCAAACCACGGGTTTTAGAGTGTCTTTGGTTTACTGCTTTTTCAAACATAAAATACTCAGCAATGGTGCTGACTCATGAATTTGCACATAGTTTGTCTTAAAGCATATTAAACACACTACATAGACATATAAACAACATTAAAAAGTTGATTTTCACCACAGGGGTCTTTAAGTTATGAGCAATAACACCACGTGAAATCTACATATTTGTTTTCAGTTAGCGCCTGAGTGCTGTTTTTGTTGTAAACTCAATATGTGCAGACTCATTAGAGGGTGAAAACAATGCAACAGGAGCATGTTGGAGGCATGATCTGAATGTGAAAAACTTAGTTTCAGTTTTTATTGGCTCTTAAAGAGAGACACGTCATAAAGGGTAAACAAAGACACAAGCAGAAATTGCTGGATGATGAAATCCTGCAAACACAGCCTGAATGACCTCGTGTTTTGTTCCATGCCATGCATTGTGGTGCTCTATTATCAAAGGTTTGATAAATTGTTCTATTAAGCACCTTCTTGAATGATGGCTTTCCCGTAAAGCCATTTGAAGCGTGCAGCCTACATATAAATGGTTAGAGTCATTCAATACATGTCCTGGTTTTGTTTACTCAAAGTCAAACAGGCCTTGAAAACACGATTGTCAGAGGACTGCCCAGTAATTAAGTGTTATAGGCTTACAGATGAATTAGTTTTTTCCTAATTTCAGAGTTATGACCGACTTGGGAACAGAGGGGGATTGTGGAATATCCTCTCATGGAAGAGAAAGTGGGATATTATGATCGTTCCGTTTGCTTATCTAGAGAGATCGCTTTTAATTAACCTAGTTTATATCAATTGAACAGTCTTCAATGATATTCTTTAACAATGCACTGTTCATGCTTTACTTCCCAATGAAGTGAAGAAAAAGAAGCACTTCTTTTTCTTCACTTCATTGGGAAGTAAAGCATGAACAGTGCATTATCAAAGAATATCATTGAAAATTGTAAGATTTTAAGTACACTACAGGTGCACATTCAATTCGATTGAAGTGCACTTGCAATTAATTGAACTGAATATGCACCTGTAGTGTACTTAAAATCTTAAAAGTACATTTAAGCTAGTGGCTTAAGCTCAATTTTATGAAGCAACGTGACGTGAGTGCTTTGTTTGTGCAAAAAAAACAAAAAACAATTTACCATTTTATTTACAAAATAATATTATCCAAAATGTGTTCACGCAACAATGCCAGATCTCGCGTGAAAACGCATGCATCATGATGCTCATGAACAATCTAGCATGTGCATTGAGTTGACATGCCAGTCTGAACACAACACGCACACGTTGTGAAGCTCTCATGAACGTGTTGCAGATCAATATTTTTGTAAGTAAAGTGGTAAATTATGTTCCAGTTCATGTGACTACAGTGGTTCTACTTTAATATTATAAAGTGACGAGAATACTTTTTGTTCACCAAAAAACAAAATAATGACTTTTCAACAATATCTAGTGATGGGCGATTTCAAAACACTGCTTCGAAGCTTTACGTATCTTTTGTTTCAAATCAGAGGTTTGGAGCGACATAGTAACGTGATTTCAGTAAATGAGGCTTTGTTTACGCGATCCGAACCACTGATTCGAAACAAAAGATTTGTAAAGCTTTGAAGCAGTGTTTTGAAATCGGCTGTCACTAGATATTGTTGAAAAGTTGTTATTTTGTGTGGGGGTTTTTTGGCACACAAAAGTATTCTCGTCGCTTTATAATATTAAGCTAGAACCACTGTACTCACATGAACTGTAAAAAAAGTAAAAAAGAAATGCTTATTGTAAAGACTAAACCTTCAATCTAATTTTTAAGGATGTAGCAACATAATTGGACATAATTAAGCATGACAGGGAGGCATTACAAATAATAGGTGGAAGAAGGAAATGTTAAAGTGTTTCCTGGTGTTTCTTGGCTATAGTGTTTTAGGAATGGAAGCTGAAGGTGGGCCTGGCTTAGTTTCACTCCACCTGAATGTGGAACAATCACTCCAGCTCCTTGGAGGCCACTTTAAGCCTAGCAAAACTGTCTGTATCTTACTTGGAGAATATGAATGGGTCCCTGGGCAGTTTGTCCCCATGGTTGATATTCATGTTGACATGAAAATGAATTAGTCCTACATGAGCACACTCACGTTTTGGCAGAAAGCCTAAGCAATTGGTTAAAAAGTCAAGGAGAGAGTCAGGTTTTTGACTGTCAGCTTAAAGCGTGGTCCAGTTTGCAGTTTATTCTGATATTTTTTTTTGCGGGACATATGTAGTCACAAACTATAGTTTGTTTTGAGTTTGGGGCATTTTTGTGAAACTCTTTACTAACTTTTAAACATTTGATACCACTAACCTGGCAATCTTAGACCAAATCAATGGGACAATTCTCAGCAGCAATCATTTTATCAAACTGATACTCCATAAAAATGACTTTGTTTCTTGGTAGTCTGGTGCATTCTGCCTTTTGGACATTATGTTAGGCCTGTCAGATTGAAACTGCTGATTTTCAGTCAGCTCTTATCATTTTTGTGTGCAATATGCATCCAACAGCCAGCAAACAGATTGTGGGTGATATGTGGGTGTGTCGTTTAAGGCTAAGTCTGAGGATTTTGAAGGATAGAGGGATTGTTGATCATTTTAATCTGAGCTATGTGCAGCAACAAATGCATTATAAGCATTAAGTGTGACCTATAAAACAAGATAAAAATGTAAAAGTGGAAGGCTGAGGCATAAACAGAAGAGAACTTTAGGAAACTCAAGTAGGATTGCTCATGCTGCTTAAATCAAAAGCATTCCCTCCTCATCTGTGCTGGCTCTCCTAGAGGTTTCTTTGTGAGGTGCGCCTTGTGTATACCTCATGTTTTATTCACAGTCTGAGACATGACTGGGGCTTTGAAGAGTGCTGAAACCATTCGGCATATACATCCCTACCTCCATTTGCACTACATAATGGCTGCGGGCAGAAATCGCCCCCTCAGCATCTAGTATCAGCCTCTGTTACCCAAATTCTGAGTTTTAGTCTGTTATAGTTAACCAAGGGAAATGATGAAACTGAAAGCACTTTCTAGGCCGTTACATAGAAGTTAGAAAAATGCCCCGAGAAGCATGTGCATGTCACAGTGTAGTGTGTGGCTTACGCAAAGTATCAGTCATCTTTTAATGGGCTCTATTAATTCTGTGGTACAGTATATCTGTCCTGGATCTGGAATGTGTACTTGATTGTTGTCTCCAACTCTTTCAACTGCATGTTTGTCTTTGTCGTTGGGAAGTGCAAAGATGTGGATGTAGAGTATTTTTTGAAGTCTGCACATTGATATTGCTCAAAAAAAAGAAAAAAAAAAAGAAAGAATAATAATTAAAAAAAGAATATATATATATATATATATATATATATATATATATAAATTGCAAATTCGTTGACTTTTGAAAATCAAGTGATGACTTTTAATTTAGACTAATTTTAAATTAGTCTTAGATAAGTTTTAAATGTTCAAGTACTTGTGGGGCCACGAAGAATATTCCTGTAGCAATGCAGAGTGGGGAAAAGTTGTGTTGACTTTTTCTTTGCAACAGCCAATGGTTGTGAATTGAAAGACACATTAATGCTTAGTGTGATTGCCCCAGCACAGAGAAAGCACACAGTGCACGCCGATGTCTGTCAGGTTTTTCTTGCCTGACGAAATAGAACAGAGCAGAAAAAAGAGGTGAAGCGTTAGAGGGGGTGGTTCACTATATCTTTCGACAAGTCTTCTGCTCTGTTGAACTCACCTGAAATTCAACCCTTGTGGGAAACTGCATCCTCAGGTGTGTATGCAAGGGCCCTGAGTGGATGATAAAATCTGTGACTCTTTGCTGCTAAAACAATAACCCACAAAAACCCCCAACCCACAATTTATGGCTTTGTGAATGTTCAGTCCCAGATACAGTATGTGGGAGTTGCATAAATGACCGATATGACTCAAATATCCACACTCCCCTGTGATATCAGTTACCCTTTCACTTTCCATCATTACATAATTTCACTGTACACTGTACAACATTAGATTAAGCACATTATCAAGGTTTTCCTTTCGTACTCCAACCATTAGCATCTGCCATTAATGAAAAACTGAAACAGTGAAAGGCTAGTTCACCCTGAGAACATTAGATAAATTTGTGTTTCACAGACATACTTTGTGAATTTAACTGTTTTTTCACACACAACAAAGCAAATTGCTTGGAATAAAAGATCACAAAACATAGTGTTAACATTAGTATTAGGGATGCGCTGGCAATAAAATTCTGACTGATACCAATAAGCTCATAATTATTATTAATGTTATTGTGGTGAACTGATACATTACCAGTATTGAAATTCTATATTATATCGTCTAAAATAAATAAATAAAAAAATTTACACTATAAGACAAATATTAATGTGATAATATTTGTGATCAGCTAAAGATTACATTTATATTGGGTTATTAAATTAAACAATGCAAGTACACTATATAACAACAAAGGTACTATAATATATAAGGTGAAAAAAGGAGTGTGCACAAATACACAATATGCCTAAAAACTCTAAACCCCCAGAGAATTTATTGAAAACCAACTGCAAAAACATTCCACCGCTAAATCATCTCTTGACTGTCCACATTTACTCATCAGTATGCCTTTTGGGTGATCAGAAACTGTGGAGAAGAAATAAGGATAAAGATCAATGCTATTATTAATAACAACAGAAGAAACTGATGATTAAATGTGAGAAAGATTGTCAAACATGATACTGTTCCTTCCTGTGTGTAGCACCTACAGCTCTGCATGTCCTGCAGATCCCTGATCATTTCAATCTGATCTGAACAGTTTGTGTGGCACATTTCAGTGTGAATTGTTTTGTAATGTCAAAATGTAATGCATGCTTTGTGAAGATGCTTTAATTGACGTATGGAGCAGTTAAAAACCACAGTGGACCCTCAGCTAATATGTGAACAGGGCATTTCATAAAAAAATAGTCAATTTTTAATGGACCTTTTTAATTCCAAGGGCCAGCCAGAGAGAGGATGGTCATAAATTAAACTAAAATATGATTAACCCTATATGGGTTAGTATAAAATTAAGGCTTATGTACTGAGAGTGTTTGAGGCAAACTTTGCTCTGAAATTTCCCAAATTATAAGTGACAGAAGATTAGAGGTCGACCGATATTGGATTTTACCGATAATGATAACTAGGTTGGACCACACTACTGATAACCAATTAATCTTTAAAAAATTATTATTAAAATGGATACTGAATTAAAACAAACATAAAATAGTGCTGAACTTTAATACAAAAAAAAAAAAAAAAAACCGTACTGAACCATGAATATGTACTGGAATTTTTTAAATATAAATATTAATATATTACTTATACCTTGATCATTCATGATAGTTCATAGTGCATTAACTAATGTTACAATTTTTAACATTTAAATTGATTTAGTAAATGTTGAAATTAACAATGAATAGTAATTTTATTAACCTTAGTTAATGTTACTAATGGACTCTTATTGTAAAGCGTTACCATTTCATATAAATCCAAACAGTCATGCTTAAAGATGGTCATCTTTAAATATCTACACAAGGCCATAGCATTGAAATTAGACACATGTATATTGTATCTATTTTCTCACACTTTATTTGCAAGATGAATATCTAATGAAAATAACAAGATATGTATTACAGTGATGGTAAAAAAGAACTGAAATTGAATGCGTTTCTGATTTGTTAATGTTTCTGTCACCTGCATGAACATATCAGTTTGCTTTCTCACATTAGTAGCTTTAAAGGATTCGTTCAATTTAAAATGAAAATTACCCCATGATTTTCTCATCCTCAAGCCATCCTAGATGTATATGACTTTCTTCTTTCAGACGAAAAGAATTCTATGAATCACCCTGATGCTCCTAAGCTTTATAATGGCAGTGCATGGAAACCACCTGTTTGAAACTCAAAAAAGTGCAGTTTTGCAGTCAATCTGCAAAACCGATCAATCGGTCGACCTCTACAATAGATGTCTCGGGCATAGAAGTGTGATTTGATTTGTAAAATTTTAAACACACCCCACTTTTCTAAGGGGTCACCGTCCAGCACAGGAAATGAGAAAGTGGGCTCCTGATGTCAGTGTTGAAACCCTGGGTGGAATGCCGGGTCACATCAGAGGCTCTCTGGGTAGATCAGAGATCAGGCCTGTTTACATTTCAACTCAGGATATTTCTATCAGCCTGGCCAAACTGCTCCACGTTCCCAGGCTCCTCGCTCACAGCCCTGAAAAGGAGCACAAGCCCTCTCTATTTCTCCTTTCCTTCCACGCTCTTGTCCCTCCCTCATGCTTCTCTTTCTACCCCTCTCTGCCTCCAGGGTCATAGTCAAAGTACAACTTCAGCAGAGAGTGGGTGGCGAAAAAACCTTATTCCAAATATTATGTGTATTGTAGCTACTTTATCTGTTGCTTGCACAAGATAGTTCAAAAATCTTGATTTGTTTCAGCCTTGACTGTATATGAATTTTCATATTTGGGTAAACTAGCCTATCCCTTTAAGACAGAGAAGTTTTCATAGTGTTTCTGATTTATAACTTCTCTGTCTTAAAGGGTTAGTTCACTTAAAAATGAAAATTCTCTCATCATGATCAAGGTAAACTACTATTTTTTGTTCAGGGAAACATGTAAATATTTCATGTAGCTTCTAAAGGGCAGTGTTAAATGAAAAAAAAAAAAAAAGATATTTAAACAAAATAAGAAAATTTACAACCCACGGCTCTCAATGCATCATGATGCCATCTTAAGCATCAGTGAATGTTTTCACCTTCACCTGATAGTTGTTTATGAGTCTCTCAGTTGTCCTCACTGTGAAAAGATGGATCTTAAAATCATAGTCACGGATGGGAAAGGTTACAAATATGCAGAAAATGCTAGAAAGCCAATGAATGTGCAGTAGGATTTTTCTGTGCATTAAAGGGGTGGTTCAATGCGATTTCACTTTCACTGTGTAATGTTGCTGCTTGAGCATAAACAGTATCTGCAAAGTTACAGCGCTGAACGTTTAATGCAAATGGAGATATTGTCTTTTAAAGTTATGGCAGTTTATTGCCTACAAAAACGGGCGGTTTGGACTACAACGAGCTTCTTCCCGGGTTGGTGACATCATAAACCCTTGCTATTAACATAAACACTGCCCCCGGGAACACGCAACAAAGTGGGCAAGGCCATGTGGTGCAGCAAAATGGAAGTGGAAGAGTTGTTTACACCGGACGCGAGTGGCGCGACGCGTCAAAAGATAATAGAACCCATTATAATCTGTGATATTTTCTACACCGGATGCGGCGCGGAAGACAGCTTCCAGAATCTACACGAGTTCAATGCTGGATTTGCACAAAAGCTATTACTAAAAGATGAAGCAGTTCCCACTTTAAAAGCAGAAGCTGCTGTTTATTGGCTTCAAACTGTAAGTATGTTTTATTGTTTGTAAATGTCTTTTAAACGTAATGTTATAGTTCTGTTGCTATTTTTAATGCATCAAGGACATATACAAAGAGCAACTCGTTTTTGCTAGCCAGTTAGCTAAGTTCTAGTGCAACAAACACCAACAAACGTCTCTGTTCATAGACAAACAGTTGTTCATGCTATAAATTAAACGATACCTTTACAAAAATGCGATTACTCAGTCATGTATTCGGCTACAGTAAAGCTTTAATCAGGATAAAACTGTATATTGAAAGCTAACAAACAGCAGTGACAGCATATCTAAACACTTTGACACAAATACAAAATGAAATACCATTCATAAACGTCCTTTAAAAGCCGCGATTGCAGAGGTTTTGCTTTACCCTCTTCATCTGGGTCTGATTTGGCTCAATTTGATACAGCAATACAGAAGCCATTATTTACATTTCCAGCTTACTCCAGCGAATCATGATACACTGGGCCAGCTACCAACCTGCCAACCAATCTGAGCACACTGCGTATTTCGGAGGGAGTGGCTTCATAGAAGCAGGAAGTCAAACGAGCCGTTCATATGACAGTGGAAACAGAGGTGTAGAATAAAGATAAAATATATGAAAAATACAGAGTTTTCAAAAAAACGAAGCATTAAGACATGTTAAACTGTGTCCCCAAAACACAATCAAGCCTAGAAAAAAACCACTGAACCACCCCTTTAACCAATACAAAATTGTGAAATTCAGACACGACTTTCTTCTCATATATTCTTCTAATATTTCATTTAATGCGGGTTCTATGGCGTTATTATATTGAAAAATGTCGAGAGCGCATCAAATGCGCGAGCAATCTCTCCACTCACAGGCGATTTCCCTTGCACAAAACTGGACGCCCGCACGCTCTCGCTCAGATATCACATCTGCGCGCTCAAACTTTTGTCCTCCTGCATGTGCAGCCATGAATCTAGAATTGTCTTCTCTCCAGGATTTAATGTTGCCATAAGCGCAACATTATAGTGTGGGCACCCACCGGCAGAAACATTATTCGGCGCATATGCCAAGTTTGCCAACAAATGTAAATCAATATTTACATAGCGTAATAGTTGTAAATTTATCTGTCTCATGAGTCCTGCATTGTCCTGCAACAGATCAACAGTCAGGTGGTCACCCTAGTCTAAAGTCACAATGAACACTTTTCCTCTTTTATTTACAATTTCCTCGCTCACTGCGGCACTCATTTTCTGCTTATCAGTCACCAGTTACTGAAGAGGAATCCAGAAGACCAGCACGAGACCAGTGTTAATTTTGACAGCAAATTTTGATTTAGTTTTAGTCATAGTCTTTTGACTAAAATGCCATTTAGTTTTAGTCATATTTTAGTCATTGGAAATTGTTTTAGTTTTAGTCTAGTTTTAGTCGACTAAATATCATAAGATTTTAGTCGACTAAATCTACAGTAGAATTAGTCGTCTAAAATCTAATTTAGTTAAATTGTAAGCATTAAGCATTTCCAATAAAAATGCTTCCACAGATCCAATACACTGATATAGGTACATCTGATATTCCCCAAACTGTTTATGTTCACCCAACTGTACTTTGCTCACCAAAGCGGACGGTTTTTGACCGTTCAAGTGCAAAAACACGCGAAAGAGCAAAATTCAGTACTTTTCAGGGATTGACACACTTATCATTGAGGTAGGCTACTATTATAGATTTCATTTAAAATTTTTTATTAGATTTGATTTTTAGTTTTTCCTGCTTTCATTGTAATTTTAGTTAAAAGTTTTAGTAATTTTTTGTGTTTATGTCTTTTAGTTTTTGCTTTTAAATGTCTATAAGTTTTTATTTTTTGTTTATTTTAATACCTCAGGTTAAGCTAAAGCTTAGAAACTATTAAATAAAATAAGTTTACATTTTTATATATTTATCTTTTATTTCAGTTAATGTTTCTTTCAAGTAATGAAGATTTCTTTGGTTTTAGGTTTAGTTAACTATAATAACCCTTATACTTGTAAAATATATTGAATAATGTGTCAAATAATGTTCTTAGTCTTTCCTTCCTGTGACAGAAGATACAGTAGTTTACTATGAATTAAACAGAAATTAAATTAAATACAGTTTATTGTTTAAACAAAATAACAATAATGACCAGGAAAAAAATAATAATTATAAACAATCCCGAAATACACTCTTATTCTGAAATGTCTGCAGTCTGCACTGTAGCAGGCTGCTCATGAGGGAGATAAATATGCATTCTTACAACCGTCTAAAACATGCTACCATATAAACATCGTGTAGTAAACATTGTCATAATTCATCAACATTAGCTTATAAGCAATCGGATGGCATAAATATGCGCTATTCATTAATTGCGCAGCAGTCAGATGTGCTGCTGCACGAGCCTGTAGAGCGCGCAACAGCGCCGCGTTTCTCGTGGTTAGATCAGCACATTACAATTTAAATGTGCGCATCTTCCACACAGGACAGCAGTTCTGACTGGATATCTTCCCAAATCGTCCCTCTCTTTCATTTTCGTCTCGATTTTATTCGTTGACGAAAATTAGAGTAGATTTTAGTCATAGTTTTAGTCATTCAAAACGCATTTTATTTAGTCATCGTCTCGTTTTCGTCCGTGAAAAAATGTCGTTGACGAAAATTATGACGAAAATTATTCGTCAACGAAATTAACACTGCACGAGACAACGATATGGCGCAACCAAAATTGATTGTTACATGATTGGCTGTTAGCGTGTCACTCCCTACGTTGCTAGGTTACCAGAGAGCGAGTGCCTTTGTTAATGCAACCAAACTTGCTTCACAACCTCGGTTTTCTTCCGACGAAGAATAAAAAATATCGAACGTTTTATCGAACACATTTTTTATTGATATCGATCACGTGTCTATTGTGATACATATCGTTATCGTTTTATCGCCCAGCCCTAATTTCCACGTTTACTACAATTGACCTAGTGGATCAGGTAGTCCGACCTGGTGAGAGTGAGTGGACTGGAGACTAATTTGCATATTAGTTACATTCAAACTATTTTAAAGCATTAAGAAATTGTTTAAATTGTTTAAATCTGTGATTATAAAAGATGAGTGTTAAGAGATAAAATTATTGACTGCAGGGAGACTTTAAAGAATGTACTCACTTTAATGTTGTTCTTTCTTCCATGGAACACAAAAGATGTTTAGCAAAATGTCCAAGCAATGAAAGTGGATGGGAAGCAGTGGCTCTCAAGCTCCAAAAATACAAAAAAGCACCATAAATCATATCTTAAAAGGTCCTTCTGCAATTGCATGATGTAATTTTCAAAAATATGCAGACCTGCCCAGAGAGGTAACTTCGAGGTCGTCTTTGTCTTTTCTGAAGTTTATGCACTGTAACCTGAGAATAATTTTTGACAAATTGCAATGTTAATTTTTGTTAATTTAACTTCTTAACAGTTGACTGTTGCCAAATACCTTTATGATTTCACAAGATTTGTTTATTTGTTCTGTTTGTTGCATCTAGTTTATTTATTTTGTTATTTTTAAATATCTCACTTTGTTGATCCTGTCTAAGCTCAGATTTTTTTCTTTAAGCATCTACACATTGTGTCTCATATTCACAGAAGCCTAAAATATGAAATGTGGCACTGACAGCATTTTCTCAGTCTCTTGAGAATGTCATGCTGACTAAAGAATGCTCAGTGTTGCATTTTTGACACTGCTTTGGCACTTATCTCTGCTGATACCCTCTTGATACATTGTGGGAAGAAATTATAGAATTAATTTCAGAGTTATTACAAGAAAATTGTGATCACATGGAGTCAAACCAGTATGTGGCTTTCAAAACTTGCCATGTTTAGAAAAATTTGTTGTGAACCATGTAACTTTCCATCTACTTGACATACAGCTCAGCTCTAACATGACATGTATGCCAAGTTTGTGAGCTCTGTATGGTTTCATTAGTGGTGTTTACTATCACTACTTCTATTGCGCATGATTAGGATTTGGGATTTGAGTAAACTACTAACCCTAAAGTAGAAGCTTTCTCATGTAACCCATCCTGTTGCTGTCTGGCGGGTACAAACGTGAACAATTTTCTAGCAATCGGACCAGAAAACCCTAGCAAATGCATTGCAACACATTATAAACCACACCGAACATTCTGGCAACCACCTAGATTTTTGAATGGATAAGCACCGCTTCAGAAAAAAAAAAAAAAAATCTTTCATTTATATCATTTATAATTAGCATTGCAGATTAAAATACTGATGCAGAATCATATAAAATAATTGAATTCATTGGCCATGATTCATTGTCCAAGTCTGATATTTGAAATGATTTCAAATAAAGGATCAGATGACTGCATAACTGTAAAAGTCATTGGAGTTGCACAACCTATTTCCTTCCTTCAAACCACATTCATCAGAGCACATGTGATGAATCTCACAGAAAAAAAAAAAAAAAAAAAAAAAATACAATAAAGTATTTTTTTCATATGATTTCCATAAAGTTATATCCCCATTATCTATCTAATTACATTATTTTATTATTACTTTAATACATTGTTTTACTATAATACAGGGAAATTGCTGTAGAAAAATATTTTTGTTTAAATAAGCACAAAGGCAAATTAATTTAAATAAAAAAATTGAAATTAATTTTCATAATTTTCTTCATAAAATGTTGCATTAGATTTGCAGAAAGTAAAAGTTATGACCACATTTTCATGGCAATTAAGCTCACTTACCTCTAATTAAGTAGTTAATTAATTAAGCAATCAATCACTTTATTTATTTATACTTAATGAATATTCTCATTATTTTCTTATTATTTTAATACATGTTTTACTATAATACAGTAAAATTGCTTTAGAACATTGTTTTTTGTTTAAATAAGCATAAATTAAATTAAATTAATTTTCATTTTTCAGTTGCATAAAGAAAAACTTGTGACCGTATTCTCATGGCAATTAAGCACATATGCCCTTTCTTTCTTTCTTTCTTTCTTTCTTTCTTTCTTTCTTTCTTTCTTTCTTTCTTTCTTTCTTTCTTTCTTTCTTTCTTTCTTAATAAATTTTCTCATTATATTCTTATTGCTGTTATAATGTAAAATTGGTAAAATTTTTATTATTATTATTTTTATTTATTTTTTACTATATTACAGTAAAATATTTCAAGAAATAGAGCTGGAGAGTGTGCAGACCCAGGACTTGGATGCACTTGGATGGCTGTGTGTTTGTGTTGTGAGGTGACAGTCTTGGCTCCTGCCAGAGCTGATCCCTGGCGCCTGGTGCCCTCAGCCTCCCTCTCACAGACACAGACCCTCTGCTGTTTTACTGCAGCCCCTCACTGGAGGTCAGCTGAGGAAAGCACCTGGCTGCTGTCTTTTTCATTGCTCGTCTCCACCTCTTCAGACTGAAGCAAACACTCCATGTCTGTAATGCCACAACCTCCCATTATACAGATAAAAGTAGTTCAGTTTTGATATCAAATGATGTATACCATAGTACTGGTGATGACCATATTCATAAATAATGGTTTTTAAATGGCAATATAAGGTTCTTCAAAGTATACGATGGTACGAAGTATAAGTATACGAAGGTTAAGTCTGAAAAAAAAAAGCACGCAAACAGATTTGATGAGCGCCGTTTCTGGGCTTTTGTAGTTTATTTGTTGTTTGGCTGCAAAGTGTGAATGATTTTTTATTTTTTTTTTCCAAACCGAAAAGGTAAGTGGACAAGGAACACAGACAGTTTCAAGAAAGATGGACATTGCAGTATTTTTTCGTGGAGTTTAACGCTACCTGTCTGATATGCAAAGAAAAAGTCGCCATTCACATATCGCGTCACGGTTCCTTGGTTCCACAGTGCTTTCGTTTCGTGGCATCTGTTGTTGCTATGCAACCATGAATTGTGCTCTCCACAATGACGAGGAAGTTTCAGCAAAAGAAAAATAGATTTCTAGTCCTTGCATTAGCTCTACTACTAGATATATTTATGGAGATGAGAAATAAAACCCACCCTGTACAGCTATGATCAGCTGTTCGGCTGAGCTTTCGATGTTGTTAAGGAAAGGCCGAAGCTCATCGCTTGGTCCTTGTCACATGACCTGCAGTGCGCTTGCGCTTTCTGAAAAGTTGAGATGTTTTCATCTCGTGGCATAGGCGCGCCTGGAAAAACGAGCGTGCTGCGCCGCATCTGCGTCGTGACCACGTCACTTCGGCTGCATTTACACTGGCAGCCTTAATGCACAGATCCGATCTTTTCACCATATCCGATCTTTTGGCCAGTGTGTTTACATTCTGTGTTTACATTACCTCCTGTCCCAAAATGATTGTCATTGATAGTTTTACATGCACATAGTAGATATTCGGGTTTTGAATGGCCGTTCTATTAAAATTATTTCTATATTTCATGTTGTGTGGCCATGATTATGTCAGAATGGATAAGTTAACAGCTGTCAGTGTCATGGATGTATTGCAGCGCGAATTCTGACTGAACGGATATAGACCGGAAAATAAAGGTAATTTGCGTTTGATATTTTATCTACAGTTATCAGTTACAGAATTCCATTTTTAAAAAAAAAAATGAATTCAAGTAAGCTAGGGAGAGAGTACGCGTGCGCGCGAGAGAGAAACTCTAGAGTAGCTACAGTGAAGCTTTTGGCTTATAAGAAAAACAACAACGGCGGTCTCTTTTAAATTAAATGGGCAAAGGTTGAAATTCAGCTGCTAAATGTGTGAGTGTGTGTGTGTGTGTGTGTGTGTGTGTGTGTGCGCAATTTCTCTCTAAAAAATAGATAACGTATACATATAAAGTTCCCACCTCAATAATAAAGCTGCGATTTTTTAGCACGTCTGCATCACAATAAAAGATTAAAGCTACCTTTTAGTGAGCAAATGTGTTGCCCTCACCTTGTGGTGGCTTGGAATTCCAATGGGAATCGGATGTGCGTGTTTAGACGTAGGTCGCATGTCCAGAGATCGGATATGTATCGGATTTATAACCACATTTGGAAGTGGCTCAGTTCGGATGCAAAAAATCGGATCTCATTTGGATTTTTGTGTTTACACTTGTACAACTAATTCGGATCTGTGTCAGATGTGAGCAAAAGATCGGATTTTTTGTGCCAGTGTAAACGCAGCCTTCTATTATGAGCGCGCTTGCCTAAATTACAGTAAAAACACTCACGCAAGTCGCGAGCGTCGATTTAAACCACCGAAACCTCCGATGCTACCAATAAACGCTACATATGCTCAAACGGCATCTTGTACAAATGTGTCTCAGCTGTGTGAGCAGAAGCACTGCCAGGTGTCTGGCAAGAAATAGAATAGTGTGCAAATGTATTCAGGGATTGCATTTGTTCAGTACAGTGTTGTTCAGTGCAAGATTTTGATGTTATTTAAGCTAAAATAAAGTAAGGGAAAATATTTGCACTAACTGTTACATTTTTTGTTAAGTATGGCAAAAATATTTTAGTAATGAAATTTGAAGTAAATGAGAAATAATGCAAAGGAAAGTACATTTTGCTTTCTTGTGCTTGAATGTTAAAATGGCCCTCCTATGAGGTGTCAATCACAGCAACGGCCCCCAGCCAATTTGAGTCTGAGACCCCTGGTCTAAACCATTTCAGATAGTTCCGTGTGTGATTTAGTGAGCTGGTTCATCCAGTTCACGAAAAAGAACTGGTTCAAAAGAACGATTTGTTTGCAAATTCACTATTACCACCCTTACAAAAACTATTATGGTACCATGGTACAATGATGGCAGAACATGGTAAAACTAATATATGTTGAGATGTGCCATGTTACTAAAATTCTGTTACCACGGTATTACCATGGCACCATGTCCAAAAAAAAGTATTTTTTCAAAGTGTGTCCAAAACAGCATGAAATTATATATTTTTAATACAATAGTACTGTTTTGTAAAGGATATGTGTACTTTTTAAAATACTAACATAAAAGTACAATGGGGTTCCTCAAAGTTCCTTATAAATACCTTAGTGTTATATGACTTAATCATGGTACCACTACATACAATTTTTGTAAGGCTGTAGTCTTGTTCCATACTTTCCCATCCAGCACTGATCACTCTGTATTTATAACCTGTCCAGGTACATTGTGTTCGAGTCTCTGTTCGTGCTGTTCTGAGATCAGCAGCAGAAGTGTGTGTACAGCGTGATAAACGAGTGTGTTCTGCCCAGGGCCCCTTTGGCTGAAGCACCGTGTCAGTTTGACTTGTTGACTCATCAAAAAGAAGAACTTGTTCTATCTAGTATCTGTCAGGCCTCTTAAATGTCTGAGAAGGCCATACAAAGAGTCTGGGAGACTCACGGCGTCTACACACGCTCTCCGTGAAGCTCAGCGGCGGCTAAATGAATCATAAAGCTTGTTAAAGTTTCAAACTCCTGTATCCGCTACTTGAACGGTAAATAGCTGCAATGTTACATTCCGCTCATAGCTATTGTACTGACTGTGTGTGTGTGTGTGTGTGTGTGTGTGTGTGTGTGTCTCCGAAAGAGAGAATCGAGTGAAAAGGGAACATTCCTCTCTCACTCCCACTCTCTCGTCCTCCCCCGTAGCTTGCCGCTGCCACCCCACCCCCTGCTTCCTTCCTGTTCTTATTTTAGCATCTATTGGATGTTTTTCCCACATCCGGCAACAAAGAGAAGCTTGTGCCATATACCAACAGCATGTTCATGCATGGCAAGCATTCAAGGGCATGATCAAATATTTTCATAAAATTGCTGAAGGTTCCTTTACTCTGTCCGTATGTCTCTCGCTCTCTTTCTCTCTCACACTCTCTGCATATGATTGGATCATTTCTGTATACATGAGCCTGGAAGGGAAAGTGATTTTACTATAAAGTGGTGTTATTTATAATAATATCTTTTATGACATAATTTTATATTGCATTTCATGTGTGACAAATTAAGCATTTTCCATGGTACTCAGCATTTATGAAATGTATTGCTCAGATGAAAATCCCTTATTATGGAATTTATGTAGGGGCTTTGATTATTGATAATTTGCATTTAATTGCATTTTATAATTAGTCACACAAGCACATTAAATTGACACAATAATGATTTTGTGTGTGTGTAGGTGTGTGTGTGTGTGTGTGTGTATATATTAATGTATGTGATTAATCCAAATTCCTTAACGTGTTAAAATAATTTAACGCAAATAAATTAATTCGCACCATTAACGTAATTTACGTCATGCAGTTACATGATCTTAGAAAACCATGTTTGTCACATCAGAGATGGCAGAGAGAACAGTGACTCGCAGCCAGTTTTCAGTGAATTATCCATTTCAGTGTCTGTTTAGCTTTAAAACGTCACTGAATTCTGAAAAGTTTCCTATATTGTTTTTTTTTTTGTTTTTTTTTTCCCATGGGTGCTTTGGTGTGCATAAATTTATAAATTATATGGCCTTCTTATCATTTGGTTATTTGATGTCCTTTTTGAGTGTCCAAGTGTCCTTTTTTATTTTGAAAGACACTTAAATTTGCCTTGAAAAAAACTTGCAGAAAATACAGTTTTGTGAGAATCACCCTTTAATTTGATCATTTACTTGCAATGATATTACACAGCGGCTGTGACCCCTTGTTTGCACAGGGAGCGTGCCTTGCAACCATGGAGACATTTGTGCCTCATCATTGCTCCTGCTGCACCCATGGTACAGCAGCAAAGTTCCTTGATTATTACGCCGGAATGAGAGTATAGTTCCTAGCCATATCGGCCTAGAAAATCACAATTTATCATTTTCCGTCGGTCTTAGTACACGATGTAACTACAGAAGAGTCAAGTTTTAAATAGGAAAAATATCGAAACTCTTTGGTCATTTTTGAGCGAGATGCTAACGGTCTAATCAGATTCAATGAACTATGCTAAGCTATGCTAAAAGTGGTACCGCCAGAACCGGAGATCGGCTGAATGGATTCGAAAACGGTAAAACTCAACTGTTTAACTCTAGGGGAGTTGGAAAATGAGCCTATTTTCAAAAAAAGTGGAGTGTTCCTTTAACACTTTCAAACACCCAGAAAGCTACTAAAGACATATTTAAAGCAGTTCATGTGACTACAGTGGTTCAACCTTAATATTATAAAGCGACGAGAATACCATTTTTGCGCCAAAAAAACAAAACAAATAACGACTTTTTTTCAACAATATCTAGTGATGGGTGATTTCAAAACACTGCTTCATGAAGCTTCAAAGCTTTACGAATCTTTTGTTTCGAATCAGTGGTTCGGAGCGTGTAACAAACTTAGTAATAATTATTAACTACATGTGCTTACTATAGGGTTAAGGTTAGGGTTTAGGTTGGTTTAAGGTTAGTAATTATGCATAATTTACTGTTGTTGCTATAGTAAGTACTTGTAACATGTGAAACTAAGTTACCTTCAATTAAGTGTTATCCGGAAATTACTTTGTTAAAAGGGATATTGCAGAAGATTCAGAAGGGATATTGCAGAAGAAGGATAGAAAGTGAAATTAAGTGATCAGGAAATTTAGAAATGATTACTAATTAAATCAATATTCCCAGGCTTTCTTTTTAAATGTTAACATGGGTAAAATGCCAACATCTACTCAAACCAAAGCAATGAGATTATTTGAAATGCACACTATTATTATTATTATTTTTTTTTTTTTTTTTTTTTATATTAAACCATAGGTGTGTCCCAATTTGCATACTTATGTACTACTCTGTGCTATTTTGTAGTATAAATACAGGGAGTGCAGAATTATTAGGCAAGTTGATTTTCTGATCATATTTTTTTTCCAAGCACATTTTACCAATTCCAATCCACATCAATCTTAATAACTACTATTAATATTGTTTTTAATCATTTATAAGTGATATATAATTGTTCATGAAGGCTGGAAATGAAGAATGCCCTATATTCAGGTGTGCAGAATTATTAGGCAGGTTTTCTTTTACAGATAAAATGAGCCAAAAAAGAGATTTAACTCAGACTGAAAAGTCAAAAATTATTAAATACTCATGAGAAGGACGCAATACTAATGTAATACTAGAAATTGCAAAGTTAAAGCATGACCATTGGACAGTGAAATGCTCATTGGGTCAGCGGGGTCATACAAAAACAGCTGGAGAAGAAAAGACACGTTAACTGCAAAATAATTAAGAATTAAGGTGAAGCATTAAGTGTGAAACCATCAGGAACCCTTTAGTCTCCAGCGCCACCATTTCCCAGTACTGAAACCTACCTGGAGTCTTCAGAAGTGTGAGGTGTCAGGATCTCAGAGACTTAGGTTAGGTGAAGAATCCTAAAAAATGACCCGCTCTTAATAAGAATCACAAGCTGAAGTGTTATAAAATACATGAAGACTGGGTTTTTATAGGCCTTATAGACAGACAGCTTGAGAGTGACTCCTGAAGGACCAGCACCACATCCTCTTGTACCACTGTTTGAAGAATTTATCTTCCAGAATCTGGCAGTAAGGTGTGGGAGTTCACTTTTAGTCCATCTCTTATCCTGAAATGTCCATCTTGCAGAGATGGACTAAATGATCTTCCAAAACTTACTGCCAGATTCTGGAAGATAAATTCTTCAAACAGTGGTACAAGAGGATGTGGTGCTGGTCCTTCAGGAGTCACTCTCAAGCTGTCTGTCTATAAGGCCTATAAAAACCCAGTCTTCATGTATTTTATAACACTTCAGCTTGTGATTCTTATTAAGAGCGGGTCATTTTTTAGGATTCTTCACCTAACCTAAGTCTCTGAGATCCTGACACCTCACACTTCTGAAGACTCCAGGTAGGTTTCAGTACTGGGAAATGGTGGCGCTGGAGACTAAAGGGTTCCTGATGGTTTCACACTTAATGCTTCACCTTAATTCTTAATTATTCTGCAGTTAACGTGTCTTTTCTTCTCCAGCTGTTTTTGTATGACCCCGCTGACCCAATGAGCATTTCACTGTCCAATGGTCATGCTTTAACTTTGCAATTTCTAGTATTACATTAGTATTGCGTCCTTCTCATGAGTATTTAATAATTTTTGACTTTTCAGTCTGAGTTAAATCTCTTTTTTGGCTCATTTTATCTGTAAAAGAAAACCTGCCTAATAATTCTGCACACCTGAATATAGGGCATTCTTCATTTCCAGCCTTCATGAACAATTATATATCACTTATAAATGATTAAAAACAATATTAATAGTAGTTATTAAGATTGATGTGGATTGGAATTGGTAAAATGTGCTTGGAAAAAAAATATGATCAGAAAATCAACTTGCCTAATAATTCTGCACTCCCTGTAGTGTGAGTAGTGTCTTCAGACTGAAAATTCCAAATAAAAAAAGTGTACTTTAAATACCCGTATGATGCACTTTATTAACAGAAAAAAACAAAGTGTGGAATGTTGGACACTTCATGAACTCAACTGTCACAGCTTTACTTACATAGCGGAGGGGGAGGGGCATCAGACTCAGATGTTGAATGACAAAAGAACCTCATAAAATTCATACTCTACATGGCTGAGTACATAGTGCAAAAGTTTAAGGAAAAAATGCATAGTGCATAGTGCGTTAGTTAGAGTACAACTCATGTGATTGTGGCATGAAAATGTGCTGCATAGGAATGACTGATTTTGAGATCAACATGAATTCTAACCCCAGACTCCATAACAGTCATAAGGAAGCCATTCTGAACTTTGCCTGACATGCTGCTAATAGTCTGTTCGTGACAATTCCCTGTGCTTCAATCAAGGTTGTGGCCTTTTGCGGTGTACTCTAACCGGTTTGATAAAATAGGAAGTACTTTAAGTGGTCAGGTCTTTGTTGCAAAAGACATGCACACTGCCTTCAGGCCACTAATCCAGAGATGAATGTGTCTTATGAGCCCTTTCTCCTGAATGTGCATGTTTACATTAACTCTTTCCCCACCATTGACAAGTTTTTCCAGCAAGCCATGTTTTCAATATTATTTGCAGTGCTCGAAGTTGGCCGTTATGCACCGGTATGCAGTACCGGCACTTCTGTATATTAAGCTGTAGCGTACCCTAACTTTTTCTTGCGGCACCGACACTTCTCACATGTTCACTAGTCTTTTTTTCTACACAGCCACCCTAAAAAAAAAGATTACATCCACAATCTGTACACAAATTAGTGATCGCCTCAGTCCCCTTTAAACCTCATGTGAAAATGGCCGCTGGCTTCGGCTTCTGCGCTATTCAGCTTGTTCTTCAGTCCGCAGCGGCGCAACGCCAGCATCAGAAGCAGAGGACAAGGTGTGTGTTTATCGATAGATTGTTATGATGGTAACACTTTATAATAAGGTTCATTAGTTAACATTGATTAAAGGGATAGTTCACCCAAAAATGAAAATTACCCCATGATTTACTCACCCTCAAGCCATCCTAGCTGTATATGACATTCTTCTTTCAGAAAAATACAATCAGAGTTTTATTAAACAATGTCCAGGCTAATCCATGCTCAGGGCCGGCGCAAGCTCAACTGCCTAGCAGTGGCGCCCCCAGAAAATTTTAATAGGGGTGGCCAGACGAGGCCACGGCAATTCTTGGGGTGGCAAAAAAAAAAAATAAATAAATAAATAAATATATATATATATATATATATAATGTGTGTGTGTGTGTGTGTGTGTGTGTGTGTGTGTGTGTGTGTGTGTATGTGTGTGTATACATACATACATACATACATACATACATACATATATATAATGGCCTATATGTATATACATATACATACATGCAAAATCAATTGGTAGTTATTAATAGAATAATGAGGACACATTCAGTCGCGTTCGGTCCCATTTATTTGCATACACATACCAACACCGTTTTAGTCCAAAAGTGTGTGAAATTTGTAGAAATACACATTTACCTCAGATTGCATTATGGTTTCATAATTACCGAGGTCATAAAATATAGTTTGCTAGGGGGGTTGGGGGGCATGCTCCCCTGAGAAAATTTAGATTTCTCTGGTGTACATATGTGCATTTTTAAGACGTTTTAAGGCCAACAAATTGGATAACAATAGCTTTAAAACCATGTTAACAAATACATGCATTCACAGTTTTGAGGCAGCTTTAATCGCATGTGTGGTAATTTCATGACTTAACTTACAACAAAGCAATGACGGTCATTGCTCGTATTCTTTTGGGCTTTATTTAAGCTATAATAAAGTAATTATGCAGCGCGTGCCGGTGCATTTGCGCGTGCAATTCTTGAGTGCGCGCCGCGAGCACAGAATAACAGATGATTGGACCTGTTCATTTTTCTGAATTTTACTGACAGTCTGACAACATCTCATCTGACCGCAGTTCACTGTTGTTCAACTGAAGCTCCCTCGTCGTCACTTGTAGCCTATCTTTTCCAATTTTCATTGATTCAACTTATTCATTCCAAAAGCTTCATTCAGTAAAGAAACAGCGCCATTTGTTGCTCAGGGACGCAATACAATGCTCTGGATTTGATCTGAACTATATTCGTTGGCGAAATTGTGCAGAAACAGGCAATGATGTCTAAAATGTAAACATGAATAAAATTTATATAACATTTGTTATGCTGATATCTGGAGAAAAACGGCACTATTAATGCGCACCGACACTAGTCTAATCTACAAGACAACATCACATACAGGGATGTCAGATCGATTGTGCATCGTTAAAACAACAATTATGATAAAATCGTAGACTAAATATATCGCACACTTCTAACCTACCCTCTTCACAGTATAAATAACATTTGAAATTCAGGTCTGTAGACATTACTATTTAGACTCTTGGTGGCAGTGAAACAGCTACTCTGGTGGCGTCAGTCAGTCTATCTTTTTTGGTGGCATTTTATTTTCTTTCACTTCATGAACTTGTGAATTTACATTATGCATTTAAATTAATAGTACCCAATGCAAAATCATACTGGGGTGGCCAGAGTTTATGCAGGGGTGGCCGTGGCCACCCCTGGCCACCCCTTGGGGGCGCCCCTGCTGCCTAGGCAACTGTCTAGGCAAAACACCGTCGTGCCGCCCCCACTTCACACTCACAATTAAACTCGATCTTTGAGATGCATGTGAAAGACTGGAGGTTTTGTTTATTGATTATTAATAAACTTGCAGTAATATAAAAGCATGTACAAGCATGTTTTCGGATTTCTTTTCTGTTTTTTTCTTTTTTTTTCATTCTGCAATGTAAAAAATAATCAGCACGTAACCACTAACTACAAATGCAAACACTTATATTATATAGTAAGAATATCTTCTGGAAGATTCAGGAGAATTCCTGGTGGGCCGCTAATAAATTGGGCCGGCAGTAGCCTACTTCGACATTTTCAATGAGAGACACACGAAAGCTGCAAATCAGTGGTAGTTCTAGTAGTTGCGAAGCGACACAAGCGGTTCTCACGCCCAAAGTCCCGTCACTTGCGCGTGCTCAGCTCTCCATTATGAATAGAGGTTATAAATATATGGCATTTATAAATATCGTGCTCACAAAGGTGAGCTACGTGACTCCTCCGCTTTCTCTCTCACACACACATAGGCGGAGAGTGAACTAACTTAAGGCTAAGGAGAAGTGCTTCACCTTTAAAAACACATAGGCCTATTTCAATTTCCTTGTAATAGTTTCGGCTCACGTATCGTCTCAAAACCTACACAGCCCAGCAGCATAAACACTCCTGATTAATTTTATTATTAGGATTTTTGTTCTGTTTTTAATACAGTTCACCAAAAAAATATTACACTATTAACCAGGCCTAACTAAAAAAACCTATCAGGCTACACAATTTTGAAAAATCACATTACAAAAATAAAACAACATAAATATTAGATTAGATAAATAAAACAGGATTTTACAAATATTTTTAACATTTATTAGTGAATTTAATATTTTCATTTTTACAAGCTGGGCTAGCCTACTATAAGACGTGTGTGAAAACTGCTGCGTTGTGACTGGGGACGTTTAAACTGTCCAAAACAATCCCGCACCCTGTTGAAGCCCTGTTATAAAACACATAACCGTATTACTTTAATTTGACATGAATAGTTAGTATGTTACTATCTTGAAAGTCGAAACAGATAACAATGTTTATTTTGATAATTGATGATAATGGCGCTCTGCTCTGGTCCAGGTTAGCGACCAAGTGTAGCAGTGACAGTGTAGCTGCACAGCCCCCTCTGTTGGTGAATATAATCACTAAACGATTGCTCCGATAACCAACAGGTCGCTTTATGTTGGTCGGGCTTTTTTGCAATGTATTTGCGGGTTATTTTGAACGAGCTATAAAATGGGGACATTTCCGGGGACAGCTCCAGTCGGGGACGGAGTACCAAAAACCGGGACTGTCCCTGGAAAACAAGGACGTCTGTTCACTACGTTCACAAACCACTGTTAATTTTAACAGAATATAGGCCTACTGTATAAAGGAGCATGGCAGAAGGCACGCAAAGAGTGCTCCCTAATACATTGTCATATCTCACAAAGTTCTGTTATAATAAATGAAGCTGTCACACATTGATTCTCTTATTTACATAATGTCTAAATTTCTTTGTTTTTATGAGAGAATTTGCGATCGTGCAAACTCATAGTCCACTCAGCGCTCAAAACGCTGTTTTTTTTGTTCAGTGATATGCCGCTCTAGGTTGGGGCGGGGTTTGGTACTCAGTAGAATGAGGGAAATATAATTTAGATTTAGAATAACTAATCGGGTGATAACTTTTTGATATAAGTGAAATAATTACAAACGAATGTCCTAAAAATAAATACATTAATTAACTAAGTGGCTGCCTAGTTCGCTTATAGGCACGCGCCGGCCCTGTCCATGCTTTATAATGGGAGTGGATGGTATCCCAAAATTTGAAGTCTAAAAAATTGCACCCATTCATTATACAAGTCCACACGGCTCCGGGGGGTTTATAAAGGCCTTCTGAAGTGAAGCAATGCATTTGTGTAAGAAAAATATCCATATTTAAAACTTTATAAACTGTAATCTCTAGCTTCCGCTAACTGTCCTACGCGCGTTCACTATAGTACTATTCATTCTTTGTTCACACACAGCATCATACCAGTAATTCATTGGTTATGTTACAGTTTCTCATATTGCTTAATTGCCAGAACTGATTTCCTGATATTTTTGAAAAGGTCCTTTTCATACATGATCTCTTAACAGTAATTTACTGGTAATGTGTGAAAGGGGCTTATGTTTTGATCAGTGCTCTGAATCTGATCCGGACAAAGATCCAAATGCAATTTTCTCAGCATTTTGTTTAAAACGTCCTTTTATTTTATGTAATATGCCCACATTCAAGTGTTGATAAAGAAAAAAAATTTTTAAAGTAAGCACTGGTGTAGAAAGAGTTAACATGCTTGTCATGACATTTACAGATTTATAACTCAAAGAGGCCGAGTCATTATTTTAATCACATTCAAGCTGGTCCACACAGATTGCTGGTCGATAGTGTGCAACATTCAGTATCCAGAAGAAAGAAAAAAATCCCATTCATTTTCTCCAGTGATCAAACCTCTCTCTAATGTGTTCATGGCTTAGAACCCTTTATGCAATTGTTTTAGTGTCTATGGACAAAATGAATGGGAAAGCTGCTTACAAATGTGGGCAGTCACTGTTATGCTCTGCAGTATCTAGAGAAATACTATGAAGATTGATTTCAGCAGGATCACATGATTTTTTTCCCCACTCCCTGTCACTCTGCCTCTGTTTCTATCTCTCTCTCTCTCTCTCTGCATGTCTTTCTTTCAACTGTATTGTATAAAGCCACTTTAGAAAGCTGCTTCACACACAGCTCACACGCAACCAGCTTCGCATGTACAAACATGCACTGATATAGAGAGTTGCTGCAACCCTGAACTCTATGTGACTATCAGAGTCTGGCTTGGCACAGTAAAGACACAGCTGTGCAGCGATAACCCTTAGTATGCATGCTAACAGTGATGGGGAGCTACTTGGAATCTTTAGCTGTCAACCCTTGTGAAAAAGAAGTGCACTTAATTGTATTAGAAATATAAATAAATAACATATACTTTCAGATAATATAATATTAATGAAATAAAAGGCCACTTAAGTGTACTTAAAGAGAGTACACTTCCATGACAGTTTCTTAACACACTTAAGTACACTTTTAAAAAGTTTTACTTTAAAGGTTCATTGTGTAAATTTTAGGAGGATCTATTGACAGAAATGCAATATAATATACATAACTATGTTTTCAGTGGTGTATAAAGACCTTACGTAATGAACCGTTATGTTTTTATTACCTTAGAATGAGCCATTTATATCTATATACACCGCGGGTCCCTGTACATGTTAAGTCACCATTTTGCGCCGGCATGTTTCTACAGTAGCCCCAAATGGACAAACTGCTCTACAGAGCGCATTGGCTTGACTGGCTACTCTCTGCTGTCTCAGACAATAACATTTTTGTTCTGTGTTGGCCACCGTAGCTTCTCTATATTACAATTAGCAACCTCACTGCTAGATGCCGCTACAGTTTACACACTGCACCTTTAAAGTACATTTGAAATTCTGATTTAATCTTTATTGTGCTTTAAATAAGTACATTTATTTTGATGTGTTGGCTTACAATCACATGTAAAGTACATGATTATAATTTTATCTGTAGTGTTATTTGATATTGCATTTAAAGTTAATATATTTAAAAAAATTCTAAATTGCAACTTCATCATTACAAATGTAGAAATATATTTAAATGCATGACAAGTTTCAATGCTGCATACTAATATTTTTGAGTTATGTGAACAATTGTCAATGTGTTTTACTTTTGCACAGCTCTTTTTCTTCAATAGTAAACACATGGAGTTTAGGTCTCATAAAGCCCTATATTTTTTGGTGTCATCCAATCCGTCCTCTGCTAAATTCTCACACTTGCTGTCAAAAGAGAGAGGTTTTGGCTGCGTGACAGCACAAGAAACCCAACAATTTGCTAGCCACAACAATGGCAGGTCACAACCACTGAATCACTCCAAACGCACTATCGCTCCGAGTGCAGCTCAGTAAATGGCCGCTTGTTGATAGATGGTGAGGTTAGAAGTTGTTTTGAATGCGTGCCTCTATTTTCCCATGTTCTTGGCTGCGGGACCTCAGCCTCGGTTTGTGCGTGCGGCTGCCAATATTGGTCTACAGGCCTTAGTCGGAATGTCAGAAGTGTGTGGGAGTTGAGCGGAGTTCAGTTCCTACTGCGTTCCCTCTCTCTGCGTATTGTGAAATCATCCCATAATGTGCTCCTTTGTTGGGGTTGTGTCAGCCCATATGTGGTGCACTGAAGGAATTGCTGTGCGGTCCTAAAGTCAGTCAACTGTTGTTTAATATGTTTGGGAGTGAAGCCAGACTGTATGGTGATCTGAGTCCACTGCAAACTTCGACATTATGACAGTAAGCATTTTTAACTGAATGCAAGAAAAGCTCAGTAGAGGATTTTATGGCTGAGATCTGCACAGAAGAGACTCAGGAGAGGAGTGTTCCAAAAATAGCTTGTACTATTTCTCAATTTTCAGGCTTTATCCATTAAACACACACACTTGTCCATCTTTCTCCTGTTGGTTCTAGAAAGATGTTTTGTTGAACAAGAGACATAAACAATAGTGTCTGAGCCCAGAATTAACCCCTCCGTCCCATGTTCCCACGAGAGATTAACTGCATACTGATTTGAATGAAGTGTTCAGGGATATAATATGGGAACTGAATAATAAAACAACAAAAATCCAAAATTCAAATATTGTCCTGTATGTTTTGATTACAGTTTCTGGAACTATTTGGAATTTTTAAATGGTTTCATTTCTTACAAATCATATTTTATGAAGTTTAAATGTATGACAGTAAAATAATAAAAACATACAAGAAATTTGACATATAGATGACAGATATCAAACCAAGTGTAATTTATGACTTTCCCATTATTGACAAGTTTTCCACTATTTAGGACACAATGGTTCCCCGCCATTGACAATCCGCAGTTTTTCCGGCAATCCGCATTTTCACTCTTATACGGTAGAGGGCGCTATTATGTATCTGAAATGGTACAGAATCTCTGGATCCAAAAACAAGTGAAGAAGAAAATCTGCATATACCAGAAGGAGAGGATAAAGATTTCTTATAAAACTAATAGTTCCAGCCCTTGATTCTGATTGGTTGAGCCACGTTCAAAGCCTTTGTAAAATTCCCGAAAACATACAGCTGACTGCATTAAGTATTGCTGTGCCACTGAGTGTGTATGTTGCTGCGTCTGTCTTAGCAACCCCTCTAAGCAAAGTAAACATATGATTGTTATCAATAGATTTTGTTCATTGAAGCTTACTGCATTATGTAGAAGAGTATTGTGAGAGTATTGTGCATTCAGATTTAGCATTTTCCTATAGGTCAGTCCTTTGTTCATAATAAAAATAAGTTTGAATATCCGCTGCAATCTTGTCCTTTTAACATTTAATGGGTTTTCCTGTGCCCTGCTTACACTGACAGTGCTAGTCAAAGCATTTGTCATTTTCGTCTTGTTCCGTGTTCACAATAA
The DNA here is from genome assembly GCA_036281575.1 of Ancherythroculter nigrocauda. Classification (NCBI taxonomy): domain Eukaryota; kingdom Metazoa; phylum Chordata; class Actinopteri; order Cypriniformes; family Xenocyprididae; genus Ancherythroculter; species Ancherythroculter nigrocauda. Next base: position 8,546,417 of record VTFQ01000013.1, read on the forward strand.
GTTTCAATATAAGTCTTTGTGACTCGCTCATAAAGACAATCTTTGCTGCCATCTAATGGCATAATAATGTAACTTCTGTTGCTGTTCATAGTTACGGACTATTTTTTCCAGCGGAAGGAGGGCTTTTAATGATTTTACTTCATGAAAGTTGCATTGATACATATTTTTTTTGTCTTTAATATTTGTATTGTGTGGTAACCCTTTTATAAAAGCAATAAGCCCCGTGAAGCTGTGGTTTACAGTGAATTTATAACAGCTAAGGTGGTTTTAGGTTCTAACAACGCCCCTTAGCTGTTATAAATTCACTGTAAACCACAGCTTCTTGGGGCTTATTGCTTTATTATGTAATCTAACACAATCATTCAACAGCATATAAATCAAAATTGCCTAACGTTACCAAATGAAATGTCAACCCATGAAGAGGTACAGGACTGTGAATCTTTGTTAATACATCTGCTCCATGTTTTGATCATCGTTCTGAATACAGTTCAAATGAAGTCTTTGACAAAAACATGATTTCCCAGCTTTTACCCACATTAAAATGCTGATAAAAAATGAATGTATGAAGCTAGAATAAATGAAGAGTTCATTTGCAAAAACAGATAACATTCTTATTAATTCTCACAAATAATGTTTTATTTTATTTATTTTTTTTATTTTATTTTTTTTTATTGTGCATTCGAAGTAATATCAATCAAAATGCAGTTGGGTTATTTTGATTAAGTAATAACTGCAAAAAATACATGTAACTTACAAAATTAAAGTTCATTGATATATATATATATATACAGCTATGGAAAAAATTAAGAGATATTAGTGGTGGGCATAGATTATTTTTTTTAATCTAGATTAATCTCACTGTAATCTTGGAATTAATCTAGACTAATCTAGATTAAAATGGCTCATTTGAATTATGCCGAAGACATTTGCTGCGTCCCAATTCGCCTACTTATACTACGCCCTAAAAGTATGTACTCTTTTTGTGAACAAAAAGTACTTACTTTTGAGTGTGTAGCAAAAGAGTAGACAAGCTTTGGGACATACTATCACGTCATACAATCGCGTCTTTGCTCTCTGTCGCATCCTGTCACCGTAAACTGGCCTGTCAATCATCTTACATCCTCCACATTTTATTTAGTTAATTTCCTACCGTATCGGAGTGAAACGCAGCACGTTGATCTGCAGTCTTTCATGTGGAGAACTCTATTCATATTAATGCATAACGATGCATTTAAAAGTTAATTGCCAATCTGATCTTTATAAGTCCACATTGGTATTTGCAAATATTGACATCTTTCCGCGTTTGAAACAACATTGATTCTCATGTTTATTCATGTTTATGTCATGCTATAAATGGACTCGTAGTAAGAGATGATCGGTTTACGAGCCTCTTGAGCCGAGGCGCTACAGCAATCTGTCACGACCATGGTCACGACACATTAAAGAGCCACAAAACGTTTTTTATTGTTTGAATTTCTTAAAAAACTACACAGTTTGAAAGCTGGGACTTTGTTTAATATCATAAGTAACCTGCTCTGTCTTGTCTGTTGACGTGTTGTCAGTATCCTCTTTGCTCCGTGATGCATTTATCACTGTGTGTGACGTGACAGTGCCACGGCTTGTCGGACAAAGCATCAGTAACTAAGGGGGGCGGGTCTTTGCGAAGGGTCAATTCGGCTAGGTATACATCCGCGCTAAAATATCAAGGTGAAAGTCATCATAGCTTGCGTAGTATAGACCCAGCTCCCAACCCAACTTTGAGAATATAGATTAACGGCGATATTTTTTTTATCGCCCGATAAGAGTCTCACGTTAACGCAGCACGTTACTAATATATATATATATATATATACATATATAATATATATATATACATATATATATATATATATATATATATATATATATATATATATATATATATATATATATATATAATATATATATAATATATATATATATATATATACAAACCCGATTCCAAAAAAGTTGGGACACTGTACAAATTGTGAATAAAAACAGAATGCAATGGTGTGGAAGTTTCAAATTTCAATATTTTATTCAGAATACAACATAGATGACATATCAAATGTTTAAACTGAGAAAATGTATCATTTTAAGGGAAAAATAAGTTGTTTTTAAATTTCATTGTGGATTGTGTTCACTGACAATGTTTTCTGGAAGTATTCCTGAGCCCATGTTGTGATTTCCATTACAGTAGCATTCCTGTATGTGATGCAGTGCTGTCTAAGGGCCCGAAGATCACGGGCATTCAGTATGGTTTTCCGGCCTTGACCCTTACGCACAGAGATTGTTCCAGATTCTCTGAATCTTTGGATGATATTATGCACTGTAGATGAATTGACCTAATAAATTGCAAATTGGTCCTCCAGCTGTTCCTTATATGTACATTTAACTTTTCCGGCCTCTTATTGCTACCTGTCCCAACTTTTTTGGAATGTGTAGCTCTCATGAAATCCAAAATGAGCCAATATTTGGCATGACATTTCAAAATGTCTCACTTTCAACATTTGATATGTTATCTATATTCTATTGTGAATAAAATATAAGTTTATGAGATTTGTAAATTATTGCATTCCTTTTTTATTCACAATTTGTACAGTGTTCAAACTTTTTTTGGAATCGGGTTTGTATATATATATATATATATATATATATATATATTATAAGTTTGTTTTTTAGCAAAAGCAGATAACTCTAACAGTCGTTTTTTGGCAAAAGCAGGTAACTCCACATTTCATGTTTCAGAGTTAAACCACACCAAGTAATTGCTTTATAATTGCATTTAAAACACACTCAAACACATGTGTACACACACACTAACAGATCGGCACACAGATACACACATACGCACACACACGCACACGCACACACAAACACAAACATAAACGAAAAAGGACAACCAAGGGTTCAGAATGTAAGACGTGTATGGTGTACAAAGACTTGCAGGAGTCGAAATTATAAATCCTTGATCACTTTTAGTTAGCTTTGACGAAACTCCCCTCAGTTAGCGCATCTTTTTGAAGTGACTAGCAGCCTTGTCATCTGACCTGAATACTGCGTGCTGATTCACTAAAACGGACGTTTCTGTACACAAACAACAAGGGCGCTTGCCAGTTTCTGCTGTAAAACGTGAACTCGCGATGCCTTGACAGTGTACAATACCGGCTTTTCTGACAAAACATATTTAAGGTTCAGAACATGCTATATATGGAGAATAACACACAGCAGTCAGTTATTTATTTATTTATTTTTTTAAAAGTTTATCGGTTTTTGTGAAAGTTTATGTTGTTGTTTCACCTTAAAAAAATATTTTTGATACGTTTATAGTTTGTCATTTGATTTCATATAAACTACCATTCATAAGTAGGGGTATAGAAAATATCGATACACGTCAATATAGCAGTATTATGTTAACACTATCAATATTTATTTACTTATTTGTTTACATCTAAGATTAGTGTCAGTGGCATTGTGTTTGGTTTAAACGGTTAACTCAGAATGTCAACTAGCATTAGCAAACCCAGCTCACAAGATGATAGAATTATACCAGCTGAAGCGTGGACTCATTTTGGCTTCCTCTATAAAGAAACCACTAAGGAGATCGACAAGAGCCATGTTGTTTGCAAAATAAGCCTTGCTAAAATCCAATACTTGGGAAACACATTGAATCTGAGTGCTCACTTAACATTCTGATGCCATCTGCGCTGTTGAGAGTGGTGTTTTGATAGAATATGTAAATATGTGCTGCACACTTTCCTCTCAATAACAAAAGAAACAACAAAAGTGACAGCGGTGAGAAAACAGCAGCAGGAAAGTATCTGATCATAGCGATATGTTTGCACCAACTCTGCAGTTCAGCATTCCAGTGAAGGCTCATTTATTTATATAGCACTTCATACAGTAGATGTAGATGCTTTAAAGCATGTAGCTAATATAAAGTGATATGAATGCAAATGCACATTCCACTGTTATGATTAAATAAAATAAAGGTTTTGTGCATATGGTGGTGTGTTCTTTATGACAGGTTTTCTAAAATTAGATCCTCTTCCAAAAAAACAAGTATCGCAATATATCGTATCGTACTCATGCATTTTCTTTTTCAGCTGTTTATGTTCACTTAAGCCAAATCACTTAAAGGATACTTACAAAGATGGGCATTTTGACACATAAGTATGTGTATTTAACTGTTCAGGCCCAATTAGGCGGCAAAAGAATTCAGTTCAGCACTTAAGTACAACATGTCTCTCAGATGCTCAGAAACCATCTCTCAGACAGCATGCGCATGTAGCGAAATGAGTTTGACAAATTTCTACCAGTTAATCATGTATACCGATATATCGCCCAACCCTAACATATTTATTGCATATAGGCATATTGTGTTTAAAATTGAAGTTTGCTTAATGAGATTTAGTGAAGTGCATCTTTTGTACTGCACTTTGTACAGCCTTTGTGCCTCGTTTGTGATCAGCTATGCAGCACTTTTTTCTGGTGGTTTCAGGCTGCATTCACATGGGGGAAGCTGGTCCTGGATCAGCACAACAGAAAAACCTCAATCAGGATTTTCCCCACACAAAATCCTGCTGGGCCAAGCTATATGCCTGAAATCATTTAGTGGTCAATAGCATGGCTTATCTGAGCCATATGAGGCAGCTGCACTGTTGAGGGAGAGCCAGATGTTGAGATGAAGAGAGAGAGAGAGAGAGAGAGAGAGAGCAGGAAACAGCTCGGCATGCCACAGGAGTCGTCTTTGAAAACAGGAAGGCAACTTGTTCCCTGCTTATGGGCCGTTTCCTGTGGCAAGGGACTAGGAGGGGGACTGTGGGCTTTGACATTTTACTGAGAAGGTGCATAACTGGAAATGACCATTTATGGGTACAAGAGGAAGCTGGACTGGATTTGCCTCAATATCACTTTTTATCAACAAGTAGCTGTGTTTCATGGAAGTTGTATTTTAACTCAGATTTTGAACTAATTCACTGTAAATAAATAAATAACTTCTGTGAATTTTAAAAAAGGGCAGCTGTGGTTGTCATAACTTTGATAAAAATGGTAGCAACATATTAAGTTTTACAGTTTGAACTTAAATTTACAGTTTAAAAAAAAAAAAAAAATATATATATATATATATATATATATATATATATATATATATATATATATATATATATATATATTTCACTAATTGAAATAATGTTAACTCTTTCCCCGCTAGCTTTTTTTTTTTTTGTTTTGTTTGCCAGTCAGTATCAGCATTTTATTTTCACAAAACCTTCATGGCCCCATGAATAACAAACATGACCCTGAAATGATGCAGTTAACATTAATGTAACAACATAAGATGTAACATAAAAACCCAATGTACATAACTGAAAAAATAAATAAATAAAAAATAAGAAGAAACAGTTATTATAGTTATTGAAAAACTGTCAAATGTGAGCTGTCAATTCTGGGAATCAATTTTTCACTTCCAAAAAAATATACATTTAACAATATTTTACTGTAAAATGAAACGTGCCGTTATATCTATTACAGTTTTCATCGTACAGAGTAAGGGAACTTTACCAATTAACATGTTTTCCCATGCATTTTTTTTTACAGTCTTCTGGTTTTAAAATGATGATAATTTAGCTTTTGAAATATTGCATTAGATAACAAAATACCAAATTAAATTGCATTAAATTTAAAGAAAGATCCATGAGTAGCCTTTTCAAGTAAAATATTTCACAAAAGGAACCATAAAACAATAGATATACTACACAAAAATGAAGGCAAATGGGGCAGCTGTGCTTATTAATCCACTAAAAAATGGATAAGTATGTTCAAAGCCATAGACAAATGTTGTTTATGAGAAAAGATCTTGCATCATTTGTTTGCAGATGCCTCTTAATTTGATATTGTGTTATTCATACATTTTTAAGTGTGACTAAGTTTGAGGCCACTGAGTTTCAGGGCAAATGTTTTGGGATAAATAGCCGCACCTCTTTTGTGCTAGTAATTTACAGTTCTGTTGAGCAGCTTTGAGCCTGGTCAGCAGTAGATTTGGTACATCGTCAAGTTCTCACTATTGAAAGACTGAACACAGCTGTTCCTGCAGCTTAACAGACTGACCTCTGCTGGCATGGCATGAGCCGAGGGTTTGGAGTTTAGCATAGTAATCTGTTATATTTCCTATCAGGGTGAAGCTTAAAATATGATTCTCATTCCCCCCTCCTACACGCTCAGACTGTCTCATCTAGCAGATTCTTTTTCCTCCTGTCTGATCTCTGCTCTTCTGCACACAGCTTAGTTACTAGGGGGTTTGCTAAGGCAAGCATCACTGCTACTATTGTTTATATTTAGGCTTGGGGATTCGGACAACATAACTGATACCTTAAAGGTGCTAAAGAGGATCTTTTTGTCGACTGAGAAACCAAAGACTGTTACTGAGTTTTTGAAATGAGCGCATGCGTAAGAACAATTCCCTCCTTCGAAGGAACGCCTCCCAAAACTCGTAAACACTCGTATTGGAACACAAGTGTTTACCACCGGCATTCGCTGTGTTGTGTTAGTGGATTCATTATGTCGGACTCACCGCAGGTAACTCATAATCTGCAGTTGTTACTCCTGTCTCCGGACAAAAACATTGCATGCGGCGCCTGTGGAGTGTGGAAAGTTACTGGAGCGCGCAGCCCCGCTCGTCTCTCACAAGGAACGTCACGGCAGTGATTGACAAGCCAGAGGGCCAATCGTTTACGCGATGATTGCGTAAACGATTGGCTGATGTTTTTAAGGCCCTACCTCGTGCACAGATGATGTATATTAATATTATTCCTTTCAGTGCACCTAATAAATAGTCTTTTATCAGTTAGTAAAGACAGTTCCAAAGTAATATTGCAAAAATGTATAAAACAAAACATCCTCTTTAGCACCTTTAAATCAAGCACCTTAAGTTTACTTTAAAAAAGATTGTAGTATTGCTTGCTTTTTGCCTGTTGTTTTTGCCTGACAATAAAGCGTGTGAGAAAATCCCATTGAAGGTCTAGAGACCAGAAATATTGATAGAGCAATTTTACTGTGGCGCCCGCCACATTCTAATATGTCCTGCCACAGTCTCAAAATAGGCCTGTCGCAATATTTAAATAACTGATTGATAATTGTGCTTGTTTATATGGCAAAAATGGTAGTCATAGAGCAAAAGAAATAGACTAGCACCAATTACATTTTCATTTACTATATTCAAAGTCATCTGAAGCCATTCCATAGCATATGAGGGACAGAAGAATATGTACATAGTTAAATTTAAGGTAAAGGAAACTTCTCTTCCCTCTGCTGCAGCTGTCAATCATTCTCTGTTCAGCACTCAAACGGCACGTCGCGTTCGATAATGACTGTCAGTACGGTAAAACTCTCCAATATGATATATTCCCATTTTAATACTTGATATGTATATAAAGGGCTGTGGATTTGCATAAAATTACTTTTTCTTGCTTGAGTTTATTGCTGTTTCTGAACGATGTCATCATACTGGCTCCAGGGTGTCTGTTAGATCGCACAACACAAGGACTATGAATTGGCGTCACGCACAATAACTGGAGTTTAAAAGGGAAAAGAAACATATCAGTAAACTGCTAGATTGTCTTTGTGCCATGAACTTTTCAATGTGCAGTGCAACTGTGACTCCATATTGCTTTAAGCACATCATTCTGTACCCGGGATGCGCAGAAGCGGTTTTTGCTGCTGTTTTGAAGCGTTTCATATCATGGTTTTGAACACTGAAAGATTATTAATAGCCTATTTTGTTCTGTCTTATATCTTGTTGCCCCATTAAAAATGCACAATAAACATCTTTTAATCTTAGATTATTATAAATACATAAGTCTTTTCATATATAAATATAAATCAAATATAGTTTCTCATTTCATAAGAATACAAATAGTAATTTTAAACTTTACACAGTAATTTTATAAAATCTAAATGTTAAAGTTTTTTCTCAAGAATTAGTCTAGCGTACTTTTTGCTGCTGAATTATATAGTCACCTAGATTTTATTTCTTTGTTAGTCAGCATATGATTATATATTTTTATTCATTTGTTATTTTTCTCTATAATGAAGTTATGGTGTGCTGTGCTGAAGAGACGTAAACGGATTTACACACACAGGGTATTTAATGATAAACGCAGGAGATAAACAACACATTCAAAACAACATCAAGAGCGGACAGGGAGTGAAGGGAGCGAGTCCATTATAAAGGGAGTGCTGATGATGAAGTCCAGGTGCATGTGATGAGTGCTGATGGGGAGATGAGGGAAGTGAGTGCAGGTCTGGAAACGGGAGGATCATGGGAAATGGAGTTCAGGAGACGAGGGAACTGTGACAGTACCTCCTCCTCCCGGTAGGTGCGGCCTTGCACTGTAGATGGAACAACCTGGCCCTGGAGACCTCACGCAGGTGCAGGGAGAGGAGCGGACAGGAACGGAGGTCTCCAGGGTGTGTCCATGGATCTAGGCAGCCATGGCGGGTCAGGGGCCTTGGCAAGCCATGTCAGGTCTGGAGTTTTAGAAGGCCATGGAGATACCAAGACCCCACCCAGGAGTTCCCCACCCATGGGTATATCTTGGTGGCCCTTCTCTTGGACAGCTTGGGCGTGGTATCAGGCTGGAGCCCTGGTGCAGTCCCACTGGAGCGATAGGTGGAGGAAATTGGTGGCTGGTGAGCTGGCCAGGCCACCGTTGCTTCTGAGAGAGCTGGACAAGGAAAATACGACTGCCTGTGAACCTCTTCAATTTTAAACTCGGAACCATTGAGGAACAGAACCAGATTAATAGATTCGACTAAGAAATAGAGACACTCAGGTTCACAATAGCATATCGTATCCTTGTCCAGACCCCTCAAAAAAGCAAGAATTCAAAATTGCATCTGGCCAGCTCACCTTAAAAGACAGCTCAGCAAATTCCTCCACATATTTCTCCAGTGGGCGGCCGTCCTGACGAATAGTCCAGAGACGATCTTCCACGGAGAGTTTGGGTTGGCATTTCTTGGGGGTAACCGGAACTCGGAAGAGACCCATTTCGTTGTGGAAATCCAGTCAGCTTTGGTCCGATCTTCTGTTACGGTATGCTGTGCTGAAGAGACGAGACATAAACAGATTTCCACACACAGTATGTAATGATAAACGCAGGAGATAAACACATAACACACATTCAAAACAACACCAAGATCAGACAGGGAGTGAAGGGAGTGAGTCCATTATAAAGGGAGTGCTGATGATGAAGTCCAGGTGCAGGTGATGAGTTCTGATGGGGAGATGACGAGGGAAGTGAGTGCAGGTGTGGAAACAGGAGGATCATGGGAAATGAAGTTCAGGAGACGAGGGAACTGTGACAGAAGTAGTGTGTTTAGTGCATTCTGGATTGTGTTTAACAAATCAAAGAGTGACCATTAGTTCCACAAATACAGATTTATAGATAGAGGCCCCCACTAATTATTCTAGAAATAAATTAATTCAACAAAGGTAACCTCTTTTGCCACATATAATTAATGGTTTAAATGTACACTCTACATGTTTGACCACTTATGAACTATCATTTAGCCTACTATATGTTGTGTACTTGACTAATGTGCCCCACCATCACCAATAAATAAATTACTATTAGAGCACAAAATTGTTTAAAGAGAACAAATTTCTTCATTGTTCTCAGAATGCAATCTAATTTAGAATCTTAAAACTATCTAATTAGTGTACATATTATTTGTTTTTTTTTTTGTGGATTTGTTGTTCACTTGATAATTTGCGGGTCTAGCAGCATTTACGACAGCGTGTAACATACTATCTCCTGCATGCGAAAGGAAGAGAAAGCAGAAGAAAATGGGTAAATGTCCATTCAGTAACAGTTGCAAGTTCATTCTTTATGTGCGTAGGGCTGTGTGATAAGTATCGTCTATGATGATATCGTAATTATTGTTTTAACGATGTGCGAGCTGACATTGAGTTTTCACTGCATGATGTATGTAGTTATTATATGCCCTTAAAATTCAGGATATACGGGCATTTTTGCCCCAATGAGTTTTTGTCTTATTATAACATAAGATATGGTGTAGTTGTATTACAATATCACACAAGCAAGAGTGCCGTTTTCCCCAAATCAGCACGAATGCAAATGTGATATTTATTTTATACAACAGTTAAATGAACAATAAGTTAACATTGTGAGTAACATTTTAGACACAATATTGTCAATATTGTTTGCTTTTTCTTTTTTTCGCCAATGAAAATTTCAGTCGTTTGAACAACTCGGTTGAATGAATGAGTGACTTGCTGCCACCTACTGGCAGTTTAGTTTCACATTAAAAGTACATTTTAATGAAAAAGTTAAAATTAGAAATAATTTCATATTTAAATATTGAATTAAATTTATGTAGACAATTTGTAAATGCTGTGTAAATATATTAATGCCACTTCTCATGCCGCTTCTGTCACCTCTGCATTGCAAAGATGGATTTTGTTGATAATGATTTTATTTGATTAGTAACAGCCCTATACTGTGCTATTATTCTAATTTAATTTAATTTGAATGTTAGAATTTGACATAAAAGGTGATGCATACATCTAGTAAGTTTAGCAAAATGCCCTTATGTAGGTAAAAATAGCCCCTGGAAATTAATTTCATTAATTTAATTAAGGTGGCAAAAACTGCCCCTTAATAAAAATGTTAGGCCCAATCTCAATTCTATTTTATACCCCTTCCCGTTCCCCTTACCCCTACGCCTACCCCTTCCCCTTGCCCCTTGAAACAGAGTGTCAAGGGGTAGGGCTGAAAATATTCCCCTAAGAAATGGGACACCACTACTAGACCGTTACACGTCATCATAAGTCGTCGCTAGCTCCTACGTCATAGATGCGCCGATGTTTATCACACACTTCTAAAGGCCAATTCACACCGCACCGACAACAGCCAACAAACCTGTCTGTTGGAGTTTGTTGGATCGGTGTGATACCCCTGTTGGCGTCTGTTGGCGTCTGTTGGCGTTGGTCGGAGTCGGTTTTCACCCGACTGAACATGTTTAATCGGCTTTTGTCGGGTCGTGGAATGTCTGCGCGGTGTGAACAGTTTTCCAACAGACGGCAACAAACTCTGACGTAATCTGACCTGGCCACGAACCGTTGCCATGGCGATGAGGCAAGTCCCCTGCAAAGACAGCTGTTTGATCGCGCCCGCGCCTCACACACACACAACAAAGCAGTGGAAACGTGACATCGCAGCTTGTTCATTATAAAAAAATAAAATACTGTTAAAAAAAATAAAATATACAAAAGGTACAATAGTCCATAGTGCAATCCGTGCCATTCAGCAAGAGCAGCTGCTCCACTTCACCGAAAGAGAGAGGTAACGTTAACCATGAGAGCAACGCAGGTTTACCTTCAGTTTCGTTTTTAATAATTCGTTTTGGCTTGTTTAGCTACATGGTTGTATATGCTTATGGGTCTCGTTAATAAAAAGGGTCGCGCTAAAAAAAATGTTTGTTGGTGCGGTGTGAATTGGCCTTTTAAGATGCCATCGATAGCTGTAATGATCTCTGCTGCTTGGGCGACAGCTATTTTTTTGCATTTGTCTTCAGTTCTTCGCATAAGACAAAGGAGACGAGCCTGTGTGTTTCCTCAGGAGTCCCTGGTTGATACAGAACATACAATACTGATGAATAAGCACGCAAACTGAATGCACTTTTTGTTTATATCATGTAACGTACACGTATTTATGGACATAACCACAACAAAACAATACATTAATCAGGCATGCGGCAAAAAGACAAGTTAGCTGCCACCGGATTTGAATTTATGTTGTCAAATCAACGCGGGTTTCAATAAAATATAAAAAAAATATGTTGTGGAACTATCATAATGTAAAAAACATTAGCGAACTGTTTTCATAGCGATTTTAACAAATCTTTTTTCGGAGAACATAACCGTATACATGAACACAAGATTAAAGGCAACATAAAACAAGTGATTATTTATTACTAAAATACTGTTTACCGTAAGAAAATACTTATATTTATGGGTCTCTCTGCTCGCTCGGTCGGCCATGTTGGAAATGTATCATACCCCTTCGTCTGAAGTGTGGTCCCGAAAAATCTTCGTTTGAAGGGCTACCTGGCCCTTCCCGCTACCCCTTCCCCTCCAACCAAATGAGAATTGGGACACCCCTACCCCTTCACGTGAACGCGCGAAACAAAGGGGAAGGGGAAAGGGGAAGGGGGAAGGGGTAGAATTGGGATTGGGCCTTAATTTCTGTTACTGCTGTAAACTAACCACCGCACAGAATATGAACAATATGAATGTCTTCGTGAGTCAGCAGTCCACAACAGGCCTAAACCAGCCATGGTACCAGCACAAAAACACACTCAGAAAAAAAAAAAAAATTATTATCAACAACCTTTGAAACTTTTAAAACAACTTTAAAAATATCAAGATAAAATGTTTTGTCAATATTGCACACCCCTAATGAATAGTATTAATTTTTATTTCTTCAGGTCTTAAAAAGGTCTTTAAAAGTCTTAAATTTGACTTGAAAAAAATGTGCAGCAACCCTGCAAATTGCAAGAGCAAAAATAAAAGCATAGAAGCAAGATATCAAATTGTAACTTAAAAATAATGTTTTCAATTTTTATGTTTTAAAATATCAATTCTTAGAAGATTCCAGTTTTGGACACATGGCTACAAGTAGCTCCGACTGATCTCGTAAGATTTACAATACAGTATTCCAAAAGAAATCAGCATTAAAAAACCTATAGAGAACCTAATCTATAATCTGGAGAAAATCTTGATTAACAGACCACAATGTGTTAGGCTGCAAAGTCATTCAGTGCTTTAAAGTCAAATAAAAATGTAAGTTTTTTTAGCTTTAAGAATGAATATGTTAGCCTTAAGGTTATGAATAAGTTGGTGTGTTCCAAATCAATGACAAAATTCGCATTTAGGAGATGTATGCATTCAAAACTTAGTCTCTCACTTCAACTAAAATGGATCATGGATTTTCATGACATCACTGCAGACTTCAGCTTCCCATCAAATCTTCTGTCCAATCAAATGCTCTAGAATCTGAAGTCCCGCCCCCTCCTACACGATAAACAGACGCTGAAGCTGCAGCTGAAATCTGTCATTTGTTCACACATTTACTAGTTTATTTATGGTGAATGGCACATAGTGCACTATATAGAGGATAGGGAACGATTCAGACAGTGTAAATATGCTTTCCATTGATGCAAATGAAGTCCTTTTTCACGTTAGTGTCATGTGAACCACCGCAGTGCGAGCACAGTCTGCTCCGGTCCAGGCAGAGACACGAGAGCAGAGACCAGATCATATGTGCGAGTCGGCACAGACCACAAAATGTTAGAAAACATTTGAATTATACAAACAATTATAAATTTTAAATCACTATGAAGGAGAAACGGTTGAGATTATGAGGAAAATTGGGTTTTACGAGCGTAACTCTGGCCGAGCTGTGATCTAGGCAAATGCTGTTTCATTTGAAATTATGTCAACACAATGAATAAAGCTACGCTTTCGATGGTACTTCAGTGGGGCTTTAACAAGTAAAAGAAGCCTAAAATTCTTTAAAATTGACTTAATAGGCAGCCAGTGCAAATCAGATAGAACAGGTGTGGATCTATCTGTAATGTGGTGTATAATAAACAGTATTCATTTTATTGTCAATATCATTATATTGTCATTGGTCTTAGTTAGCTGTGCTGCCATCAGTCATTAAAAAAAAAAACTTGTTGTCGTTCAACTGACCAGATTATCATCGACTTTTGACTTTGGCCAGTAAATAACCACCTAGCAACCACCCAGAACACCTTAGCAACTGAATATCAGTACCCTAGCAACCTAAGCATCGTTGCAGGAATGTTGCATGAAAACCTGTCATGACAAAATGCACAAAGCAGTGCTGTACCCGCACTTCCTAGTAGGTAGGCCCACATTTGAAGTGGTTTTCACACATTTGTCAGAGCCATCTCTGCGCTGGTTAACGAGAGCGAAACGAGATTGTCGAAGAGATTAAACTCTGTTCTCAAGCCTGCTGAGGTGCATTGAGGCAAATGAGCGTCAGTGTCGGATCTGCCACTAAATTAAACCTTTTCAGCCCGAGTGGAAGGATCTTGAGCCTGCCTGACAGATCGCTGCAAGAGCATCAGTCGAGAAGAGCTCAGAGAGCTAGTGGGAGGTTTCTTTCCTAATCCTGTTCGCAAGCGAGACAGAAGGGCCATGTTGGGTCTCGGAAAATGGTGGCTGTTGTGTGTGATAGAAACAATGAAATTAAACACCCAACTAGTACGCAAGGGCAGGAAATGCTCACTGAACCTGGAGAACAGTGGTCTTTTGTCGCAGCCATTGTAAAGGAGATACCATAGGGCTTTTGTTCGGCACAGCTCAGTCAAGCAGCCTATACCCACCCCCACCTCTCCCTTGCAGCATTTTCGAGCCAGTGGAGCAGCACATTGCCTATATTTCACATTAGTTTGTCTCTTTTACCAAAGATGTGAATCTATCATTAGGTGATTCAAGCATATATTGCTTTTTCACTTCCCTGGTTTGGGTAAATTAGCTGAAATAATGATAATACTCCATGATGAACCTCAGCTTTCTAAGCTGTAGAAGTGATTGTTTGCCAGCATTTTTAGTAGGGCTGAATGATCTTGGAAAAAATTATCTAATTTTTTTTTTATTTTATTTTTTTTTTTTTATTGTGATTGTGATTTAATATGTGATTATTTTTTAAGCTCTTTATCTTCTGTATTATTCAACAAAGACAAGCAATAATTCATTGTATAGTAGGGGTGGGAATCTTTAGACACTTGACGTTTCAATTCCGATTCTGGGAGTCACGGTCCAATTCTTAATCTACTTATTTTCTTATTAATTAATCTTATTAATAAAACTTCAAATATATATATATATATATATATATATATATATATATATATATATATATATATATATATATAAATTTTAAATATATAAACTAATATAGCTAATAATAACTAATATAAAACATAAAAGCTTAGTAAATAAAAGAGGAACAAAAACATATTACAAGTAATAAACAAAAAATGCTTTCAGTATTTAAGAGTATCTGAAGGTTTTCCATTCAAGAGCTGTTAGTGATTTTTCTTTTTCTCAGCTTCACTCTTGTTTGATTATTACTGATGACATCATAGACAGCAGGAGAACTGATAAGCTGCATTCACATTAATGCACAGATCTCTTTTGAAATGTAAGATGTTTTTGTCCTGTCTTTTTAATCCCTTAAGACATAACTGACTGTTTACATTAATTTCGCATCATAAAACCATTTTGAGATGCAAGTACATTTAACCACTTACACTGAGTCGCACACAGCCGCATATGCAAGTACTCTTCACGAAGCGCACGTGAGCATTTGAAATTGAAAGCAGCCTTCTGTCAGTAAGCATCCCATTTTTTTTAAAGAGTTCAGCCCTAATTTTTAGATATTTCTAAATTGGTATCATTAATCATTTGTATTTCTAAGTATTTGTACTAAAAGTCACCATGATTTCAAAATTGAATTTTCTTTTCTTTTTCTTTTTTTATGGAACATTGCCGTATTTATCATAAATGATGTTTTTTTGGTAACGCTTTATTTCCACCAACAGACGTTCTGCTAACTACACTATAAAACTCAATAAGTTCAGAATACTCAAAACATTTGAGGAAACTTATTACCTCGAAACATTTAAGTTAACTAACTTATTTTTTTTAAGTTAGTAGAACTTATTTTTTTGTGACAAGTGGGGCGGGGCCGAGAGCCATGGAAGTGGAGCAAGGCCAGTGTGGTGCACAGGTGTCTCTCATTAACAATCACATCACTGGCATTCCTTCGCTCCCACAGTTCTCAGCCTCGCCCCTCTCAAGTACATATAGTTAATTTACATAAACATCACATTCAGATCTTGGTTAAATGTTAGTTAGCAAAAGACACATGCTATTATAACTACCAAAGAGACTGTCAATATATACTTGCATGTATGTAATCAAACAACATACAGTATATGTGGTCTTAAAAGTTTTGCAGCCCATCCTCAACCTAACCACAGGCTCTACTCTTCACCAGAATGGTAACCCTACAAAACTAACATAACAGAACTCCCTGTCAATCCCAACATAACACAACATTAAACACTAACTTATGTCTCCCTATGTTAATCTTATGCAAAAACACACAAAATAACACTTAATTTCAACATTTATACAGTCTGATGCAAAGCATGCTGGGAATTAGAAATCTGCTGCAACTCAACTCAATCATATTAAGTTCACCTTGCTACAATGAAATTTTGAGTTCACACAACTTTTTTTCTGTTAAGTACAATGAACTTTTATTATTATTTGAGTGAAACAAACTAATTTCATTTAATTAATTTCACTGTTCAGTTTTACAGTGCGCTTGTCACCATGACCAACTCTTCTAAATTAGCATAACAAAACATTAATCACTACTAAATCTCCCTTACCATTAATCTTGCACAAAAAAACATTATATAACACTTGATTTTAGCATTTACTTTTCCTTTCGAGTGCCATGGGCAAAACAGTTTAGTTTACTTGAAATATGTCAGTGCTGTGAACTCAAAAGTAAAAGAAAGTTTTAAATACTCATAACAGTTAATTTAACTGAACTAATTTGTTTAATTTAAGTTTGTCCTACTCAAACGAATTAAGTATTTTGAGCGTTAGGGTTTGCAGTGTATAAGTAACTTTGTAACTACATGTCAACTAGCAGTCATTAGAGTACAGAGTGTTCTTAGTATCTGCTAACTCTTTGTCTGTTTGTGGAGCATCAAAATATTCTACTGACTCAATTTGTCAATGTATTCAACGTACCGAACCCAAACCTAACAGTCTTCTAACAGTCTGCTACAGTCTACTGATACTGTAATGCAATGAGAGTTAGTTGACATTTAATTGCAAAGTTAGATATAGTTCAGTGCTTCCCACAGGTTTGAAATATACTTGCAGTGGTAGCGGGGTGGAGAATCCTCCTATTACTCACGGCACAAAAATGGTTTACTACATGTGACAAACAACAAATAGTGTGTGAATTTTAACAATATTTTTTATTTATTAAAATTCATTTTAATTACATAGGCTACTATTACATTTAATTACATACTAATATTATGCATTATTATGCATTGTAAATTATGCAAATTTACAGCATTTAAATGATAGAGTTCTCCTTTGCTTTGTCATGTAATGTCTCTCTCAGTGAATGGGACACAGAATTCACTGATACTAGTAAAATATATATATTGAATAATATGTGTCAAATGTTCTTAGTCTTTTCTTCCTATGGGAAGCATCCCAGCCAGAGACTACAACAGTTTACTATGAATTAAATGGAAATGAATTTAAATACAATTTATTGTGTAACCAAAATACCAATAATGCCCAGAAGAAGAAGAAGAAGAAGAAGAAGAACAAGAAAAAGTAGTGTGTGACTTTTAATTATAAACAAGCCCAAAATACACAGGGACTCTTATTTTGAAATGTGTATACTATTGTTGGCTGATAATTCAGATGAGAGAGATAAAATATGCATTCCTTCAACCGTCTCTAAAACATATTATATAAAGGCCATAAAGTAGACATGGTCATAATTCATCAAATCAAGTTCATTAGTAATCGCTTGGCATAAATGTGTGCTATTCATTGAATGTGAATCATTTTGAAGCAGTCTGAAGCGTTGTTGCGGGAGCCTGTAGAACGCGCAACAGCGCCGCCTTTGCGAAATATCCACCGCGTCTCTGCAGCGCACGTGGGAATGTCAGCGGGAGTGAACAGTTATTGTGCACACAGAATGAGCAGGTACAAAACACATAGGGCGAGGGGAGATTTTCCACTAGTTAATTGATCGCAGATGGTTTCATTATCTCGGGCGGATAAAAAAGTATAAGATGATAAAAATAATAAAAGCAAAAATGTGTCTCCAAGTATACTTGGGTGGCCATCAGGGGTGGCATGAGGTCTATGAGGGGTGGCAACACCAAAGCAAGCGCCCATGCATAGTTTTTGGAGATTTATGACCTGACATACACAGTTGTGTTCACAAATATTGCATTACCACAAAGTATCTATACTGTTTAAAATTTAAAATAAATAACAAGATTTCAATATCCATCATGGCACCAAGTCAAGACACTGAAAAACATCAACAGATGAGCAGTTTCATTCATATTAGCACCCTATTAACCACATACTCTAGCAACACCCCAGCAACTGCATAGCAAGAGTCTAGCAACCACCTAGGAACCATTTTTGCAATCACCCAGAACATTTATGTATTCTGGCCTAACTGACCAAACTATTTACGTTTTTAAACAAGACTTTAAGTTAGCTTTATGACAAGCCAGCATAAATTTGTTTTTCAAACTATTCAGTCTAGTTATTGTTTTTCTTGAATGCTAATGCATAATTCATGAAACAATTCAACATTTTCTCACAACTATAAACAGAGGCAGTATTTAGTATTTAGGCAGTAATCTTCTGCAAAAATTCTGCAAAAATACAGTACACATAAAAAATGGCTACAAAGAAAGTTGACAATCACAAGTTTGAGGGTGTACAATGTGCTACAGTTTACTGTACATAGAATAGTGAAATTTCCCTCATCTAAAGTACTGGTACTGTGTAAGTTTAAAACCCCTGTAAATTATTCATTCAGCTCTCTCTCAGATTTTGACTGGTGTGTCATCAGTTTTGCTACCTAATGTTGTCATTGTTAAACGTTGTGAGAAATGTGTCTTTGCTTTGAGAACTGAACGAATGGTTTGGGAAATTGGGCTAACTGAATCACTTATAATGTGTTAGCAAACAAGAAATGCTAAAATACGTTTAGATTCTTGCCTAACTCTGCTATTATTTTCTGTGATCTTCTTATTGATTTCATGTTATTGTTTCGTTGGATGGCAAAAAGACCTTTATCCTTGATGAAAGTGGAGCGGGCGGTCGGAGAATCAACTCGCCAAAAAATTACGAAAATGAATCTCATACATATATACGGATAGGATTACATTTCTCACAGGACTTCTAAGTTAGCTGGGAAGCAGTAATTTTCTGATTCATGAACAAATGGAAAAATAATTCGTAAGAGAACTAGGCTGCACTTTGTGTTTTTGACTCACAAAGAACCGGTTCATAAGAGTCATTTGTTAAAGGTGCCCTCGAATGAAAAATTTATCTTGGCATAGTCAAATAACAAGAGTTCAGTACATGGAAATGACATACAGTGAGTCTCAAACTCCATTGTTTCCTCCTTCTTATATAAATCTCATTTGTTTAAAAGACCTCCGAAGAACAGGCGAATCTCAACATAACACCGACTGTTATGTAACAGTCGGGGTGTACGCCCCGATATTTGCATATGCCATCCCATGTTCCCAACATTATGAAAGGCATTAGACAAGGTAGTGTTAATTTCGTCAGACGAGACGAGACGAGACGAAATATGTTCGTCAACGACCTTTTTTTTCATGACTAAGACGAGACGATGACAAGACTGCACCACTGTCCAAAAACGCTGACTAAGACTAAATTAACATGCATTATTGTTGACGAAAAAAGACGAGACGAAAATGTTTTGTATAAAATAAAAACTAAGATAAAATCTCTCTTCATTTTTGTCTACAGTCGTCTCTGCTTTTTCATCAGCTGTTACGCCTTTAAAATATTCGGAACGAGTTCGCGGCTTCGCGCTGTTGCTCAAGTTAAGCCTCGTGGAAGCCTTGTTTCCACTGCATGCGTGCGGCTCGTTACGGCTCCGGCAAGGTGTTGTTCCGTCCTCTGCACGATGTCAACTCAAACAAAGAAATTTCACGTTTTTCAACTTCGAATCTCTTGTCATCAGTTTCTAGTGATGTAAAATATGAGCGGGAGTTTACACAGGGTGATTATTTTGACTTTGTTTTGTATTTGAGCTGCGCGTCTTGGAGGCGAGGCGCCTATCTTTAGCGAAGCGGCGCGTTGAGCCGCTTCTGGGACGCTTCTCAAACGCACCGCGGCGCTGCTGGTGTAAACACAAGCATTGACTAGAGTGGCCGTGTATCAGCTCCGGTAGCCGCGTCGCAGCCGTAACGAGCCGCACACGCGTGCAGTGTAAACGAGGCTTTACAGGTCTCATACGCCTGTGGCTGCAACACGAAACTGCTGAACACACAACACCCAAAGCGAACACGAGTGACGAGCGACGACGACATACTAGCTTTTGAATTGTGTTGGTTAAAATAAAATACTCTTCAGAACAGGTTAATCATTTATGAATGTGTCTCCTAAATCAGAAATTGAAAACCAGACACGTTTAACATTTGCATTCAACAAAAAATCTTTAAACAAGTGTATTTTGTCAGGTAATTATGACATTTAACCAATGTTTGAGATATGTGAAACACTTTTTTTACTGAAATGTTTATCAGTAATAATCTCAGTAATAATGTGTTATTTTTAAAAAAAGACTACAATTTTTTGACTAAAACTAGACTAAAATTAAAAGACTTTTAGTCGACTAAAACTTGACTAAGATACCTTGAGTTTTCTTTTGACTAAAACTAGACTAAAATGACGAGACGTTTAGTCGACTAAAACTTGGCTAACAAAAAAGGATATGTGAATGATTAAATATGACTAAAACTAACAAGGACATTTGGCACAAGACTAAGACTAAGACTAAATTAAAAATAGGTGACGAAATTAACACTAAGACAAGGGCAGCCAGTATTAACATCTGGATGTGCACAAGTGAATCAACAGACTAGGTAAGCAAGCAAGAACAATAGCGAAAAATGGCAGATGGAGCAATAATAACTGACATGATCCATGATATCATGATATTTTTAGTGATATTTGTAAATTGTCTTTCTAAATGTTTCGTTAGCATGTTGCTAATGTACTGTTAAATGTGGTTAAAGTTACCATCGTTTCTTACCTTATTCACGGAGACGAGAGCCGTCGCTATTTTCATTATTAAACACTTGCAGTCTGTATAATTCATAAACACAACTTCATTCTTTATAAATCTCTCCAACAGTGTAGCATTAGCCGTTAGCCACGGAGCACAGCCTCAAATTCATTCAGAATCAAATGTAAACAATATAACAGTATACAATACTCACATAATCTGACGCATGCATGTCGCATGCATGACAAACACTTTGTAAAGATCCATTTGAGGGTTATATTAGCTGTGTAAACTTTGTTTATGCACTGTTCAAGGCAAGCGCGAGCTCTGTGGGCGTGGAGCACGAGAATTAAAGGGCCAGTAGCCCTGAATCGGCTCATTTATAATGATGCCCCAAAATAGGCAGTTAAAAAAAATGAATAAAAAAAAATCTATGGGGTATTTTGAGCTGAAACTTCACAGACACATTCAGGGGACACCTTAGACTTATATTACATCTTTTTAAAAAAAGAGGGCACCTTTAATGTGTTTTCTTGCCATTATTTTGCGTTATGCTGTTTTAGGTCATCACATTGAAGTGCCGCAGTACTTGAAACACTGCTTACATTTATATTTTATTTTGTGATAATTTTGGGGTGGCAAAGCTTTTTCTTAGGGTGCCGTTAATATACCTAGGCGGCCCGCCCAAGTAAAATCTATGTGTGGGAAGCACTGTAGTTAGTAGAAAGTAGATCATCATACTATCATAGAGAGGACCCCTGCAGACCCTCATGACTGTGTGTCGATGTCATTTAGTCTTAATGTAGTCAATTAGTAGGGGAATGATGTGTACATTCACATGTATTCAAGGTGTAAGGCAGTGGTTTTCAACCTGTGGGCTACGGCCCACTAGCGGTCCTCAGTGATCCTCCACGGGGACCACGAGATAACTTAAAATTAATTTAAATATATTAATATAATTCATTCAATTTATTATTAATATGTTACATTAAAAAAATAAATTTAGTAAATTAATTAAAAAATACATTTAAAACAAGGCACCATCTCTATCGTACATATTCTGTGATTGTTTTGGATCAGCCCAGGCCGTTTTTCATCGTGCTGCTGTGAAATACAGACTGATTGGTGGCTCAATTCGCCCAACTGCTTCATGAACATAGGATATACAAACTAACTCTCATTTGGAAAAAGAAAACCAGTGTCGCTAAAAAGGTTTTGATGGATGATGAAAGTAAAGACGATTACAGTGACATACAGGAGTCGTACATAAGGCATGCGCGAGTCTGTTATTATGTGTAAACAAACCGCACATGTGCGCTCTCGACTCACTGATCACTATAACATCGTATTTCTGCATGAACACAGTTCAATATATTTGCATAGTTGTCAAAAATAATGTACTGTGAGTGTTTTATAACGGATGCTCGCCGAACATGCATGTTTTGGAGAAGTTTGAGAGGATCAGTGGTGTTAAATGTGTTTTATAATTTTGAATGGATCCGCATAGTATTTAAATTCAGTCCTTTGGTATCTCTCTGTGGTTTTTTGTTTGGTATGGCAGGTTGACTTGTTGCTTATTTGTTTATTAAGTTACTGTATTACTGAGCAGAGTAAGTACTAAAGTAAGTTGTAAAGAATGACTGCAAAGTATGTTTGCAAAAAAGAACTCTGAAGGTTTAAATCTTGAGTTTCTTCATTAAAGAAATAACATGGGGTTGAAAAGTAATAACATTACAATACAAATATTTTTGTGAATTAAAAAAGGGGGGAGGGGGGCCTTGATGTAAAAAAGGTTGGGGACCACTAGTGTAAGGGAAATGTTTTACTATTTACCTGATTACACCACATGACATTTTTATTGTCGTTACATTTATTTATTTGTTAAAAAATAAATTTATTAAAGCTCTTCAAATATAAGAAACCAACATAAACACAAAGAGTACATTTTTAAGAATTTGGCACAACTTAATGTTTTAAAAAGATTTTTCTTTTCTCATGGACATGCTTCATCGTCATTGACCCAAAAAACATTCAGAAGTTTGTCTCTGAATGTGTAAAATTTATATTGATGTATTTTTATTGTGCATGTTATATGTTTTAGCAGAAATGGTCAAGTAATTGTTGTTTTGAACATGTTACATCAAGTAACATTAGTGACCTGATGCTTGGATGTGTTTTTCAGTGCTGGGGGGATTTTTCATTGACTGTCCTTAGAGTCGAAGGTGATGTAAAGATTGAGGGTGACAACAGTGTCATATCCGGGGCATGCAACAAAAAAAAAAGAAAAATAAATAAATAATTTTAAAAAATGCAGTACAGATATGGTCATTGAATGTGACGGCCTGTCATGCTGAGTTTGATGGACTCCTTAGTGACTATAGTGTGTGTGTGTGTGTGTGTGTGTGTGTGTGTGGTTTTTTGGAAGGCTGGTACCATGACATTGTCTTGCTGTGGGGTCTTGACATGTTAATGTTTGTGTCCTCCTCTTGGTGGCTCTCAGAGAGCATCTGAGGTCACCCTTAGTTTATGTCCCACTGCCTTTTGTACACAATTTTACATTACAAATTTACTTTTACTGCTTGCTCAAATCTCAACCTGGTGTGCTCTGTTGATAAACTAGTTTCATAATGCAAGATGACAAGATTTCAACAAGTAAAAAACAAAATGAACTCAAGAGAGAACAAGAATGGAAGAATAAATTAGAATGTTATTTGCCCTAGGCCCATTTTCAATATTAAACTTTTTAGTATTTATTCTTGTAATTATAAAATTTTTCCCAACAATTGTGATAATTTCTTGTTATTTAGATGTCACGTTTTCAATCAAGACCAAGTTTAACCCTCAGGGGTCTGAGGATTTTTGGGGCCTTGGAGAAGTTTTGACATGCCCTGACATTTGTGCTTTTTTCAGTTGTTCATAAACAGATTAATGGAAAAAGTGTCATTACACTGTATTCAGCACAAACTAGGCTACAATAATATGTGAGGAACATGTATGTACATGTTTGTGTTTTTGAAGGAATAACGTTTATGCGTGGTTATTGAAAAAACAAAAACCTTAAGTCACTGAAATAAGGCCAAAAAATATATTAAATCTTTGTTCACAAGACTTCTGGGTATTTGAGGTTGTAGACTAGAGTTTTTGCTTCAAAATGAGGTAAAAATTATGCTGCCTGCTTGTTCATATAAAACAATAGAGAGATTTAAATTTTCTAAAACATCTTTGGTCAAGAAACACAGTATGCGTGGAGGCGGGAATCCTCATGTATAATGGGTGATTCTCACCTGAGAAGACAAAAGAATTCCATAAGAGCTCTAATGAGCTGCATAAATAATGAGCTCTTTCAGTCAGGTAGGCTGTGAAAAAACCCTCTGCTGATCATGTCTCAAATCTCATCATGGTGTAAATCAAACATACAGAAAAATAGCAATACTGTGAAATATTACTACAATTTAAAATAATGGTATTACATTATATTCTTTAAAATATAATGTATTTCTGTGATGCAAAGTGTCTGAACAATTATGTTACCTCTATGGCATTTCAAATAGGCTTTTAGCTTAAAAGCATGCACATTTGGAGAAATACTGATGGATTCTCATATGTTTGTCAATTTTCTATACAGAGGAGTACATTTATTCAGGATTTATAGTCATTACTATGAGTGTTGGATACTGTGTTTTCAATTCATACTTTGCAGCCGGAGGGCGCTCTGTGCACTTTTAGTCCACAAATGCCTGAGCACTAAAGAAGAATAGGCAATCCAGGAAATAACTGAACTAACAGAGGCCAGAGATCGCTAACTATGGCTATTCAAAACACTTTTCAAGACAATAAATACACGATTGAGACGATGAATGCATGCATTGACTCAGAATTTGCGTCTGAATAGCGCTGGCTCCGTGGGCGTGGCCGCATTAGCGGATAATGAGCTGAATCACTGATTTCTGACATGGCTCTCTTTTCATACAGATTACATAAACACAGAAGGTTTGTTTTCGATTTGACTTACACGATTTAAAACCTGACATTTCAACGTTTTTTTAGACATAAGTATAATTTTTTTGTCATTAGTATTCACTAAGTTACAGTTAATTTTCTGAGAACTATCAGATTGGACTTCGTTCAGAGGGAGACGAGCGATCACGCATCTTGTTAGTTTTCTTTATTTTACAAAAAGCACAACATTTTGTTGTTACTCTGAGTGTACACAAATAAAAGAAGATATTCCACAGATTAAAATGGTGTATAACTCTTAATTGTATGTGCAACATTGACAGAGTATTTTGAGTCTCTTTCACACTGGTTAGAAAAAAAACGCGGTGATCACGCCGGCGTGACCGCCGACCCGAGAGTGTTAAGTCACAATTGTGGAATATTAAGTCACAGACACAAGATAGAAGAGGTGACCTTGTTGGACCATGATTTTTCATAATTGTGAAATACAATTCAGCCATTCAAAACAAATTTGATGTTTAATATACAGTTATGCGGAACATACAGTTGTGTGCGATTTCACTGTTGGTTGAGCTACCCAATGCAACCCATCAAAAATACAAACCACGCAAAATCAACAAAATGTCTTACTGAATGTTGCTGTAACGCAGTTCATATGTATGGGAAGAAGGAGGCGGGAACCGGCGAACATTCAACAAAACTTTAATTCCAAAATAAACAAAGAACAAAACGAAAGTAATGCCGGCAGACCCTCACGGACGTCTGCTGGCCACACAAACATAATAAAACATAAAATAAAGTCCAGGCCTGGTCCTCTCTCGTCCTTCACAGTCGTCGCTCCTCCTTTTATGCTCCTGGAGCTCCTCCGTGAGCGACTCAAGGCCGGTGCGCCTCCCAGGTGATGCTCGTTATCACTTGCGTCACCGGCCTCGCGCCGTTCCCTCACAGCTCTCACCCGCCCTGGTCGCCACATACCCCCATCGCCCCTCGCAGGCCGCAGCACCTGGGGGTAAGGACAGACGAGACGAGAGAAAGGAGACGGAAGCAAGGGGAGCGACAGGACAAGAGAGGGGAGAGAGGAAAAAGAGAAAAAAAATTCTGGGTCCGGTTCCCAGACACACTGCCGCTCGGTCCTCAGCCTGCCAAGAGGCTCTTCCTCGCGGTGCCATGCAGTGGCATTGGACGCGCAGTGGACGGCCCGATCCTCGACCACCTCCTGGCAGCCGGCGATGGCTCCTCCGGTTGAGGGCAGCCGGCAGCGAGTCCCCCGTCCCCTGCTCTTCCTCTTCATGGCGGACGGCAGCAGGCTCCGGCCCACGGCGAACGGCGGCGACTCCTCCGCTCCCTCCTGGACGGCAGCCACCCCACCTCGTCCCAGGAGCACGGCATCAGGGTCTCCGTCCCACCTTTCACAAGGCTCCAGTACCACCGCCTCGGGCAGCCTCTCGCGGTCTTCACTCCCGCGCTGCCCGAACTCCGCAGCACCGCGATTCCCCTCAGCAGCGAGGGCTCTCCGACAGCATGTCCCTCCTTCTTCCCGGGTTTCGGCACCAATGTAACGCAGTTCGTATGTACGGGAAGAAGGAGGCGGGAACCAGCGAACATTCAACAAAACTTTAATTCCAAAATAAACAAAGAACAAAACGAAAGTAATGCCGGCAGACCCTCGCGGACGTCTGCCAGCCACACAAACATAATAAAACATAAAATAAAGTCCAGGCCTGGTCCTCTCTCGTCCTTCACGGTCGTCGCTCCTCCTTTTATGCTCCCGGAGCTCCTCCGTGAGAGACTCAAGGCCAGTGCGCCTCCCAGGTGATGCTTGTTATCACTTGCGTCACCGGCCTCGCGCCGTTCCCTCACGGCTCTCGCCCGCCCTGGTTGCCACAGTTGCCTTTTAAAAAGTCAGATACTACAAGCAGTACCCAAGGATACAATGTCTGCATTCTCCTGTGAAAAGGAAGTGTGCTTAATTGTATTATATGTGCACTTCAAATGTTAAAAGTGTATTTTATACTTCACTTGCAGATAAAAGGCCACTTAAGTGTACTTAAAGTGAGTGCACTTTGTAATTATGTGGAATTAAAAGGTTTACTTAAACAGTTTAATTGTTTTAATAATCTTTTATTGTGCTTTAAAGAAGTAGTTATTTTGATGTGCTGACTAACATATAAAAAACATGTAATGTAAAATACTTGTTTATAATTATAATTTATTTTTAATGTATTAAAATAATTTATTTTCATTGTTATTCAGTATTACATTTAAATTTAATATATTTAATTACAAATATATTTAATACATGACATACAGTACAAGTTTCAAAAGAAATTAAGTTTTAGTTTACCATAAATTCTAATACATTCAGCAGGAAACTTTAACCATATTTCAAATACAATATAAATAATTATGAAATTACACTTAAAGATGCACTTAAGTCCTACATATGTAGGTCAAAAAAGCATTCTAAATTTCAACTAATTGCATGTAATATAAATTTAATATGTACACTTTTTAAAAGTACTTCTTTTTCACAAGAGTTACCAAAAAAATGGCACAAAATGCAAACATTGAATAAACAAAGCAAAAATGTTAAACTTTTTCTGAAATTATTGCTGAAAATAGCCCTGTTCCCAGAGCAGACCTGCACTGAAAACCCCCAACAAGACCTGCGAGCATTATTTCACAATTTCATCTCTTCTTTTTCTTTGTTTTCCACACTATAAGTCTGTCTGGTACAGAAAAAAGGTGTTGAGGACAAATATATTGCTTTGTCAGTTTGTAAATGCGGTCAGCTAAGCTCTGAATCTCAGGGTTCTTGCCGCAGAGGGTCTGGTGAAGTGGGCCGCCGCGTGCGATTCAGCACATTCGTAGACAGACTGGGGAAATGAGATGCTGTGAGTTACTGTTTAATAACACACGGCCCATAGTAAACATAACGGATGCTTGACTTCTTCAAAGAGGAGTATGATCGTCCCTCTCTTTCTGTCTCTCGTTCTCTCCTGTTTTCCCTCCGAGGCTTTCGTGATGGAGCTGCGTGCCTCCCCGCTCTCTCTTTCTCTCCCTTTTTCATATGCTGCTGATCTTTCTATTCTTTTCCTCCCTTTTTTCTCTCCAGGGAACTGCCTAGATCTCTGAAAGAGAATGTTCTGCTCTGTTCGTGTGCCGCTGCAGGCAGCTCTCTTATTTAGTATGCACATGTACATACATCACATCGGTTTATCATAGACGTGTAATGATATACGCACATATATAGTCGAGTAGCAGCTATCAGACAGTCTGTTAAAGGAGTCTTTCACTCAAACTTAAAAATTTGGTCATATTTCACTTACCCTTTAGACACATGATGTTCTTTTTTTTCCATGGAACTCAAAATGAAAACATTTGAAGGCTGTTTCCATGCTTTTTTCCATACAATTACAATAAAAAGGAACTTGAGAAGCCTTGTATGACATAAAAGCACCATAAAAAGTATCATAAAAGATTTGAGTTGTGTGCTGTATCCCAAGACTTCTAAAGCTGCGATTTTTGTGAGGAACAACAAAATTCAAATTACTTGACACACGTCTCTTATGAGAAGTAAGAAGTATCAATGTCCCATTTGTAAAGTGGTTCTTTTCAATGATCAGTCAATTAATTCAGTGCAGAAATGCGGTCTGAATGATTCATTCCCAGACTCAACGATGTGGTCGCAGCTCAATGGAGGAAAGATTATCATTGAATAATGACTTAAAGGGGTACTTCACCACTGGTGAAATGGACTTTCAATAAAACTTGGTTGCCTATACAGTAGGAAGGTGTACTATTTTATTTTATTTTAATTTTTATTTTTGTGTTGTAAATATAACTTATTCTGAAGCAATATTCTCACCAGTGTTCAATCACTGTATTCTTTTTTTTTTTTTTTTTTTTTTTACTTTTATAATGGGGCATTTTTTTCCTAATGTTATTAAATGTATGCTTCTTTTTTAAATTCTTAAAGACCCCCCTGTGGTGAAAATCAAGGTGTTTTTTTAATGTTTTTTATATGTCTATGTGGTGTTTTTAAGAGGGGGTATGGCCTTTTCGAGTATGGCCTTTGTCATGTAATAAAGGGCAGAATTCCTTGTATAGGCACTTCTC
Source organism: Ancherythroculter nigrocauda (assembly GCA_036281575.1). Taxonomy (NCBI): domain Eukaryota; kingdom Metazoa; phylum Chordata; class Actinopteri; order Cypriniformes; family Xenocyprididae; genus Ancherythroculter; species Ancherythroculter nigrocauda. The sequence goes on from VTFQ01000013.1 coordinate 8,575,468, forward strand.
CCTGATAAGCATGCACACACACCACCCAGAGCAAGAGCACGTGCACGCCCATCAACGCGCTTCGTTCGGGATACGGAAGCCGAGAGATTTTTAAACAATGGCTGTGTCCCAATTCAGGGGCTACACCCTTGGAAGGCTGCATACATCAATGAAGACAGTCTCATTTAAGAAAAATAACCATTAGATTGCAAAGTAAGAAAGAAATTACAGTATTTTACACCTCACAATGAATATCAGTCAATTTTATTACGGTTACTTTTCTTAAATATGACATCCTTGATGACGTATGCAGCCTTCAAATGCGGCCTCCGAAATGAGACGCAGCTCCAGTCACCAAAGGAGCGTGTTTTTGGTTGTTAGGGAAAGATGACCTTTTTCAGCTTCCCAAAGAACCCAGTGTTAAGGGAACAGTGGATGAAGTTTGTTTTTCTGGTGTAGCAATGGAGTTGTGCACGTATGTTTGTTTGTTCCCGGGATTTCGGTGATCGGCAACAGGGGGTTTCACATTGCATGACTTTTCAATACGAAGAACTGTCTGGTCTTGCGCGAGAGTGGAATTGTTATTAAAGGTGCCGTAAGAACGTCTTTTTAAAAGATGTAATATAAGTCTAAGGTGTCCCCTGAATGTGTCTGTGAAGTTTCAGCTCAAAATACCCCATAGATTTTTTTTTATTCATTTTTTTAATTGCCTATTTTAGGGCATCATTAAATATGCGCTGATTCAGGCTGCGCGGCCCCTTTAAATCTCGTGCTCCCCTCCCCCGGAGCTCGCGCTTGCCTTAACCAGCATAAACAAAGTTCACACAGCTAATATAACCCTCAAAATGGATCTTTACAAAGTGTTCATCATGCAGCATGTCTAATCACGTAAGTATGGTATTTATTTGGATGTTTACATTTGATTCTGAATGAGTTTGATAGTATGCTCCGTGGCTAAAGCTAACATTACACACTGATTTATAAAGAATGAAGTTGTGTTTATGAATTATACAGACTGCAAGTGTTTAAAAAATGAAAATAACGACAGTCTTGTCTCCGTGAATATAGTAATAAACGATGGTAACTTTAACCACATTTAACAGTACATTAGCAACATGCTAACGAAACATTTAGAAAGGCAATTTACAAATATCACTAAAAATATCATGTTATCATGGATCATGTCAGTTATTATTGCTCAATCTGCCATTTTTTGCTATTGTCCTTGCTTGCTTACCTAGTCTGATGATTCAGCTGTGCACAGAACCAGACGTTAATACTGCCTGCCCTTGTCTAATGCCTTGAACATGAGCTGGCATATGCAAATATTGGGGGTGTACATATTAATGATCCCGACTGTTACGTAACAGTCGGTGTTATGTTGAGATTCGCCTGTTTTCTGGAGGTCTTTTAAACAAATGAGATTTATATAAGAAGGAGGAAACAATGGTGTTTGAGACTCACTGTATGTCATTTCCATGTACTGAACTCTTGTTATTTAACTATGCCAAGATAAATTCAATTTTTAATTCTAGGGCACCTTTAAAAATGTTAAGTAGTCACTTAATATTAACTTCATGTTTATTATATTGTTGAATAATAGCAATATTAAGTTTCAACTCCCTTTATAATCATTAAAAAAGCATTAAATCTCAATCTCACAAACTTCCGTTATAATTAATGAAGTTGTCTATACTGCACTATGAATCATGTCTTTACTTTGTTTGTTATATTGAGAGGATTCGCAAGCTTGCATAACACAGCACTGTACAAACCCCAGCATTTTGAATGGTGTAACTTAAACGCCTCTGATTGGCCATTGGGTTCAAGAAATCATCAGTGATTGGCTACATTGCACAACGCTGCAACAATACTTTCTCTCTCCACACTCTCCAGACTGGAAACACAAATATGCACTGACAAGATTGCAAAATCTGTTTGGCCTGTTTTGCACCCTCTAGCGCCCCTGTTGATCCGGCCCTGATCGGTTCAGTCACACTGTTACTCCTAAATACTTTTTTCACAGTCGCACGCAGTAATTTTCAATCGCAGATGCGATTGAAATGGACGCACTGTGGAGCTCTGTACTTCTTGAATTAAATCGCAGCCTTTGATTTGATAATCAAGATTTCATCTTTATTTTGATTTATTTTGCAGCCCCATTTATTTATTTAATGTTACATTTGATTTAATTACTTATTAGCTTTTCATCAACTTACAAGCCCCCATTTGGGAAACCCTGATATAGAGTTATAAATCAATAGTGGACATAAAATCCCAGATGATTTGGGGTTGGAAGTTGAAATGTTTGAGTTCTTATTGAACTCATTGACTTTTGACTGCAGACTTTGGTATCTTGGCAAATGTGAGCACATCTCTCCTGAAACTGAAGGAGACACATTACAGAGACCTTTTTTCTCAAGAGAAACATCCGAGAAACAAGAGACTTCATCAGAAATCTCTACTTGTTCTCTGTTTACTGTAATTTCATTGTGATATTAAAGAAATCTCATTTGTGATATTTGTTTCTACAGGTTATACGTGGGATAGTAATGATTTATGATGTTTCAGCATAGTTTGGAGGACATATTTGGTTTCCATGTTTGGTTCAAGAGAATCTGTCAGAGCCATAAAATTATGGCAAGAACAGTGAGCTCCACAAGTAATTTCCACCATGGCAACTCAAACAGCATACAGACCTTAATAACAACAAAGACTGAATAAATGATCTCTGTTCTCCTCCCTCTATCTTCATCCACATTCCCTGTGAAATGAAAACATTTTTTTTTCAGTAAGCTAGTTATCAAACATATCTTTCTCTTAAAATGGGTAGATTGCAGAGACTGAGCTCCTAAAAAGTATGTAAGAAAACACCATGACATAAAAACACCATAAAAATTTATCAAAAGACTCCATACAACTATATTCTAAATCTTCTGAAGCAACAGACCAGAAATTTAAACTGTTATTCACTGAAAATCTTCAATCCTGCCATAATTTCATTCGTCAATGCTCATTTAATACTTGGCAGAGTTTGGCACTAAACATCATTGGTTTTTGCTTGTTTTGTATTTGAATTTCAGGCATCTGTATATCAGAAAGAAAAAGCTGGGTTTCATTAAGTTCACGTATTATAGAGGATGTAAAACAGACAGCTGTTAAGATATTAATCAAAAACATGAAGTGCAAACCGTGAAGCCGAAGAATTCCCATTAGACGTTGGTTATAAACTGCTTCCTTCTGGTCCGGTGGATTGTTGGAGACATTAATCTGTGAGAATGCAGGCTGAACACCCAGTGATCTGATTACTCCATTTTTTCTGGCTTTCATGAAAACCATTTTCCTATTTATTTGTGGACTTGCCTAATTCTTACAATCTAAATTCATTTGCTGTGGCATCAATGACACTGATAAGGAACGTGAGCAGAAAAGAAATGTTATGCAATTTATGATATCTGACTATGGTTTTATAAATCTTTGCATGTATGTCATGAGACTATAGGTGTGTTCGAGTTGAACTATACTTGGCTTCCACCAACAGGCGAGCTCTGCCAGTTGCAGGCAAACGAGAATGTACGTAGCACGTTTGAGCTTCCCGAAGAGGTTTGTTCTTGTGTGTTATTCAGGTTAGGTTGAGCTTCTGCTTATGTTTGCTGATCAGTGTTTACATGCGAGTAAAAGCCTAAATTAAATCTGTTCATCATAACAAGCAATCAATTCTCTTTAGAAAATTTGAACTAATCCACTCGATTCATATGGATTAGTTTTCCGATCTCTTTATAACATTTTTGAAGCGTCAAAGTGGTTGTTACAAAGACAGTCAGGAAATCTGACAGCATTCTGTCATCAAAAAGAACTGCTGACCCTGGAGGCTGTTCTTGTTTTGCTCTCGCGGTACTTTGATGGCACATGTGATCATGACGCGATCAGCAGTGGTGCTGATCAAAGTCAGACACACTTTCTAACCAGAATGCATTGTGTTTGTCAGGCACTGATCTGTCTGCTTTATCATCTTCAGTAGGAGAGAGAAGCAACATGCACCGAGTGGAAAGAGCTTGAATGAAGCATGTTTGGCTCTAGATAAAATATTAGGATATAGTGCCAAAAGATCATTACCATGAACGGCCCTGAGCACTTGTGGTGTGAACCGCTTTGTTTTGACACGCTGCCACACTTTACACTGTAGAAACAGTAAAATGGCAATGGCAATTTATATACATAGCACCATTAAATACATCCCAAGTTGACCAATGTGCTTTACAATAAAATTACTAAAAATCAGAAAAAAGCACAATAGTAAACAAATTAAAACAATGAACCAGTAAAATAATAGTAAAATATGATACAAGAGTACTTTAACCCTTTGAGCAGTACGGTCCCACATATGGGATTTTTATGCCTTATAAAACAATGGGGTTTTTAACTTAGACTTAAAACCGATAAAGATGAAGCTAGTCTAATATAATTGGGCAAGTCACTCCAGAGTCTGGGGCAGCTACAGAGAAAACACGGTCATCCCTACACTTCAGCCTCGACTTAGGGATGAACAAGAGTCCTCTGGTTGGATGACCAGAGTGATCTGATTGGATGGTGCTCAGTCAGTATGTCAGAAAAGTAAGATGGAGCCATACCATTTAGTGATTTATAAATGATTAAAAATAAATAAAAAAACAAAACAAAAAAACATTCGATAATGAACAGGCAACCAGTATCAAGAACGCAAAACTGGAATGATATGATCTCATTCATGAGCACCCATCAGAAGTCTAGCTGTAATTGGGACAAAGCTTAACAAGCTGATTCATCAAACACAATAAAAGACTGTTGTCATTATGTATTGCGGTCCAGTTGGAATCAAGCCGGTATTTGAGTATGCCTGCTCTAAAATATCAAACATAAAAAAAAGTGAATGAAAAAAAGAATTTGAAAAGAAAAAATAAATATAATAAAAAACATGTAAACATAAAACTAAACATCTAGTGACTTCACTACTCAAAATGAATAATCACAATATCAAGGTAAATAATCAACAGTTATTATTTTTGCCATAATCATCCAGCATCTGAATGTCACTCTGCTTGAATCATTATGTGTAGGCTCACTAACTGAGGAAGCGATTAGTGGAGATCATTAAATCAGCACACACAGGGACAAAAGCTGCTAGTCCAATACCTTTTATCATGTTTATCGTTCTGTGATAAGTGCTCTCTGCCTCTCTTTTCATTTTTTCCTCTCTTTCCACTCAGAGGCTGAATGTAATTAGTTCTCATGCACAGGTAGCAGAGAGTTGGGTCTATGAAACACTGGTTTCAGGGCTCCAATTTCTTGCTTCTCTCCGATTGAAATTCCACCTCTCGGCACTCCGCATCCCGTGTAACCGTATAAATATTATGTCTCCCTAGGAACACAATAGCGGTGTTTATTTATTTTTTTTTATTTTGGGCATGTTTTTTGCCAGGATGGATTTGAGAGGGTTTCATATTCTCAGGAGTGGATTACAATATGCCTGAAGGGTCTGTAGAATAGATTAAAGAGCACAGACACTCTTACACACAAAGATACAGAGTCTGTTTGTCAAACAGATCGCAACCTTCTCTTTAAATAGACAGTCAAAGGTCCAGTAGTTTCTGATATACAATGATATAAAATCTGAGACCACAGTGAAATATGGATTTATATTTTTTTTAATTTCTAAAAACTAAAAATTACGGATATAAAATGAAGAGCTATTTCATATTCTGCACTTTTTCTAGGTCTCTACAGTGAGTACATTTGTAACATTCCTTATGAAAATGAAATACACTTTTTAAAAAAAAGAGTATTATTACTGAAATAATATACTAGATAAAAGACTAAGTGTGAAGTGAATGAAAATGAAAATTCTGTCATTAATTATGTCATTCCAAACCCGTAAGACCTTCATTGATCTTCAGAACACAAATTAAGATATTTTTGATGAAATCCGAGAGCTCTCTGACTCCTCCATAGACAGGAATTTGATTACCATTGTCAAGGCCAAGACAGGTACTAAAGCCATCGTTAAAACATGGTCTGGGTCAAAATTCATGAACAAGGCCCTGTCCCAAATGGCACCCTAAGCACTTGTGGTCTTCTTGTGAGTCCGCGCTTTCGTGACGTAACACTTTTTTGACTGTCAGGAAGAAGTCTGCTGCGAAGCTCGCACTAGTGCGAGCTCAGGAAAGGTCCGCATCGATGGCGCATAGCAGCTGCAAGGGGGGCGTTCGCCTGTGGCAAACTGCCACAGATGAAACTCAAAAAAAGTAAGTTGCAGATGCTCAAAACCATCTTCAAAATCATCTTCATTAAAAGTAATGAGGCTAAATGATCTTACCAGTGCTGATGCCACGCTCTTTCCTATTGCTCATATTTGTTGCTTTCGGTGATGTGATCTCCATTAAATCTGCATATAGTGTGAGAATTGATTATCAGATTTATATCCGTTTTGCTGAGACACAAATTGTAAATGGAATCGTTTTGATAAATCAGATAGCTATCTGATCAGTAAAAACACATTAAGTGACCAGGTGTAAACAGGCCCTAAATATTATATCAAATAACACAACAACAGTTGAACTTTTTAAGTTCAAATTTAAAAAGTTCAAACTTTTTAAATTAGGTACTTTACATGTGCTTTGGTATGTTAGTCAATACATCAAAATAAAGTGCGCTTCTTCTGAAGCATGACAAAATATGATTAAAACGTAATGATGTAAATGTACTTTACATAGCGTATTTTTAAAAGTGTACTTAAGCGTGTTAATGAACAGTCATGGAATCATACTCAGAAATGTTTTCAATATATGTGCTTGCTAAGAAGTTTTGAGAGTTGCTATGGGGTTCTGAGTGTTTGTTTTTTTTTCTTTCTTTTTTGCATTTTGTGGTGTGTTGCTAGGGTGATCCAACCTCCCCGCACAATATTTTTTTATTTGTTTTGAACAGAGATCACAATTCTCCCACGATTCTAAATAGACAACTAAACAAAATAACATGTAATTTACTTGAGGTTTTGACAAATGTTAATTGCTGCATTTAATTCACAAGGTTTAATTAATCTGAATTATTAAAAAAAAAAAAAACAAAAAAAAAAAAAAACTTTTGAGTGAATGATTCAATGACTCACTCATAAATACTTGTTTCATTACTGGACGAATCAGCATTTTTTTGAACGAGTCTCTTGAATGAATGATTCAATGATAAATTTCTATTTAGCACTTGTCACCACCTACTGGTGTAACAATGTAATTGATATCATCGTTAGTTACTTTCAATAGCCGATTTGCTCTATTTTGATCGCTTCCATAGACATCAGTGTTTATATCCAAACTATAAACTTTTATCCCAGATATTCTGTGATAATATTAATATTTGTAACACAGAAATAATAATAGTGTGTGGTTGAAAAGACTGTGAAGCTGTTTCATACATGACAACTGCTTTTACTGGATCAACAGCAGTGCCAACACAGATTTCAATGTCCGCTGTGATCGTACTTGTCAAAGGCTTAATAGACAGAGCTGAATCGTTGTCATTTAGGAGTAAGATCGTGTGGGTGTTTGAATCGAGATCATGATCTTTTAATGATTAATCATGCAGCTCTACTATATGATTGCTTTCTTTTTCTTATATTTTTTCTTGTATTGCCGGTTTGCCAATTGCTTGAATAATTAAAGTGATTGAGTGATGAGTAATTAAATTGAGTAGAGTCAATTCTTTTTGAATTTAGTTTGTTGTTGAGAAAAAGTTACAAAAAAAATAACGTTTTGCTTTCCATAAAAATGAATGATGTAAGATAATTAGTTATTTTATGAGTATTATACACAGTGTGTATTTCCAACACTAGCCTCAGTGTGATGCAGTGCATTCAGTCACTCTTTCATGTACACTTTGATGTATACATAGGCAGGCAGACACAGAGACAAATACATGCAGACCCCTGCCTGTAGGATGTGCCACAGGTCTGACAGCTGCTTTCAGGACCATGACTGTCACATCCTCTCGTTCTCATCACCCTGAGCCCTCTATCAGTTGCACTCCTCCTGCTCCTCTTGCTAGCAGCACATGTTGCTAAGACCACACAAACACACACACAAACATAAACACACACACTCATTCATTCTCCTCTGTTATCTCACAATACTAGTTTCCTCTGTCTGGTTAACGGTAGTGAAAACCGCACACAGAGGCAGATATTAACAAATGGGCTTTACACCAGTAGTTCTTAAATTATGGGTCATGACCCAAAAATGTGTCAAGTCTGTTCTGGCCAGGGACAGAAGGGAGAAACAATGCTGAATGCAGTGCTCAATGCAGCTAACTCGTAGCAGAGCGATATGGCTGGATAGCAGCACAGCTGTGATTCGGCCGTAGGTAATCACAGTGTGCTGATATACAGCCATATCGCACGGCTACGAGTTACAATAGTTCAGTGGCACAAGTGAGTAAATAAATAAGTACAACAACAGAGTATCTTCAAAAACCCTCTTTTGTGAGGAAATACTTCTTTCCGCCACAGATTCAAATCTCTAGTTGACAGTTTAACAGTTGAGCCCAAGCCTCCGTTACCAATTCTAAAACGCCACTTTAGAACTAGTAACGAATAGGGCTGTAACAATACATTGATATAGATCGATACATCAATTTAATGTCAAACGATACGATGCATCGATGCAACACGTAAAAAAAACGATACCTGAGGTTATTTATATATTTAAAAGGCACCTTCGTTTTAACACTCTCCCATATTTTCACACAATGTCAGTATATGCGTTATCACCAACGTGTGCATTCTGGTTTAAACTACCTTTCAGAACTTGTGAAAGACGCTCGGGACAGTAGATGGAACTGTCACTGTCCCGATCGAGCCAGTGCTGAATCTTCACGAAAGTTTAGAATTTGCTTGTGTATAAAGCCTTGCAAAAAGCAGCGTGCACACATCTCAAACAGCGTCTGTTAGATCACAGCACTGGAAAATAGAGCACTATGAATCGCTCTTCACACACACGGTAAACTAAAATTTAAAACTGTTAAAAGAAAATTCTCAATAAACTGCTGCGTAGGAGCGCTGCACTCTGTGACTCTGTTTTGCTTCAAGCGCATCATTCTGCACATGGGATGCGCATAATTGGTTTGTGCCGCTCTGTATTGGAGCCTTTATAATACTTTTGCACAATGAAAGAATATTAATAGCCTGTCTTGTTCTGTCCTACATAAAATATGTTGTTGCTTCATTAAAAAGCTGCGTTATACATTTAAAAGAAATGTCCTTTAGTTTTTTTTAGAATATAGGCCTATATATAATATACACAATATATGCCTACAATATTTCCTTGTTTATCAGTTTTTTGACATTACACAATTGAGCACAGAAGCCTATACTTCTGTGCTCAAATACTTTCTGACTGTTGTTATCTCATAAGCTGTCATTAGATTACTGTTTAATTTTTTTAATTTTTTTATTATTATTTGTGGATTACCAAATCAGGGTGCAGGATGTGAAATTTTGAAATAATTGTTTATGTTATATATTTTAATTGCAGTTGTGAGTTAATAAAAATGTAACTAGTTGAGTAAAATAGGCACATAATATCATAATATTGAAATATTGATCGATATACCCCTGAATCTAATCGTATCACAGAAGTTTGTGAGGTATCGGACAATATCATATCGCTGGCTATGATAATCGATATTGTATCGAGTTGTGATGAACTGTCCGATTTACACCCCTAGTAATGAAGGAACATTGAGTAGCTTCATTGAAGCTTACTGTATTTCGTAGATTATTATGGTATTATGAGAAAGAGATTGACTAAAAGAGTGTATTACCTGCATCTAATATAGCATTCATTTTCACGTCGATGTCCATAATATTATATCCATTATAAAAAAATCAGTTTGAATGTCTGCTGAGGAAAGCAATCTTTGTCCTTTTAAAAGATAAGGGGATTTCCTACAGCACTAAAACAATTTCCTTGTTCTGACTCAGTCATAAAGAGAGTATTTGTCACCATCTAATGGTATAATAATGTAAACTTTCACTGATACTATTGATGGACCCTTTCTCAATACCAAATATGGCATATTATTTATATAAAATAATTTATTGAACAACATTTAAATTAACAACACTAGACATTATAAAAGACATAAACACAAGCAAACAATAAAACAATCAAATAAATAAAAAACACAAGCAAACAATTCAGTCAGACGTACAAAAGTAGCACTCCAGTACAGGATTTAAAGGTGCCCTAAAATCAAAAATTGAATTTACCTTGGCATAGTTGAATAACAAGAGTTCAGTACATGGAAATGACATACATTGAGTTTCAAACTCCATTGTTTCCTCCTTCTTATATAAATCTCATTTGTTTAAAAGACCTCTGAAAAACAGGCGAATCTCAACATAACACAGACTGTTACGTAACAGTCGGGATCATTAATATGTACGCCCCCAATATTTGCATATGCCAGCCCATGTTCAAGGCATTTCACAAGCCAGTATTAACGTCTGGATCTGTGCACAGCTGAATCATCAGACTAGGTAAGCAAGCAAGGACAATAGCGAAAAATGGCAGATGGAGCAATAATAACTGACATGATCCCTGATATCATGATATTTTTAGTGATATTTGGTAATTGTCTTTCTAAATGTTTCGTTAGCATGTTGCTAATGTACTGTTAAATGTGGTTAAAGTTACCATCGATTCTTACTGTATTCACGGAGACGAGAGCCGTCGCTATTTTCATTTTTAAACACTTGCAGTCTGTATAATTCATAAACACAACTTCATTCTTTATAAATCTCTCCAACAGTGTAGCATTAGCCTGTTAGCCACGGAGCATACTATCAAACTCATTCAGAATCAAATGTAAACATCCAAATAAATACTATACTCACATGACCTGATGCATGCATGCAGTATACATGACAAACATTTTGTAAAGATCCATTTGAGGGTTATATTAGCTGTGTGAACTTTGTTTATGCACTGTATTATAGTCGAGAGCTCGGGGGGCAGGGAGCGCGAGATTTAAAGGGGCCGTGCAGCCTGAATCGGTGCATAGTTAATGATGTCCCAAAATAGGCAGTTAAAAAAATTAATTTAAACAAATCTATGGGGTATTTTGAGCTGAAACTTCACAGACACATTCAGGGGACACCTTAGACTTATATTACATCTTGTGAAAGAACGTTCTAGGGCACCTTTAAGTTAAATATAGCCTAAATATAAAGTTATGAAACTTAATTTTCCCCATAACCCAAATCGTTTTGCTCTGGAACAAGTAATTGATTAATAAGACCAAAGATTGCCCATTTGATATACCCCAAATTAATCTCATGTTTAACCACTAATACATAAGAGTTCAAAATTCCAGAAGTTCGGCAAATTCAAGAAGGACTGGTCGTGATGAAGCTGTTCTCTGCGGGGACATGAGCACTGAACGGCTGCTGACAAACGGCCTGGAGCTCGCATGTGCCAAAGTGTCAAAACAATCAAAACAACAATTGTAAAATAGGCGCTATGTTTATATATGAGTTTATATTTGAAGTCTAAATAACTACATTCTCGGCTAAAAAACTCTTAAAACTAAATTTCATGACATAACAACAGTAGTACTTATTAAAAATATGATGGATTTGCTCAACCACTATGACAGTCACCGCAAACGCAGTGATACAAACGGTGAAACGGTACCAGTGATGTTACTGGGGGAATATCGCACGGCTCTCAGCCAATCAGATTTGAGAACCAGAAAGAACTGTTGTATAAATAAGATTATCACTAAAAAAAACTAAAGCTATACTAAACACTGAAGAAAATACTCCTCACACTATATAAAATACAGGTTAATTTGCAACAAGGATAAGCATGTTTTTTTTTGTAGCCAACGATTTGTTATAATTTCTTGGATGCAGAGAGCATGAAACCAAAAGGTAATTTTTCCTATTCAGCCTATATGTCATTTTCATAATTTGATGCATTGGTGGCCTTATCCAATTCATGGTAATATTCACATTTTGATAACATTTATGTTAAAACAATTTTGCTACTGTTGGGTCAACACTTGATGATAAGTTTAAATTGTAATCCTGAAGCGAACCATAACCACTGTGTAATACAAAGATGACAGTGGCAACAGGGCAAAACCTCTGAAAAGCTGTTATAAAACATTTCAATTAATGGTCATGCTGGATTACAGAAATGTGTGTTCTCAGAAAACAATAAATTAGAAATTTAAACTGATAAAGTTAAATCGCATGAAAATAATAAACTTTCTTGATGAAGAAGCACTGCAATGTCCATGAGCATGATCGCAATATAAATGATAAAACCATGCAGATGTTTTGTTAGTATTTGGCAGAGTATCCGATGCAGGCAGGAGCTGTTGAAGAAAGCGCTTTGCTGAAAAGGGTCGGGGGGCAGCGGCTCATTTGAATTTAAAGACACTGTGCATGAAAACAGCATGTTTTTGCTAGCACTCAAAAATGGTTATTTACAACATGGTATAATGATCTGTGAGGTATTTTGAGCTGAAACTTCACAGACACATTCTGGGTACACCTGGGACTTAAATTACATCTTGAAAAAAGGGTATAATAGGTTGGAAAGTTGGAAAGCTTGAGTTAGAATAGTTTGCGATTATAAATACGAGACTGTAAAGGTGGAATAGTGAGTAGGTGTGTTTAACTGTTAATCATGATGACGTTTAATGTCCCCAACAACCTTTGTAGTCCCATTTAACCACTTGTTAGCAAGACTTTATCAAGATCACGAGTGGGGTTGGGGTAATACTGATGTATACATTTAATAAAATGTGAAAATATATTGAGGTTATTTCATGCATTTAACCAAAAAAAAAAAAAAACAACAACAAAAAAACAAACAAACAAATACATTGACTTCAGGACGATGGCAGTGGAAGTTCAAAAATGCTAACTCTTTTAGGTTTTAGGACTCTGTATGTTATGCTAGTCTATATATGTGGTTGCTAGGTTGTTGCTTTCTGGTCCAAGTCAAAAGAGCCTAGACTCTAGGGATATGGTTATATGCACCGCTTTTAATCGATTTGGATTGTAGATTCCTAAAGTGCTGTTTATATGTGCCCTAAACTTTGCAATCTAGTTTAAATATTTGTTTGCATTCGCATTACATACATTCTCCAAACAAAACTTCAGCACATGCACAGTGCATCAGTCACCGCAGAGAATGCCGTAAGCGTAATTGGCATATTTGCCTTGAATACCTTTTTTAAAGATATGTCAAAAACCTTTTCTAGCAGATATTTAGCAAATATTCAGTCTCTTACCTGTTCTTTCCACCTGCTACCATGTTTATAATGTACAACGTAAGACGTAAATAAACATAAGCACCACAGCACTGCAGATTTGGTGCTAATATTACAAATATTTTCTAATTTAACAGATTATTTCAGATCTATGCAACCCTCTCAATCAGATCGATGTTTACATGAAGGCTTTTCAGTCTGATTAAGCTATCAATCTGATTATTAATGGATTATTAGGATGCAAATAATTTCGCAATTGCAATAATTGTGAAATATAAAGTCACAGTTATCTTTTTTTAGTCTGAAGCAGAAATGAGAACGATTTTTAACATTGAAAAGCTTTAACACTTCAGCTTTAAACCAACAGCTCATTTAAGATCTTTGTCTTACATGAGCGTGACCCACAGCACACTGCCTAGTGTGCCTCAGTGGAGCGATGTTACTTTACAATATTAATCTACCGTTGTGTTCGTTTTCAGCAAGAGCAATGTCACGTGTGTGATACCTCTAAGCCTTCGCACGGTTTGTGCTGAAAGCCGTTTCTTCTCCTCCCTCCAGGAGTCACTTTCAAAGTGATCCAGAGCTTCTGAGCTCATTAAAGCTTAATCAGAAAATCTATTTTCAGGTCACTTGTAGCTCTGTCAGGAGGATTTCCAATGAATAGAGGGCACTGTTTCTCCACAGCCCCTCCGCCAAAATGAACATGTAGTATTGTCAGACCATTTCAAATGTGGTTGGCATACCTACAAGAAACATCAGGTTCCTCTTTGCCTTAATATGCTACATCTGGTTGGTGGCAGTTATCTGTGTCACCATGTAAATATTTTATAAAAAATGTCTTGTTTAATCTGGTGAGGGACTGTAAAAGGTAGTGACACACATGGCTGTCACTGGGATCTTCTCTCAATATGGGACAGTTCTTCACTGGCCAATGTTCAACTTGTGATACATGTATCTATCTAAAAAAAGATGAGAGACAGAGGATATTGTACAATTGTATTTTATTGATAATTGTACAACACTCTTCCTTTATGAAATGTCATCTTGGGAAATAATCTACTGTTTACACCAAGTAGGGACATTAAGAAAGATTCTGGAATGTTGCAATTCTGTTTCATCAACTAATATAAATAATGTTGAGGGAGGTGTCAAAGAGTTTGTAAAAGCATAGAAAGATTCACTGATGTAGCATAAAATCCTGTCTGATCGTAAAGTGCTGTTCTGTGTTGTATCATTTTAGCAAGCATCAGTATTGCTCCTACTTATGGTTAAGTATAAAATTTGCATGTAATCTATCTGGCACTGTGTGTGAATGATGAATGATACCTCAGACTGTGCGGAGAAGTGAGCTATTACATCTCTGAGTGTTTGTCGGATAATAAAACAAGTGGAAAAATCTAGTGGTCGACCAGATTTGGATTTTTTGGGGCCAATAACCTAATTTTGCAACATTGTAAATACGTGCCTCTACCTACATTTTTGCACAACTATACATCTTTGCATACAATTCACTGCAGTTTCCAGCTGAAATGAATACTAGTGGCAGTAAAACAGAAACTTTTATTCCTTTTCACACAGGGACAAATGATAAATTAATAAAGATTTATTTTTATGCAGTTTCTTGCACAATACAATGTTATGACCTCAAAACACTTTTAAAGTTGATGTAAATAAATTTTTTATGATAAAATACATTGCCATTCATGGGTTTATCTTCCCCAAAAGTAAACATTGAGCCTCCCAGGCACCATTAAATCATTGAGAGCGGTCTTCTTAGATCCTTCAGTCTCTTTTTCAACCAAAGAAAAAAGTAAAATATTGGCTAGTTGATCAGCCTGACCAAAATATTGTTCTATCACTAAAACAAATCTCATAGACTTACATTGAAGGAGGGAGCATCTTAAACAGGCCTAAGATGGTTTACTGGTCTTAGTTGGTCTTTTAACCTGGGGTGTGTTTCCCAAAAGCATTGTTAGCCTGCTATAGTTGCATGGTCTGTTGTTACTAACATAGTTCAACAATTCTGTGTTTCCTGAAACCAGCAGCGAACATTTGCAAACAGCATTGCAAATTTGTCTTTGGAACTACAGCTCTTGAGCTGTGGTTAGAAGCATAGTTTATGTTAGTTAGACATGTGGACTTACATAGATCATGGCCTTGTGGAACAATAGAGTGCATTGGTGCCCGACCTCTTTTTCAATGACGCGTGTTCCGTAAGTATTTTTTTTTCCATTCATGTTTCCAACAGGGATTTTAAAAGTCTTCGTTAAAGCATTATAAGCCATGAACCAATCAGATATGAAGTGAAGCACAACACTACAAATTTTGATTTGAGTTAAAAAAGTTTTTGAAAATTGGACAAAAAGGTACAAGACTGTGTACTTCAGTGAGGGGAAGAACTACAATCCCATGAAGCCTTGTGAACAGCATAATCAAACTGTAAACAGTGGAGAAAACTACGCATACATACTTTTTGTATACTTACATTATATATACATTTTTAAATTTATTTCAAAATATGTATGTATATACAAAAATTTACTGTAGATATTTTAAAAGGGTGGAGAGATGGACGTGTTGCCTTTTTTCACTCTGATTTGTGTAATTTTCTGTACAATTTTTGTATTTTATTTTATTTTTTACCAGGAATTCCACTGTTAAGCATGATTATTTAAAAAATATTTTGACATAATGCAGGCTGATCTTCACCAGAAGCAAATACCATGGATTTACAACCTCGTAGTTCACATTAGGTCTGTTTTTAAAGGTTTATAAATTATCGTTCAGAAACAATTTCCCTATGGAGAAATTGAATGGAGTTTCTACTTCTGGAACCCGACAAGAAATGATGTATGACTGTCGTTACCAATCAAAATGCATGTTCATTTAAAGCAATGTGTGGAACAACTTTAGCAAACACTCCTATGGGTCGTATTTCAGGGAAGTGACAAACAACCTATATAGGCATATTGGTTGGAGAACATGTTGGAGATTAGAGGAAACCCGCAATGAATCTAACATTAAATGAAGCAAAACGACAAGGAACAAAAATAGTGAAGTAGTGTCCTTAAATACCAGCAGTAAAAAATTACTTTGTGAAGAAAGCTCCTGACTAAATGAACCCATGTATACTAAAGTGTATGCCAATTACATGCATGTAAACATGATTAAAAAATTAAAATGGATTTTTTTTTTTGTAAATGAAGCAAGTTATGTTGTTGTAAATGACTGGACTTTTGGCTGGTTTTAGAGAGGTTTTGGGCAGCACATACTAACGGGTCTAAGCACTGATATACACACACCCTAATGTCCAGCCTAATTCAAATCTTGTTTCATCCCAATGAACTTGTTTGAACAAACACAAATGCATTTCATTTTTTTATTCCTAACCTAGATGAGTCAGACAGTGGAAAAGTAGTTTGATAATGATGTCAGCATGCCATTCATAGCAAATTTGAATATTATACTGGCTATTGAGAGACAGACATTGGAGTGGGGTGTGGAGAATTGTGATCACTCCCAGTCCTGAAGGCAAAACTTCCCAGCCCAGTAATATTTCCAGTAATATTAAATGGAAAAGCCTTCAATTTGCCGCTACAGCAAAAACTGCACCACAGTCACCCGTCCCTGTGCTGATAATGATGTTGGGTTGAACACACATCTCTCTCTTTGTAGGCAATAATCTCAGATGGTGTTTAAATAACTTTGCATATCCATGTGCTGGCAATATTGCGGCTGGGTGGAAATAATGTTGGTTAGGGTGGTTTTGGTCAGCAGCTACTTCATGATTATTCTGTCTGTTAAATTATATTCATCATTCTCCATCATAAAACTGAAAATGTGCAGATGTAGGACCATTTTCTACCTGATCTGAAATGACTTTGTTGCCGTAACATAATGTAGTCAGGTTCCTTACTTTAGATATATGTGATTAAACCTGACTACATTAGGATACACCAGCAATACTGTAAATATATAGCCAGTTAATTTAGTTAAAAAGTAACATTTGACCTGATAATACACTTTCTAATTCTAGTAATGTATCCCTTCACTGCCCTTTAAAGTAAAAGTTATTCTATATACAAGTATTGGACTACATTTGTCTCTATACTGCTACTTAAACAGCGCTTATGAGTCATTGTTCAAGCCTTATTTACATAAATTAAGACTTGAGGAACAAAGGGAACCATTTCACACAAGGAAAATGCTGCTATCTTTACAGCAAGCTAACAGTGGGAAATGTAATTCATGCAAATGAGGGACACAGATAAAGCCTTCTTTTGTCTAACATCATCTATCTAATGGCTAAATTTATCCACACAGCTAATACTAGGTTTTGAGACAATAGTTTTTGGAATATATTTTTTCAGCAAATGTTGTTAGGGAGCACTGACCTGCTGCTAGTAAAACGCGGATTAGCGGAGATGCTCACATCTTATCCAGGGATATTTATGATATGATTAAGATTGGGTCTCATTAACTGTAGTAGCGTGCATACACACATATTTGTGTGTAAAACCTGTGTGTGAATGTTTCACACAGAAATTGATTCATCAACAAGTTTGTAAAATTGGGTTAATGTTTGGAACCAACCCACAAACAAATGCAAAAAGCACTTGTGGTGGCATCAGAAACTTGTAATTAAGAAAAAAATATGTATCTATATGTATAAATAACAATAACTAAGAGACCCTAAACTAAATCTTATTTCAGACTCAAAAAATATGCATTATAGCTGTGACAGGCACTGCATAAAAATATAGCTGATCATAGGCCTCTATAAAAGGTGTTTTTTTGTTTTTTGTTTTTTAGCTGGTTTTGAGAGTGGCAATCTTGGCTTTACAGAAAGATTGTTCATGCTCTCAGGGCAAGAGCACATCTTTAGAGAGCAATACATTTGCAGAGAGAGTGATGAATCGCTGTACAGAAGATGGTTTGTGCGTGCATTATGCTAATTGCTAACTATGGGCATGAGGTCCCTGATTTAAAATGAATCTAGATTAATTCACATTCAACTGAAGGTAAGATAAAATGTATGCATGTACATGCCTGTAAAAAATGACATTAGAACTTTGTTTGTGCACATAAGTACACAACACACATAGAATTATTAGTAATTGAGACCCAATTCTATGTCTAGCACATACATTCTTAGTAAGTAGGAGTCTAACCTATATCTGTAGACATTCCCCTATTAGGACCCTGTGGGAAATCATAAACTTTCTATGTTAAATCTAATACGTCTCTTTTGAAATGCAAAACGGGCAACTGAACAAGGCTAAATAGTCTCGGCTATAAATTACAAAACTCTATCAGTTTTTATAGAGATAATTCACCCAGAGAACACATTTTTCATACACTAATATTTAGAACTCCCGTCATAGTGGTAATTGGTTTGAACCATCAAAGAGTATTTTAATAAGAGTTCATTAATTAGATAGAGATGGTCTTGTTACATTATGTGCCCTTGTCTCCCGGTTGAGCAGAAAATTAGTTCATTTTGGCTGTAGAAAGCTAGCACAAGGCTTTTGAAGAATTATTTTGATTAAATTTAAAGAGCAATATGCCTTTAATTGTCAGTTTTTTGCACCTGATTTGTGGAACATGTTGAGAGCAATAAAAAGTCTCATTGACTTTCCGTTCTTTGTTTTTGTTTTTGTTTTCCAGCAAGGACTGAGGAGAAAGATTGAAGCACAGTCACCTGGATATACACCCAAGCAGAATGGCCTCTCCTGTGGAGCATCAGGATCTGACTTCAAGCGCCTTCGTATGGAACCCAGCTCTTTTCGACCTGGTTCCTGTGTTTTGGCTTCAGGGCAGACTCAAAGATTGGTTGGGGATGCCACCCAGGGTAACATCCTTCGAAGAAAGGATACCTTCATGATGCCTCATGGAGTTGGCAGCGATTTATTCAACATAACTCTAAGGGATATGAAGAAGGAACCGATTGAAGTTCAGACCTGTGGCCAGTCTTCCACAGATACTGCCACATTGACGTTTGACTTCAAAGATGAAGTAACTGGACAGATTGACCCAGAGCTCCAGGACTTGTTCGATGAGCTCACCAAGACCGTGCCATCACTGAATGATCTAGAGCTGGAGAAGATGTTAAAGCAAGATGATGACTTTGGTCTGGATCTGGGCCGACCCAGTTCAGCTGGTGCGGCTCCTCTATGTATTCACCTGGATAAGCCAATCAAGACAGAGTACTCACCAGATTTTAGCCATACGGCTAGAGGCTCTCCACAACTAAGACCAGCCTCTGCTGGACCTTCCTTTTCCATGGCCAATGCAACTTTATCCACCTCACCCATCACTTCAGGGCACCATGGACAGGTACCTACTGGCGGTCCCTCTCGAGGTCTTCCGTGGCCTGAGATGTCACATGCTGAGCAGCTGAAGCAAATGGCTGCTAACCAACAGCAGCCCAACCCTATGCTTCACAACCACCAGCAGAGTCAAGCAGGAGGTGTTAGGAACTGGTCTTCTGCATTAGGTGTTCACCAAACTCCTGGCTCTTTCAATCAGGAGACTCTTCCCGGTAATGCTTCCCTTTCTCAACAGAGACTGAACACTCAAAGTGCCGGTCAGGCCAAAGGCATGTCCAACTGCTTTCTCAAGCCCAATGGATTCAACCCCTCCCATCACATCGACACAAAGGTTCTCAGCAGCAAGCCCCTGCTGCATTTCAGCCCTAAAGCACCACCTTCCACCACGGGCCAACAAATGCCCATCATGGCTGCTCCACCTAACAAAACAACCATACAACAGCAGCCATCTACAGCAGGCCAGGGCTTGCACTTTCAGAACTGCCAGCTTCCCATGCAGCCATCTCCCTGCCTACAAACTAAGCCTTTAATTCAAAGGCCTCCACTCAATCAGCATGGTGCTGGAATCAGTTTCAAAATGGCACAACAGAGACAGGTAAGAGACTGTGTTTATGGTCCTTTTAACGATTGTTGCTTGTTTGACAGTATGATATGTTCCCACTGATATCTTGTGTAAAAGCCACAACACACTGGGTCGCATTCACTAACCATCAGGGGTGTAACGATTCTCTCAATTTCTTGATGCATCTATTACAAACCCACACACTGCCCTCTTTATCACCTTTCATTGGATCATGCTCACTCTCTGTTTCATCTGTAACTCTCATTGACATTTTTTCTGAGCAGCTTTCTGAGCACATTATGTTTGCTTTCTCATCAGGACGGTGATTGACAATAACATGAGCAGCTCTTTCACACTATAGTGCTATAGACTCGAGTTAAATGACCATTGATAAAGCTGCCAACTCGTTGCATGACCACTACTACTGAAATAAGTTGCTTCATTGCTCAAAAACCTCACCACAATGAACAATCTTTAGCAGTTTCTTACTTATAACACATTAGCCCCCGGTTGCACAGACAAGGCTGAAGCTAAGCCCAGACTAAAATGCATGTTCAAGCTGTTTCAACTGAAAGCTACTTGCACTGGCACATCTTAAAATATATCAGTGCCATTGTTTGTCTCATAGTGCACACCAGCAATGTTTTTTCTAGAGCACATTTATAAAAGGTACTTAAATGTTCTAATTAATAGAGCTGGCCCCTAATTCATCATTCATCACCGATCAACGTCAACAACTCTTGTGTTTGTGTGGAGAGTGTGCTTACTGTATTACATGGAGGTGCCGGTGCGATCACTTAAAATACTTTGTAATTTTTGGTCATACAGATAAGAGTATTCAAAACTGTAAATGGTTTGCACAAAACAATAGTTTATTAATAAATTATTAAAATGTTCAGACAGGCTCCTGTTTTTTCACGACACATTCATAATCATTATATTTGCGGGGGTGCTGCTGTAAACTTTATGTATATGTTTGTGTGTTGATTAAGCTATTTATTACATATATAGGTGATTAAAGGCTCATTATTATGATTTATATAATTTATTAATATAAATGCGCAATTAGTCGTCTAATCGCTTAAAGGAACGACTACTATTCAACTATAAAATTCTTTAGTCGGGGGCAGCCCTACTAATTAAACTATGGCCTAATTCTGGCTTAATCTAAGCCCTATCTGTGAAACCATGCCTTAAAGAAGTATTTACATAATCCTATGAATGTACTTAAAAAATACAGAATCGGATCATTAACCAAAATCAAATCAAATCTCATAAGATGAAAACAATCTGAATTTGCAAAAATCATACCATCATATGATTTGTGAATCAAGTCGATTTGCAGTCTAAATGATGTTTTATTAACAAAGTTCAGGAGGAACATGTTC
Organism: Ancherythroculter nigrocauda; assembly: GCA_036281575.1. NCBI lineage: Eukaryota > Metazoa > Chordata > Actinopteri > Cypriniformes > Xenocyprididae > Ancherythroculter > Ancherythroculter nigrocauda. Next base: position 8,597,037 of record VTFQ01000013.1, read on the forward strand.
AAATGATCTATCCAATCAGTACGAGAGGAGGCCTATATGTATGCATAACCATCTTACCTATGTTCCTCAACAGTTTTCTGGATCCCTCTGCCACCCCGACTCCTTACTCTCAGCTTGTTCCTTACCCAGACAGGAATACAGAGGGAGTACTCTGGGTTTGGGCCAAAATTCCGAGCTCAGACCCTGATCCCCTTGGCCAGCATGCCAAATACGCATAACCTTTACTCTATCTGATTATTTCTAAGTGTGAACTCATGAACCAAATATTCACAGCCAAATATTCACTAACCATTTTCAATACATTTTATTCAACATTTTATTCTGAAACCACACATCACAAAAATCAGATACTCCCAGTGGTCTTGTAAATGTTTCAGCATCAAATTTTTCAATATATTTTAGGGTGGCACACCTGTCATTGCTCGAGGATATTGCTGCGCATGCTCTTGGGGAGTTTTTTTCATTTAGAATACTCAGAATTCAATAACATTAGTACACGGTTAGAACAAATTCATCTGTTGTGATTATTTCAGAATTTCTGGTTGAGAAGTTCCACGCAATAATTAGTGAATGACACCCACCGTGCAACATGAACTATCTTTGTGTTAGACTGTATGAGACTTTGGTCAAATAATTAGCTTTGCTACATTTTCTATTTAAGCACTTTTTTTTTCTATCATATCACATTTTCGCTGTGCAGAGCAGGTTGTTCTTTACACAATAGAGTCGTAGTGTCAAAACCACACACCCTGCTTTCTTTCCATCTGTCAGCCTGTTGTGTTAGCCGTTAGAAGTCTGCCAACTCAATGGCTCTGCACTTTGCTGTAGGCCTGTTTTTCATTTTGTTTTTCCTGATTGTTGTTGGTGTCTAGGCGGGTGTAGGGTGCCTTGAATTTGTATAGCCCCTCAAAGCAGTTTGATGGCAGCCTGACTTTCTAGAGCATGGAGGATTAACATGCGAAACTTCTAATTTCTCCGCCTGTCACAGTCACTTGCCGTCAGGGCATAGATGCGCACAGCGGGATTTGCTAATTGGAGGTTGTTAGCTGCAAGGGACAAGTTGTGGAAAATGACAGTAATCTGCTTAGCCCAGTGCCTGAGGTTGAACCACTGATTTGTTATGATTGGGGAGCTTTAGAACATCCCCTTTTCAGTTTCATATAAACAGTATCTCTCGACTTTTTTTGTGGGAAACGATAACGGGAACCACACAAGAGGAGTCATCCTTACCCACTCCAAAAGCATGTCAGGAGGGGAGGGTGGAGAGACATGCTTGATTCTGACACAAAGATTTTGTTCAATCACATGAACATACAGCTCTTTTTGCAGCCATTGATGGGAGAGTTGTTTAGGCTCTTTAAGGGCTTTTTCAGTGGACCTTGTCTTGTGTACTCTACAGAATAGGCTACCTCTGTTTGCATTTTTACAGTATATTATTACAGTATATTGCATATTGTATATCAAAACACTGCTTCTAGCCAAGGACATTTACTAAGCATCGTTGGGGAAGCCACTCAAAAAGTGTAGCTAACTAAGCTTAACAACTACTCTCTAGATTAGCTAAACTAATCACTGCACCTAATTGTGTTGAATGTGCACTTGTAGTGTACATTAGCATATTTTTTTAAATAAGAACTACTGGCAGATAATATATGAACGAAATATAATACTGTTACGTGCTTAAGGATGTTCATTGGAATGAACGCAAGATTTAGGTGAGATGCAGCTGTTGCAGTGTGAGGGAGAACAAAACAAGACAACAAGGGATGCAGTTATAACTTGATGTTTATTAACACGGGGAAAATTAAGACAACACAAGAGAAACATAAACTTAAAAAAAGTAAGAAAAAACGAGGGTGTCGCCAAACAAAAGAAATAATCATAACAAAACCCATTAACTAGCACCCACGCCCCTAAACTACAAAAAATACAATGGAGGCGAACACCCACACACTAACTAACATGAATTACTAGCTACCAGGTCGAGCCGTCACGCACTATACGGAATTAACAATTGTCAGTGAGGTTGAGATTAGCACTGAGCTGTCCATAACAAAGGGTTCATTATTTGTCAATCAAGTGGTTAACAGATAATGACTTCACACCAGCATACGAATGGGCACATACATTTAACACGAGAAACTTCTAACAGGTTAACTATTACACGAATACAACAAACAACTCACAGAAATGCCATCTCAAACCACAGACTAAGTGAACAGTTCGCAGACACGTTAGGATGGCTGGCTCTGGCTTCACAAAGGTGAGTGAGGTCCGAGCCCAAACACTCACTCCAGGTGGAACACCGTCAAGGCCCTTTAAACGATCAGCCACCCGCAGATTGGCAGAACACGTCACGACGTCAGAATGTCATGACGTCACCAAGACGGTTTTCCGTCCAATAAGATCAACCTAAGGGAATCGACAGATAGGTAACAAAAGAGAGGGAGGGAAAAAACAAAATGCAAAGCATACGTGGAACGTAACAATACCAAATATAAATCTCCAGCCAATATAATACCATAATACTTTTACATTTTATGTCAAATTAAAAGTTTAATGTAAAGAACACTTTAAATCCTTGTTTTATTCATTATTTTGTTGTGACATAAATGTTTGTGCTTGCATTCAGCAGTACACTTTATCCCTTTATGCTTATAGTTTATACACTTTATTTATATTTCAAAGATAATAGAAGTAATTATGAAAGTAAATGAAGATGTACATAAGGCCTACTTAAGTGGTGAAAAAGCATGCAGCTAATTGCATTTAATATAAATTTAACCCTCAGGGGTCTGAGGATTTTTGGGGCCCTGGAGAAGTTTTGACATGCCATGACATTTGTGCTTTTTTCAGTTGTTCATAAACATATTAATGGAAAAAGTGTCACTACACTGTATTCAGCACAATCTAGGCTACAATAATATGTGAGGAACATGTATGTGCATGTTTGTGTTTTTTAAGGAATAACGTTTATGCGTGGTTATTGAAAAAACAAAAAACTTAAGTCACTGAAATAAAGCAAAAAAAAAAAAAATTAAATCTTTGTTCACAAGACTTCTGGGTATTTGAGGTTGTAGACTAGAGTTTTTGCTCATATAAAACAATAGAGAGATTTAAATTTTCTAAAACATCTTTGGTCAAGAAACACAGTATGCGTGGAGGCGTGAATGATCATGAATAATGGGTGATTCTCACCTGAGAAGACAAAATAATCGCATAAAGAGCTCTAATGAGCTGCATAAATAATGAGCTCTTTCAGACAGGTAAGCTGTGAAAAAACCCTCTGTTGATCATGTCTCAAATCTCATCATAGTGTAAATCAAACATACAGAAAAAACAGCAATACTGTGAAATATTATTACAATTTAAAATAATGGTATTCTATTATATTATTTAAAATATAATGTATTTCTGTGATGCAAAGTGTCTGAACAATTATGTTACCTCTATGGCATTTCATATAGGCTTTTAGCTTAAAAGCATGCACATTTGGAGAAATATTGATGGATTCTCATATGTTTGTCAATTTTCTATACAGAGGAGTTATATTTATTCAAGATTTATTGTCATTACTATGAGCGCTGGATACTGTGTTTTCAATTCATACTTGCAGCCAGAGGGCGCTCTGCACCTTTAGTCCACAAATGCCTGCTAAAGAAGAATAGGCAATCCAGGAACTAACTGAACTAACAGAGGCCAGAGATCGCTAACTATGGCTATTCAAAACACTTTTCAAGACAATAAATACACGATTGAGACGATGTATGCATGTATTGACTGAATTTGCATCTGAATAGCGCTGGCTCCGTGGGCGTGGCCACATTAGCGGATAATGAGCTGAATCAAGGACTTCTGACATGGCTCTCTTTTCATACAGATTACATAAACACAGAATATTTGTTTTCGATTTGACTTGATTTAAAACCTGACATTTCAACGTTTTTTTAGACATAAGTCTAATTTTTTTGTGATTAGTATTCACTAAGTTACAGTTAATTTTCTGAGAACTATCAGATTGGAGTTCGTTCAGAGGGAGACGAGAGGTCATGCATCATGTTAGTTTTCTTTATTTTACAAAAAGCACAACATTTTGTTTTTACTCTGAGTGTACACAAATAAAAGAAGATATTCCACAGATTAAAATGGTGTATAGCTCTTAACTGTATGTGCAACATTGACAGAGTATTTTGAGTCTCTTTCACACTGGTTAGAAAAAAAACGCGGTGATCACGCCGGCGTGACCGCCGACCCGAGGGAGTTAAACTATAATACATTTTCATGTAATTGCAGTTAACTTAAAAACTAAGCATTCAAAAACATGACATTCAGTTTTGCAATGAAATATATGTATATTAAAGTATATAAAAAAATTAAAGTTATTTTCGTAAAAAGTACTGCTTTTAAAAGTATGCTAAAGTGTACTTCATTTTCACCATGGTGTAGTTACACAAGCTACATATAGCAAAATTACTGTAGCATGCTACGTGTTTGCTACTTCATATTTTATTTGAAATGAGCAAAAATATATTTACAACGTAATATAATTAGTCTGTGTGTGTGTTCTTGTATACATGGTTTATGAGGACACTTCATGTGTTTTCGTAAACCAAATGGCTTAAAAAACAATAAACTGTGTTTTTTTTTTTTATTTATTTATTTATTTATTTTTAATTCAAAAACTGCAGACAGTTTCCTGTGATGGGTAGGTTTAGGGTTAGGGGTATGGGTAGTGTAGGGGGATAGAATATACAGTTTATACAGTATAAAAACCATTACATCTATGGAGAGTCCCCATAAACCTCATATACAAGTGTGTGTGTGTGGTGTGTGGTGGTAAACTCTGTGTTATGGGGATTGCCAAAGATGGCAATATCTGAAATCCTTGTCCTTGTGGGGATATTGTTTGGTCCACATTAGGAAAACAGCTTATAAGTAATGTTTTTTGAAAATGTAAAAATATATTCACTCCGAATGATTCACTGAGAGATTCAAACTGAATTGCGAACTGATTCAGAACATTTTAAATTGCAATTGACCAGTCATTTAGTCATTTGACCAATTCATGAAAATAACCAACTCAAAAAAATATTTGTTTTGATTCTATACAGAAAATGCAAAATTACAGTTAGAAAAAAAACTAAGATTGTGGTGATTGTCAAAAATATTCTGCTTTAGCAATAAATATGTTTCACTATCTCCTTGCAACTGAGAAATAGTTAAAAAAGGTAAGTTGTTTGCTATTTGCTGTGTACAGGTATTGCCCAACATTGCTTTCTAGAGTTGAACTGGCTTCATGATTAATATAGTTTTTCCATTATTTAACTTAAAACTTTATGAAATTACATGATTGTGTTTTGATATTTGGGAGAATGTGAGTTTGTGGTTGTAGAGATGATACAGCGGTGATGGGGTTAAGTATGCTGCACCAGTGGAAATGAAGCCAGAATGTCTGTTCCAACAGGGAGAAAAATAGGCAATGGACAGTCTTCCCACAGTGAACTGAATTAGTAATGCCATGGAAATAAAGGTTCCGAAATGGTGCCGTGATCCCACCGGAGCCCTCAAGAACTTTTGTTCAAGCTGAATTTTATCCCACTGTGTGCAATACACAAAATGCATGTAAAGAGACTAGAATGTTGGGTCTGTTTCTTGTTCCCTTGTTCCCTTGTTCTCACAGCCTGCTGATCAGTTGTCAGCCTACAGTAAGAATGGCAAACAGGGAATCTGCGATATCACAGGCTGTCATAAGAATCGAATGGAAATCTTTTTTATTGCCTGTGGAGAAAAAAATGTACTGCATGCACTACCTGAGAGAAGAAAAAAAAAGCCTCAGACAGTAATATATCACATTGAGAGACCTGAGTGCCCCAAAAACTTCAAGCAGCGCCTGATACTTTCTGATTAAAGTGCTGTTACACTGACTAGTCAGTATCTGGAGGAGCGATTCAAGTATTTATGGCTCTGATGTCAGACTGTAGCTGCGCTACAAAACCTAGTGAACTGCCTAGCACTTACTGCATAGCAGCCATCTATGGTAGCATTGTAATTGCAATGGAAGCTCATAAGTGACTGAATTAAAACTTAATTAATACTTAGTACATAGGCAGCGGGGCTGTGCATCGCACAAAAAGCACCCCCACAGAAGACTCGACTCTCAGTTGATTTAATTGTAAATGATGAGCAATAACAATGCAAAAAGTGTATATACACACATAAATTTTGTTTAAAACTGCCAAGGTACAAAAATGTTTTTAGACTATCACAAAGCAAATTAACTAACAATTCTAAAATAAATTAAAGCTGCAAGCAGCGATGAAAGGGCCCTCGCACCCGGGCTCACCACCACCCATTGGCCTTAGTAAAATAGTGAACAGTGGGCGACATGCATGTAAGCGAGTGAATACAGGAGAATTATGCCAAAGTCATTTCGAAATGCCACACTTCCTGTGGCCAACAGGTGGCGCTTTGACCGTCACTGAATATTGCCATGTTGATGTCTTCAGACAAGGACTATCATCGAACGTGAAGTTTGTAACAGATCGGACATTGTATGCCTGAGTTACAACAACTTCCTGTTTCTTTCGTGGCGTTATTTACATACATTAGCACTCAGCTAAGTGTTGCATAATTTAACGTGTTTCTTGCATGTTTGGTACTTCGTGGCATAATGAAACGTGAATCTGGTAGTGAATTACAGTGTAAAGCATGCCATTTCCTGTTGCCAGCAGGTGGCGCTATGGCTAACTGAATATTGTCATATAGATGTGAAGTACAACATCTGGAAATGGCAAAAACTGCACAAATTTTGCAAAGAAAATTCAAAATATCTCACTTCTAGTTGGTCTTCAGATTTCACTCCAAGAGACTTTTTTGTAGGTATCGGGCTGTTAGATGTGTGTACCAAATTTCATACCTGTACGTGAAACGTAGTGTCAGGGGCACTTCGTTGAAATTTTTTAGGTGGCGCTATCGAGCCATTTTGCCACACTTAATTCTGACACCCACATCAGACATAAATTTTCACCACTTCTGACGCATCTGCAAAGTTTCATGAGTTTTCGAGTATGTTTCGGCCCTCAAAAAAGTGATTCACCTTACATGGCGAAACATCAGACTTTGTCGGTCACCACGGACACGCCCTTCAACGAAAACTCAAGATCTTTGCAATTTAACATCTCAAAGGCCTTAAGATTACACTGGCCATATATGATGTGCTTCTGGTTTAATCTCTATGAGGAGTTAATCACAGTGTAAAACATGTCATTTCCTGTTGCCCCCAGGTGGCGCTATGACTGTAACTGAATATTGTCATATAGATGTCTTCAGGTCAGGACTCTAATAAAACATGTGAAGTTTGGGGCAGATCAGACATTGTATGCCCGAGTTACAACAACTTCCTTTTTCATGGCGAAACATCGAACTTTGCCAGGCCGCCACGGACACGTCCTTCAGCGAAAACTCTAGATCTTCGCAATTTAACGTCTCAAAAGCCTTTAGATTAGACTGACCAAATATGATGTTGATCTGATTAAAGCTCTAGGAGGAGTTCGTTAAAGTACAACATGTGGAAATGGCAAAAACTGCCAAAATTTTGTAGAGAAAATTCAAAATATCTCACTTCCTGTTGGGTTTACAAACTTTGCACCCAGGGGCTTTTTTGTAGGTATTGGGCTGTTACATCTGTCTACCGAATTTCATAACTGTACGTGAAACGTAGCACGAAGGGCGCTTAATTGAAATTTTGTAGGTGGCGCTGTCGAGCCATTTTGCCACACCTAATTCTGAAACCCATATCAGATGTAAATTTTCACCACTTCTGATGCGTGTGCAAAGTTTCATGAGTTTTTGAGAATGTTTAGGCCCTCAAAAATGCGATTCATTTTGGAGAAGAAAAATAATTGGCTGAGCAATTCCAATAGGGTCCTCACACCATCGGTGCTCGGGCCCTAATAAATAATATAAAATGTGAATATAAATTTAAAATATTTTAATACATTTTATTACTTATTACTAGTCCACTGTCTTGGATTTAGTTTTTTCTGCTTGTCATGGTGCATTCTGGGATTTTCTTCTCCGGGATTTTCTACGGGGGCAGCTCACTAGATTTTGAAAAAGAGCGTTTGTTTCATATCTAAACATTGTAGGGCACTGAATGAACAGATAATGCAGACCTGGTAACCTTAGTTTTAGAATCTTAACCAAATCTTTCCAACAACATAAAAAAAAATGACTTGCATGTAACAACCACCTATAACACCCAAGTCAAAACAGCCTCCGTTTCTGTGTTATTTTGATTATTTTGAAATTTAAGAAAGAAAGATCGAACCCTATAAAGCCTTACTGCATCATATTTGATACGTAGATTAGTCTCCAAATTATCAACGTTCAAAACTTTGCTGAAAACACACTCTACTACATGCCCTCTGTCATCTGTTTGATGACTCTGAGTTTACACATTTTTAGCAAGTAAAAGGCCTTTAATTGTAAAAACGTCCCCCTTCAGGTCCTGGTTCATGTGCCTTTTTTGTTGTGAAGTAAATGTAAAAATAACTTTTGGTAACACTTTAGTTTAGGGTCCAATTCTCACTATTAACTAGTTGCTTATTAGCATGCAAATTCCTAGGATACTGGCTGTTTATTAGTACCTATAAAGCACATATTAATGCCTTATTCTGCATGACCATATTCCACATCCCTTAATCCTACCCAATACCTAAACTTAACAACTACCTTACTAACTATTAATTAAAATTAGGAGATTATTGAGGCAAAAGTTGTAGTTAATAGTTAGTAGGGCTGCCCTCGACTAAAGATCTTTCTTGTCAACTAGTAGTCATTCATTTTAAGCAATAAGTTGACTAATCGCATGTTTATTAATAAGCCATATAAATCATTATAAAGAGCCTTTAATGCCTATAGCCCAATTAGTGTTAAAGCATACTCATAAAGCTTGCCACAGCGCACAGGCAGAAGTAATGATTATAAATGCATAGGGGAAAAACAGCAAGGAGACCGATTTAACAATACTTAATAATAAACTAATGTTTAATGTAGTTTTGGCTGCAGTGACGAAATTGGCGATGTTGACTCGTCATCTCCGCAATAGTGGATGCACCTATATGCATGTTTTGCACTGATTACATAACCTGAGAATATTTGTTTTCCATTTGAATTGGTTCATTTAAAGTAGGTGGTCTGTGAGGCAAGTTTACATGGAGTTTTGGTTCTTTTCTTTTTTCTTTTTTATGCATGCTCAAGTTCACAGAGATAGATGGCAGAAAGCGCACCCTGTTTGCTTTCATTATTTTACAAAAGTACAACGTTTTGTTGTTATTGTGAGTGCACACAAATAAAAGTAGACTCGACAGATTCAAAAGATGTATTACTCTTATCCGTATGACCAAAAATTACTTAAAAGTATTTTAAGTGCAGGTGATCGCGTCAGCGCCTCCATGTTAGCTGTCATGCAGTAAGCGAGCTACGATTCAGCTTTCATACCCCACACTAGAGTTGTCAAAAGTACTGACTTCGGTACCTAGTTAAAATTTAAAAAATTTGAGCGCTGTTGAGCGGATTCATAAACACCTCTGATTGCCCATTGTGTTAACAGCTCATCGGATATGCCTGTGATTGGCTTCAATGATCAACGCTGTAAAAACGTTGTAAATAGTCATAATGAAGCTCTTCACCAAGTGCATGCACAGATATGCATGGGAGCGTATGAAAGCAGGCGTCCATCGCGGACAAGTCCATTGTTTTCAAACGTTCCCGCTTTCAAATTCAAACACTTCCGTGTGCTTTCAAACGCTGCCATACGTTGATCATTGTTGCCAATCACAGACATATCGGATGAGTGCATCAACACAATGGCCAATCAGAGGTGTTTACGAATCCGCTCAACAGTCATATTTTTAAAATTTCAGTATCTATTGATACCGAAGTCTGTACTTTTGATAACTCTACCCCGCACAAACACTTAAATAGCCCACATCGTTCTAGGTTAATGTTAAAGCGAGCAGCCATGTAAAGTTTCTACTACCAACATGGTTCAGATGAAAAGACATATTTGAGGTCGATGAATGATAGGCAAGCGTCTGTCCATTACAGGGTTAAGTTTTATCACCAACCAAGTAAAATCATTTCAATTGTATCTCTTCGCAGAAAGACCAACATGATTTTTTTGTATCATTCACACAAGCAGTATAATATAGAATATATATCTGATAAGGGAAATGAAAGTTTGAGCCTTACGTTCATGTTTTCTCACACTCTACAGTGCTGCTCAGAGCTTGACTGAAGCTCTTCATTAATGCAACTTAAATGTGAGTGGGAATGAGTTGGTTTAGCATGGGGGTTGGGGTAGAGTGCCAGGTTGTTGTAGCCGAACTACGAGAGGAGCGCATGTTTCCTGGGAAAACGATCTGGGGCCAAGTCCAGATGCCGAGCTGCTCCCTGGGGAGGGCGTCCTGCCTCCAGTCGGCAGGAAGTGCTGTGAGAGCAGCGGGGCCCGGGCCTGGAGTCCTGTCAACTGCTTGTAATGCTGGTGGAATGGGAGCCTAAATCACATCTCTCCTTTATGGACTCCGCGGACACATGTGGTATTCATTTAACGATGCACTGGTGAAGAACGAGGAGGGAAAGAGAGATGGAAAACAGCTTTATGACACATCAGGATCACAAAGAGTGGATTACAGAGACGGCCACACTAACGAGGCTTTAGCTCCCCCACATAACAAAGGTTTGACTGAGGCAGTCGATTTCAGTCAAATGTGAACACAATCTGGCTTTGTGGTCACAACTTATGAGAATGGTCTGAATTTCTCACGGTATCGACTAGTGGAGGGAGTTCAGATGTAATGAATAGACCTGAACAGAAGTGAATAACCCCTTTTTTCTGTATTTTGGACATAGTCGTCACCATGAGAGCTTTTTTTAACAGTATGACATGAACTTTAACCATGTTAGCATGTGTGGAATGTGATGAGAGGCTTTACGTTATTCAAATACGTGGCATTTTTTCTCTCTCTCTTTCTTTATTAGCATTAGCAAGCATGCTTATGGGTTGATAATGTGATGCTATTTTTTTCCTAAACTTTAAAAAAGTTGTAAATAAAACAACAAAGATGATTGAAGTACGTTTTACAATAAAATACTATTTTAGTTTTTCTGCTTCAAAATTTCAGGACTAATTCATTGTTACATGCAGTTTGTTTGGAATCGTTTATGAAATTTACTTGTGAAAATGGTTTCTACACCATTTCTACAATGGTTACTTTTTTCAGTGTACCTATAAATTAAAAACAAAATAAATATGCAATTCATGCATACAATGACTTGAGTACCTCTTCTACGACAAGTATGTTCATTTCTGGATTAGTGTGCGAATGGAATAATACTCGGGTAGATATTTGTTAAATGTCACAGCTTCTGGGCTCGAATCTGCCGTCGTATACTACTAGGTATGTATAAGTATGTCTGTACCACAAATTGTAAAAAAAAAAAAAAAAAAAAAAAAAACTCATTTTTCAGTGACGCAAGAGTCACATTTACAGGGGAATATCCAATCTGTCTGCTTACACGGCAGGTGCAAACGCAAGTATCCGATTCATATCTGATTTATTTCCACATTTGAATGAGGCCTGAAATCTGTGAATATCGGAATCCACACGCCTTTTTCCTGCTTACACTGTCGTAGCTCATATCCGTGAAAATCGTAAATGGGTCACTTGAACCATGCAGTGTAAATGGGGCCTGACTGATAACATAATGAAGAAAAAATAAAAGGCCTCATCAATTATAAAATTATTTGAATGAGAACTTTATCAATTGCTGTGATTTGTCATAATTATTATTTCCCATTTCACTGTTTATTTGAAAAACTTTTGTCTGCTAAATCAAGATCATGAGTTGCGACCAATAGGGTTGGGTATCACGTTTTAAAGTACCATCTGATACTTAAAAAAAAAAAAACCCCACAAAACGACAGTGGATGACATTAAAGAATGGCTTTCAAAATTACAATTTTTTTAAGTTGAACAGTATATTAAAAGTTAAGTACACTTAAATATATAAATAAGTAAATACAAAACACAACAAATTTACATAACAAATTCACAGTAAATCCTAAGCCACCCTAACCCCAAAACAATAATATAACACTAAATAACAGTTACAGTAGAATTTACATTTGAATTTGAAGCAGTTGATCATGTGATGCACTGAATATTTCAATCGACCGCTCAGGCATTTAAGTGACACCGAAATCTGCGTTCTGATTCAGTCCGGTACGTACCGGTCATATAGGTACCCAAGCCTAGTGACCAATAAACGTGGAAAAAACATTAAACAGGAAATTATATCATAGAGAGGACCTGTGACTGTGTCAAGGTCAATAGTGTAAGTGTCTTAAAATATCATATAATTTGATCTTTTATGAAAAAGTCCAGGCGGTAAAATGTCATGTGGCACGACTCCCTTGTTAATAATAATATATTTTATTGTTTTATAAAATAATGATCAAGATGTGCTTACATGTAGTGAAAGTCTAGGGGAAATATGGTAATATTCTTTTTTTTTTTTTTTTAATACATAATTTGTGTAATTAAATTTAAAAAAATTTGTTAAATGGTATAATAGTGTCATATACCTATTATTTTTTCATATACAACTTATTTTTGTGTCTATTACCATCACAATCATGTTCTTTTCTGGGTTTTTTTTTTTAGTTCTGGTCTTAATTTTCATTGTCATTGCCTTAGTTCTTGTCATTCGTTACTTACTATGGTTTCTGATTAGTCCTCACCTGTTCCCTGTTCTGTTAATGATCACCCTCTGTGTATTTATGCCTTTGTTATTCGTCAGCTCTTGGTCTCTCGTTAACGTTTCTGTTATTTTTTGTGTTGAGTACGTTCTTGATGTTTATTAAAAGTCTTGTTTATCGTCATTCTGAGTCACGCATCCTTGTGGATATTGCCACACAGCCTGCATGTGACAATTATAGTTTTTTTTTTTTTTTTTTTAAATAGGTCTGTATGTTAATTAGGGCTGGGATAATACATCAAATCTTGATTTGCGATACGAAGAATCTGGAGTGTTTCTGATATTTTTTAGATGTATTGCGATTCTCTCTCGAATCGATTCTGAGTTTAGTTTTTAAACAGCAAATGGCACTACTATACGTGCTTTAAAAACACTCGTACACTGCCTGCTTCCAGTTCCTCTACACACACCACTTAAACCTAGAATAATCATTCTTAAAGTTAAAGATTAAAGGAAATTACAAATCGCGCATCATAAAAGCATTCTGAGCTGAGGTGCAAGTATATTTAACCACATGACTGAGCCGAACGCACGAGCGCTGTCCAGCAGTCTTCTTCGTGAGCATTTGAGAGTGCGCAGTTAAAAACTAGCCTAGTGCGTCATCTGAGCTTAAAAAAGCTCAGAATCGATTGATTCATTGTATCGATTAAGAATCAATGTATCGTCCCAGCCCTAATTGTCACGAACGGCAGCGAAGCTCCCTCGATCGGCCACCGGAGGTCTCACTCTCCCGAGTACTAACTGGACTACAAATCCCAAGCGCCCACATACCTGGCCTGATTACGACGCACCTGTTTCACGTCAGCCAGCTATTTAGGCCCCACACACACACACGCACCTCGCGAAGTATTGTTTGCCCCGCAACAATTTCTGGCGTTTATTACTTGTTTTCTGTCTGCCTGTGTATCGACCTTGTTTTGGATTACCGACCTTCAGAGTGTTTTGCCGCCTGCCTGTTACCCTCTTTGCCTGGACTGCGTTTCTGATTATTTGCTGCTAGCCCCGATCTCTTGCCTGGTTATGACCACGATTATTGGACTGTCTCTGACACTGTTGTTTGCTCTGGTGATTCGACCCACGCCTGCCTGTACTGTATTCCTGTTGTTTGCCAATAAACCGCTTATGGATCCCAACCAGCCTGAGTCTGCGTCACACTAATGGTAATTTGTCATTTTAGTACATCATTTAGTACCAGTTGTCAAATGTGCATTTTTTTTTTTAAAGCAATCTGACCTACGATATATGCCTAAACTTTTAGAACTCATCAGCAACTACATAAAACACCTTGGCCACATTTATAGTCACATTCTTGTCCTCTTCCATTTTTTCCCCCCATTTTTAGAGCAATTTTCTCAGGAAGAGATTCATTTTACATTGTGAAAGGAGCTTATCAAAGCTCCGGACTGAACTCACTCACCCTCTCATTAATTATCAAACATCCCAGAGCCGATCCATCAGGGAATGTGGCATCTATGAGATCCACTTAGAAACCATGCATCTCTAGAAAGTGTTCTCTCTGAATAATCTCTGTCACATACTCTTGTATTCTTCCGTCTCTGTGGTCTACTGTGGAATTCCTCCCATGACAGAAGAGTTCTTTTAGTGTTTTCATTTCTGGACCTCTTGAGTGGGGCTTTAGAGGGAGTTTCTCTCCTTAAGACATCTGTTCTCAAATTAATAGCCTCGCGTAACGCAGTGGGGTTTCAGTAAAATCCTTTCTGCCCTGGGAAATGTTTCGTGTCAACACTGTGATTGACACTGTATACACAGTGTGTGTTTGGCCGTTCGGGCTGACATTCTCAAACAGAGTTTGTTGAGAACAGAAGCCTACAGCCTCTGCTGGTTTGCAGTTTTAGATGCTCCTGCGAAATCAGGGCAAGTTTCTCAGGTTCAGCCTTGTTTATAAGTACTTCAGTTTACTGAAGCTATTTGACTCATAACTATTACTTTTTAGTTTTGATTCAGTGCAAAGGTCTATAGTTTCTTAAAACTTCTGTCAAAATTTACTCACTCTCATGATGTTCCAAACCTGTATGACTTTCTTTCGTAGAACACAAAAGGAGATATTTAGTAGTAGGGCTGCCCTTTATTAGTCGACGAGAAAAGGCTTAGTCGACCAAAATTGTATTAGTCGCTTAGTCGCAGGAAGAAGAAAAAAAAAATTCACAGGAAGTGGCGAAGTCATGCAGTCTGTGAGGGACAGACTGTTAACAGCTGGTCTATGTGGTAATAACAGTACATCGGGCAGGACATCCAAATGCTCGCCTATCATTCATAGACCTCAAATATGGCTTATCATCTGAAACATGTAAGTAGTTACAACTTTGCATGGCTGCTCGCTTTAGCGTTAACATAGTAAAATTGCTCTGGGTATATGGGATTTCAAGTGTTTGTATGGGGTGTGACAGTATAGTAGCTTGTTTACTGAATGACAGCTAACATGGAGGCGACGATGCGATCACTTGTACTTAAAATAGTCCATAATTTCTGGTCATCATACAGATAAGAGTAATACATGTTTTGAATCTGCAAAGAGTCTACTTTTATTTGTGTGCACTCACAATAACAAGAAGACATTGTGCTTTTGTAAAATAATGAAAGCAAACAGGGTGCGCTTTCTGACATCTCTCTGTGGACTTGAGCACACCGGAAAAAAAAAGAACCAAAACTCAATGTAAACTTGCCTCACAGACATGAAAAATACATCTATAGAAAGCGAAATGTCTTCTGTTAAATGAACCAATTTAAATGGAAACCAAATATTCTCAGGTTATGTAATCTGTATGAAACATATAGGCGCGTGCACTACTGCGGAGATGACGATGCCCTATTTAGTAAAATGTCCAAACTGCTGTTTTCCATACATAATGGACCATGATTCCATTTAATGGCCAGTGACAAAAAACACCATAAAAGTAATCCATGCAACTCATGCTTTATATTCCATTCCATATATTATATATTTGAATATGTGTGAGCATGAATGATATTTGAAAGCTATGTCAGATTTTCAGCTAAAATAAAGTCATGCGGTTTTGGAATTTAACACTAGAACCGCCAGGTTCTAGTTTGGGTATAACAACCGCCCGCGTTGTTATACCCAAAACTGCCAGCGGGTAAAATTTACTCACGCACACGGCTACTGTTTTGATATGGGTAAGAAATGTATTATGTCACTGTATTGTGCCACTGTCTTCACAAAGTAATGTCTAGAGTCATAAAAAAAATAATGTTTAGTCATCAACTATGTTTTTGTCCTGTTGTTTTATGCTGTTTTAAGCAGGCTACACTAATCACTTTTTGGTAGCTAAACCAGCCTTCAATGACAATGAGAATTAGAAGGAAATAAATACATATTTGAGTGGTGTAATATTATAATAAAATGTCATTAATCACAAATTAAGATAACCCATGTTATTTAAATTTCTAAAATATCCTGAATAGACAATAAAGAGCAATAATAATTATGCACTGCATAAGATGAAGCCTATGATGCAACGACAAATAGGTTTCAAATTTTAATTTGTTTAGTTATGTATAATTTGAATAAGAGAACACCACCAATAAACTTGGGGTAATTATAAAAAAATTGTATTCATTATTCATTCTTTTTATATTTTATTCATTACATCATAGATCGGAAATTTCTTTTGGGAAACGGGCAGACTAGAATAAATAGCACTCATAACTCATGGCATTTAGTGCCTCTAATATCTGTTTGGCATCCATAAAATTGCCTTCTTTTATCCATTGTAACTAAAACTGATTAAAACCTCAATCTCAGTGGGTGAAAGGCATTGCCTAGTAACATAGAACGTTAAAACATAAGCGGCGTGAAAATGGCAGTGCAAACATGAAGGCATATTTGGGTAAATTTGACCCGCTGGCACTTATACAATCAAACCAAAATTTATTCAGACACCTTGAACATTTCATTCATTAATACAGTTTATTCACTATAGTTTAAAAATAGTAATAAAGTATAACAAGATCTCAGAGTAACTGTCAGAAAAAAAAATAATAATCTCAATTATGTCAGATAACACTGTAAAAATAAAAGATAAAGCATGGTCAGGTCAGAGTTTGAATAATTTTTGTGATTGCACTTTATTTTACAGTATGTGCACTTACGTGTACTTACACTGTACTTACCCAAGAAAGTACTGGTTAATATAAGGTAACTACTTGGGTTAAGATTAGGTTTAGGGGTAGGATTAGGGTTAATACATAGTTATTGCACAGCTATTGTAATTACTATAATAAGTACGTAGTATGTACATGGGGAACTGGACTGTAAAATAAAGTGCTACCATTTTTGGTTCCAAATTTTTATCAATTTTACTGGTAATCCACTGAATGATGAATTTTTGGGTATAATATGTATTATACTAGTAAAAATATATTAAAATATTAAAAATGTCCGAAAGATTTTTGGTTCGACTAAGGATAAGTATAAAGTATAAATGCCCTTTTTTTTTTATATATATATAATCTGGTTTTAACTAAACAATTTTTAACAACAGGGGATTGTAAATAACACAATTTTAGTAAAAGTTATTTTATTGAAAAAGTATATTTTATTGAAAATCTGTTATGTACATTTGAAAAGCAGTCACAGGTAAATTTTACCCTGTTCTAGTGTTAAACTTATGCATTATACATTGAATCCATAGCAACTTTGCATTCAAGGTATACATTTTATTAGTTTATGCATTCCTTGGGAATTGAACCCATGACCTTGGTGTTGCTAGTGCCATTATCTGCTGGTTGAGTTACAGGAATGCAATTACGGCATGTCATGACGGAGAGCAAATAATGACACAGAATTAATTTTTGGGTGAAATATTGCTTAAATGTAAGAGGAAATTATCAAAATCAAGAAGTTTATTATACATTAATTATGGCATTAAAAACAGATGTTTAGCAATTCTGTTTTCTGACTACCAAAGCTTATAATAAAAGATTAAAAAAGATTATTTTATGGTAGCTAATCTATATTTGTATATATACAGTAGCTGGACAACATCTTTTTAAAGATATCACTGAATTGAAAAACTACTTTTTCCCCGCCAACATTTTCTTAAAAAGTTGCCAGAAAGCACCAGCATTTTTGATCATATTCACAAAATTTGATTTATATGCTGTGCGTAAGCAACTTGTGCGTAAACAACTTCTGTCTGCACCTCCAGGTTTATGCAGACCTTCTTGACTTGTTTGTTTGGATCTGGAGATTCTGTATTATTTCAAAAGATCATTAACAGCGCCTACCGTATAACAGTGAAAACATGGATTGCCGGAAAAATTAAATAGCAACCATTGCAAATTGCAAATAGATTAAAACATCATTATAACAAAATTATTACTTTACAAAAACACATTACAAAAATATAAGAACATATGATAAAACTTTTTAACAAATAGTTTATTTATCAGTGAGAATTACTGCATTATGATGGTGGAACTTATACGAACGTTCAAAATTGTTCGCAAAATCGCAAAATCCTGTACGCTGTTCAATCCCTGTTATACTTAATAGTTAAACAACCTTGAAACCGATAATGGCGTCTGTTTTCATAATTGATTATAGTAGTGCTCTGCTCTCATCCAAGTGAGTTTTAATAAGTGCTTTGAAAAAGCAACTAACATAAAATATCACAGCCTCCAGTAAGAGTGCATTTCAGCAAAGTGCAAAAAACGGGATAAGTAGGCCTATGAGATTATCTGTTATTGCATGCCTCTGCCCTGTGGCTGAATAAATCTGTCCTTTGCTGGCAGCAATTGGGTTGTGCCCCATAGGATCAGTCTCATAAGAGTGCAGCAGGGCCTGAGCACGACTATCAGTCATACAGTAAACCTGTGCTACTGTATGCAAAAAATCCTCACGAACAGCTAGTCCCAGCTAGAGACTCATTGACCAGGGTGTCTACCAAAATTCCAGTGATTTAAAACCAAAAACTGTTTACATGTTTAAACAACAGTCTGTTAGACTGTGCTTTCTAAATAATGTAAGAGCAAGCATTTATTTACAGTCTGTGTGTCACTGCAGGCATATTAAAACAACAGGATGTTTTGAGAATTTCTAATTCTAATTTGTCCTCCCTTTGGTACCATTATGTCCCCATTATGGATATAGCCATGGACGTGTTTTCTCCAAGTGATAGAACAGTGTGGGAAAGGCTATGGAAAATCCCTATCACCACACACAGGAAGTCACATGTGAACAGTGACTGTGTAACATCAGATTCACTGTAAACAAATCTCGCCCTCTAGTGGACTAATCGTTCAATCACAGTAGGATTTAATGCAGCAGTCAGTTTGATGTGCAGTTTAGATAATAATAACACGTTATCTATTTGTAGGGAATATCTCCAGGACCTCGTTTACCAGCGAATGGGCGTCCTGCAGATATAACAGGCCAGGCTCAACAGCAGAGGCCTCCAGTTCTCAGTTCTCAGCAGAAGAACCCAGGCCAAGACCAGAGCATACAAAGACAACTGGGCCAACCGCAACACACCATCGCTGATACAGTGAGTGCTACAGTTTGGAAATGTCAAAATATATATGACTATTTTTAATGTTTTCTGAGATGGGAATGAATTTTACAACTTACAGAAAGAGCACTACCTTGTTTTTTTAGAGACCAGAGCTAGTTGTTACACTTTTACTAAGGGGAGGTTTATTTTTCAATAGTCAATTCCTGCATGTACGCATATAACTTAAAGTCATGGCCAAAAAATTACTATTGAACCCTTAAATACCTGTACGTTACCATTTGAAACTTGGCAAGTTAGTAAGATCTTTTCATATATATTTTTGAAAGAAGGCTCTTATGCTCACCAAGACTACGTTTGTACAAAATACAAAATACAAAAAAAAAAAAAAAAAATACAGTAAAAACATGAATATTGTGAAATATTTACAGTTTCAAGATTGGCTGTCTTAAATATATATTGAAATGTAATTTTTTCCTTTGATTGGAAATCTGAATTTTCAGCATCATTACACTTGTCTTCTTCAATATCACATGATCCTTTAGAAATAATTTAGAAATTATTTGAAATAAATAATAAAAATAATAAATAATGTTATACATGTCTTTTCTGTCACTTTTGACCAGTTTAATGTTGAATAAAAGTGCAAACCCGATTCCAAAAAAGTTGGGACACTGTACAAATTGTGAATAAAAAGGAATGCAATAATTTACAAATCTCATAAACTTATATTTTATTCACAATAGAATATAGATAACATATCAAATGTTGAAAGTGAGACATTTTGTAATGTCATGCTAAATATTGGCTCATTTTGGATTTCATGAGAGCTACACATTCCAAAAAAGTTGGGACAGGTAGCTATAAGAGGCCGGAAAAGTTAAATGTACATATAAGGAACAGATGGAGGACCAATTTGCAACTTATTAGGTCAATTGGCAACATGATTGGGTATAAAAAGAGCCTCTCAGAGTGGCAGTGTCTCTCAGAAGTCAGGATGGGCAGAGGATCACCAATTCCCCCAATGCTGTGGCGAAAAATAGTGGAGCAATATCAGAAAGGAGTTTCTCAGAGAAAAATTATCATCATCTACAGTGCATAATATCATCCAAAGATTCAGAGAATCTGGAACAATCTCTGTGCGTAAGGGTCAAGGCCGGAAAACCATACTGGATGCCCGTGATCTTCGGGCCCTTAGACAGCACTGCATCACATACAGGAATGCTACTGTAATGGAAATCACAACATGGGCTCAGGAATACTTCCAGAAAATATTGTCGGTGAACACAATCCACCGTGCCATTCGCCGTTGCCGGCTAAAACTCTATAGGTCAAAAAAGAACCCATATCTAAACATGATCCAGAAGCGCAGGCATTTTCTCTGGGCCAAGGCTCATTTAAAATGGACTGTGGCAAAGTGGAAAACTGTTCTGTGGTCAGACAAATCAAAATCTGAAGTTCTTTTTGGAAAACTGTGGCGCCATGTCATCCAGACTAAAGAGGACAAGGACAACCCAAGTTGTTATCAGCGCTCAGTTCAGAAGCCTGCATCTCTGATGGTATTGGGTTGCATGAGTACGTGGCATGGGCAGCTTACACATCTGGAAAGGCACCATCAATGCTGAAAGGTATATCCAAGTTCTAGAACAACATATGCTCCCATCCAGACGTCGTCTCTTTCAGGGAAGACCTTGCATTTTCCAACATGACAATGCCAGACCACATACTGCATCAATTACAACATTATGGCTGCGTAGAAGAAGGATCCGGGTACTGAAATGGTCAGCCTGCAGTCCAGATCTTATACCCATAGAAAACATTTGGTGCATCATAAAGAGGAAGATGCGACAAAGAAGACCTAAGACAGTTGAGCAACTAGAAGCCTGTATTAGACAAGAATGGGACAACATTCCTATTCCTAAACTTGAGCAACTTGTCTCCTCAGTCCCCAGACGTTTGCAGACTATAAAAAGAAGAGGGGATGTCACACAGTGGTAAACATGGCCTTGTCCCAACTTTTTTGAGATTTGTTGATGCCATGAAATTTAAAATCAACTTATTTTTCCCTTAAAATGATACATTTTCTCAGTTTAAACATTTGATATGTCATCTATGTTGTATTCTCAATAAAATATTGAAATTTGAAACTTCCACATCATTGCATTCTGTTTTTATTCACAATTTGTACAGTGTCCCAACTTTTTTGGAATCGGGTATGTACAATTTTATTAAAAACAAAAAAGTCTTACTGACCCCAAACTTTTGAACGATAGTGTTCTTTAAATTATTTTCATTTAGGACAGTTTTGAACCAGGTGTTAGACAATACATTACTGCTAGTTACTGATATACACTACAGCACTTATGAAACTTTCCTTTGTGACAACTAGCCCCAGTCTCCCCTACATTTGTGAATTTGAACCACTGACTGTTTGTTCAGTTGTAATCTATGGAGTTTTTATTCCTAAACTTGTAAATTATGTCCTTTTTCTATAAATGTTTTTAGGAGAAACTGAGCACACAGGATCAGTTCAGTCGTCATCTAACACGACCTCCACCAGACTATAAACACCCACGCAATGCAGTTGGAGCTCAACAGTCAAGCTTATACTCAGGTGTGGATTGTATTTTTAGTGTCATAATATGGGAAATATCTAGTTCAATCATGAAACTGTGTGCAGGCTGATAGGTCCTATACATGCAGTCTGCTAATAATTGCATCACTTACTGCACAAGCTAATTGGCTTCTGCTGATTTTTTAGCCAATGAGATTGCTTGCTAAAAATTTTGATATTCTGGTTCAACCCCT
This sequence comes from Ancherythroculter nigrocauda, assembly GCA_036281575.1. NCBI lineage: Eukaryota > Metazoa > Chordata > Actinopteri > Cypriniformes > Xenocyprididae > Ancherythroculter > Ancherythroculter nigrocauda. The sequence goes on from VTFQ01000013.1 coordinate 8,619,158, forward strand.
CCACCTTCCCAGCTCCACCTGCCTAGATCTGCTACAGGATTTATGTATGTCCATTTATGCAGCAGCAGTGTGTCTGTGTATCTTTTGGCAGTAGCAAGTCCATACTTGCTTTGCAACTGCAGTAGCATAGCAGATCTAGACATGTAATACATAAATATCCATTAACATGCTTAAACTATTCAGAGAGTTGTCATGATTGAACTACATTTAAAGTAAATGAAATAAATATACTCATGCTGATGATGTGGTATGATTAATTAAACTCAGGTTTGGATTAAGGAACCACACCAAACCTTAGTTCAGATATTCAACATTTACAATATGATATTGCTTGGTAAATCAGTATTTTAAACCAGCATTTTTTTTTTTATATATACATATACAACAGGCAATGGGTCAGACCAAAGTGACATCCAGCCTTTATCATGTCATCTGCCCAGTGGACAGGGTACCAAGATGGTTCCCACCTCAGGAGAGAGAAGATTTCCACTTGGACAAGACCCTAATTCAGGACCCACAGGTGCTCAAGCTTGTGCAAACCAGCTCCGACAGCAACCCAGTGGCCTGATCCGAATGGGGCATCAGCAAAACAAGCCCCAGTTCCATGGGACAAACAGCCAGGGTGCCACTTTTCAATCAAGCACTCAGCATGTGAGGACCAGCGTCAGTCAAGATTCCCTGCTGGGGCAAAGACTGGGTGACATGAGCACCAATACCAGCAGGATGGACACTGCTTTGAGCTGGGCAACCAGTGCCAAACAGAGTGGCACTCTCCCAGGACTAGATGTCAAAAGGCTCCCCAATACAGTGACCCCCCAAAATGACATTCATTTTCCTCCGAGGTCTATTTGCCCACCTAACCAGGTGGCGCCTCATTCTAGCCTGCTACCCATAAACCCTGCAATCAGAAGCTCTGCTCCCAGATCCAGTCAGCCTAGAATACCCCCACTTCCTGGGGTGACTTGTCTGACCCAGTCCTCCCCCGAACAGCAGGGCTGCCCGACCACATTTGGAGGGCTGAGCCAAAGCTCAGCAACATATCAGAACAACCGAGCAGGTCGGTTGACCTTTGACTTCCTACCGGAGGATGATAACACGGTACCAGGGATAAACGCAGACTCTGATTTCATTGACTCCCTGCTTAAATCAGGTTCGGGCAATGATGACTGGATGAAAGACATCAACCTGGAGGAAATTCTCGGTGGACATTCATAAAACAACAGACTCAAAGCTTGAGAATTTTGTTCGACATGTCTGTATTAGAAGCCTGATGTGAAAGGCCTGTTAAAATACTTTATTATCCTTGTATTTGTGTGGAAAACAAATATATTATATGTACTAGTATATTGTTGGGTTGTTTCTTCATATCTTCTACTAACATGTTGTAAAGTTTCACGTTCATTGCTTCAGTGTTTTGTTATTTTGTTTTTAAATCAACCACACACTACCCCCTATATTCTTACCAGTTATCATTAAAACGCTGTGAGATTTCTGTTAGAGCTTTTGTTACTCCATTAGCACAGGGATTAATATAAAAGAAACTGTGATTAGATCACCATGATGGAGCCATCGAGCATGACATTGACACTTAATAAGCAGGCAGTTTGACATGGTAAATATTTTGCTTAATCTGGCTATTATTATAATCTGGCTACTATTGTGTGACGTGAAAAGTTCGGATCTGTTTTGACTATCCATTCTCAAAGTACATATCAACGGGTATTGAAAAAGAGCCATTTATTACACATCCAAAAGAGTAAAATCTGTAAAGGGAATAAACATATTCATAGAATGTTAGATGATGTTAACTAATAAAGTCACCCTTCTTTAGAAAGACACAGTAAGTTTTAAAAGTTCTTATTGGTAATATTGTATTTGTACATCTGTATCTCAGTTATATGAAAGATATTTTTTCTATTTCTTTTCTATAATGCACTATAATTCTGTCATAAGTGTATATCCTATTGTCAATTTAGCCTTTGATAATAAACTACATCAAAGAAGAACATTTACAGAACATTTTGACTATTTCTTTCTTATATTCCAGTATTCTTATATTATAGTAAAAGCAATTTCTTGCAACCAAAAATAAGCATAATGTACGTATTGTGTTCATATTGTATTTACTGCTGTTGAGGTGGGATAGGTGGGACACTGCATGTAATTACATTTATAAGTGCAATGTAAAAACATGTATGTGCACAATAAGTGCATTGAATCAAATGATTAATTTAATTGTTAGTACACAGTCGTTAAAGACAGCTTATATAAAGTGGGAACCAATCTTTCCTCACCCTATAGTCTATCAGTCATTGAGTTACCAAAGCTGATTTTTAAAACTGAACTAAAATAACTTTCACTACCATTATTTGTTTTCCCATTGTTGGAAATCTCAGAAGCATAGACCAGGAGACTTTGGGATCTCTTGAAGCAGAAGTTACTCTTTATTGAGAAACACGCTGTGCGTCGCTGTGGTCATCCAAAATCTAACTAATGCAGTGTATACATGATGTTTTATAGGCATTCAGTGGGCAGTCTTTAAAGGTGTTGCCCTTACACACAGCCTTAGAAGTGACCACTAAAACAAAAGCATCTAAAGACAATACAAGAAATTACCCCCGACTGTGCCCCAAATGGTATAAACAGTAGCTGGTCATGAGAACTAAGACTATGTAACATTCACACATAGTTTGACTTCCAGTAGGAAGATCAAAGCATTCAAATGCATAGGTGCTAATCCAATCAGTCTGACAGTATCGCCCATACCTTTACATTATCATAGAGACAAAGGCACCACTGTATCTTGAGCTTGTCCTACCAAATGGTCAGGATGTAGGATCCGCAGATCTCATAAACAGATTCTTAAATTTGTAATTCCACACCATTCTCACAAACAAACCAAATGTCACAGTCATGTGTCCAGTCTATATGAACAAGCAAAAACGTTATTTGTATTTTATTAGATATAGTTATTTATTTAGGTAACACTTTACATAACCATGTTAATAACCATGTCTATGTTAACATTAGTTGTAAATAAAAAGTAGGAAATAACTATTAACAATAATTTTACAGCATTTATTAATCTTGGTTAATGTTAATTTCTACATATACTATATATTTAACACTTCACGTTAATTAGTTAATTATGAGCAAACGTGAATTAAAGGATTAGTTCACTTTAAAATGAAATTTACTTCAAGATTTACTCACCCTCAAGCCATTCTAGGTGTATATGACTTCTTTCTTTCTAATGAACACAATCGGAGCTATATTAATAAATATTCTAACGCGTCCCAGCTTTATAATGGCAGTAAAAGGGGGCAACGAGTTTGATGCTCTCTAGAAAGTGCATCCATCCATTATGATGATAACCCCCTGGAGCCATGTGGAATACATTTATGATGGATGGATGCACTTTCTTGAGCTTCAAACTCATTGTCCCCGTTCACTGCCATTATAAAGCTGGGGCGCGTTAGAATATTTATTAATATAGCTCCGATTGTGTTCATCAGAAAGAAGAAAGTCATATACACGGCTTGAGGGTGAGTAAATTTGGGGGTAATTTTCATTTTAAAGTGAACTAATCCTTTAAGAATAAATAATATTATATTTGTAAATTAACACTAACTGAACCATATTGTAAAATGTCGCTTTAAATTTAATCAATACTGGCCTACAGCAGTTTTTAAATAAATAAAAATAAAATAAACATGTTTTATACCAGATAGAAATCAAAAACTGCAAGGCTTTGAATTAAGATCTTGACTTAAACTGATTAAACCCTGTAACTTGAGACATCAGCCTTTCCATCATTACTTGACACTTGACTTGAGACCAGCGATTAAGTCTTGAGACTTGATACTAGCAACCCATATCAGATCCAAATGGAAGTACATAAACGGTATGGAAGCTAGATCATATAAACAACAGAAAAGAGGAAGACATCTATGTCTGTAAACCAGATTTAAATATATTTCTGACAATCAAAAGATGTTACATATTTTTGGTTTTCACTTTTGTTAAATGTTCATATGTCAAATGGGCAGAATGTATATCATGTTATTAATATTCACAAGCCAAAATTAAAAGTTAAAATCAAGTCAGAATTAAAACCTATATCAGCCTATATAATATGCTTTTATTGCATGCCAGGAGAAGTGCGCTAGATATCAGGCACCCCTGGTTCAAACCTATTCAGAAAAAAGGCACTGTCCCATTCCAGTCAATAACAGCACCCTCCCACTTGGTCCTAATGGTCATCTCTACAGATGGAAACTTTTTCTCTAGGTCTCCCTGAATGTCATTATTTTCAGCCTCCCAGTGATGGGAGTGTGTATCTGAAATACAAAAGAGCAAATATATATATATAAAAAAATTTCACACAATTAAGGATTCACACAATTATAACAGGCAGGCAGCATCAGTGAGTAAGAGATATGGGATTAATTAGCTAATGCCTGTACCTATGGTGAGCACTGTTGTGTTGAGCTGAGTCGGTTGACCATTATAGAAGTAAAGCTGGAAAAGATGCTCCATTTTCCAGTCAGAGAGCAGCGAACAGTTTGGGCTGAACAAAACACTGTAAGTGCCATTGATGTTGCACACCCAGATAGGCAGCTTGGGGGTTTTCAGCATGCTGCCCACCTTAGGAAAAAAGGGATCATCACAACATGAATGTTTTTAAATTATAATAGATATAGTTATTTATTTAGGTAACACTTTACATTACGGTTCTATGTTAACATTACTTAATACAATAATACAAACATATATATAAACTACCAGTCAAAAGTTTGGAAACGGTAAGATTTTTAATGTTTTTTAAAAGAAGTTTCATCTGCTTACCAAGGCTGCATTTATTTAATTAAAAATACAGTAAAAACAGTAATATTGTGAAATATTATTACAATTTAAAATAACTGTTTTCTATTTGAATATATTTTAAAATGTAATTTATTCTTGTGTTGGTAAAGCTGAATTTTCAGCATCATTACTCCAGTCTTCAGTGTCTCATGATCCTTCAGAAATCATTCTAATATGATGATTTGATGCAGAAAGAAACATTTATTGTGTACAATTGTTCAAAATATTTGTGTACAATATATATATATATATATATATATATATATATATATATATATATTTATTTTTATTTTTTTTTTTTTTTTTTTTCAGGATTCTTTGATGAATAGAAAGTTCAAAAGAATGGCGTTTATTTGAAATATAATCTTTTGTAACATTATAAATGTCACTTTTGATTGATTTAATGCAACCTTGCTGAATAAAATTATTAATTTCCTTAATTTATTTTTTTTTTAAAAATTGCAAATTCTTACTGACCCCAAACTTTTGAACGGTAGTGTATAATGTTACAAAAGCTTTGTATTTCAGATAAATGCTGTTCTTTTAAATTTTCTATTCATCAAGGAATCCTGAAAAAAAAGTACACAACTGTTTTCAACATTGATAATAATAATAAATGTTTCTTGAGCAACAAGATTTCTGAAGGATCATGTGACACCGAAGACTGAAAATTCAGCTTTGCAAACACAAGAATAAATTATATTTTATTCTGGATTTAGGTTCTTCTGGATTTAGTCAGTCTCAGTTTTTTTCTGTTTCTTCATGTAATCCCAGACAGACTGATGATGGTGAGATCAGATCTCTGTGTGGAGCATACCGGCTGTTGTCAGACTCCAATATTCCTTGTGCAAAAATTCATATTTGCAAATGATTAATATGTGTTCACTCACATGTATTCAAGGAGTAAACAAAAAAAAATGTTAAGTTTACTTGATGGTTACTCCACATGACAGTTTTAGAGTCATTGAATCGTTTAATCAAATTAATCTTTGTCATACTTTAATGTACACTTATTTTGATGCATTGACGAACATACTAAAGCACATGTAAAGTACTTGATTATAGTTTTAACTCTAGTCTGTTATTAAATATTAAATTTACAGTTAATGTATTATAAAAAAAATTGCAACTTCATCCTTACAAATGTTTAAATACAAATACTTAAATGTAGGATAAAAAACATTATTACTTGTATCTGGTAATAAATATATTTTAATTTACCTTAAATGCTTGTCAGTATCATTCAGCAGTATACTTTAAACATATTTCAAAGACAACAGAATTATGAAATGACATAAAGATGTACTTAAAGGGATAGTTCCCACAAAAAATGAAAATTTGCTGTTAATCTACTCAAACTCAGGCTATCCAAGATATAGGTGACCTTTTTTCTTCTTTTTTTTTATTCAGCAGAACACTAAAGAAGAGTTTTAGCTGAAACTGTGGTACTCTGAGGTTCATGTAATGGAAGTCAATGGGTGCCGTCACTATATATATTTGATATATCAAACTGAGGCTTGATGACATGCTTCCTCCATCTCTCTCAGTTCTTAATCAGAGTATTCTGGTTCAAACAAGTATGGTAGTGAAAAAAACAATTCCACATTGTCTAGTGTTACATCGAAATCATCAGCCATTGTGATGACCGGTACTTTTAAACAGCTTTAGACATTTGTCAGCTAAAAATTTGTTCTACTGAAGAAAAAAGCCTGAGCGTGAGTAAATTAACAGCAAATTTTTATTTTTGGGTGAATTTTGACTTTAAGTCCTACTTAAGTATAATTACAAATGTGCATGTCTACTTTAATAGGTCAAAGCACTGTAAATTTCCATAATAAGTTCTTCTTTATAAAAGTATTCTAAAGTTTGGAGAACTACAAGCAATCCATTTCAAGGTGCCTCAAATGATCGATTGTGTACTCAAGAATGTCAACTTCAATGGTTCCATTTTGTACCGTACATTCCTCAGAGAACTGTCCTTGTTTTTGAAAAGTGCCTAGAAAAGGGTTTGATCAATGTGGCTCAAGTATTTTGTCATTTTCAGCATTTACTCTTAGGTCACCTACAGTTAACCTACTGTAAAGTTTACAGAGAAAGTAAGTTCACGTGTCGAAGATGATGGGACAAAATCCCAGACTGTTCCGACAGAGAAGAAATACCATTTCACCCAATTCTTCCCTTTTCTGTACATGGGAAAGATGATAAAACCCCCAGAAAACACATAGAATGGGTACTGTACCAGGGGGAGCTGTGCATGCTTGACTTGTTCTCTGTTCCAGAGCAGATACCCGACATGACTGCGAGTCAGAACACCGTGGAGCGGGTGGATGAGCGGTTTGTCTTTCTTATCGTTAAATGATGTACCGTTGAAGACATGAGGGGTAGCACGGCCAGTCAACAGCAGGTTTAATAAAGCCTAATGAATACAGAGACAATATGAAACAATTACATAGCTACTAACAAGACACAGGGACAAAAGACTCTAAAATAAAAACAACCGTACCTGTCGACAAACAAAGTTCCCCAAGCTCAAATGCAAAAGATGAGTGGTGGTACAATCGAAGTCTGCTCGTATCCTACAAATTCAGAGACTATACTTCATTCATTCATTTCATTTCATTTCATTCAGTTTTGAGGTAAAATCTTGAGGTATTTCTCTAACACTGGAGATTTATGTTGTATCTGCGAGGGCAATATAGTATTAATAATCCTTAAAATATTTTCTAAATACACTAAAATATCTTACCAACGCCTAATTTTTGAATGGTAATGTTTTTCAGAGAAGTCTGTTATGCTTACCAAGGCTATATTTATTTGATCAAAAATACAGTGAAAATTGTGATATTGTGAAATGTCTTATTTTAATGGTTTCTTGCTGAATATAAATCATTTCTTTCAAGAAAACTTTTGGATGATTGTGTATTTCTGTGGACATACCTGTCAATAGTTCTGGAGAAGATAAGGCTGTACAGAAAAAGTATGATTCCATGGCTTCCTTCTTCCTTAAACTACAAACATTCAGGTTAAAGTTGTTAATACAACATAAAGGCAGGTTTGATGCAGTCAGTATTTGGTCAATTGAAGGAGAGTATTTTTAAAGGTGCCATAGAATTGAAAATTGAATTTACCTTGGCATAGTTCAGTACATGGAAATGACATACAGTGAGTCTCAAACACCATTGTTTCCTCCTTCTTATGTAAATTTGATTTGTTTAAAAGACCTCAGAAGAACAGGCGAATCTCAACATTAACTCCCTGAGGTCTGAAAACGCGCCGGCGCGTTTTGCAGGATTTTTTTCACATTGCAGCAAAACAGACTTAAAATACTCCGTCATTTCTTGTCATAGAGACATAAGTAACATATCAATTGAAACTATAGAATATCTTCTTTTATTTGTGTACACTCAGGGTAAAAACACAATGTTGTGCTTTTTGTAAAATAAAGAAAACTAACATGATGCGTGATCTCTCCTCTCCCTCTGAACGAAGTCCAATCTGATAGTTCTCAGAAAATGAACTGTAACTTATGAATACTAATGACAAAAAAATGACACTTACGTCTAAAGAAACGTTGAAATGTCAGGTTTTAAATCGTGTAAGTCAAATCATAAACAAACATTCTGTGCTTATGTAATCTGTATGAAAAGAGAGCCATGTCAGAAGTCTGTGATTCAGCTCATTACCCGCTAATGCGGCCACGCCCACGGAGCCAGCACTATTCAGACGCAAATTCAGAGGCAATACATGCATACATCGTCTCAATCGTGTATTTATTGTCTTGAAAAGTGTTTATTTGGATGGTAAAGCCATGGTTAGCGATCTCTAGAAGACATGCCGTTAGTTCCTAGTTCCTTTTCTTCTTTATATGAATTTGTGGCCTAAAGGTGTACAGAGAGCGCCCTCCGACTGCAAGTATGAATTTAAAAACACCATTCCTGAAATGTCCTCTTCTTCTTTAGAATAATTTGTGGACTAAATGTCCACTGCAAGTATGAATTAAAAACACAGTATCCAGCACTCATAGTGATGACAATAAATATTACATCTCAGTATAGAAAATTGACATAAATATATAAGAATCCATCAATATTTCTTCAAATGTGCATGCTTTTAAGCTAAAAGCCTATATGAAATGCCACAGAGGTAACATAATTGTTCAGACACTTTGCATCACAGAAATAAATTATATTTTGAAGAATATAATAGAATACAATTATTTTAAATTGTAATAATATTTCACAGTATTGCTGTTTATGATGAGCTGAGACATGATTACAGAGGGTTTTTTTCACAGCCTACCTGACTGAAAGGCCTCATTAATATGCAAGTAATTTCAGGTCATTATTATGCAATTCTTTTGTCTTCTCAGGTGTAAATGGCCCATTATTCATGCAGATTCACGCCTCCACGCATACTGTGTTTCTTGACAAAAAGTGTCTTACAAAATTTAAATGTTTTGTTAGCATGTTGCTAATGTACTGTTAAAAGTGGTTAAAGTTACCATCGTTTATTACTGTATTCACGGAGACAAGAGCTGTCGCTATTTTCATTTTTAAGCACTTGCAGTCTGTATAATTCATAAACACAACTTCATTCTTTGTAAATCTCTCCAACAGTGTGTAACGTTAGCTTTAGCCCGTTAGCCACGGAGCATACTATCAAACTCATTCAGAATCAAATGTAAACATCCAAGTAAATACTGTACTCACATGATCCGAAGCATGCATGCAGCATGCATGACGAACATTTTGTGAAGATCCATTTTGAGGGTTATATTAGCTGTGTGAACTTTGTTTATGCAATGTATTAGAGTTGCAAGCTCGGGGGTGGGGAGCGTGAGGATTTAAAGGGGAAGCAGCCTGAATCGGCGCATATTCTGAAAAAAATCTATGGGATATTTTGAGCTGAAACTTCACAGACACATTCAGTGGACACCCTAGACTTGTATTACATCTTGTGAAAAAGCATTCTAGGGCACCTTTAAGATAGATTTATCAAGGACTTCGATATTATAATTTTAACATTGAATAATATAATATAAAGCATAGATTAAACAGTATTTCATAAATAAATAAATAAATGATTTGTTTACCCACACATTGGATGTGCTCACATATAAAAGATCTAACATCATCTTTCTTTTTAAAGGTGAAAAGCTGCAACTGTGGAATAATAAAAAAAGACATTAAACAATTACAACATATTTACAGTGTTGGGGAAAGTTACTTTTTTACTCATGATTTCTCTCAACATACGGACAGGAGAGGTTTAACTCATGTTACTTCTAATGCGTTACCCCCAACACTGCATATTTATTTAGCTGCTGGTTGCACGTATCTGCACGTACCCTTTCTGTGAAGCTGTCCAGTTTGTAGTCAAGGTGGGGGGTGAAACAGCGCTCTGATGTGACCAAGGAGATAGTAGCTGTCTGCTCCTCACCAGCTGACCACAAGATGTCAGCTAGAGCGGCTGCCAGCGCCCTCCTCTGCTCCTTCTCCCCAACCTCCACCATACTGAGAAAGAAAGAAAGAAAGAAAAGAAAGAAAGAAAGAAAGAAAGAAAGAAAGAAAGAAAGAAAGAAAGAAAGAAAGAAAGAAAGAAAGAAAGAAAGAAAGAAAGAAAGAAAGAAAGAAAGAAAAAGATTTATCAGAGAAGTTTATCAGAGAGCAATGATGGGAACACATCAAAATGCAAGTTATTCAATGTAAGTTATTCAATCTTCCCCTCTGCCATAATTATATTCCACACAAAAAGATACAAATTGACAACAACAAGAAACCTTTGCATTGTGCACGCTGAGTTCACTGGCCGGTTGAAGAGCAAGTACTTAATAATATGAGCCTGAACCACCATCTGAATAGCACTGCCTCCTCCCTGCAAGAGAACAGCCAGAGAAAACAAATGAGAATATAATTCATCCAAAAGCTGTATTTAAAACTATGCACCATCTGCTTGTTCTACATACACCTTTTTTTAAATATTCAAAGAGATATTTCAGAAAAAAAATGCACAGTTTGTTGTTTACTTTTCTCATGTCGTTCCAAACCCTTGGTCAACATTCAATACAAGAGAAGAGAAGAGAAGAGAAGAGAAGAGAAGAGAAGAGAAGAGAAGAGAAGAGAAGAGAAGAGAAGAGAAGAGAAGAGAAGAGAAGAGAAGAGAAGAGAAGAGAAGAGAAGTCACCTTTATTTATATAGCGCTTTTTACAATGCAGATTGTATCAAAGCAGCTTTACATTGATAACTGGTACATAATTTTTGCTGCACAGCAGCTCTTAAAGAATAGTGTCAATGCAGGCAGATCAAAGCACTGTTGAATAAATGTCAAGAATACTGTTGAATATCAAATGTCAAGTCAAATGTCAAGTGTCCCCAACTAAGCAAGCCAAAGGCGACAGCGGCAAGGAACCCAAACTCCAACAGGTGACATCAGGTGGCAAACAAGTGGCAAATAGGTGTTAAAATGGAGAAAAAAAAACCTTGATATAAAGAGAATAAAGAGAAGAGAAGATCTTCTGACCAACTTGTTTTGTTTTCCACAAAAGAAAGAAATATGGGTTTGGAACAACCTGAGAGTGACTAAACCACAGAATTTTCAATTTTAGTAGAGCTATCACTTTATCAATTTAAAAAATAATAATAATAATTATAAAAGAATATGTTTAATCATTAATGTATCCTTATTAATAATAAGGATACATTAATTCGATCAAAAGTGACAAAGACATTTAATACAACAGATTTCTGTTGCAAATAAATTGTTCTTTTGAACTTTCTCTTCATCAAATCCTGGAAATATGTATCATGGTTTCCACAAAAATATTAAGCAGCAAAAGCTGCAAAAACTGGTTTCAACAGTGATAAGACATTTTTCTTTCATAGCAAATCATCATATTAGAATGATTTCTGAAGGATCATGTGACCCAGAAGACTGGAGAAATGATGCTGAAAATGCAGCTTTGATCACAGGAATAATTACAATATAAAATCAAAATATATTACAATAAGAGTTAAAATGTAATACTATTTCACTTTTTTTTTTTTTTTTTAATCAATTAAATGCATACTTGGTGAGCATAAGAGTTTTAATGGTATGCAACACTAAGTGTATGAATGAGATCTGACCACACACTCACTTGCAAATACTTTATTATCCAACGTTTCGGCAAAAAGCCTTTGTCAGAGTCAGTAAGTGTTCAGTTTATGAACCATTTCATGAGACAGTTTTTACATTAATTTTGTAATGGTTTGGTGGAGAAAGTTCATCTTGAATTGTTGCTGGAGTGCTCTTAATATAATTGCACTTTCTTGTAGTATCCTAATGCCCATGTGTAATCTGCTAATGAATGACATGCGCCTGAGGATAACGGGAAACATATTTACTTAGCGTACCAATGATCTGTGGTTAAGAAAGTGGCAACATTTCAAGCTCATTATGCAATAATGAGGTTGCGGGCAGTGCTGCAATATTCAGACAATGGTGTCAGGGTAATCAATCAGAAACATACTGAGTCATGGCTTCATCGTGAAAAGAAGTGATCTACTAACGCTTGTAACACAACCCTTCTTCACTTATATAACCTGCAGTTCTGGCAAAGGGGAAGTAACTTTATTAACCTGATCATACATAAGTGATCATCAACTGTCTCAGGTTTGTGCTTTACTAGAAGTCTTTTTCCATTTCCAGTATTAGCAGGAATTTTGTGAAGTTTTGATCACTCTTATGTTCAAACTGCATTTAATACAAATTTAAACTAAAATATATTTTCATTTATTTGTAAATAACATGCACAATTTTTCACAATGTTAACCACAAGTACATTGCACACTGATACCTGTTCTTTTAACAAATTATAATAAATATTATGCACAATGATTTTAGTACGGAGCCCCATACATGTCATGATTGGCCATGATTTTACTAAATTAAAAATGAGGAAACAATTTACTACAATGTGGCCATGATTAATGAAATGTGGCCATGAATTAAATATGTGTGGAAATGAATTCTTAATTTGTGTAGACAATATCTATCTTTTCTTCCGAATGTCAACTGCGGGACTCCGTATGTCATTGCAAAATTATCATAAAGCATTCCTTTTACCATTCTCATCATAAGTAGTAGTCCAATTTTGTTTCATGTTTTTTTTTTTCATTTGACAATTTTTCTAGGTATTCACTTTCCCCTCACTAACACATTTAATGAGAAAGGTGCACATTTGTGTCTTCATCAAGTAATATAATATGAATTTTAAAATCTGAATGTTTTAAAACAACATCCTACCAGTTTTCAGTGGTTTATAGCAAAAACTATGACAACAAGCTCAAAGTTTAAAGTTCAGTCTCATACTCACCCTCTCAGTCTCCAGAGCATATGCCAAATCAGAGAAAGGCTCACGAAATTTGAAGAATGATTTCTTCCACTCGTAGTTGAATATATGGAAGGTGTTGCCAAATAAAATTTTTCTTAAACTCTGTGTGAGTGATAAAGCAAAATGAAATGTCAAAATAATAAGAATGATAAAAAACAATCACATTTTTTTGCACATTTAAAAACAGCACATGTTGGTCAAAGTGCTTTGCATAAACTGTTTATACTAGTCTTACAAGTTAATCATTTTATTTAAGACTGTTAATAGCTTTTTTAAGTCAGTTACATAAAAACATAGATTGGTCTAATTTGATACCAAAAAGGAAGACTGATTTCCTCTTACTAACTGCTAGTTGTTCAGACTAGTTCTTAAAACAGTCTTAATGTAATGGCTATGTTCCCTTTTGAGGGAACTTCTGCGCTGCGTCAGCTTCAGACACTATGGGGACACGCCCTCGCGGAACCCGGTGTCTGAGGCCCTGTCCACGCGAGCACGGGTATTTTCAAAACCACAGCTTTTTCTTGCGGTTTGGCCGTTCGTCCACACGCAAATGCAGTATCCAGTAACTGAAACCAAACTTTTTGAAAACTCCTGCCAGGGTGAAGATTTTTAGAAACTCCGGTTACAGCGATGTCTTGTAGACAGTGAAACCGGAGACTTTGTATTGAAAATATCCATGCCCGCGCTGTTATCTCCTTTGTTGGACGTCAGATTGAGCACCGCTATCTCCTTTGTTTAAGTGAGGCGAGTCTGTGCAATGACGGACGTAACCAAAATACTGCTACAGATACATGCACAGCTCTCCCATTATATTGCGGAACAGAGGCATCAGAATTAGGCCTGTCGTGATTGGTCGATATAATCGACTGCGTCAACGCTGATAATTAGTCGACGTCAATATTTTTAATCAACTGATCATTTTATTATTTTACCTTTTAAATTTCGTTTTCACACATTGACTAAAATAACCATTTCCTCCACACCACTGGTGTGAGCTAACATTACATGCATCACATCAAAGTTTCCAAGGATGGCGGGTGAAGCGGTGTCGAGTGTGATGTCAAACGATTTTGTTAGAAAAAAGATTTCAAGGGCCGAAGGCGTCTAAAGTATGGGAGTAGTCCAGATTAGCTGATAATAAAAATGTGGTTTGTACACTCTAGTTTCGTTGGCATACCACAGCAGCAAAAGCTTGATGCATGAACATCTGAAGAGGAAACATAAAGGGGCTGATGATGGATGATGGACCGCTGGAAAAGGCAAAGCCACAGCCACCGTAAGTGTTTTTGTCCATTAAATTAACTATGTCAGATGACATCGAGGTTGGTGGGTAGAGCGTATGCGGCAGCTGGTGGAGCTTTGCACACTATGGCAGTGCTACAATCTTACCAGGCAGATCTGCTCAAAGACATGTATAGCCACAGATCTAGCTCTCTGTACCACTAAGCAGGTGGCCCGCTCTATTGGCTAGTCCATGGCGGCAACAGAGAGGCATCTGTGGTTTAATTGGTCAGGGATCAAGGAGTCAGATAAATCTGTCCTCCTTGAAGCCCCTGTCTCGCCCTCGGGACTGTTTGGCACTGCCGTTGAGATGGTGGTGGACAAGTTTAGAGAGGCGAGTCGCAGTCGGCCGCCTTTGGGAAGTATATCCCTCGCCAAGTTCAGGCCCCTCCTAAATCGTCTATGCACTTTCCAGGAATGAGTTCCTGGGGAGAAGAGCTAAGGCGAGTGTGGCTAAAGCTAGCTCTCCTTTTGAGAAACTGGAAGCAAAGCGAAACTGTATTAGAGAAGCCACACACTGATTAATTGAGCAGGTCCACTGCCTAAGCCCTCGCCCCCTTTTTCATTATTTTTCTTATTCCTTTCTTGCAATATCCCACCTGTTGGGGTACAAGAGGTTGTTTTTAGAGGGGAATAAAAAATAGGGGGTGGCTGGCATCAGGTTGAGCCTGGCACTTGTGTCTATTATTTAGGATGGGGGCGGTCAAACTGAGGTTTGGCCCCCTCCTTACCCTGAGAAGTAAGGTGAGCTTGCTTTACTATAGCCTGAGAAGCCTGCTGTTCGGCTCCCTTATAAAATACTTTAGAAGTAGTGCTGGACAGATGTTTGAGATGACTGAATATAAGTTGTTATACTCTCTTTCAGGTTTGGACATGTTTCAAGCATGCCTGCGCGTCTTCCTTCTGGCTATGTTCAGACTATCAGTCCAAATAAAATTTTTGTGCATATCCGATTGAAATCCGATCAGATGAAGTGCAGTTTTTACAAATCCGTTTTGAGCTGTATTCATATGTGGATTGAAATCCTATTCAAATCGCATTCTGGAAATCCATTTCAGTCTGACTGCTCTGATCAGATTTCACGTGGTTTATGTGACTTTCTCATGCCACATAAAGCATAAATGTCAGAAGCTGTTATAGGTAACATGCCGAAAGCCGCTGCAAAAACAAAGCTGTGTTGTTGAAAGTGCCGGACGAGCAGAAAATGACAATATAACGGAGA
This sequence comes from Ancherythroculter nigrocauda, assembly GCA_036281575.1. Lineage (NCBI taxonomy): Eukaryota > Metazoa > Chordata > Actinopteri > Cypriniformes > Xenocyprididae > Ancherythroculter > Ancherythroculter nigrocauda. The sequence goes on from VTFQ01000013.1 coordinate 8,634,898, forward strand.
CATGTTTTGAAACTGATGGAGACAACAATGTGAAATAAAGCCACTCATACCAGCCTCCTACGGTTCTGCCACTACTTCAGAAGACGTAGTAGTCCAGTGCAGCGGCTACACATTGTCATGTTGTAAATAAGACAACATCTGTTTTGCAAACCCTCCATGTTGCGGTTAATGTTGTTGTTGTGTTTGGCGTATACCTACCAATGCAATGACATTGCAGATATTCCGGAAAACGAAAAAGCGGCATGGACACACAAATCATATCTGAACAGTTGCGATACACAATGTGGACGTCAATAATTTTAGATCAGATTCCAATCAGATACACAAATAATTGGATTTGGACAGTTTGAACATAGCTTCAGCAAATACAAATTTGTACCCTTCTTATACACTGGGCACACCTTGCAACACCATCTCACCACATCGGCCATTGAATGACGTGCCTCAGACACTGGATTCTGTAAGGGCACGTCATCATTGCAGCTGATGCAGCATCTTGTTCTCTTTTCAGGGAATCACAGTTACATACATAACCCTAGACGTTTATGCAACTGGACCATGGACCTAACAATACATACACCTTCAGTCCAAGTACAAAACAAATACATACATTAATTACACAAATTAAACACAGTCAAATGCAACTCTTTAGGTGAGATTTAAAAGTATCAAGAGTGGTACAGGAACTAATATAGTGAGATAAACTTTTCCAAAGGCAAGGAGCTGCAACAGAAAAAGCCCTGTCTCCTTTCTATTTTAGACAAGACTTAGGAATAGTTGAACGTGCAGTAAGCAATTTCTGAGAAACACTGTTGAAAGTGGATCAACTGAGCACCAAAACACTCATGATGGCAAGGAGAGAGAGTGAGCAAGTGGGAGATTTGAGGAAAGAATGTAGAAAGAGAGATGGCTGAGAGACATTACAAAATAGAAATGTCAGAAGAACATCAATGGAAAAAGAAGGATTATGATCAGGCAAGAGCTTTAGGACCTGCGCTAATATTAGAAAAGCTTTCAAGAGAGACTAGTTGTCAAAAGTACCGACTTTGGTACCTATCAGTAATGAAATTTTAAAAATGTGATGCTTTGAGCACTGTTGAGCAGATTCGTAAACACCTCTGATTGGCCATTGTGTTCACGCGCTCATCGGATATGTCTGTGATTGTGATTGTTTGAATTTGAAAGCGTTTTGAAAGCTGGAGCGGGAGCGTTTGAAAGCAGGTGTCTATCTGGCATCTACTGGTCCGCGATAGATGCCTGGTTTCAAACACTCCCTGTTTATCTGTGTAAGCGCTTGGTGAAGAGCTTCATTGAAGACTATTTACAGTACAACATTTTTACAGCGTTGATCATTGAAGCCAATCACAAACATATCAGATGACCCATGAACACAATGGCCAATCAGAGGTGTTTACGAATCCACTCAACAGCACTCAAAGTGTCACATTTTTAAAATTTCAGTACCGACTAGGTACCGAAGTCAGTACTTTTGACAACTCTAGGAGAGACCCAAGCGGGAAGGCCTGAGGTGCCAAGGTTGCTTTGTTTTTGCTCCATACGTGAGTAACACTGGTTTTGCTATGTTTCAAAGAACCAAGATATGCTGTTGTTGTAATGTTAGCATATAGTAACAAGACAGTTTTGAGTGTTTATTTCTGTTTCTCAGAAATCACTCATTGCACCTTTAACTGAAAACTCTGTGAAGATCTTAACAGTCTAGAGGACGCATGTTTCTGAAGAAGTTCAGTAATATAACTGGGAGCAAAGCTATTTAAACCCTTAAAAACAAACAGTAAAATCATATATTCAGTTCCAAATTTGATTGGGAACTAATGGACCCAGATTCAGCTAACGCCATTTCAATTCCTTTTGTAATATTATTATTTCATTTAAATATCTTATAATTAAAATGATTCTTTTTTAAAAATATTATAATAATTAAATATTATATATTTATAATTATTTATATATATATATATATATTTATTTATTTTTTTTTTTTTTTTGAAGAAGAAGAAGAAGAAGCAGGAGAAGAAAATGTGCTAATAATATTTAATATATTTAAAGCTATTCGGTGTACTTACTGCCCAAATTCAAAAAAAGCCCACCCCCAAGTTTCAACCATGTTATAAGTCTACAAAAGAGGAATTAGCAGTAGTTATTATCACTTTACACTACCGGTCAAACATTTGGAACAATAAAGATTTAAAAAAAACAAAATTGAAAAGAAGTGTCTTGTGCCAATTAGGGTGCATTTACTTGACAAAAATATGATAAAAATAGTAATATTGTGAAATATTTTTACAATTTAAAAGACATTTTCTATTTCATTATGTCTTAAAATATAATTTATTCCTGTGATCAAAGCTGAATTTTCAGCATCATTACTCCAGTCTTCAGTGTCACATGATCCTTCAGAAATTTTTCTAATAAGATGATTTGATTAGCATAAGAGACTTCTTTCTTTCAAAAACATTAAAAAATCTGAATTACTCCAAACTTTAGACCAGTGGTGAATGTTTATTCTAAAATGCCCACAACCGAATCTATTGCTTAAAGTCCTAATAAATAAGTGATGAGTCTATATCCTGCCTTTTATCTTCTGTGCACACACACATACACACACAGCACAAGTCTGTTGTGAGACACATGGGAGGCAAGAGAGAGCGAGGGTCAAGTGACAGGGTCATGTTCCACAACTCACCACCGCCAGCTCTGGTGACACTGGTTGCCCACCCAGACTTGGAGACACTGCAAGGGTTTGAGGTATGGAGTATGGCACTGTGAACTGGTTGTTTGAGGCACTGACGTGGTGGGCCGAGGTGGCAGGTCTAGAGTCGTCACTGTCCTCATCAGCTTTGATCTTCTCACTAGGTCTCTATACAAGTGATAAAGAGTGTAAACATTTAGCATAACGTTGTGCTTAGCAGAAACAAGAAAAGTCTAAAAGTGAAGAAACATGATTACAAAAATATAATGCCAAATATGGAGTGTCTATATACACTAAGTGCAAATAGCATCCCTTGTTGCAAGCACTATTTACACTAGCTCCGCCCACCAATATCTGGTTGGGCCACTCAAGGTTTAAAAAAGATGCATGGAATTCAATATCTTCAGTGGCGCAGCAATAGACCTGGCTCGAATTGATGTGGTTACAGTATTTTCAATAAAAATGAAAATAATGTCCTAAAAGTGGAAATAAACTGTGAACAAGTGTTTAAATAATATTAAAAATGTTTATTGGGTAGGGTTAGGGGAAGGTGTAGGGTTTTTATTCTCCCAATAAGGCAGCATCCATTTAATTATTTTAATAAATATAATCATTTACACTCTATGATATTATTGCATCCTGTTAATGTACAAAAATGCTAAGGTGCAAATAGTATCTGCCAATATAAAGTATAGATAGCATCTTTACTCAAAGAACTGATACTTTTACATGGTGTAAATAGAATATATCGCTACTTTCACCTAGTGTAAATAGCATCAAATAGCCTATAAAATAACAAAAAGTGAAAATATGCATTTTTACAGTGTACCTTCGAGAGACTTCTTTCAAAAAAAAAAAAAAAATCTTAATTATTCCAAACCTTTGACCAGTAGTGTATATTTTTATTTTCTCTTTCTACTCTCTCCCTCTTCCTGAACTGTGAGTACAGCTCTTCAAAGTAAACTTCAATTTTATCAGAAATCCCAAAAGCACAAAGTTACTAATGCTAGGAATATGATGATACCAGATTTGTGATGAACGAGCCATCTGCAAATCTAAACTCACGTCTTGGCTTCTCTTCACTTCCTCTTGAAGAAGCTCTATGTAGCTCAGTCTGGAGTGCTGCAAACTCTTGATGGTTTGCAGAAGGTCCTGATAATCCGTCATGATGGGCTTTACATGCTCTGTACTATTGCATGTAGATTCGATTTCACACATGGCATTAACAATATGCCCAGTAAAATACCTTCCAGTTAATGTGGTACCAAACCCACACAGCTCTCCTCCAGTCTGTGATACTGAGTTTGTTGAGAGGATGGCAGCCACACAGGCACATGCATACACTCATCTGATTGGCTGACTGCATGTCATGGGAGAAATGACATGCAGCCACCCGAGAGCACAGTGTCTGCAGTATCAATTATGGAAAAATCAGACTGAACCACGTGAGAAGGACATTGACGCAAGGCATGTTACATGTCCGATTGCAAGTCTTAGGGGATCTTCACACAGATGTCTTCTGCATTAAAAACCAACAGAATGTATCAGAATGCAAGTATTAATACACGTTTTTTAAACTGATCAGCTGTTCAAAAGGAATTCTTTTTTTTTAAATTCTGCCGTAATTTCCTTACACTTGTGCCATTTTTAAAATGCATTATTTTCTTTTTCTCTATGTTCCGATTAAGTTATAAAAATGTTATTTCTGAATGTTCTCAATTTCCAAAACATCCATTTAAAAAAAAAAAAAAGTTTTAAAAACATTTTTTCTTGGTTATGCAAATGTTAAAGGTGCAGTATGTAATAATTATGTCCCTATTCAAAACAAAGGCGTAGCTTGCAAGTTTGAGTGCAGAATCTTGGGACATGTGGACTTTACCTCAACGGACGGTGCAAAAGAATAGGGACTGGACTGTGAAGAAATCTTGTTCATGGATGCGGTTATTAACGTTACTGTAGTATGAAGCAGAGCAGGACCGAGTGTTGTGGGAGCTGAACGAGGCCGCTGGAGTGGTTGCGTAACACACGAGCAGCGGAACTTTTATTATGACAGAGTCGCCGGCGCCGCTTCCGCTATTCCGGTCATGAGTATGAGGTAACACAGCTCTGTTCACCTTAGATACATTTGAGAGTGTTGAAAATGATGTTATAACGTTACTCTGTGAGTTCGTCCGGCGGCTGCTGTTAGACACTTGTTACACACTGCAGTAAAATCGATTTAAGAATATCATATTAAAAGCTGGATGGCTTGTGTTGATAAATGGCATGCAATTAATTTTAAAACGAATTGTATGATGGAGAAAAAAGACTAAACGTGTTGAGCTATATAACAACAATTAGTTTTCTGTCAATAAATATATCAAAACAGTTGTTCCCTTGTCTATTAAAACATGTAATATATTAAAGCATCTTTGGTGTTTCCATGGTTTCTACAAAATAAAACCGGAAACTGAGGGTAACGCGGGTATGAAGCAATTGACAGGCGACCTTGGTTATCGCACGTCCTTGGTTAAAATTGCAATTTTCTCACGATTTACAAATAGTTGGAAACATTTGGGATATTGTAAGTACTCAAGTGAACAAAATCTAAAACACTGGCCTAGTGGTTTTTGGATATTTTACTGCAAAAATATTACATATTGCACCTTTAAAGGAACATTCCATCTTTGGAAATTCAGTGGAATTGACACTTATAAAGGCAGAGCCTTTCTGGGGATTTTTTTTCTTCTTCTTTTTCTTCTTCCTGCTGATCTCCCGTGCGCCCCCTGCTGTACCTGTGCACCCCCCACACTTTGAGAGCCACTGCATTATGGGAATGTTCCTTTTGAATGTTCTCTAAACCTTCTGAAACAAATAGCATTTCTAAAACATTTTAGACAAACATCCAAACTAAAACATTTCAGAAAAACTTTTCATGAACAATGTATAAATAATGTTTTTGTGCTAGTGTTTTGAGAGCATTAAGGGGTTAAAAACCATATCTTTGAATGGCTTTCTACCTGAATGGCCTACCATTACCAAAATAATACATACATTTTGAGAGAACCTTATACTTTAAGAAATACCTTTATATTTCTTTTTGAGGCTTGACATCTTCAGTCAGCATTGATGCATTTTGTTTCAGAGAGGGAAAGTCATACCCATTTGGAACCACCACAAAGGTTAGTTCACCCAAAAATGAAAATTCTGTCATTTATTACTTACCCTCATGTCGTTCCACACCCGTAAGACCTTAGTTCATCTTCGGAACACAAATTAAGATATTTTTTTTATTAATCCGAGAGCTTTGACTCCTCCATAGACAGCAATTTAACCACCAAACAAGATATTGTTGAATAAAATCGTTATTTTTGTTTTGTTTTTGAGCACAAATATTCTTGTCGCTTCATAACATTAAGGTTGAACCACTGTAGTCACGTCGACTATTTTAACGATGTCTTTAGTACCTTTCTGGACCTTGAAATTGGTGGTTATCATCAAAAATATCTTAATCTGTGTTCCGAAGATGAACGAAGGTCTGACAGGTGTGGAACGACATGAATAATTAATGACAGATTTTTCATTTTTGGGTGAACTAACCCTTTAAGGGGACAAGATTGTCATTTTGTAAACTTTTTGCTTGCTGTAGGAAACGCAACGCTTGTAGCGAAATAGGCTAAACAAAATAGCCATGCGCGAGTCACGCCGCGATTAATGAACGCAGATGAATGCATGTAGACATGTCATTTAGAAATAGAAAACATTAAGCAATCCATATAAAACAAACAACGTCTAAGACTTACTTTAACATAGCCGTGTTGTAATTCCAACCTGTAAGAAAAAAACAGGTTAAGTAAACATGGAGGGTCTCTGGGCAGCAGGAGACAGCACAGAGCGCGTGCGTACCCTACCCGCGGGAGTTAAATATTTCTCTCCATTTGTCCAATTCCGCGATCTGCTGGAGGATTTCATCCAGTTCACTGCTCGCGTCCACATCAGCGTCCATCTGCAGGTGACAGGACACATCACATCAGCGTTTTTTTCGAGTCCTAACTTTCCTGACTCGAGTTCATTAGGATTACAGGTGAAACAGTCTCAGCTAGGGCTCCCCCCAGGTAGTACACAAAACAAAAGAATAAATAAGTGAGACAGGGTTGCTTAGGTTGCGTGCAGACAGAACGCGTTCTGGCGTTTTTCTTTGAGTATCGTGTATTTAACCCGGCGTGTCAACAACAGTTTGTTGCGCTAAGTCTAGTTTTGAATCCGAGAACGCGTCATTTGTGAGCGCGTTAATGTGCATAAATAGAGTGATAGGGCATAATATATCCCATAACCATAAATGGGTACCGTAGCCTATCTTTAGTAGTAGCAGTTTTAAACATTTGTTTGTGAACTATACAGGTTGTGGTAACTGGATACCAGCAGTATAGGTGGGAGCGTGGCCGAGACGCGGAAATAAAATTACGTGACATTAATCCTATTTTCCTGTACAGTCTATCCTTATAAAATGGTGTACAGGTTAATGAGTTACAGTGAATATATTGATTCATTATTACTTATTTATTGTTAATAATATATTAATTGTTATCATCATAACAATGATTAATGATTACTTAGTGCAGAAGTTTGTGGTTGTCTCAAATTATCTTGCTATGATGCATGGCCTATAATGAAGTCTGGGTTATTCAAGTAATAGATTCAACAGAATAGATCAATAAATCAACATTATTAATTATTTAATGTGTGAATTATCACTGATCTGTTTTCTTTCTTTTATTTGCTCATGTTATTATCCATATTTAACATGATATTGCTTTCATGAAAACTTTCATAAATCAAATACATAGCATAGCTCAAATGTACAGTTAATTTACAGGATAAAACAGAAGTTGTCATAAATGATTTCAAATATTAAAAAAAGCCAAAGGTGATTGAAATTAAGCAGGAATTTTGATGTGTCTCAGAATTTGTTAACATTTGTTGACACAAATGGTGTTCCTTAAGCTTCCAAATATTCAGTTACACAAAGTAATAATACCAGAGAGAGAGAGAGAGAGAGAGAGTGTGTCTGTGTGTGTGTGTGTGTGTGTGTGTGTGTGTGCTTTTGTTTATATTACATTGTGGGGACCAAATGTCCCCATGATGTAATATAAACCTGAGTTCACCTACATCGTGGGGACCAGCCAGCGGTCCCCACAATGTAAATGGGTTTATAAATCATATAGAATGAGTTTTTGTGAAAAAGTAAAAGTTTGCACAGTTTCCTGTGAGGGTTAGGTTTAGGGGTAGGGGCAGGGTAGGGGGATAGAATGTACAGTTTGTTCAGTGTAAAATGCATTGAAGTCTATGGAAAGTCCCCACAATTCACAAAAACAAACATGTGTGTGTGTGTGTGTGTGTGTGTGTATCAGGGGCATTTCCTCCGAGGAGGCAAGGGAGGCAGTGCCTCCTCAAAAAAAAATTAGGATGAGAAAATAATAAACAATACAAAAATAAAAACGAGAATGAATGGGGGAAAGTCACATGAGAGGAGGCAATGCCTCCATCGCGCTATAAATAGATATAATTGGTTATGATTGGATATGATTGGTTTATGTGATAAACCCCACCTCTTGTTTATGAACAAGATTGAATGAACAAATGATGGCGTCAAAGGAAAGACTAATTAAAATGTAAGTAAAGTAAGCTCACCCACTTAGATATCACCGCTTTATGTCACGGCAAAATCAAACGTGAAAAGACCGGAAAACATGATGACTGCGGGGATTTTAGTGAGCAATCAGCTTGGTGAAATTAAAGATACATCTTTGTGTCTGTGTTTACCGAGCATGACTGATGATCCAAAATAAGTTGATTATCAAAAAGAACAGCTGAAAATCAATACACGAATAAAATAAAGCCTATTCTTTAACCCTCTATGGTATGGTGTTGCCTTCAGGCAACATAGTCTATTTTAGTTTAGTTTAAAATGAGACTTTTAAATGAACTTTTAAAAATAAATAAATTAAAAATTAATGAAAATGTTTATTGATATTGTTATAGTGTCCAGTTTTTAAAAAAAACACCACAAATAATCTTTCTCCTCATTGATATCATGTTGTGTACCATAGAAGGCTAAATTGTTACTGCCTTTAGTTATGTTGGAATTAATGTAAAAATGCTTAAAACACTAACTTGATGAGACTGACTTGGTTTTAATAAATAGAACATTAGTTACATTGTTAATGTAAAAATACAAAATAGAATTGTATATGGTTCCTTTTTTGATGTAATGTAAAGTTATGTTAATTTAACAAGGAAAATTTGTCAACATTAAAAGTAACAGACATGAATTTACATTTTATTTATAAAAAATGTTAAAAAAATAAATAAATAAATAAGTGAGGTCATTGTTTGCCTCCTCATTTCAGAACACCACTGCATGCCACTGGTGTGTGTGTGTGTATATATATATATATATATATATATATATATATATATATATATATATATATATATATATATATATATATATATATATATATGAGTCTGTTAAAAATCATGTTTGCTGTTTGTATATAGTGCCATCTACTGATACTTTGTAGACATTAATGCTATAGTTTCTTCTACTTGGCAAGTTTTATAGCCTTAGTACAAGTACATGGGAACATGTCCTGAGAACATGTCCACCAGTAAATTATGCATATCAAATAAGATCAAAAACTAAAAAAAAAAAAAAGCAAACACTGAAATATGAAAGGCCATGCATTCTGGTTAACCAACAACAGAGACAAATATGACTGTGTTCCGGAAATAAAGCAGTGATGTGTGAAAAGTTTGAGAGTTCATGTTTTCATGAGTTCACCGAATATAATATGTACAGAATAATGCAAATAAAACACATTAAAATTTAATGATTTTTTTTTTTTTTTTTTTTGGACATTGAAAACTTGGAATATTTGTAAGGTAAGAAATGAAGTTATTAGAATTTGTTTTCAAGCTTATTCTAAAATATAAGCTAAATCCTAAATCAAAATAAATATTAAAAAACAAATAAATCATGGCTGAATTCACTCTTTTTATCCAGTTTACGTTTAACTTTTCGATAACTCTTGTTTTTAACATTATTTAATAACATGAACTATGAGTACATAGCATTTTTTTAACCATTGTTAATAAAAATGTTAACAAATAAAACCTTTTTGTAAGTTTAAGTGTTACCAACTTTTTAAAATAATTTTGAACAAAAGCTCGAGCTGTTAATTCTGTCTTCCTTTAAGTAATTAAATCATATTTCATTTGTCTTTTTTTTTTTTTTTTTTTGTTTGCTTTGTACAAACTCAGAGTCACTTTAAAATTAGGTCAACCTAAAGCTGTCACACAACCACAGACGCACACGTTCTTCCTGCCATGACTGCATTTCATTGACACTGCAACAACAGATGTTTCAAAAACCTACCTTATCTCTTCTCTATCAGACAGCTTGGCTGGTGAGAATCCTTTAAGCTCTGACAATACTGCAAACCTCAGTGTGAACAACTTCACAAAACACATTGCTTATATACCAGACACTTTATATTCAGGAGGTGGACAGACACATGGCTTCACAACATGACAGAAAGCCTCCTTTCATTTACAGTTTCCTGGCAGCAGGTGGGGTACTTTGTTTCTTTTCTGTTGGTTTGAATTCTGTGGGAACAAAGCTGTGCTCTTAAATTGTCTTCAGTGATGAGAGCTGCTTTTCTCCTCTTTCAAGGTATTGTTTCTAGATGCTTTAAAGCTCACAAATACACTCTGTGTTCATAAAATGTATAAACTATATCCAATACTGTCATTTTTGTTTGTTTATAAAGAACAATGCGATACCTTAAAAGAAACTGAAACTAGAAATTTTATTTTGAGTAAAGGAACAGGTTGCATAGTGGGCAGAGAAGCTGCGCTCCCATAACAACAATGAAAAAGAGTGTCTCAGAATTGATACCTATGCATAACATAATTGTGTATTTTTGTACATATTTGTTTTTGCATTTTTGGCCCCTCTCATTCTATATCCATACTGTAATCAAATAACTAAACAGACAGTACAGTCTTTTAATTACATTTTTAATGTATTATTATTTTGAATTGACTTAAAATTGTGTAAAAACATAGTTTAGGAATTCAACATCTCATCAAATACCAACAACTTTCATTCATTAAACATTTTGTTATCAATAATGTGGCACATTGGCACAATGTGAGTGTATAAACACATATAACACAAGTAAGAATTAGCTATTTATGATAAAGAAAATGCAAATAGATTAATATTATTGAATATTAGTAGTTAAACGTATAAGAGTTAATGATAACATTAAAATCAAATTGATCATCTGATAAGTGTTATTAATCAATATGAATGGCTGCATACACACTGCAGTTAAATATGGTTGTCAGTTCATTTTTTAGTGATTAATGTCGTTCTGCAGGCCTACACACACAGTTGAGAAATTTGCAGGAGTGACAACTGCATTTTACTAAAATATTACTCAGTGTGTATGAAACCAAACTGAACAACTAGTTGTTAATGACGTATTTAAATGCACATCATAGATGTGTCTCTCTTCTGTATGTGTGCGGTGCAAGAACACCGCAGGGAAAATGGTACGAGCTTTGACTCGTTCTTGTTACCATATCTCTCTATAAAAAAAAAAAAAAAAAACAAACAAGAAAAAGCCCATAATAAAACAAGATAAATCCTAATGTTTGTATTGAAAACAAGGCCAAAATATTGCAACCTGCACCTTTCTACTTTAATATCTCCATAAACTTGATCAGCTGTCACTCTTGAAACATTACAGTGTGTATATGGCCAGTGTTTTACATTTTAAAGCCATGGTTGTAGCTGGGTGCTAAAAAGTCATTCAGGGGACTTGTTACCACAACATATATAAATGCATGGTTGCAAGTTAAAAATTCAAATTTATTGTTTTAATTAAACTTTTTAAGTTGCAAACATTATTTTGTTGAGTTCTCTTGACATAATAATGTTGATTGTTACATCAACTTAATATTGTCTGTAATTTAAACTCAAATTTCTGCATTACTTGGCTTTTTTTAAATTAGGTTGTAGTAACTTAATGAAATTGTCTTGATAACTTCGGAAATTAGGCAGTGCATAAGAATGGATAAGGAGAATAAATGTTGAAATTGAGTGTCAATTTATTTGTTTTTAGTGAAGGGAAAGACCTGTTAGTGTTTAATGCTGTTATGTTTGACATGTAAAAGAGCTTCTGTAATGTTGAAGTTTTTGTGGTTATCATTGTGCTGAAGAGTAGATACATGAAGGTAAACACTACACTGACTCTATAAGCAATGACTGCGCTAATGCTAGTGACAAGTAATATCTTACTTGTTCATTAAATATAAATGTTAAATAAGTTATGCTGGTATGTGCTATGATATCTGTTGATTTGAACTGAAATAGATAAGATTAATTGGTTCCAGGGCTACAACTCTGGCAGTTGGTGCGACTTAATTTTTTTGAGTAATCAACTTGAAGATTTGTGTTTATGCTACAAATTAAGTTCCTCTAACTCAGTGTAGCTTGTTGGTTGAATGTAAATTCACTATTTTTTTTTTTTTTTTTTTTAAGCCAACACATTATTTTAGATTGATATTATTATATGATTCTTTTATTTTATTTATTTTTTAGTTGTGACTTTTTGAATTCTAAGCATTTCAATCCTCGTTTTGTTTAAAGGATATGTAGGAAAATATCAGAAATTTGAATATCATTATACAGTGACGCTAAAAACTCGAACACATAAAATCTATAAATGGCATTGCATTAGATAACATGGATCATGGCACCTGTAAACAAATAATGCTAGATCTTATCTCAGAGCTAGTGTTACTCTAGTATCAGTGATATAATATTAGCCTACAGTTTTTATTACATATTTTGAATTAGATTTTATTTGAATATCTTCTGTTTTAAAAGTTTTTTATATTTTAATTTGAAAGTTTTAGTAATTTTTGTGTGTTTTTATTACTATTAGTTTTGAGGGTTTTTATTCAGGTTTAGGTTTTACTTTTAGTATTGAGTTTTAGTTATTTTAGAACTTGAGAAATGAGAAAAATGAAATAAAGTAAGTGTAATTTATATTTTATTTTATTTCAGTTGTTTAGTTTATTTCAAGTATAATGAAATAATGCTTTTTATGGTTTTAGTTTTAGTTTCAGTTAACAATAACCCTGCTAACTTCAGCTAACTTCACATTTCTGAGCCATTTTTGCCAATACTTTGTAATCGTCTGGTGATTTTTAATGGATGTATAAACAAACTTCTTTTTGTGCTGCTTGCTTTGATTATTTTGTTATCTAATGCACAGACATTCATACATATTTAAGTGTGGCTTAAGTGTCAAAATACTTTTTGGGGTCACTGTAGAATTGCCAATTGTCGCATCCCTTTGTGTTACGACTATGAAAGATCCACAGCGAAAGGAAACTGTAATGTCCCCAGCCAGACTGGAAACTACAGGGTGTTTTCATCAGCCGTTTGAAATTGTGAGCGTTAATTGTTTCAGTGATTGACAGAATGAATGCTCCGTCAGCGGACTGTTTGAAAGAAAGAGTTCCTCGCTCCTGCCTCCCCGCTGCGAGATAAGAACCCTTCTCTTCCAGACACACGAGCATCTCCAAGTTTCACCGCCACACATTGTCTGAACAGCTTAAGAGGCTCAAATGTGCCTTGCCTGTTCAGCTGTAAACAAACCGCATGCTGCTTTTCTCAAGGCTCCTGTTGAGAAGTGCTAGTCGCTGCGATAGGATCTCGTGTGCAGGGAGGAAGTAGAACATGATGTTATCGTGGTCAGTACATGATATCCGCAGCCCCTGTGCTAGCGTCGGACTCTTTGGCCTCCTGAAAGGGAAACTGGATCCCGGCCAGGCGGATGAGCAAGATGTTGAGACCGTGCGTGAGGAAGGTGAGGAAGATGAGCCAGAAGGATCTGTCGTACCTCTCGCCTTGAGTCTTGTAGACGAAGCTGCCCTCGTTGAAGTTGAAGATGATCTCGGTCAGGTGGTGCAGCTTGACCTCAGAGGAAAACAGAATGAGGACCAAGCAGGCACAGAAACCTGTCAGGAAACAGAATAATACATTTTGCATAATAGAAAAGCTGTTCTGTATGGAAGCTCCTTTCTGCCACAGAATAAAAAAAAAAATAATTGCGACACTTCGCAAGTGCAAGTTTATATCTTACAGGAAAAAAAAAAAAAGACTTTCACATGTGTGCGAGAAACTATTGCGTGCTCACGAGAAACTTTCGCGTGCACATACAGTGTCCAGTGTATACTAACCTATTTTCTTCATTCATTTCTAACAGTGCTTATTGCGAGCAGAGCCATTGACATAAAGACCAGATAAGGGAGGCTCACACTTAAAAAAAGACAAACGAGCTGGATTCATTCTTGTACTAGACAAAGTGCTCTAACGAACTCCAACATTTGAGCACTTTTTTATCAGCCCTTCCCAATGCATGATACAGCCATAATGCGTCAACAGCCCATTTCACGGCGTGGTTTCTCTGCCATCACAGAGTATGCGTTAAAGCAGACATAAGGCCGTGATATTAGAGATAGATAGCCTATAGAGTACCTCAGAGATGACGTGTTTTTGTAGGCCAACCCGGAAGTTAGCCCTGATCGAAAGCCTATGCATTAGACCTTTGGAAAATCGCAAAAAATAAGCTCTGTGTTTAACAAAGGGTTAAGACATTTACATGTTTTGTCTATCAAGATGCTCTTTACAAGTTAACTCAACATTTATACTTTTTGAAGCAGTAGGCTATAAACGGACTACAGCACACCATGGTTGCGGATCAACGTCACCAACACCAAGCTTCCTCAAACTTTATATAGAAAACAACTTTATTTAAAAACATGCTCGCTGATTATGATCTGCACTGTGTATGAATACTTATCCACTTTTTCATGAGAAATGCTGTCCAAATGTCCTGTTTGTCATGATGACGTCTAAAGTCCCCGCCAAAGGAAGTAGTCCCTTTTAGCAACTTGTTAGCAACCGCCGTTTTTAAGACACAATAAAGGTTTTAAAAAATCACAAGTGGGTTATAACTAGTGTGTTTTATGTCATAGATCAAAACGTGAGAATATTTAGAGGCTTTGTTAACTCACACACAATGTGAGATATAAACTTGCAATTGCAAGTTATAAAGTCTGTATACACTATGGCACACTGGATTAAGGTTAAATTAAAGTTAAGTTAAATTTTACATTGTTGGTGGTTTTTACCAAGTTGTTTTTGCATTGTTGAAGTAATTTAGATATTTTAAATGTGAAATATTTTAAATTATATACAGTCAGTGAAACATTTTTCAATGTTTATTAAACTTTGTTAAATAACTTTGCTGAAGCATTGTCTGTTTTCTTGCAGTTGTTTAGTCTTAAAATATCTTAAATTTTAAATTATTAAGCCTTAAAGGTCAAATATTAAATAATGTGTTGATGGGGTCTTAATTACAACAGTAAACGTTAGCATGTTATTTCAGCCATACTGATGTGTAGAGAGAAAGCCATTGTACATGTCCCACTTTCTGTGGAATAAAGTCCTGCTCAGATGTATTACAGTAGCTGCTTTCTGTCTAAACAAGAGGAAACTTAAACTTAAATGGTTCCTGCAATAATGTGTTAAATTACCCATCATATTCCTACCTAAATTTAACATCTGCACTAGACAAAAGATTTAGCACTGCCTTTTATGCTTAACTCGAACAAGAAAAAAATATTCATTTAAAATATAAAATAAATGTCATAAAACCATTGAATTGAACTTTCTCATGCATGTCAACACATTGTTACAACACTAATTTTGGGTTTTAAAACAATTTATAAGTAAACTTTGTGTTTCTTGAAAATTATTGCTTCAGTTAATTTTTTGGCAGATAGAACCTTAGAATTCCAAGCGAAAGGTGTTTTTTTTATTAGAATTAGAAGGTTCTATCTGCGTTTGACCCGTTCCAAAAATCCCCATTTACAAATTTGAGAGGATTTTGATATTGTTAGGGCTGTTCAACGATAACCGTGGTTATCGTGTACAAAATAAGAGTCTGTGTTTACGTAATATATATGTGTGTTTGTTTTGTGTATAATTATTATGGATATATACACACATACATGTATATATATAAGAAAAATATCTTATATTTCTATACAAATATTTACATTTATATATAATTTAAATATATAAAAATATAAATATATTTATATATTTATACATACATGCTTATATTTCTTAAATATATACATGAATGTGTGTGTATTTATATATACATAATAATTATACACAAAACAAACACACATGTATTATGTAAACACAGACTCTTATTTTGTACACGATAACCACAGTTATCGTTGAACAGCCCTAGATATTGTACATTTAGAATACATTTTTAACTGCCTATTTTGGGGCATCATTAAATATGCGCCGATTCAGGCTGCGGCCCCTTTAAATTCTGTGCTCCCTGCCCCCAGAGCTCGCGCTTGCCTTAAACAGCATAAACAAAGTTCACACAACTAATATAACCCTCAAAATTGATCTTTACAAAGTGTTCGTCATGCAGCATGTCTAATCGCGTAAGTATGGTATTTATTTGGTTGTTTACATTTGATTCTGAATGAGTTTGATAGTGCTCCGTGGCTAAAGCTAACATTACACACTGTTGGAGAGATTTATAAAGAATGAAGTTGTGTTTATGAATTATACAGACTGCAAGTGTTTAAAAAAATGAAAATAATGACAGTCTTGTCTCCGTGAATACAGTGAGAAACAATGGTAACTTTAACCACATTTAACAGTACATTAGCAACATGCTAACGAAACATTTAGAAAGACAATTTACAAATATCACTAAAAATATCATGATATCATGGATCATGTCAGTTATTATTGCTCCATCTGCCATTTTTCGCTATTGTCCTTGCTTGCTTACCTAGTCTGATGATTCAGCTGTGCACATCCAGACGTTAAAGGATTAGTTCACTTTTAAATAAACTTTTGCTTATAATTTACTCACCCCCATGTCATCCAAGATGTCAATGTCCTTCTTTCTTCAGTCGAAAAGAAATTAAGGTTTTTGATGAAAACATTTCAGGATTTTTCTCCATACAATGGGCTTGAATGGGCACCAGACGGTTCAAGGTCCTAAAGACAGTTTCAGTGCAGCTTCAAAGGGCTTTAAACGATACCAGACGATGAATAAGGGTCTTATCTAGCGAAACGATCAGTCATTTTTAAAAAAATTTAAAAAGTTTACGTTTTATAAGCACAAATGTTCGCCTTGCTCTGTTCTCAGATGAGCGTTCGTGACGTCACGTAATACGCAATTGCGTTGAAAAGGTCACGCATGACATAGGCGGAAGTACAGATTCGGTGTTTACAACTTGAACGTGCAAATACTAACCCTGCGTCTCGATCAGCTCCCTAGTTCCCTAGGTCGTGAATCAGTATGAAAGTGAATGTGGCTGATTCCCTGATCAGTGCCCTGACTACTGAACTAGGGAGCCGATTGAGACACACTCCGTTTACAAAAACAAGGTAAAACAACTAATGGTTCTTCCATCCTGTGTTGTCAGTACCATCAGACTGTCATACCCTTCTCCATCAGAACAAAAACACCTCTAAAGGGGGTCGCACACCGGACGCGCGAGCTTAATTTTGACTCGACTCCTGATAGAAGAGCTGCACAATGGGAGTGTTTTACGTCAACAGGGAAACGTTACATATGCTTTAATATTTCGCACTGAGGTAAGTGTACATGGACAAATGGCACAACAAAGCAAAAAGAAAGAAAAGGCTACGTTTATTATACATTTTTAGACTTTATTCAAGCTGTTAAACTAAGAATGTAAAACTGATGCATCTTGCAGCACAGGGTGAAGTCTGTATCTACATTAACGGGAAATATAATATACATTTAATGTAAACAATGTACATGGCGCTCTGTGGCGCAGCAATATTTTGAACAACTTCCTGTGCGCCGCGGACAGGCACCGAATGTCGCCGCCGGTGTGTACACTCATAGGAAACAATGCGTTCGAATTTTAAAGACGTGGCTCCGCGCTGAGCTTCGCGTCTGGTGTGCGACCCCCTTAAAATGCTGTTGCTCAGTAATGGTGGAAATTTTGTCCGGTAATGCAGCGAGATGGAAACAGCTGGACTCACCGACTGATTCTAATGGCGGGATTGAAATGGTCCAGTCGTGGCAGCATCTAGATTCTTCCTCTGTTGGCTATGGTTGGCATTTGCCACATGTGCACCACCACGTCTCGTTAGATCTTCGTCTGCCCGATGCTGGAGAGGTGTGTGTCGCCGCAGCAGTCTCTTCCATCTGCCTAATTTCTTCCTCTGTGTATTCCGGTTCAAAAAGGTAGGGCAGGCGAAAAACTCATCTTCTCCTCGTCCGACATTGTTGTTTTAACGTTACCTTTTTTTTGTAAACGGCGTTTGACTTAGTATTTGCAAGTTGTAAACACCGAATCTGTACTTCCGCCTATGTCATGCGTGACCTTTTCAACGTAATTGCGTATTACGTGACGTCACGAACGCGCATCCGAGAACAGAGCAAGGAGAACATTTGTGCTTATAAAACTTATTTATCTATTTATTTTTTTTAAAATGACTGATCGTTTCGCTAGATAAGACCCTTATTCATCGTCTGGTATCGTCTGGTATAGTTTAAAGCCATTTGAAGCTGCACTGAAACTGTCTTTAGGACCTTGAACCGTCTGGTGCCCGTTCAAGCCCATTGTATGGAGAAAAATCCTGGAATGTTTTCATCAAAAACCTTAATTTGTTTTCGACTGAAGAAAGAAGGACATGGACATCTTGGATGACATGGGGGTGAGTAAATTATAAGCAAAAGTTTATTTAAAAGTGGAGTAATCCTTTAATACTGGCTGCCCTTGTCTAATGCCTTGAACATGGGCTGGCATATGCAAATATTGGGGGCGTACATATTAATGATCCCGACTGTTACGTAACAGTCGGTGTTATGTTGAGATTCGCCTGTTCTTCGGAGGTCTTTTAAACAAATGAGATTTACACAAGGAGGAGGAAACAATGGTGTTTGAGACTCACTGTATGTCATTTCCATGTACTGAACTCTTGTTATTTAACTATGCCAAGGTAAATTCAATTTTTAATTCTAGGGCACCTTTAATTCATGTATCCTTCTAATCTTAAAGCCCTTCTTGCAGCTCATCTCTTCTCTTCTCTGATGATATGTTTACTGGAGTGAGGGCGGGGCAACCTGTCACTCACATGAGATCCACCAATAGCAAACAAATCAATTCCTGATTGACAAAATCAAGTCCCACCCCACATCAAGAAGAGTCTATTCTTGAAGCTTAGGTTTTAACCACATCCCTTTACTGTAAAGGAACTTTGCTTATCTTGCCATTTATAAGCGCACTTTATCTTAGCAAGTATAAGAGATACATTATCTACAGTTAGCCTTTTTTGGGGCTTCAAATACAGCCCAAAATAACAATTCTGTCTGTCTTCTGTCTCATACAATGCTAGTGGATAGTGATTTATACTGTCAGGGCAGAAAAATTACCATAAAAATACCACAATAGTTCATATGACTAACACATTGTGAGGAATAGTCCAAAGCATTACTGAAAGTCTTGCCCTTTGGAGTAGATATCGCATTTAATGATCAGTCATGAGACGCAGAAGGAGAACAAATGGCATTTACCGTCATTGATGTCTTGGTGCAATATATTTAAATGGTTTTCAGTAGAATTACTTAGCATTTTATAAGACTTTTATGAGAAAGTATATTAATTTTATAAGACTTATTGTCTATTCTTAAGGTTTCAATAGAAGATTGGTTTGAAAGTGACTACTTTGTGAGCTGTGCTTCATACATCACTGCACTATTGACAATAGACAATGGATATATTTTGCTGGCGATCACACATCTCCTTTTGTTCTCCATGGAGAAAAGAAAACCAAACAGGTTTAGAAAAACACAAGGGTGAGTAAATCAACAGAATTTTCATTTATGTTGAACTAACATTAACATTTGA
Source organism: Ancherythroculter nigrocauda (assembly GCA_036281575.1). Taxonomy (NCBI): domain Eukaryota; kingdom Metazoa; phylum Chordata; class Actinopteri; order Cypriniformes; family Xenocyprididae; genus Ancherythroculter; species Ancherythroculter nigrocauda. The sequence continues at coordinate 8,654,663 of VTFQ01000013.1, forward strand.
CACATTATTTTATTAAAAGAGGTAATGAATGGGTTAAAATTAAAGTTTTTTTTCTTTTCTTTTTTTAAAGAAGTTAAAACTTTTATTTAGGAAGGATGCATTAAATTGATCAAAAGTGACAGTAAAGTCAATGTTAATGTTACAACAGATTTCTATTTCAAATAAATGATGTTCTTTTGAACTTTCTATTCATCACAAAAAAAAAAAAAAAAATGTGTATCACAGTTTCCACAAAATATGAACCAGCAAAATGGATTTCATCAACAAAAATGTTTCTTTCACAGCAAATCATCATATTAGAATGATTTCTGAAGGATCATGTGACACTGAAGACTGGAGTAATGATGCTGAAAATTCAACTTTGATCACAATAAATTATATTTTAAAATATATTCAAATACAAAACAGTTTTTATAATTATTTTAAATTTTTATTTTAAATTGTGTTATACTGTATTTTTGACCAAATAAAGGCAGCCTTGATGAGCAGAAGAGATATCCTTTTGTTTTAACAAGAAACTTATATAAAGTGTCTCAAAATTGAAAATCCATATTAGAGACTGCATTTAGATTTAGTACAGAAACATATGGTCCCAATTTTCTCAGATAACTGATTTGTGTATATATATATATATATATATATATATATATATATATATATATATATATATATATATATATATATATATATAATATAATATATATATATATAATATAATATATAATATATAAACAAAATTTCATAAAGTTACAGTACTGGCTTCAGTTCAGTCAGTACAGTGTTCCAGCCATGCTGACTATATTCACAATGTAGCAAAGACATATCGCTCTTGTTCTATATTACAGTATTATAGTATGAAATGATAAAATTGCTAGCTACATGAAATCAGTGGCATCTCAAAGCTTCGGAATGCTATTAATCTCTAATGTTTACTACAGTATTCTCTCTTCTCATCACTGCAAGTGATCCTGCTTTATTTTTTGACTTAATGGTTCAATTGTGTGGACAGGTCAAATGGCCTCCATCAGTACAAACACAACAGAGGCACCTGACACCACAGATGGAGTGGAAATCTGGCCAGTTCCACCAAGCGCATTCATTTCCATCACTTTATTTATTTATCATGCAATTCTCTCTTCTCAGGATAGCTGAGCTCACTTTCTCACAACTAAGAGATGAACAATTGTAGAGGCTCGTTTCTATCGTGGTTCACTATAGACCCTGTCTGAGTGGATGTATGTGTGAAATATTTATCACATACTGTCTTCAGGATCTGGATTTTGTCTGAAGATTCAAGAATTCAAGCATCTATTGACCTGGTAAAAAAAAAAAAACTTTACATTGCCAATGACTCTTTCTATTTAAAAATGTGTAAATGCATGAAATGTATTTTATATAATTTAATATAATACATTTTGTTTTTCTTATGAACTTAAGTAGAATTTAATTGTATTATATTTACTAATTATTTATATTTACTAAATCATTTGATTAACTAAATTTTATTTACTAAATTATTATTATTAATAATTGATGAGTTGGACAGAATAGTTAAGGAAATTTGGCATATGGGAACCTTTTCAACTGTGTGTGTGTGTGTGTGTGTGTGTGTGTGTGTGTGTGTGTGTGTGTGCTTTTGTTTATATTACATTGTGGGGACCAAATGTCCCCATGATGTAATATAAACCTGAGTTCACCTACATCGTGGGGACCAGCCAGCGGTCCCCACAATGTAAATGGGTTTATAAATCATATAGAATGAGTTTTTGTGAAAAAGTAAAAGTTTGCACAGTTTCCTGTGAGGGTTAGGTTTAGGGGTAGGGGCAGGGTAGGGGGATAGAATGTACAGTTTGTTCAGTGTAAAATGCATTGAAGTCTATGGAAAGTCCCCACAATTCACAAAAACAAACATGTGTGTGTGTGTGTGTGTGTGTGTGTGTGTGTGTGTGTGCTTTTGTTTATATTACATTGTGGGGACCAAATGTCCCCATGATGTAATATAAACCTGAGTTCACCTACATCGTGGGGACCAGCCAGCGGTCCCCACAATGTAAATGGGTTTATAAATCATATAGAATGAGTTTTTGTGAAAAAGTAAAAGTTTGCACAGTTTCCTGTGAGGGTTAGGTTTAGGGGTAGGGGCAGGGTAGGGGGATAGAATGTACAGTTTGTTCAGTGTAAAATGCATTGAAGTCTATGGAAAGTCCCCACAATTCACAAAAACAAACATGTGTGTGTGTGTGTGTGTGTGTGTGTGTGTGGTACAGGTATTCCCTATGTTATGGGGACAAAATGTCCCCACAAAGATGACATTTTTTGGTCTACATGAGGAAAACAGCTTATAAATCATACTAAGTGTTTTTTTTTTTTTTTTTTTTTTTTTTAAAAGTAAAGTAAAAATGCAGAAAGTTTTCTGTGATGGGTAGGTTTATAGTTAGGGGATAGAAAATACAGTTTGTACAGTATAAAAATCATTATGTCTATGGAAAGTCCCCATAAAACATGAAAACCCAGTGGGTGTGTCTGTGTGTATGTTTGAGTAAGGTCTTACAGCTTATCATGTTCCAGAGGTAAAGGCCCTGGGGTCCATGCAGTGTCTCATATGGGCTTCCGAAGGCATTGTAGAAGAAGAACGCACAGGACACCGTGGAGAAGACGATGAGCACCGCGCAGAAGAAGATCACGCTCACATGTAGACTGGCTGGAACCACATCCATCAGGTCAGGGAAAACTACACAGAGTAAAGAGATTTCTAACATGATCACCATCATTTGAGTTTAAACTGTAGGTGAGGGTAAGGCTATGAATCATTATGATTCATATGTGAGAAAAATGTACTGCAATGTAATCAGTTTTCCATTTGTCATCAATGTGTTCAATCTCACTAGCTATTGTGAGTGATTGTTGCATGTGTTTCCTTTTGACTGATCACTATAAGATTATCTGAAAATTTGGCATAGAAACAATTTTCACTCAGAAATTGCCAGTAAATTTCATAATTAGCAATTACCATCACACACCTATATTTATTATATTTATATTTAAATTGTCATGTTATCATTTTAAATGTAATGGAGTTTGAATGACCAAAACATTGCAAATAAAATATTTTTGATACATTTTTGCAAGTATTGATAGTGTGCGGGATTCTCTTTGTTTTTTTGTTTTTTAGTAAATTTCACAAAATTTTTTTTACAAAGAATTGCCAAGTAATACAATGAATTAAACATGAAATTCTGAAGTAGAAAGACTGAAATAGTATTTTCTTGTAAAATGTACTCCAGTTATCTTTATTTTATTTATAACTTCTAAAGTTATAAAATAATTATTTACAGTGTTCTGTGTAGGTATGAAAAAGGATTTCACTCATTAAAAGTAATCTCTGTTAACTTAATATTATCAGTATTATCTTTTTAATTTTATTGTGGGATGTTTGGACGTGTCAAGGAATTATGCAGTTTAGTCTAATTCCAACGCTATCTCACGACCAATTCGTATGTATTTTACGAGATGGCTTTAGGTGGCTCACTCGTAAGAATTCGTACAATTTGTCTAAAACCCAGTGACGGGTAGGTTTAGGGGCGGGGTTTGGGGTAGGTCATTCGTATAAATTCATAGGAATTTGTCAACTCGTAAAATACATACAATTTAGCAAAAAACGTATGAATTCGTATGAGTGAGGAGGTCGTATGAATTCGTACAAATTAGCCACCTCGTAAAATACGTACGAATTGCCATGAGATCAGGTTGCTAATTCTGTTTAATTCTGTGTTCGTGTCGATATGTAAGCATTTATGTGGATGTATTTGTGAATAGCCTATATGCATTAACATAACAGTGTCAAAGACAAATTTACACTCTGTGACAAACAGAATGGACAATAAAATTAAACTAAACTAAACTTCCTGTCCTCAATTTTTATGCATCTTCTTGTGAGAATAACAAATTTACGATGACAATAATCTTTTGTTCTGCTAAAAGACTGGCTCTGGAATCTGGGCCTTTTCCAGATCTCATTAGGGAAGAATGCTGTTGTACATGAAGCTGTCATAAATGATCCATCGGTTGAGCCCCATAAAATGAGACAAATCCCTCCCAAAACTCAAGATAAAACAACTGAAAAACTGAAAAGCTACATACCACTTCTAATGAGAAATATTAAAAGTACTTTCAAGAGGATGTACTTGCTATGCATGTGTGATGACATTTGGAGGAACAATTTTACAAAGCATTGATGAAAAAAATGGTGTGTGTGCATTTCAGGTATTCCCATACATTATGGGGACAAAATGTCCCCACAAAGATGGCAATATCTGAAATCCTTGTTCTTGTGGGGACATTTTTGGAAAACAGCTTAAAAAAAATCATACTGGCTGATGTTTTTGAAAATGTAAAAATGCAGAAAGTTTTCTGTGATGGGTATAGGTTTAGGGTTAGGGGATAGAATATACAGTTTGTACAGTATAAAAATCATTATGTCTATAGAAGGTTCTCATAAAACATGGAAACCCAAAGTGTGTGTGTGGAGGTCAATTGTTTTTTTGTTATTTTTAATAATTTGAAATAGGTTTGTTACATATCAATGGCCTCAAAAAGTATTTGGACATTTAAAGGGATGTTTTATCTAATATTTAAAATTCTGTCATCATGTACTCAACCTCATGTTGTTCGAAAACTTTCATTGGTTGCTCTTTTCCAATTTAGAGCTTTTAAGGCTTTAAAAAGGATGCAAAAGCAGCATAATAGCCCATATGACCCGTGCAATATATACCAAGCCTTCTGATACCATATAGTAACTTCAGGGGAGCCACATTTAAAAATGTATTAATGTCATTGAATTTGACACAAAATTACAAAGAAAGTGGCACCTGCAAATAAATGATGCAAGAGTTTTTCTGATCAGTGATCACTAATATTTGTAACCACAACAATCACAATACTTTCTTCTTTTTGTACAGCATATCTGTTTGTGAATTGTCATGCTTTTTATTTGTTCCAACAACATTGGTACAATTTAAGCGTTTAAGTGTCCAAATACTTTTGGAGTCGCATATGCACATGTAATATTGCAATTTGTCTTGTATTGCATTGCTAGAGCCCTGAAGTATAGGCTACTCTTTATATTTCTGGTGTGTTTTTAAAGGGATAGTTCACCAAAAAATGAAAAATACCCCATGATTTACTCACCCTCAAGCCATCCTATGTGTGTATGACTATCTGTCCTGGCTCTTCCAAGCTTTATAATGGCAGTAAATAGAAGATGAGATTGTGAAGCCCAAAAAAGTGTATCCGTCCAACATAAACGTAAACCATACGACTCCAGTGTGTTAATAAAGGCCTTCTGAAGAGAAGCAATGGGTTTGTGTAAGAAAAGTATCCATATTTAAAAACTTTATAAACTAAAATATCTAGTTTCCGGCAGACGGCCGCACGCACGTCGGCTTGGGCCAAAAAAGGAACCCCTGACGCGACGTAGGAGTATCGTAAGTTTAGATGCCTCTCTCTGTTCAAACAAATAGGCCTGAGCAACAAACTCAAGCTCCTTTTCTCTTATATCAAAATCCTCCAATATTTCTTGCATTTCTTTCTATCTTTTTTGGGCTTCAAAATCTCATTCTCTATTAACTGCTATTATAAAGCTTGTAAGAGCCAGGGGCCGGATTCACGAAACATTCTTAAGAATAAAATTCTTCTTAAAGCAGAACTAAGCAAAATTTGCGAAGCTCCCCCTACAGTTTCCTTCAGTGAATGACACTGTCATAAATACTCCAAGCGCAGCTCTGGACTACAACGACTACAACACTCGCCAGCGCAGTAGTTTTGCAAATACAGTACAAGAAAGAGGAGGTGGGTAATTTGCAAATACAGTACACTCGATGGAGGTGTGTAATTTTCGAAATTGTCTTATAAAGACATAATATATACATTGTTTTTGAATTACCGTAAAGCATTTTGTCACTCTCGCGTGAACGTGAACATGAGGCGAGATTGTGTCGGGTCGATGCAGCTCAACTTGCAAGTGCTGTTTTCTGGCGTAGACGTGCCAGAGGGGGTTAGTGCACGCCTCAAACACACCACTACAAGTCAATTAACCATCGTAAGGACTTAGAAAACTATTTATGAAGGTAAAAAAAAGTTACTTAGTTCTGCTTTAACTGCCAATTTCTTCTTATTTTTTAACTTAAGAAAAAAGATAAGAATATTTTGTATTCCCAAAAAAATCTTCTTAAGAATGTTCTTAACTTTTTTTCTTAAGATTGTTCTTAAGACAAATCTTAAGAAAACTTCAAATTCTTGAAAAGAATGTTCTTAAAAATCATCTTAAATAACTTCTTAAAGTTAGGATAACTGAATACTATTTGTAAATCCCCAAAAGGTAAGATTTTTCAAATATTAAACCTTACAAAATTATAAAACTTATATTAAACTGTGTAGCTACTTAAATATTTTACTTATACAAACTACATACTACATAAACTAAATACTATATAAACTAGCATACTTGGCTAATTAGATGTCTGTGTTCCAGATGGAGGTCCTGTGGGTTGTCAATAGGGAGAGAGAGCCAGAAAGGCCTCTTAGAGATCGAGCAGATCCTCTCACCCTTCCTGATCATGCTCTGCTTAGACTTTATAGGCTACCAAGAAACTCAGTAATGTATCTGGCACATATTCTGAGAGATAATTTGCAGCGAAAAACAAAAAGGTCCTCTCCACTTCCCGTGATACTGCAGATAATGGTTGCGCTACGATTCTTTGCTTCCGGATCATTTGCAATCAATCGTTTCTTGTCATCCATGTTAGCTTTCCTGAGAGTATTCTCTTTTGACAATTAATGTCGGGATGTGATTGTTACTTTAAAGAAGTAGGTTATAATAAAGTGATACAATTCAAATGTGGCGATAATAAATTTTGTGTAGCCATAGCTATTTTAATTTCATTCGTAAGAAAAAAAAAAAAAGATGTTCTTAAGAAAATATTTGAGATCTTCTTAAGAATTTTTCAAGAATTGCACTCAGGAACATTCTTAAGAACTTCTTAGTATTTATCTTAAGAATTTTCTTAACTTATTTCTTAAGAAGATGTTTGTGAATCCGGCCCCAGGACATTATTTAATATAACTCTGACTGTTTTCGTCTGAAAGAAGAAAGTCATACACACTCAAACCCAAATGTATCCGGACACCTTGAACATTTCATTCATTAATACAGTTTATTCACTATAGTTTAAAAAAAATGGTAATAAGATCTTTGAGTTAAACTGTGTCAGAAAAAAATGATCTTAAAGGATTAGTTCACTTTCAAATTAAAATTTCCTGATATTTTACTCACCCACATGTCATCCAAGATGTTCATGTCTTTCTTTCTTTAGTCGAAAAGAAATTAAGGTTTTTGATGAAAACATTCCAGGATTATTCTCCTTATAGTGGACTTCAATGGAGTCCAAACGGTTGAAGGTCAAAATTACAGTTTACAGTGATCCCAGGTGAGAAATAAGGGTCTTATCTAGAGAAACCATCACTCATTTTCATAAACAAAATTAATAATTATATACGTTTTAACCATAAATGCTCATCTTGAACTAGTTCTCTTCTTCTTCTCTATTAGAATTCCGGCAGTGTAGATGCTGCTAAGTGTCTTACTGCCCTCCACAGGTCAAAGTTTGAACTAAATTGTATACAATATGCTAGTGCAAGTATAAAACAATTAGTTCAAACTTTGACCTGTGGAGGGCAGTAATACACTTAGCAGTGTCTACACTGCTGGAATTCTAATAAAGAAGAGAGCTAGTTCAAGATGAGTATTTATTGTTAAAACTTATATACTTATATTTGTTCTGGGATCGTGTAGAACGTTTTGAAGCTGCAATGAAACTGACATTTTGACCTTCAACCGTTTGGGGTCCACTGAAGTCCACTATATGGAGAAAAATCCTGGAATGTTTTCATCAAAAACCTTAATTTCTTTTCGACTGAAAAAAGAAAGACATGAACATCTTGGATGACATGGGGGTGAGTAAATTATCAGGAAAAGTTTATTTGAAAGTGAACTAATCCTTTAATTATGTCAGATAACGCTTAAGCAAAACATGGTCAGGTCAAAATGTCTGAATAATTTTTGGTTCCCAAATTTTTTATCAGTTTTACTGGTAGTCCACTGTATAAAGACTTTTTGGGTATAATAAGGCTATGTCACAGTTTACTTTATTTTGCTATCCTCACTTACATTTATGAACATTGTGTCCTGCACCCACTAGTAAAAATATATCAAAAATTTCTGAATAATTTTTGGTTTGACTATACATCTGGGATGACTTGAGGGTGAGTAGATCAAGGGGTAACTTTTCATTTTTGGGTGAACTAACCATTTAAGACATTTACTATCATTTCATTTCTTAAGATGATTAAGTTACTCACAAGAGAAATAAAAGGGTCTGTCTCCCAGGCCACACTGTTTCATCCCTTTCCCGTGGAAAAGTCCGTAGTTCGCCCTTCCGATGAACTTCTCCAGCTCTGCTCCCGACGCGTTGACGATCTGTGCGCCAGTCTTGCACAGAACAACCGCTTGAACCCAAAACTGAGTCCCCATCGCAGCCGCCACGACCAGAACACAACCAAAGCAAAGCACTCCCGCAATAGAGAATATAATTTTCTTTTGACGGCTAGGCATTGTGTTTGACAACGCGGAGACGAGCACAGCCTCAGTAATCAATGGATATCCACACGTCAAACTTTCTGTAATCCAACATGGATAAAGACATCGCTGCTGTTGTCGATTTACCTCAAGTCTGAAAACACGAATGCTATAAAGTGATATCTAAAGCTCAATACGCATGTTACAGAGTAAAGTTGTATCCCAATGTCTTCTCTGGATAGTGTTACGCCAAGCGCGTTCACTGTACCCCGTCACCAAGCAACCGGTTTGAACGTCTCGCACCAGTGATCGGGCATGATGTGACCTTACACTGGATTGGTTACTAGATCAACATCTCTGGCGGCAATTAATAAAGCAATTTCACTGCTACAGTTGAACTTTAAATAGGGAGTTTATCATGTGTGATATGATGGAGGATTTATGGATAGCTAAATGGGTAACACATTACAATGAAGTTTCATTTGTAACAACATTAGTTAAAATGAAGAAAAAAATATGGGACCAAAACATAGGACCAAAAATCTTCCCAGACAGGGACACATGCTCTGTTCTTACTATGTAGTTTGTAAAGCAGACGTTCATACGAGGCTGTCTTTGTCATTATGTTGACCCATTCTTTTAACTGTGGGGTTTAGGGAGTTTCCAGTGTTTTCAGAATGACTCTAGACCCCCACCATAATCACTGCGAACTCTCCATTTGAAATATTTGGCATCTGCTCCCTGTCTCCCAATAGACACAATTTTGGTGATAATGGTATTGTTGTTCCAAGCCATTTACTCAAAATATTTAGAATTTGGTGCCATAAAGGCTGAATAATTGGACACTCCCAGATACAGTGAATAAAAGTACCTCTGTCCTTTTGACATTTCCAACAAACGTTATTATTTGTCAGACCCATTTTATTTAGTCTAAGAGGTGTCAGATAGAACCTGTGTATGATTTTGTAGTGTGTAAATTGCCCTCTGGCTTCTCAAAAAAAAAAAAAAATGTCTAATCTTCGTCCCCAATAACAGCCTCAATATCCTTTTCCCATATTGTCTTTAAATTTGTCCAGTCATTGCTGATCACATGGTTGGTCGTCCTGTAGAATACAGAGGCTTTTTGCTGGGAATGAGGCAGTGCTAGGAAGTCCAAGATATGGTTTCTGTCCGTGTACTGGATTTTTGTAGAAACAATTTCTAATTTGTAGGTATTTCCAGAAATGTTAATAATCAATACTTCTACAGCATTCATTAATCTTAGTCAAAGTTAATTTCAACATTTACTAATAATTTCTTAAAATGAAAAGTTGTATTGTCTTTGTTAACGTTAGTTAATGCATCTGAAATAACATGAACAAACAATGAACAATTACATTTTTACTTACTAACATTAACAAACATAATGCTTGTTAGCTTATATATACTATATAGATATAGCTATAGATACACACACACACACAAATTTCTTTCCAGGTCCAAGTTTTGACATAATAACCTTTTAACTCATCCTACACTAGAGTTTTCTGACAGTCATCATAGACGTGACTCACAGAGAACTGACATCGATTGGCCCTCTTTCACTCATTTCTGGGAATAATAAGGTAACTGAAAATGCAAATAAAAAGGTCATCAATCAAATAAGAGCTAGAGAGACTAGAGAGGGACATAATTAACTGTTGTAACATTGATTATATGTGTGTGTGTGTGTGTGTGTGTGTGTCTATATATATATATATATATATATATATATATAAAACAAGAGTTAAGAGATTTAAAAAAAAAAAATCTTTATAATCAACCCTTACAATTTGAGAAACATGCTTAATTTATTGTTTTTATTGTTTATTGTTTTGTTTTTGTTTTTTTTCAAAAATTTTGGATGTGGAATACAATTTATTTACTGAATGATCAATGATTACATAGATAAAACATTTTTTTTTTTATTAAATTCATTGCATTTTTACATTTTCAAAGAACATCATTTTCCTCATTTCATTTTCATTATTTTCCTCATGGGGACCAAAAAATGTCCCCATATTGTAGGGAAAACTCCCCACCACACACACACATAAACATACAGTACAAACATCATTGTATAATCAACATTTGAGCATCATTGCACAGTCCATCTTCTGTAGCTTTAGTTATATTAGAAGGCCTATGTTTAAATATAGAGTTCCATGAACTTGTATTGCAGCTACTGACATTTTTGGCGAAAGGTCTTTGTGCATTCTCCTTTCCCCCAGACTTCAGTCTTCTGCTGTGTTCAGCTTTTTTGCTTTTCCTACATCACCAATCTGCAGTTCATTAAGAAAATTTCTTCACCCTACATTAACATTCAACAAAGGATTCTGCACTGATACTAGGTCCATAACTTTCCTCCGATGGAATTTTCACTCTGGATCTGCATTTGGAACAGCGCTTTTGTTTGAGAAGGCCTTCGTGATCTGATGCCTGAATGCACGGCAGATGACAAAGTACAGCACAGGATCAAAGCACAGGTGCAGGATGGCAAGAAGTAGAGTAGACTCTTTGGCCAGAAAGAGATTCTTCTTCAGCGTGCATTCGGTTTCCTGTATCTGCGTAAAAGTGTACGGCATACGCACGGCATGGTACGGCACAAAGCACACCACGTAAGCCAAGCTCACCAACGCAATGTTTATGAAGGCATGTCGGGCACTAGCCTGTTCCTCAGGGTCACATTCACGGCGACCCCAAAGCTGCTTCAAGACCAGGCCGTTGGACAAAAGCACAGCTACTGAGGCATTGAGGAAGATAGCCATGCCCAGAAATACAGACAATGCGTGCCAGTGCTTGCCCAAATCATCTTTTAAGTCAGAACATGTTAGCCCAACTTTGTCTTCGATGTTTTCTTTGATGGGGATGGCCATGTTGGGCACATTGATGAAGAGCACGAGGAACCAGACCACCGATGACATCAGAATCGCAAATCCCACCTCCTGCAGTCGCAGCAGTTTGGAGCTGCGAGTGATCTGGAGGTAACGCTGAACGCTAACAAAAGCTAGAAAGATAATGGACGCGTACAGGTTGATGTAGATAAGTGGTGCACTCACTTGGCAATGAAAGATGGTCAAACTCTTCGAATCATTGCCCAGATCTTTAGCAATCTTGACGGGTAACGCCAGCATAAGGAGGAAGTCGGACGTCAGAAGATTGATGAAGTAAACATTAATGCACTTTTTAGCACTTCGGCTGGTTATGAAGGCCCACAGTGCCACCATGCTGGTAGCCACTCCAATCAGGAAGATGAGGATGTAGATTGTGGCGAAGGGCACCATGTTGTCGTTGATCACGCAGATGCTTGTATTTGGACTCCCCATTTTTGAATCTGGACTGTGTAAACTCTAAATAAGGCCTAAATAAATCAAATCAAGGTTATCGAAAAAATACTGTTTAGTTCTCCTTTTCTTCGCGTGTCTAACTCTTGTCAGACACCGAGAATAACAAGTACATTTGAAAACAGTTTGGTTTTTCACTTCACCAGAAAGTAAAAGGTATTGGAGGAGGAAGTGGTAAGTCCCCTCTTTAAGCATGCAAAAACATTTTCCTGTTTTGCTCGCACAAGGATATGATGTCACCTATCAGCATCAAATAATAAATGTCACGTAGAAATCCTGGAAAGAGAAAAAAAGAAAAACATATAAGTATTTTACCCCCGGTTCCTGACCTAATGATGTTTCACATTAATATATGAACTGTTTCTTTGAATATGTGAATATGCTTGCGCTGGTCTAGATGCAGTGTAAACTACTAGTTTGCTTGATAACAACTTGTATCAAGGCAACTGCAATAAAATCATAAATTCTGTCATATTTTCTCTGGATCACAGCACTATTAATGTTTTATTTGAAAGATATTGTCTTCTAATATTAAAGACAGTGTGTTCTGTTATAAATAAGTTGGAAACACTTTACAATAAGGTTTCATTTATTACCATTAGTTAACTAAATTAGATTCCCTTAGAACTAATAACAAAAATTCTTTTAAAGCATTTATTAATCTTAGTTCACGTTAATTTCGTTTAGACCACATGCCAGTCAACATGCTGTCTAATGAACAATCTTGTCCTCAACATCCATAAAAGCGGTTACTGAGGGGTCTTATAAGAAGGTCACATAAAAGTTAAGGGACACCCCATAAGATAAAATTATAAAATTGCAACTGTGAATGAATTATTTATTTTTTACATAAGAAAAGATATCTTAAAAAATATTCAAAATTATATACAGCAAGCAGGTATGTTAAAGGATTAGTTCACTGCAGAATTAAAATTTCCTGATAATTTACTCACCCTCATGTCATCCAAGATGTTTATGTATCTTTCTTCAGTTGAAAAAAATTAAGGTTTTTGAGGAAAACATGATTTTTCTCTATATAGTGGACTTTACCAGGGTACAACAGGTTCAAGGTCCAAATTACAGTTTAAGTGCAGCTTCAAAGAATCTACACAATCCCAGACGAGGAATAAGGGTCTTATCTAGCAAAACGATCAGTCATTTTCTAAAAAAATAAAAAGTATATACTTTTTAACCCCAAATGCTTATCTTGCACTGCTCTGTGATGCGCCACGCATTACGAAATCATGTTGGAAAAGTCACACGTGACATAGGCGGAAGTACCGCGGTAGGGCGAAAAACTCCATCTCATTTTCTCCTCCAACTTCAAAATCCTCTGACATCATTGTTTTAACTTTTCTTTGCACGTCCACTTTGTAGACACTGGATTGGTAGTTCCGCCTATGTCACGAGTGTCGTGACCTTTCCAACAAGATTTCGTAATGCGTGAAGTCGTGGACGCAGATTGCAGAGCAGTGCAAGATGAGCATTGGTGGTTAAAAAGTATATATATTTTTATTTTATTTTTTAGAAAATGACAGATCATTTTGCTACATAAGACCCTTATTCCTCATCTGGGATCATGTAGAGCCCTTTGAAGCTGCACTGAAACTGCAAATTGACCGTTCGCAAAGACCCGCCCCCTTAGTTACTGTTGCTATGTCCGACAAGCCATGCTGATCTCTTGCCACACATCATGTTCTCACACAGTGAAAAATATATCGCGGAGCAAAGAGGACACTAACAACACGTCAACAGACAAGACAGAGCAGGTTACTTTTGATATGAAACAAAGTCTGAAATTTCAAATTTTGTCATTTTTAAAGAAATTTAAACAATAAATACCGCTTTGTGGCTCTTTAATGTGTCGTGACAGATCACTGTATAGCGCCTCATCTCTTCCTACTAGTTCATTTATAGCATCAAATAAACATGAATGAACATCAGAAGGAATGTTGTTTCAATTACGGAAAGACGTCAGTACACACCATTTTTCAAGTTCAAGTCCACAGAGGTTAATCTACTAACACCCCTGACTGCTTTGTCAGACAAAATGGCAGATTTGGCATTATGATTGGTTAGATCACCTGTCAATCAAACTCCTGGCAAAGGGTCAACTGGACCTTCAACCCATTGTACCCCAGTGAAGTCCACTATATGGAGAAAAATCCTGGAATGTTTCCCTCAAAAACCTTAATTTCTTTTCGACTGAAGAAAGAAAGACATGGACATCTTGGATGACATGGGGGTGAGTAAATTATCAGGAAATTTTAATTCTGAAGTGAACTAATCCTTTAACATTGCAAGTTCAAGCGAAGCTGCTACTTTGAGGTCAGCTTCAATCAATCAATCAATCAATCAATCAATCAATCAATCAATCAATCAATATCAGTATCAATAGGATAGCAAATGAACTCATGCTTATATCATATCTACTTAAACATTAATAATACAACAACAATTGGCAGTCCTTAAAGTATATCATTTAGTTTAAAATGGTCTTGTGGTAATAAAACCTTAATTGTACATTTATAAATATGACAAATATCAACTATAATTTATTTTTATTTTTCAATACCTGTTGCACTCAAGAGATCACAATTTAAACCCACAATGCCTTAAATGCCTAAAGCCCATATTGCTGATAGTCAGAGTGCTTATTCGGTCTTCTTTAAGTATGAGCGCTAACCGCAACATTATCATTTCATGGGGAAAAAAATACAGCTTAAAAACAGAAATCTGTATCTTTCTCAAACTAATCCACAACTGCAATACAATCTTGTTTGGTTCTTGTGGACCAGTGGATTGCAAGCAGATGAAAACTAATAAATTATGTCTTTTTCTCAACACTCATCATTTGAAAATACAAATTTATACTGGATGGGCAATTTTATATCATTTTGACTAACCAAAACTTTTGGCATATTCTGCAATGTTGATAAAAAAAAAAGAAAAACATTGAATAGTCTGCATACATATTCTTTAGGGAAGTGAGTCAGATTGTGGTCAGTTAATGTGCTGAAAAGGGAAACTCATCTACATTTATGGCCAATAAACTAGAGGTAGAACTTGTAATTATGTCTATTATGAAATAATGTAATATTATGGTAATATTTTAGGGTCCGATTCTCACTATTAACTAGCTGTTTTTTAACATGCATGAGAAATATTGGCTGTTTGTTAGTAGTTATAAAGCACATATTCTGCATGCCCATATTCTACATCCCATAATCCTACCCAATACCTAAACTTAACAACTACTTTACTAACTATTAATAAGCAGTAATTAGGAGTTTATTGAGGTAAAAGTTGTAGTTAATAGTTAGTTAATAGTGAAAACTAGACCCTAAACTAAAGTGTGATGGATTATTCGTTTTCATTCAAACTATTGTTCTATTATGTTCTATTAGACTTTTTAATAAGTTCAATTATACATAGCTTACATATTCTTCATTGCTGCATTCATTAAAGGACATCTTTATGTCATTACCCATACCAGTCTCTCCAGGGTGTACATATTTTACTCTTTACTTTGAGTACATATTAAAGGTCAGTCCTCAAATTAACATTTTTGGAAATCTCCAACTTATCAAATGCATAAAATCTCAGACGAGAAGAGACAGACACATGGCGCTTCATATCAGAATTAGAAATTCAGAACTTACCTCGCCGTACTCCCCAGAGACATCACATCAGACGGTGAAATAATGTGTTTGTGTTCTCTTGCTGTACGTTGGTCTTGTTGAACAACCCAAACAGCTACTTAGATACTTGTTCGAAGAGTTTCTGCATTGGCTCAGCTACTTTGCAAATCCAGTTTCCTCTTTTCTTAGGGTTTGGTTTTAATTATATCAGCCAATAGAGGAATGCACGTAGTACACTGACACAGCGGAAACCCAAACTTTCCAGATTCGCTGTTTCTAGACAACCACAAACCACTAGTCTATAAAGACTGCTCGCACTCGTTTGCATGCGCTCTCTGGGCTGTCACTTCCTGGTTTGAAAGACAGGTGCTTTTGACTTTCTATTTAACGTGTAAAACATTAAAGTTGTACTGTTATGGTCGGTTCATACAGAACGCGTTTTTGCTGTTAGACAAGACATAGGTCAGTGGAACAAAAAAACTAAAACTAAAACACAAGGTCTAGAGCAGGGGGTTCCCAACCGTGTTCCTGGTTAGTAACCATTCTTTTTATGTGCAAACCTGAGTGAAAATGTCCTTCCATTCAACTGTCCTCATCAACGGTCTTGATCTAACCCATAAGTTTTTGTTTGTTGGTGTAAAGTCAAGTTAGTTAGTTAGTTCATTTATCCTTTATTCATTTATTCTTGGGCTATCGAGAAATCAGGTCAACACACAACAATCTTCTATACAGTTACACTTCATCCTTACAACACAAGACATTTCCAAATGCCATACACAATTCTAATAATAAACTATACACCTAAGACATTACACAGTACCCAACATATTAAATATCTACCCTCACACACACACACACACACACACACACACACACACACACACACACACACCAATCATTACTTATTGTTCAATAATTTACAGAATTCATACCAATTCAACTTACATTTTGGTAACCTATAAGTTACCCCCAAGGTCAGCTCATACTCCTTATGAAGAATATGGCTTGGATCACCAATAATTTTAAAGCTCTGCTTCTTTACAGACCTCTCAAAAAGTTCATTCTGTGAAATTAAATTGTTTTTCACTTATAATCAGTTTATTAAATTTCATTTTGACCACCAACCGGGATAGACAGCTAAGGATACATCTATGCTGCCTTCAAAAATCAATCAGATGAAGGTATCTCAGAAGACAGGAAGTGAAGCTAACATTGTTTTCGGATGTGCCTTGATGCCTTGATTGTCACGATCCCTGCCTAGGTTCCCTGCGTCTGTCTTGGACTCTTATTTTGAAGTTCTCTGTCTCCATTGTTGTTTGTTCACCAAGCATGAGGTAGCTATAAAAAAAAGGAACTCCTCCACAAAATACTCAATACTACGGCCATTTTGAAAAAATGGAACAAAGTTTGCTCAACGTGTCCCAGATAATACCTGCTGAGTTTGTCTTGTGGTCTGTCTTTGCATCTCGATCCATCTTGTGTTGAGTCGCTGTGCAACATCAGTGGCGAGGATGAGGTGAGGCGAGGATCTAAATGCAGCAAAAGTTTATTAAAGAAAAACATAAACAAAGATAATCCAACCATGGAGCGGGAACATAATCCTGAACAGGAATGCAAACAGCAAAGGCATCGACTCACAAAGACTGACTAAAACACATGGCTATATATACACACAGGGAATCTAAACAAGATGACAAAAAAACAAGAAACACCTGAGGGAACAATAAAGAACTAATCATGGCTGCTATGTTAACAAACAAGAGAACATAGCAGCAAATATCATCAAATAGGTTACACGCTGATATGGAAACTAAGAGCTTCACAGCAAAATGTCAAAATAAAAGTCTGGTTTAACTTGAAATTATGACAGAAATATATTGCTATTGTATACTAAAATGTAATTCTTAAAGTAATGAGATTTTATATATATATATATATATATATATATATATATTCAATTTTTTCATGTTTTAATTTATACAGTTCAGTTGTGCAACATCTTATTTATTATTAAAAGGTAGCTTACTCTGTGGAGCAAACAAGTTATCTTTACATTCATTCTCAAGGTCTAACAAATATGTGGAAAACATTTCTTTCCTCATTAATGGTAAATGATTATTGTGATAAATATCGATACCGACTGATATGGGGGAAAAAAATATTGTGATAATATTTTTGCCCATATTTCCCAGCCCTAATACAATATATTAATATGTGTTACTTTTTAAATATGACTATGTGATTAGTAGTTGTATTTACCTTATTTTAACAAGCCTTCAGTTATACTACAATCAGCAGACATCAAAACTGGAGCAGTCAGGTTACTTTTAAAAAAGTACAGGGTGTGTGCTTGCAACGAGATTACGCGAGATTGTAAATGGGACCTGATACCGCGGCTCCACTAGGCTATATGCACGGATACTTCCTGGTTGTCGTTAAGCCAGCTCGGGCATTTCCGGTGAACTGTTAGCTGTTCATTCTGTAGTCGCTGTACATCGACACAAAACCATCAATGGTTGACTTTTTAATGTTGTATTCATATTTTAATGCAGTTATCACATTTACCTAATTTGCCAGTAAACCAGTTTTATTTATTGCAATAAAGACAAAGCTATTGGGACCGGTTAAAAACACCATGCCTGTAATTAGACACGCACATACGCATTTTTCCCCAGCACTTCAAATGTTATTTTTAATGTGATGACCACAAACATTATTTGTTCATCCTTCTGATATTGTCCCCATTGTAAAACCGAAGGTTTCAAAATGTAGGAAATTCAACATTTGTTAAACACTTATTTAAAAATAAAAAAGACAATAATTACTTAAACCAGCAGGTGGCGGCAAAGTAGCATTTATTTGCGCATATATCAGCCATTTCCTCTAACCGTTTTTCACTTCATTTTGACTAAATATTAAAGATTATAAAATAACTAGGTTTAAAAATACATTTTGTCAATGTGAAGTATGAAATACTCAAAAAATCTTCAGAAAAACAATAACTTTTCTTGTGAATGAATTACAGAGAAATCAAGCAGCCCGCTTCCCTTTTTTAATAGTAGCTGCTGTCAGTCAGTGCAGCGCGAGATCAATGATTTCAGCACACTTGTGAAAACTCACATTTTATCCAATTAATCCAACTAAAGTGCACAATAAATATTTAATTTTTGAAGATTTTTTTCACATAAAAGTGTGAACTGATAGTCGAATTGAATTGTCCGAGGAGGAACACTGAGGTACGTCTTTATTTATTTTTTATGCTGTCTTACATTTGAATAACTAAATTAATGCTATGCCTGACTATTTAAGTGACTATATTCTGATTATAAACTAAGTATTACACTACTGATGCTCAACACACCAGCAAATATCTCACCGGAGGTTTTCGAGCTGGCTTATATTATTCCGGAAGTTCTAAAGAACGCTCCGTGCATATTGTCCCTTCACGCTCACTACTGCGCAGACTCTGGGTCTGAACAATGTAAGTTGCGCAAGATATCAGTGCCATTTCGGGACGTTTTTAGCTTCAGGGTAAGGGGTTAGTTTCTGTTGTAGCAATTCACCTTTGGCACGCCTCCTTTTAGCACACTCATTAGCACGACCTGCAGCTATCGAAGGATACATCTATGCTGCCTTCAAAAATCAATCAGATGAAGGTATCTTAGGAGACAGGAAGTGAAGCTAATTGATTCAGACATGCCTTCCTATTTTGGCAGCATTTTGTGTCCCAGGCTGCATCCTTCAAAGGACTCAGACATCAAAGGCTGCGCCTTTGAAGGCCACAAAGGTCAGACCGAGTGTTGTTATATGGAACGGTCTGGGATGGTTTGTATTATTAGATATTTAAGTAAGTTGAAACCCAATACTTATGTTTATAAGTGTAATTCTGCAATTTCTCTCAAATAAATCCTGTCGTCATTGACGCCCAATGAATTCTGGGGTAGGCATGTAATGCTACCATTAAGGAAGCTGTTTCAGATCAGTTCACTTCATGTTCTCAAGATTGGGCAAGACATTTAAAAAACAAACAGAGAAGTAATTTCAGTGTTTTCCCACCATAATTAACCATTGTTTTATTATTTACAAAATAAGTCCACAATTCCTTTTTTAAAATAAAAATGCAATAAGGAAATATATCTGCAAGCAGCAATTATTGGGGTTCAAGCGCTTTAAGGCCTAAATAAAGGTATTATGTTTTATTTAGCAACCCTAACCTAATCTCAATCATAGATGGAAAAGAGCTTTTACAGCCAATACAGGCAATTTACCATAGGAAATATATGTTTCTAAAGGTTTTTAACAGTTATCGAGGTTGAACCAAAAGCCTAGGACTATTTTTTGAAATAATCTCCAATATTTAACAAACAATTCGATGGACAGCAACGGTCCTAGAAGCAAGGTTGTTCAGAATGAGGAGTTCTACCATGTGGTATAAATTCCGTGGGCTTGTGCAGAAAATCGCAAGATATACAATCCTTTAAGCACATGAAAAACGTGAAGGCGCCCCCCAGTGGCCGATTTATTTTGAATTTCTCACAGGCCTCTAGAGCAACGAGTCAAACAGGTCCAGCAAGTTTCGTTCCGATTGGCCTCCTTTTAACTTGTCTGATAGCTGCTCAAACTTAATTGGCCGATGACGGACATGTTTTTTGAGATACGTCAATGTCCTCATAGACAATCCTGGTACCTCAGACAAAGAAACTGCATGCAAATTTTCAAGTCGGTAAAGTAGTTATAGCCATTTTCATGTTTTTTTTTTCCTGTTATAGAACCACCAAGTGGCCAGTCGTCGTGCCCTTTTTCACACAACCACAGAATGAGCTCTTACATAGGTGTGCTGAGTTTGGTGAAAATAGCCATTTTAGTAAAAGTGGCTCTACCCACTTTGGAAGTTTTGGTAGCCCTTAGGGACCGTGAATCAAAATTTTTGAAGAATGAAGGGCGAATCCGAGGAATGCGTTTTGTCCGTCTTGAACCAAGGATTCCAACGATATAAGACACTTGAGCCTACGCCTAAAGCCCAAAGTATATTTCGCTTTTTACGCGTACGCAAGGGTCAGCGTATAGAATTTCACACATGCACATGCACATATAATTTTTTTTTTTGCAGTAATTAGTTTATCCACAAGGTGGCAACCATGCCCTGGGGGCGTCGATTCAAAAGGTAGTCAAAGAAAACCTGCATAAATTGAACAGACCGGAACGCATGCAATCTACAGAGACAATAGAGGCCTACATAGACAAGAGATTGTACAAAGAGGTTAGAAAGTATCCTCTGGCAGGAAAAAATACAAATATAGTTACATGGGTTGTAATTGATAGCTCAAAACTGTGCATGTGTCGAACGCCTGTGTACGTATATGAGTCAAGTGAAGTATGCTTTGCAAGGCTGTGAATGTGAAATACTCAGGGATAAACGGTTCATGAGTTATGAGTGATTTCATAGTTTTCACTGCTCCCCATCAGGCCGATTGGCCTGAGCCTTGCTGACGTTGTAAACGCTGTGAGTACTACCAGCCCTCAAAGTTTCAAGTGTCTTCAACTTACGGTTTGCCTGATCACTTTTAGGGGAGAATGCTGATCCTTGGAAATTTTAACAATTACAATAGGGTTTCAGCGCTATGCGCATGAACCACTGATTAAAGTAAACAAAAGCAACAATAAAACTGATCTTTTAAGCAAAAAAAAAACAAAAAACAAAAAAACAGCTTTAATATTTTATTATGCAGTTATTCATTTTAAATGCTGTATTTTTTCCATAGCAAGCAGGCTACATGTCCACAAATCATATCATCTCCAATACCAATATTAAATACACCATTATTCCAAGGTTTTGAGGTCAGTAAGATGTTTTTGAAAGAAGGCTCTTATGCTTACCAAGGCTGCATTTATTTGATCAAAAATACAGTAAAACACTAATATTTTGTGAAATATTATTACAATTTAATATATAATATATATATAATATAATATATATAGCTTTAATATATATAAGCTGAATTTTCAGCATCATTACTCTAGTCTTCAGTGCTATCTTCATGATCCTTCAGAAATCATTCTAATATGATAATTTGCTGCTCGAGAAACATTTCTGATTATTTTGTAATATTATTTTATATATCACTTGATCAATTTAATGCATCCTTGACAGTATCAGTTAGTGATGAATCTTCAGCGTTAAAGCTGCAGTCCGTAAATTTTGCCTCTTTGTCGCCATCTCTGTTTGAAACCTGCAATTGCAGTTATTTGCGGAATTATCATCTTTACGTGGGTTGTGTATCGGCACAGCTCCTCAGCGCGGATGAATCTAATGTTTGAGATTCTACTTCTTGGAAGTATGACCAAAATAAGAATTTTCACCGGAAAATGTCATCTGAACAATAACAAATCTGCCACTTTTGTTCTGACCAGCTGAGAAAAAAAGCATTACAATAAATTGCGCTGCCAATGTTGATTAAATCTAATGATCACTTAGCTCTGATCACGTCAAACTGTGCAAATTATTATTATTGTTGTACTTTGTTCTCAAATTATTAATGTTAACAACATCAGCATTGCATGACTGTGTATTTAGTGTGTATTAGCGTTACCTGTAGATTTCGATTTCTGTAGCCGCTCCGCAGTCTGAAGTCTTTTGCTAGTTTGCTTGACTACGGGTTAATCTCCATTTGTCACTCATGATTGGCATTTGGACCTTTCTGGATTACAATCCAGAAAAAAAAGTTTAATTATTGCAGCTGCTGTGAGAAAAGGCTGTAAATGATCTCAGCATCCTCACATGCCATATAGCCTACTAGCTGGGACGCCTTCTTTATGTAAACAGACGTGACGTAATGATGCAAAGACGAATGGCTGAATGCTTGAATTTCCCGCGGAGATCCACCAGTACCACCCGAATGATAAAACATTATTACAAGCTTAGCGTTGTGAATCGAGCTAAGGTAAGGAGATAGTTTTGAACACTGGCTGGTACTTGGTAAAAAAAAAATATTTTGGATAATTTTTAACCAAAAAAGTTACGGACTGCAGCTTTAATTTCTAGCAACAAATTCACTATTAGATTATTTTCATTCTGTAATCTAGTAACAGTGAAACTGAAAATTAAATGTTGTGCAAGAGAAAAGGACAAAACCGAAGATGGGCATGCTTTTAAGATAAATTGCTGTATTACATTGCATGCAATTTAATGAGCCTTCATCTACAGTGCACATATTTTCTCATTGTTTACTATGAAAATTGTCATCCTTCCTGGGAATTTTTGCGTTAAATGACGCTTTCACGTCTGAGCGTGGATATCTTTGTCTCAATGAAGCTCAACATGTTGCTCATTCGCCTTTGCTGTCCTCTATCGTCACTGTCTTTAAGCGAATCTTTGTCCTTCCTGAGGCTCAGCTGGGCTCTGAAGGCCTTGCAGAAGATGAAGTATATAAATGGATCCAAACAAGCATTTAGCACTGATAGTAGGACAGTCAGCTCCTTCAGGATGTAGAATGCTTGGGCTGTGCAGCTTTTCGTCTGAAGTTTGATAAATGCATAAGGCAGTCTCACCAGATGATAGGGCACAAAACACACACAAAAAACAACCACAAGAACTAGCATGTTGCGCTTAGACTTTCTGAACTTATGGCTTCTGGATGTGGTCTGTGTGGACAACTGAGCTTGTCTGACCTTTTGCAAAGTTCCCCAGTAAAGAGCAATCAGAGACACCAGCACAAAAGTGAAGATTACCATGGACACACAGTGAGTGATTTTGTAGACCAAACTGAGCTGAGGACTGTGTAAAGCCTCACAGCCAATTTTATCAGGCTTTTGATCATGACCCCAGGAGGTCAGGAGAAAGAGGATCAAGTAGATGGAAGACATGGCTAACAGTGAGAGCCAAGTAGCTGCAGAAATGTGGCGGGCCGTACGAACTGTCTGCAGAGCATGAGTCTCCAATGGCCGGACAATCTTCAGGTACCTGGGATAAAAGATCATTTTATTATTATTATTCTTTTTTTATTATATAATATGTGTTCATGCTTGGAGTTATATATGTTTATTTCTAAAGAAAGCTGTAGTATCATGCCTTGGAAGCGAGAAAGAGTTTAAATTTAATAATAAAAAATTGCATACACATTATTTGTAAAGTACCATAAAGTTTGGAATAATTAAGAATGTTTAATGTTTTTGAAATGAGTCTTTTCTGCACACCAAGGCTGCATTTATTTGATTTAAAATACAGTAAAAAGTTTAATATTGTGAAACATTATTATAACTAAAATGAACTGTGACCAAAGCTGAATTTTCTGCATCATTACTCCAGTCTTCAGTGTCACACGATCCTTCAAAAATCTTTCTAATATGATGATTTGCTGCTCAAAAAACATTTCTTATTTTTATCAATGTTGAAAATAGTTGTGCTGATTAATATTTGTGTGGAAACTGTGATACACTACCATTAAAAATTGGGGTAAGTAATATTAAATATATATATATATATATATATTATTCAAATTCAGCAAGTGTCAGGGTTATTGTTATGAGTTGCTGCACAATAAGTCAAGTCAAGTCAAATTTATTTATATAGCGCTTTTACAATTGGTAATTGTTTCAAAGCAGCTTTACATATTAGAAGCACATAAAAAAAGGGAAGTGGTTAAAAATAAGCTGTACAAACAAGCGTGGTAATATGTAACATATACAAGATGGTGCTACATTAAGCCAATGTCGGCTGACTCCCAGGGGTGGAAAAAACCCCCTAGGAGAAAAACCCAGCGTGCTAACACTGGGAAAAAAGTCCTAGGAGGGAAAAAACCCCTTGGAAGATATATATATAATATATGTAAATGGATATGGAGATCAAAATCTAAATTATACATTTTATTATAGAGATTAAAAATAGATTATATATAAATATATGTAAGCGGATACGGGGATTAAAAATCAGAATTATAGATGTAGAATAGAAGCGCACAACAGCGAAGATATCGCTAGAACAGTCTTTAAATTCAGAACTCATGGTACAGGCAGGCAAAAACTCAGGGAAACACAGGAGAAACAACCATGAAGCATTTACGAGACAAGACAAAGAACTGAACAGAACAGGGAGTATAAATACACAGGAGATAATGAGATAACAGGTGAACAGAATAACTATTCAGGCACACTGGGAAACTGGGTCATAAACAGGCACTGAACTAAAACACAACAAAACATAACATAACTGACAGTTATGTTTAGTTCTGTTCAGTGTGATTGTGTTTTAGTTTGGTTTTCCCTGTTCCTGTTTGCCTGTGCTCTAGATCCTTGTTAATTTCCATAGTTAATCATCTAGTTCTCGCCTGCTCCCAGTTCCTTTGAAGTGAAGTGAAGTGTAGTGTAGCCAAGTATGGTAAGTTTAAAGTGAAGTGAAGTGTGTTTTTTGTAATATCCATATTTAAATCTTTATAAATTCAAATAACTAGCTTCCAGTGTACGTACGCATACCAAATGAGTAACCCCTGATGAAGAATGTATAGGAGTAGTGTCAGTTTAGACTCTCACGGTTTAAAAAAAATAGGGCTGGGCAACAAACTTAAGCTCCTCCTCTCTTATATTGAAATCCTCCAGCATTTCTATTTAACAATGATCATTTTAGACTTTTAATTCATGACCGGTGTTTTGTTTTGCTCTATCCTCTGCTCTTCTGCGTTCGTCAATGTCATGCATCAGGTCAGAGATTACTCTTTTGGCGCAAGTCGATTTGCGTAGGCCGTCTGCTGGAAGCTAGTTATTTTAGTCTATAAAGATTTAAGAATGGATATTTTTCTCACAAAACGGCATCGCTTCACTTCAGAAGGTCTTTATTAACCCCCTGGAACTGTATTGATTACTTTTATGATGGATGAATGCATTTTGTTGGCTTCAAAAAGGAGCAGGGATATTTTTAAATATAGGCTATCTCTGATTGTGTTCATCTGAAAGAAGATAGTCACATACACCTAGGATGGCTTGAGGGTAAATCATGAGATAATTTCCATTTTTGGGTGAACTAACGCTTTAAAGGTGCTAAAGAGGATGTTTTGTTTTATACATTTTTGCAATATTACTTGAAACTGTCTTTACTAACTGATAAAAGACTATTTATTAGGTGCACTGAAAGGAATAATATTAATATACATCATCTGTGCACGAGGTAGGGCCTTAAAAACATCAGCCAATCGTTTACGCGATAATCGCGTAAACGATTGGCCCTCTGGCTTGTCAATCACTGCCGTGACGTTCCTTGTGAGAGACGTGCGCGGATTGGCCCTCTGGCTTGTCAATCACTGCCATGACGTTCCGTGTGAGAGACGAGTGCGGCTGCACTCTCCAGTAACTTTCCACACTCCACAGGCGCCGCATGCAATGTTTTTGTCCGGAGACAGGAATAACAACTGCAGATTATGAGTTACCTGCGGTGAGTCCGACATAATGAATCCACTAACACAACACAGCGAATGCCGGTGGTAAACACTCGTGTTCCAATATGAGTGTTTACGAGTTTTGGGAGGCGTTCCTTCGAAGGAGGGGGGTTGTTCTTACGCATGCGCTCATTTCAACAGTAACAGTCTTTGTTTTCTCAGTCGACAAAAAGATCCTCTCTAGCACCTTTAAGTACCATTAATAATTTATAACAACTGAGCATCAAATCAGCATATCATAATGATTTCTGAAGGATAATGTGAAACTGAAGACTGGAGTAATGATGCTGAAAATTCAGCTTTGCATCACAGGATTTTTTTTTTTTTTTTTTTTTAATAAATTTAAAATTTATTCATATAGAAAACAGTTACTTTAAACTTTTGACCGGTAGTGTATGTCAATACAAGTACTGTAGGTGTTAGTTTAAGCTGTATACCTGTTTGCAGCAATAAAGTCCATGAAGAGAATGCTTGCATACATGTTTAAATAGAAGGCTGTTGCTCCAAAGCTGCAGTAGATATTACGCATGATCTCTGAACTGTTGCTATAGTTAGCGATGCGCAAAGGTAAACAAAGGCAAAGGAAGAAGTCAGCTGCGGCCAGGTTCTTCATGTAGACCGTGACACTGGACTGGACGCAGTGTTTAGTGCAGAAATACACACGCATCGTAATGCAATTCAGCACCAGACTGACAAGAAACACTAGTGAGTATGCAAATATGAAAACAGGATGAGCTGGGATCTTTGACATTTCACAGGAAGCGTTTGGTTCTGTGCGAGTCGTGTTTGCTTCTGTGATGTCATCCAGGGCAGTGGCGAAGCTGGTTAGTGGAACTGCAGTTCTAAGAGTTTGTGAAACTGCTGACTCCATCTAGATGCAAACAGAGACAGATTAGTCACCAAATGACATTTACATTTATTGCATTGAGGAATTTATTCATTCTCAAAGTGCAACAAGTGAAATGTGTTGTAACACATTATTCATAGAATGTAAAATCTTCAACAATATGTCTATAAAGCATAAAGTTTTATTACTGAATATCTTGCTTTTTGGTGAGACAATAATGATTCTGAAACATTAAAAATATTTAATCATTAAAAAATGTTCTGTGCAGTTTTGGGGGTAACTAATTACTAATTACTGTAATTTAATTACTTTTCCCTTGAAAAGTATAAGGGATTGCTCTTAATATTTCTGTCATTTATTACAGTTGTAATTCATACTGTATAGACTATAGGTTAAAGGGTTAGTTCACCCAAAAATGAAAATTATGTCATTAATGACTCACCCTCATGTCGTTCCAAAGATGCTCCGAAGATGAACGGAGGTCTTACGGGTTTGGAACGACATGAGGGTGAGTAATTAATGACATAATTTTCATTTTTGGGTGAACTAACCCTTTAACACTTTGTAATAACTGCACGCTATGAGTCATTAGCATTAGTAAATAATGAATTCATCATTTATAAAGCATTAATAAACATTAATAAGCAGTTTATAAATACAGCTATAAATGCTTTGTTCTTGATTAATAAGCATATATTAATAATGTGTTTAATAATTGCATTTTCATGAACAATTTATCATCTCTAAATTAAGTATTACATTATTTACAGACCAGTTATTTAGGAGTTACCACTGGTTCATAAGATCATTTAGAAAGAATAAGTAAATTATTAATAAACTATTTAAATGTACATTTATACATCTTATTATTTAGACATATAGTAATAGTAATAGTGTGTTAAAAATGCTTTATTAAAATGTATTCCTACTGTAATTCATGATTAATTCAGGTAGTTATAAAACATTTAGTAGTTAATGTATAACTAAATTTAGAAATGATAAATCGATCATTATTAAAGTATAAAAATAAAATTATTAAACACATTATAGATATAATAAGGCATTTACAGCTGTATTTATAAACTGCTTATTAAATGT
Organism: Ancherythroculter nigrocauda; assembly: GCA_036281575.1. Taxonomy (NCBI): domain Eukaryota; kingdom Metazoa; phylum Chordata; class Actinopteri; order Cypriniformes; family Xenocyprididae; genus Ancherythroculter; species Ancherythroculter nigrocauda. The sequence continues at coordinate 8,682,667 of VTFQ01000013.1, forward strand.
CTATTAATGTAGGTGCAATGCCTTATAAATGATGAATTAACTATTTACTAATGCTTCATAACATGAGTTATTATAAAGTGTTACCGACTTTATATTCTATTTATGTTCCATATTCTATATAAAACAATAGTGGATTTAACATCAAAATTGAATGGTAAAATGTATGTTTTTTTTTTTTAATGTAACCTCCCTTTAAACACTTTGGTCAGTTCAAGAATAATGTTTGCAATTGTATATTGTTTATTTGAAAGAATCAAAAGTGCAGTTTCATGTCTATCCTTGTATTGTTCAAATGGTTGAAGTTGATATGGGATTTAGAAAATAATTAGTAATAAGTAATCCAATACTTTTTAGAGAAAGTAATTAATACTGTAATCTAATTATTACACCGTTCAAGATGTAATTAGTAGCTAGTAATTAATTACTTTTTAGAGTAACCCAACACTGGTTCTGTGTAAATTCTTATTAGGCTGCCTCAGAAATCTTCTGTGCAAAATTCTGAGAAGATAAGTTTATGGTACAAAAAAAAAAAAAAAAAGTTAGCAAAATGATAGCAAAAACTAAAAATAACCATTAAAAACTCTGCAAAGTTCTGGGAATCTTAGTTTAGTTATACAACCTAAAAATAACCCTTAGAGAAGTTTCAGTCAAGGTTCTTAATAGATTATTGCACAAATACATTCCCTGCAATGTTCTGACAATTTTAGTTTATGGTTACAAAAATAGAACCTACAGAGAACTTTCCTAAAATGTCAAATGCTAATGTGAGCAAAATGTTTTGTGTTTGCTGGGAAAGAGTAGGCTACTGCTGTAGAAGTCTACACATGTTTTTGGAGTGACAACTGCAATTAAATTAGTAGTGAAACCCCTAAAGTATCTTTTTGTGTGTTTGGAACACAACTCACTCCCAAAACTGCAATGACTTACACCATGTTAAAAAATAGCAACTCTCTGGCATCTCATGCGTTTGGTATCCACTATCATTATTTTTGATCAAAATAACATTACATGGTGAAAGACTTGTTATGTTTGGTAATTTTGACCAAATCAACATAGGCGTCCTTTTGTTTGTGTTTGTTAGGCTGTTTCACAGAGCAAACACTTGCATTGTTGCTCATTGTAGGCATGGTTCATAAAGTGATCCAGTTTATGGAGTTAAAATGTATTTATTTATTGCTGTGTTATTTTTGTTATCGTTCGTTTTTTTTTTTTAATTATTATTGTTTGTGTTTGTTGATTATTGTGTGTTAATTGTGAGCTGACTAAAGCATGGCCCAAGACAAATTTCCCCATGTGGGATAATAAAAGATTACCATACCTTAGGTACTGGTCACAATATGTTGGTCTTATTGCCAATATAAAGCTTTTGGCTTTATTGTTGGCTTATTCTTGCTTGATCTAGCAACACGAATGGCTCAAGACTCAAGGTTCGTACCCTTTTCCCTGTGATTTCTTGCACCAAGAATACAGAAGAGGCTGTGTAGAATTTTTGTAAATGCGGTTGTCACTACCTGCATTTTTCAGGAGTTAATTTGGCTGTAGAATGCAGTTGTCACACCCATAAATTACTGAACTGTGTGTGTGCAGAACAGGATTAAGTTCTAAAAGGTGAACTGAAAAGTAATTTATCTGCAGTGTCTATACAGCCTTAAAGCGATAGTTCACCCAAAAAATTAAAATTACCCCATGATTTACTCATCCTCAAGCCATCTTAGGTGTATATGACTATCGTCTTTCAGAAGAACACAATCGGAGATATATTTCAAAATATCCTGGCTCTTACAAGCTTTATAATGGTAGTGAACGGAAGAAAAAAAGAAAAAAGAAAGCATCCTCCAGGGGGTTAATAAAGGCCTTTTGAAGCGAAGCGATGGGTTTTTGTTTTTGTAAGAAAAATAACCATATTTTAAACTTTATAGACTAAAATAATGAGTTTCCGGCAGGTGACCATATGCATACTGCGCAAGCTGACTTGCCAAATGAGTACCTCTGACGCGATGTATGTCGCAGGATGTAGGAGTATCGTAAACTTAGACGCCTCTTACTGTTCAAACAAATACTTCTGTGCAACAAACTCAAGCTCCTCTTATATTAAAATCCTACGATATTTCTCTTTAAAAATTCTCATTTTAGACTTCTAATTCGTGACCAGTGTTTTGTTTTGCTCTATCCTCTGCACTTCTGTGTTCGTCAATATGTTATGTGTCAGGTCAGAGATTACTCTTATGGCGAGTAATCGTAGGCCATCTGCAGGCCTAATAAGGCATTAATATGTACTTAATAAGTACTAATAAATAGCCAATATTCTAGTAATATGCATGCTAATAAGCAGCTAGTTACTAACTAACCCTTTAATGTCATCCACATAAAATACAGAAATCAAAAATTACACATGGGCCTATTACAGTTTTAAAGTTGCTTACACACTAAAAGTGGTACTTGAGGCCCACTCAGTGAAACCATTCACTCATGTACCAAAACTTTAGACCAAATCTTTAAAGCTACAAGCACGTTACATGCTTTACACTCAGTTTGCTATTGTAAAACAAGCATTTAGCAAAACTCTAAACAGAGTTCTCTTCATTAGACACACAACAACTCTTTTGTTTCATCTGGGAAACACTGCCATGTAAATGCCACAGTCATTTCCCAATTACCTACACCCACCATGATCATATGTGAAAACATTTACACATAAATTCATCACTTAAAATTCAAAACTCAGTGTTGTGAGAAAGGAAGTATATATATATATATATATATATATATATATATATATATATATATATATATATATACACACACTCACACACACACACACACACACACACACACACATACACACACACACACACAAGATACAAGATAGTAGTGTTTTACATTTTTCACATCTGTGTGTTTGGCATATGTGGCTAATCATTTGATGTTTGTGTGTAGAGTTACTACACAAAAAATACCATTTTTAGAAGAGTGACATTTTGCATGTTGTGCGTGTGTTTTTTTTTTTTTTTTTTTTTTGGTTTTGTGCATAGAGTTTTGAGAAATGGCCACAGTAAAAAGCCATAGTTTCAAAAACGGTGTGTAAGCATTTAAAAAAAAACAAAAAAAAAAAAACAAAAAAAAAAACTGTATTTAGTTTTTTTGGAAGTCATGCAGTAACACTTTATCTATGAAAAAGCTCTATTCACACAGGATATGTTCTTGCGCTTAAAGACAGAGCTGAATATAGAGTGCAACAGATGTGACTGAACACGGGACTCTTACATTGACATGCAATAAATAAATAGCATCTAGCTATAATTTTTATAATTTAAAAATAGACACACCATGTGTGAACAACCCCTATATATCTTATACCTTAGTACAGACTATTACTTTCAATGGAAAGTAGCTAAAGCCTGCTCAAAAAGGCTAAATGTTACTAGATGATGTCACATGCTGAGTAGCAAATTAATTTCATCATTGTGCCATGTTTGTATGTGTTTGCTTCTCTCCTACTCTTTGTGTGCAAATATTGTATTATTATAATATATCTGAATTCACAATAAAGCTGTTCACATTTACTTAATTTTCTGTTTTAATATAGCGTAAGACAAAGAAAATGGCTGTGCTGTGATTTTGGCTATATTTTCATGTAAAATGATCACTCAGAGAAAGTTAGAAGTGACAGAAGGTCTTTCTTAGTTTATAAGTAACAAACCACAAGAAGGATATTCCCTTTTCAATCAGCGATGATTATGTCTAATCGGACCCGTATCTGCCCGTTTAAGTCAGTTACCATGCAAATAAATTGTGGTTTGTTTGTTAATTGTTAAAAAATGTTTACATTTATCCAAAATAGCTCCTTGTCGCAAAACAAATAAATAATAATGATGATAATAATAATAAAATAATAAAAGTTGACAAAATCCCCAAATTGGCAAGTGTCTGTAGACCAGTGACTGACCTAAGCCAAAAGTATAGTTCATGAAAGTATAACAATAATTTTTGTCATCAGCACAGTCCACTTATGTCTGCACACATGCAGCCAGATCCAGTGCATGTGCGAGCGATTAGAAAGCATCTAATTTTAAAAATTCAAAATGCTAAACTATATAATGGCATTGTCAACCAGGGTAGTAAGATTATTGGCATTAAGCGAGACTGTCCACCAAAAAAACAAACAAACAAACAAACAAAAAAAAAACGACCCTATAGGTCGTTTTTCAAGCACCTTATTACAACATATATTTACGTTTTAAAGTCATGCGCCCTCTAGCTGGCGTAAATATAATGACAGTGTCGTGTTACGTTTGTCATCATGAAATGACGTATGACTATCAATATCAATAAAATGTGTGTTTATTTAAATGCAGTGGGTCTCATTCATGAAACATTCGTAAATATACGAGTAAATATGTGAGTGATTTGCGCGTAAAGAGACCTTCCCGAAAACTCTTCTCCTGATTCACAAATACTTCGTAAACATCAGAAGTGATAGTGAAATGTGTGTGTGTGTTAATGAATTCCAATCAGTCGTAAATGGGACGCGCGTGCACGCTCATTCTTAATTACCATAAATCCCGCCCATTAAATCCGACTGACAACTATATATGGGCATCATATTATGACACCAAACGAAGGATTTTGGCCATTTTATAGGAAGCAATTTCCATAACAATTAAGGGGCCATTAGTTTGCCCAGCCCTATTGAAATCAATTAATTATTTGATTAAAGTGCTCCGTTTGCAGATGCTATTACTGGCTCTCACAATAAAAGTAAAAAGAAAAAACGTATGTAATTACTATATATAATATTTTTTTCAAAATGCTGTGTAAATATGTACCTTATTAAGGTGAATTAAAATGCAGCCTTATTAATGAGCAAAACGTTCGGATGTTAAACGCACTATTTACGTGTGGCTGGGAGCAGGTGTAGATTTCTTTCGTACTAACTAACATTTGGAAAATACGAACATTTTAATGAGTCCGAAAATTTACGCCAGAACCACTTTACACACGATTTACACACAAATTCGTCCTGCTCGTGTTTCATGAATGAGACCCACTATGTGGACTTTTTACACTGTTTGTCCTATTTTCATTTAGCCAAACTTATTTTTTTATGAATGACTACACCCTTTGCGCTTATAATAAACTTATATCAGTAACATGATGTAATGATTGTAAGTGCAAAACAAATTAAAAAAATCTTGCAAAATCATATTTAAAAACACATTTGTTGCAAAATCACATTTAATCTCTGTTGTTCTCTTGCAGTGCTGAGAGCTGCATAATGAGACAATTATCAAGTTCAATGACTGAGAAAAACTCTCTTTAACAAAGGTCAGGTCTGTTCACAGGGGCCACTTTAAGGTGTTCTTTTCTGCACCACAAATGTTGATGCTGACACTGTGTCATCATGTGAATACTGACATTGACACTGTTTTGTATAATCCAAAGCATTCAACAATGTTTTCCATTAGCAGTTCAATGTATTTTCAAGTACATATCAGACAAAGTAATCTGACGCTCAAAATGGGATACGGTTTTGTCGAAGGAAGGACAGAAAACAAACAAACATTGTAATCTACTCTAGTTTACTCATGGCTAAATTATTATTATTATTATTATTATTATTATTATGTTTTGTTTCACACAGTTTATTGAACCACAGCCTAATATAATAAATGTAGTATGTTGGGATTATAAACATTCATACATATTATTCATATGCTGTGTCATGGTAATTACACATTTTACATGATGAATATATTCAAAACTTTAAGAGGTTTCTGTCATAATTCTTGAGTACACTGAGATGTAGCTAATAGCTAGGCAAAACAAAGACATCAAAATTATTTTTCTTATTTAACAATTGAAGCATGATATAAAAAAGGTGCAATTTACTTGCATTGAGAAATTACAAACCTTTCCCTCAAACTGACCCAACAACATGTTTATGGTAGAACCTTAATTGCAATTAATAAAATAGCAAGTAATATTTAACTTACTTGAAATCCACTCGTACCCAGGCTGTCCAGTGAGCTTTGATCTAGATGTTTCATCCTTTTCATTCACTTCCTTCATAACTTCCTTCTGTATCATGTAAAGAGGAAATGTATAATGGGTTATGTATGTGCACGCACGTGTGTGTGTGTGTCTGTGTGTGTGTGCGTGTGTGCGTGTATGTGTGTGTGAGAATAAGTCTGAAAGTATGAGAAAAAAAATCAGGTGGTTGGGGTGTGACGTGGTGGGGCAATTTTGTGGTGACACATGAACACATTGAAGATATAGAGTACAGGGTCAGTTGCAGGAGTAGACTGTGTACTGTAATAATTTTTTATTTTATTATTATTATTTTTATTATTATTATTATTTTTTTTTGTCATTTGCAAGTCAAAGTGGTTCCTATTTCGTTTTCTCAGACACGACATAAAATGCAAGCTGTGTGTTTTGTACAGTACTTTGAAAAGTACTTTAACAATTGAAACTGTCAGATGGGTTTGTTTTGGAGGGGATTGTTTTTTGTGAGGTTTATGTTATGTTATATTGTGAGTTTTATTTGAATCAGTTATTCGCTTTATGAGTCATCAATTTTGTTGGTGCCTGTGAAACAGTCTGTTCTCACTATGCAAATGATTTGCTATAGCTGAGGGGCATCCTGAATAATAAGCTACTGTTGATGTCTCAGACAAAGAACCTCACACTGAATAATATTGACTAAAATAGCAAAAAATGGCTAAAAATGGCTAAAATGGCTAAAATCTTTCGGTTCCAACCTGTTTTCAACCTTTGTTCATTGTGAGACAAGCAGTGACATTGCTTGGGGGTTTAATAAATTCTGTTGTGCATATTGTAATGCTGATTTGCTGCCATCTGTTGGAGTCTCTTTGAATCTACATCCACTCAACAGGCTGGAGCTACAGTACTTGTGACTTTAATGTAACATAAAATTAATCTAGTATGAAAAGTAGCCCTTTTTTGGCCTGGACAATCAGGGGTTTTGACCTTAACTGTATCAAACAAATGGACTCTAAAAAGTGAAAATTAGCCTAATTAATGTGGATTTTATTGCAAGCAAAGAGATTTATACTTTACCTCTCCAAAGTGGCCAAGGCCAGGGCCAAGTTTCAGGAGGGACGAACAAAAAGTAAGTATGGCCACTCGAGGTCCCATCTTAAAGATGAGAGGGGGGGGGGGGGGGTGACAACCATTTGTATAAGCACAGTTTTACTACAAATAACATGGTTAAACTATGGTTAATGTAACAAAAGGCAACTCGCTCTGCGTTGATTACGCAATGGGGAACGTCACACGGTGACCCGGTGTCTAAAAGCAAAACTATCCAACAACTCCAATCCCTACTGGCCGGCGACAGCCTATGACGTAATATGGTGTGACCCGGAAGTATAAAGGAGCGCCTGGAGAAACAGTCAGCATCTCATCGTCTTTCGGTCCTGTTCTGTCTGATCACGACTATTTCGACTCCGGTAAGGGATTCTATATATGCCTTACAAACGTTCAAGCGTGTCTGTTTATCCTTGTCCCAGGGTTTGACACATGATATACACATTTTCTGGGCGTTTTCTGTCTGGAGAGGAGCGCTTATAGACAGTGCTTGAGGGCGCTGTGTGTGTGTCTGTCTTTGTTTACTGTGAGCGTCTCCCTATAGGGCAACCAAAAAGAAAACCTGATACCTTTCAGCCCTGGTCCCTGAGAGCGACCCCTCCCAAGGGTGGTCTGTGCACACCATGCCATCTTGTGCCCGACTTCCCTCGGAGCTCTGAGGGGGCGTCTCTACTATTCCCACCACCATAGGTGATTCAGGAGATACATTTTTGCTTACCATCGACTCCTCTTCTAGGTCAGTGTGGTCAGTCCTCGCAAGTTTCAGGGCCTTGAGCAGACTGATTCTAAAAAAAAGAGTCTTTGTGGCAGTGTGGCAACTACTGCCCAATGTCTCTCAGTGGATTCTGAATACCATAAAGAAAGCTTACAGGATTTAGTTTGCTTCACATCCACCTTGTTTCAGTGCCATAGTAACAACAATTGTGTGCTAGGAAAAAAAGTTTCTCGATCAGAATCTGCACTCTATTCTGGCGAGAGGAGCCATAGAAAGTGTATGCAAGTGTAAGTGAGATGCAGGGTTTTATAGTTGGTAGTTTATAATACCCAAAAAAGACTGAGGGTTCTGTCTGATTTTAGATCTACTCTTCGGACATAGAAACAGAAAGATGCTAAGTTACAAACTGTCAAACTCATAGTGCCACAAATTCAATCCAAGGATTGGTTCGTGACGATAGATCTAAAGGACGCATATTTCCACATTGAAATTTTTCCAGAACACAGTATGTTCCTCAGGTTTGCTTTCGGGGCTGAAGCCTACCATTTTTGGGTTCTTTCTTTTGACCTAGCCTTGTCCCCATGCACCTTCACTAAGTGCATGGATGCTACTCTGGCTCCTCTGCGACTCCAGGGCATTTGTGTACTCAACTACATCGACGACTGGTTGATAGCCCAGTCAGAAGAGTAAGCGGCACAATATCGAGATGTTGTGCTCGCCCATATAAAGCGCATGGAACTGTTCTTAAACTGCTTTCTCCCAAACAGAGAACCACCTTTCTAGGGATAATATGGGATTGACTATGATGCAGGCACATCTGTATCCTGCACATGTAGATTTGATCCTAACCACTGTGAGAGACATCAAGCTAGGCCATGAGCTTTCAGTTGTATGTTCTTCCACAGGTTTTACAGTTTGGATGCGGATTCAAAGCATCCCGCAAGTCCTTCAGGGATGATCCAGGCATACGTCTGTGCTCGACAATTGCCTGTGCAGATCACACAGCCTTGTAGGGCAGGCTCTGTTCTCGTGGCATGGCAGCATTGGTATTCAAGTTCCCATAGCAGCACCGTCATGATGCAGTGTCGAAGTTTCACTTCTAAGGGGAACATCTGGGGTCACGTATGTAACCTGGTTCCCCAGGAAGGGAATGAGACACTGCTTCATGTTGTCATGTCTGTTACGCCTGTGCATCTTCTCATGACACTAAGAATCTGATGACACACATTTCTGGCATCTGTTTATGGTCTTCGTGATGGCACTATGGTATATTACCACGTCCGTACGTTCGGCCAATCAGATTCCTGTGTTTAGACAAGTGTTTCCCACTCATAATTATGCTTTCTGCTGGCATTCAAGTGTGTTCAACTCGTAAATACAATCTTTCTGACATGTCTTGAAAGGACCATCTGATTGGTCTATTGCACTATTCACACAACCCACCTCTTGTTTTCGTGCAAGTTCTGCATTTGCATATCAGTCTGAATGAAAAAATATTGGTGTTATTGGGAAGATTAATTAAGAAGTAAGTAAACATCTCACCCACTTGATACCTCTGCTTTATGTTACATTACATTTAAACTTGAAATGACTTGTAAATGTGATCTCTGAGGATTTTCATTGAGTAATCGATCAGTTAAGTGAAATTAGGTACATCTATTGTATACTGTGTAAACTGAAGTTAATGAAATATGAAATTTGTTACAGCATTCTTATTATTTTGGAATAAATGTAAAATGATGAGAAAACTTGATGAGAAATATACTTATTTTTAATAAATAGTACAATAATTGCATTATTAATGTAAAAAATACAAAACAGAATTGTTTTGATTGGATTTTTTGATAGTGTAAGTAATGTTTATTTATTTAATATGAATAAAATGTGTCATTATTAAGTGTAACTGGAACATTCACAAACAACAACAACAACAACAACAACAAAACAGTGAGGCTTCCTCATTTCAGAACACCACTGCATGCCACTAGCTACATGTCACAATCACCAGCTGGCGGCCCTTGATAACCATCAGACGGCACTCCATACCATACTATTGCCACACCATCAAGGACTCAATTTCCCATAGTTCACTGCCCAGGTTCATCAGCTGTTTATCATTAGTATCATCACCTCTATCTATAAAAGTCAGGTACTCTCATTTACTCATTGCTATATCTTGTTAATGTTTGTACTGCATTTCTTAGCACTCTCCTGGTTTTCCAAGGCTTAAGGTATTCCTAGACTGTTTTAACGGAAAGCAACTTGCACTGACACATCTTAAAATATGTCACTGCCATTGCTTTGTCTCAACATGCACACCAGTAATGTTTTTTTTCTAAGGTATGTTTATAAAAGCTACTTAACCCTCTGGAGTCTGAGGCTGATTTGGGGCCTGGAGAAGTTTTGACATGCCCTGACATTTGTGCTTTTTTCAGTTGTTCATAAACATATTAATGGAAAAAGTGTCATTACACTGTATTCAGCACAAACTAGGCTACAATAATATGTGAGGAACATGTATATACATGTTTGCGCTTTTGAAGGAATAACATTTATGCGTGGTTATTGAAAAAACAAAAAACTTAAGTCACTGAAATAAGGCCAAAAAAAGTATAGTAAATCTGTGTTCACAAGACTTTAGGGTATTGGAAGTTGTAAACTAGAGTTTTTGCTTCAAAATTATGTAAAAAATTATGCTGCCTACTCCTTCATATAAAACAATATATTGATTTAGTTTTTGTAAGACACTTTTTGCCAAGAAACACAGTATGCGTGGAGGCGTGAATCACCACTGAATAATGGGCCATTCTCACCTGAGAAGACAAAAGAATTGGATAGTAATGAGCTGAAATGACTTGCATATTAATGAGGCATTTCAGTCAGGTAGGCTGTGAAAAAAAACCTTCTGTGATGTCTCAAGCTCATCATGATATATGAAACATACAGAAAAATATTATTACAATATAAAGTAATGGTTTTATATTATACTTTAAAATATAATGTATTTCTGTGATGCAAAGAGTCTGAATATAAGCTTTTAGTTTAAAAGCATGCACATTTGGAGAAATATTGGATTCTCATATGCTTATGTCAATTTTCTATACAGAGGAGTTATATTTATTCTATATTCATCGTCATTACTATGAGCGCTGGTGTTTTCAATTCATCCTTGAAGTCGGAGGGCGCTCTGTACACCTTTAGTCCACAAATTCATCTAAAAGAAGAAGAGGCTATTCCATGAATGGAGTTTCCAATTCATACTGCAGCCGGAGGGCGCTAAAGAAACAAAAACTCATCTAAAATTAATCTATAGAAGAAAAGAAAACAGGAACTAACTGCATGTCTTCTAGAGTTCGCCTCACCATGACTTTTACATCCAGATAAACAATTTTCAAGACAATAAATACACGATTGAGACGATGAATGCATGTATTGCCTCTGAATTTGCGTCTGAATAGCGCTCGCTCCGTGGGCGTGACCGCATTAGCGGATAATGAGCTGAATCACGGACTTCTGACATGGCTCTCTTTTCATACAGATTACATAAACACAGAAGGTTTGTTTTCGATTTGACTTACATGATTTAAAACCTGACATCTTAACGTTTTTTTAGACATAAGTTTAATTTTTCTGTGATTAGTATTCACTAAGTTACAGTTCATGTTCTGAGAACTATCAGATTGGACTTCGTTCAGAGGGAGAGGAGAAATCACGCATCATGTTAGTTTTCTTTATTTTACAAAAGGCACAACATTGTGTTTTTACTCTGAGTGTATACAAATAAAAGAAGATATTCTATAGTTTCAATTGATATATTACTTATGTCTCTATGACAAAAAATGACGGAGTATTTTAAGTCTGTTTTGCTGCAATGTGAAAAAAACTCTGCAAAACGCGCCGGCGCATTTTCAGACCTCAGAGTGTTAAATACCCTAATTGAAATAAAGCCTAATCCTGGCTTAGCCTAAACCCTGTCTGTGAAACCGGCCCTTTAAGCTCTTTTGCATGTTCCCCTGGATTTCTTTGTTTGTGGCCTTGTCTTGGACTCTGTTTTGACTTGGATTGTTTGCCCTTTGGTAGTGGTGGCGAGATGAAGCCTCATGAAGCATTGGAGCTTTTCAGCCAAGTGCACGGTGTACATTTTTAGGACATCCTCCGACCTCAGTCATACAACGAAAAGGTGTCATGCCTCAGACTTAAAGGCTTCTGTCATTGGACAAAACGGCATCACGCCTCAGACTGAAAGGCTTCAGGTCTCAGGAAAAACGACGTCAGGTGTCAGGTCACGTACAATTAGGCATTGGACAAAACAGACTCAGATAAAAAGGCATCAGACGAAATGGACTCGGACAAAAAGGCATCAGACATAAAGGCAACAGATGAAACGGACTTAGAAGGAAGCAAATTGCCCCACCTCAATGTGACATCACATGCACACAGATTTCTAACTTAAATGTTACACTAAGATGTATAAATGTAGGGCACCGCTCGACAGAACTTACCAATGACTTTATCAATGAACAACATGATTGAACAAAAGATCCATTTCCTGACAGGAAACACCTAGCCTTAACAGAAGTGATGACGTGACTTCTTTTAACAAAGGACTCTGTCTAAAGGACTTCTTAGCTCATCAGCAATAAACTAATCAGAACCCATCACGTGGATCTGATCACATTAAATCTATTGATTCTCTCACAAAACCCTCTTGTATTATCGGACAGAACAGGAAAACACCCATCAACGGATTTAAAGACGAATCTGTCCTATCAATACCTCCCTTGTGTGAGCAATCCATCCTGACCCGGTCACTCGTGACTCCGGTCAAAGTTTAAACTATGCTTAAGGACTCAATCTTGAATCTCAAAAGGGACAATTGTCGATTACTTAAAGTATTAACTATAATTTGCTATGATGTGATTACTAACATGTTGGATTCAATACATTATATGTTTGTATTCCCGTATGCATTTTCTTTCTCTTGTAATCACTGTTTTTAATTAGGTCAGTCTAGTAATATGTCTGGAAGAAGTGTGTCATGTTTGAGCTCTAAATGCAGAGTTTATAATTCTCTGTAATTCTGTGTGAATGAAACATTGAAATTCAGTATTAGGAAAATATTAAGAAACTTTATAAAGTTGTTAATAAAACAGGAGAATGTTCTGCAGATATCACGCGATGTGATCAATAGACAATAGACGAGGCGTGTCTAATCTCCGTAGCAACGTCTCATTGGAGGATCGCATCTGAAGGATGGAGCCAGAATTGCTCCTTTAAAACTATGCTGTCCGAACAAGCTAATGTCAGAGTCAGAAGCTGAAAGTCGGTCAGAAATCGCTGGAAATCGGTCAGAAGCCGGACTGAAGCACAGTCGTCGAAGCCCGGTAGCCGAAGCACCGCTACTTTGACCACGGCGGAAAAGTCGCATGGGTCATTGATAACTGATTGACCGGGGCTGATTTTCCATCTAACACCCGACTTCAAACACGAGCTGTGCCGCTGATCATTCAACAGCCGTCACATCCAGACTCCAAAACCCTCTGTGAAATATCTGACCAAAGTCTCCCAAGAAGAGAGCCGCTCAAGCCAGACGCTCAGATCAGTGCGCTGCACCGCAACATCCTTCAAAGCTTCCGCGCAACCCACAGGGCTTTCCCGAGAAGACGTCACCTGAAAGACAGCCAATCCAGAACGGGATTCCGCTGTACACGAGTCACGGAACAACCCGACTACCTCAGCTGTCAGAGCAAACGCAGGTACAAGCAAACTTCTCTCTCTTGCTGGAAACTGGTGAAACTCCTTTAAACCTAAAGAATCAAGCCAAAGCTCTGCTTTTGTGATTTTCCTCAGGGTATGAGTTAATTAGCACTGAACTTGGGACTTTTCATAACTCATCAACTCCGCGAATGTGTGTGTATGTATGTGTGTGTGTTTAGCCTTAGTTTCCTGTAATCATTAGAAGTAGTCAATAAATCTTGTTTTGATTTTCACATATACGAGTTTCTTGTGTTGTGTGTCAAATTACTGCCTTAAACTTAAAGATCAAGTTACCTCTTGCTTATAATATAATAATTACAATAATAACAATAATCATAATAAAATATTGTTACTGTTGGCCGCAGAATAATATTTTATCCAGAATTGGTAAAATACTCTAACCTCAATTTTCGCTGGACGAATAATTGATGAAGTGTTAAATATTAATTCTGAATCATTTACGTTGAATCATTTACAGTTGATTCAATTCTTATTCCCTGTAACAATTAAATTGAGCTAATAAATGACCTAAGGTACATTACATAAAACATATCGTTTTTTTTTTTTTTTTTTGTAAATTTGTATAATTCGCTAGTTTTATTTGCATGTATAAAAAGTTAGCTAAATAACACATTGCAACTTGCTTGCATTGCAAACTATCGTGAACTCTTATGAAAATTAACCATGGTTTTATTATAGTAAAAGTGTGGTAATTATGATTTTTTTTTTTTTTTACAATAGTTTTACTACAACTACCATAAGCTATAGTGTAGCAAAACGTCTTGGTTACATATGTAACCCTCGTTCCCTGAAGGAGGGAACGGAGACGTACGTCAGTAGTGACCGACGAATTGGGGATATCGCTAGAGAGCCCCTATCAGCTCGAGAGAACTAAAACAAGCCAATGAACATTGGCGTGCGATATTTGCATAATGCGCACCGCCCACCTCCGGGGATATAAATAGGAAGCGGATGCAATCGCACTCTGTTTTTCGCTGAGGAGACAACTGGTGTCCGCACTGCAGCGAGGGCACAGAAACTGTGGCGACGGGACGTACGTCTCCGTTCCCTCCTTCAGGGAACGAGGGTTACATACATAACCGAGACGTTCCCTTTCAGTCGGTCACGTTCGACGTACGTCAGTAGTGACTGACGAATTGGGATCCCAACTAAAACGCCACAGTTACGAAACCCCTTCCAGTGCCCAGCGAAAGCCCGGCCACCCGTCGCACCAATAGGGACGGTGAAGGGGGCGAGCTAACGCCGAGAGAGTCTACTGCTGTTCCGATCTACCCACTAAGTAAACTAGACTACACTGGGGAAGCGAACCCGAAGGGACGCTGCGGAAGCCACCACCTACCCTCGGGGAGGAATTTACATGGAGAATACGTATGGACTGACACTAGGGCAGTACGCATACGAAGTCCCTGGAATGGCCCCACCTAAGTAGGGGGAGACTCATTTCCGTAGGGAGTTTTAACCATGGACAACACACATATGGGACCACTCACGTGGAGGGATGGAACCCAGCCAACAGACAACGTCAGGAACGGATGTCGGCCTGGCATCAGACACTCCGCAATGTCCGAGCCGCAGGGGAGGCGGAGGAGCTCGACAGGGTTCGCCAACTGGGGAACACGACTGGAGTCAAACATGCACTTATCCGGCCCAGGGGGCGGGAATACAACGCGTCTACCAGCTAGTTGAAGCGAGTACACAGGAAGATACCGGGCTCTACACGTAAGCTAAACAACCTAGCAAACGTGTTGGGTGTCGCCCAGCCCGCAGCTCTACAGATATCTGTCAGCGAGGCACCTTGAGCCAGCGCCCAGGAAGAAGCCACTGCTCTAGGGGAGTGAGCTCTCAACCTGAACGGGCATGGCATGCCCTGGGAATCGTACGCCAGGGCAATGGCATCCACTATCCAGTGGGCCATCCTTGCTTGGAGACAGCCTTTCCCCTCTGCTGGCCTCCATAACAGACAAGAGCTGATCTGACGTCCTAAAGCTTCGAGTTCTGTCCACATAAACGCGCAGAGCGCGAACTGAACAGAGCGAAGCCAGGGCTGGGTCTGCCTCCTCCGAAGGCAGCGCTTGCAGGTTCACTACCTGATCTCAGAAGGGAGTGGTAGGAACCTTGGGCACATATCCGGGTCGGGATCTCAGGATAACGTGAGAATCCCCAGGCCCCGAATTCCAGGCACGATTCGTCGACCGAAAATGCGTGCAGGTCCCCTACCCTCTAAGCGAAGCCAATGCGACCAGGAGGACGGTTATAAGGAACAGTACTTTTAACTCGACCGATTGCAAAGGTTCGAAGGGATGACCCCGGAGAGATGTAAGTACCAGGGTCAGATCCCAAGAGGGTAAGGAGGAAAGTCGAGGCGGATCTTAGTCTCCTCGCCCCCCTCAGGAACCTGACGATCAGATCGTGCTACCCCAGGGACTACCGTCAACTGCATGGTGATGTGTGGCTAAGCGGCAACATACACCTAGAGGGTGGAGGGAGACAGCCTTCACTCCAGGCCCTCTTGCAGGAAGGAAGCACAGATCTGACCGAACATAATCGGGGGTCCTCTCGCGAGAGGAGCACCACGACGAACAGGTTCCACTTCAACGCATAGAGGCTCCTAGTGGAAGGAGCTCTAGCGGAAGTGATGGTGTCTACGACCACTTACGGGAGATCACTCAGAACCTCTGCCTCCCGTCCAGGGACCACGCGAGGAGGTTCCACAGGACAGGACGCGGGTGCCACAGGGTGCCCCGTCTCTGAGTCAGGAGGTCCTTCCTCAGAGGAATGTGCCAGGGAGAGGCTGTCGCAAAGAGCGTAGGTCCGAAAACCAGGTCCGAGTGGGCCAGTATGGAGCCACCAACAAGACCTGCTCCTTGTCCCTGACTTTGCACAGGAATTGTGCAAAAAGGCTCACTGGGGAATTTTCTAACGCATATTGCGTGGGCCCCGGGCCAGCTGTGAGCCAGGGCATCCGTGCCTAGCGTGCCGCCGGTCAGGGAATGGAACCACTGGCTGAGGGCAGTTCTGGGGAGACAACAGATATCTCTGGGCCTCGCCGAAGTGCTGCCAGATCAGCTGGACCACCTGGGGATGGAGCCGCCACTCACCCAAGTGGAGGGTGCCGTGAGAGTTCGACGGCTGTACGGTTGAGCACACCTGGGATATGAATGGCACGAAGCAACCTCAGATGCTTCTGACTCCATAACGAGATGGAGGGCGAGTTGCGTCAAGCGGCGGAAGCGTAGACCACCTGAAGGTTGATGTATGCAATGGCCACAGTGCTGTCCTAATGGACCAGTACGTGCTTGTCTGACAGCAGCTCCTTGAAGCGGCCCAGTGCAAGACGTACTGCTAGCAACTCTAGGCAATTGATATGCCAATGCAGTTAAGGCCCCGTCCAAGGCCTGACACTGCATGCCCGTTGAACGTGGCCTCCATCCAGTGGCCGAGGCATCTGAGGAGACCACAGGATGCCTGGACACCTGTTCGAGGGGCACTCCCGCCCCCAGGAACAAGGGGTCCGACCACCGGATGAGGGTGCGACGGCAGCTCGGTGTCATGAGGACGTACCGCGCTGCCATGCCCATCTTGGGACCCGGCCGCGGAGCCAGTGTTGAAGCGGCCACATATGGAGCAATCCGAGCAGCGTGACCGCAGCTGCAGATGCCATATGCCCCAGGAGCCTCTGAAAGTCTTTCAGTGGGGCCGCTGTCCTGCGCTTGAGCGTACTCAGGCAGTTCAACACCGACTGGACGTGCTCCTCGTGAGGGCTGAAGTCTGGGCGACCGAGTCTAGTTCGAGACCGAGATAAGAGATCCTCAGCCCGGGGGCGAGTTTGCTCTTGTCCCAGTTGACCCGAAGACCCAACCGGCTGAGGTGAGCTAAAACCATGTCCCTGTGTTCGCACAACTGCTCTTGCGAGCTGGCCAGGATAACCAGTCATCAAGGTAGTTGCGAACAGCCTGTTCCCTGAGGGGAACAACGGCCGCGTCCGTGACCTTCGTAAAGATGCGGCGCGACAGGGCCAGCCCGAAGGGTAGGATTTTGTACTGACATGCTCGACCTGTGGCGAAGCAGAATCGAGGCATGAAGTACGCATCCTACAGGTCAAACACTGCAAACCAATCCTCGGGACGGACGCATTCGAAAATGCGCTTCTGCATGAGCATCCTAAATGGCAGCCTGAGGGTACCGGTTCAAGATGCGCAGATCCAGGATTGGCCGTAGCCCACCGCCCTTTAGGGTACAATGAAGTAGAGGCTGTAAACCCTGACTTCAAATCGGCTGGAGGGACCGGCTCGATTGCATCCTTCGCCAGGAGGACAGCAATCTCTGCCCGGAGAACAGGTGCAATGTCCAGCGACACCTGAGTGTAGTGGACACCCCTGAAAACCGGAGGACACCGGATTAACTGAATCACATAGCTGAGTCTGAAAGTACGAATGAACCAGCGGAACCAAATGCACCACAGATGTACCGGGGGTGGGGCAGCGAACCAGAGTACGGGGACCCGACTCGGACGGCATGGTAGCGGCCCAGAGTGTGATCAGACTCTGCGAGGTAGCAGTGCGTATGGGAGATGGCACACGGGGCGCGGCCTGCACCAACACACTGACACCTGCTGGCGAAGTGAGAGGGGGCTGGGAGTGGCAAGGCGGAACCTTGCACACTGCCAGCCACACCCACTTGGGACCTGGAAGACCAGAAAACAGCTCTTATTGGGTACCGCTGGACTCCGGAAAGCCAGCGGCGGAACAGACCAAATTCTCTACCCGGCCCTCCTCTGGGGAGGGAGCGATGCGAGCACCGTCTTCCGAAGAACTGTTTACCTATCTCCAGGTCGCCTATCTCCAAGACCGCTACCCGCTAGCCAACTGGGTTGACTGCGGGCTGGATTTTAGGCCAGCTTGTGAGATGAGTGCATCGAGAAAGCGTACTTTGACGGCAACACATCCCAACAAGGCTAGCCAGGGGTGTTTCTGGACCGCCAAGGTGGACATCGTCTGGCCAGGGGCCTGCGCTATGACTTGCATCATGCGTAGCTCAACCCTGACTCAGAACTACCCAATGCAATGAGTACTTTGGCCTACCACGGACTTGCCGGGGCCATGACTCATGCAGGGCAGAGGTGGTGTGCCCGTAGCACTGCCACCCCACCCTAGATGGTAGTGAGAGAGAAAAAACTTGCAATGCAGATTATGGCCCCCTTGGCGTACCATATTGGACGCCAAAAAAGGCCACAAACTGACAAGTTTTTCCATGCACTTCCGGGCTAAGAAAGGGGGCGGGGCAAGGAGTCGCACAACGCCCCCAGAGGCCCGGGAAAGCATTGTTGTCAAGTCTGAATCTGATTCAGCACAAGCACACCACACCCGTGGGACACTCAGCTTCATCTTCTTTTTCAGAGCCCAACAACATTCTCTCCAATGTAGCAGTCGACATCTGATCCTCTGCTGAAGCTCTGACTAAGATGCTAGGTCCCCCATGAGAAGGACCAGCAATACAGCAGAAGCTACCAGCCATGTTGAACAGTGAACGTGGCCGCCCAACTGGACGACACACGGCGCACTGAGCGCCGACGTGGCCATGTTGTACTAAACATGAACCACCCACGAACACAGACACAACATGTTTGTGATGCACTAGAGGAGTGGGGGGCCCACGGAGAATGGCTCGGCGGGTATAGCCCCACTGTGATCCTCTGGTCACCCAAGCTTATTAACCAAAGTAGTATTTTTCTGATTCAGAAAAATAACTAGATCAGGGTATAAGTGAGGGGACTCCACCTCATTAAAGGCACTCGAGTCTCGACTGTGCATCTAGAGCGCCAGACGACGCGCAGGGTTGCCATAGCAACGTGCGCTGTAAACCGGCAGCTCGACGGCACACGGCGCGCTGAGCGCTCAAGCCCTTACGAGAAAGGCGAGACAAACAACGTGCCGACGTGGGCATGCTCTCATTCTCACGAGAACATGAACCACCCACAAACATAGTCTCAGCACGCTAAGCAGACATGAGAGAAAGTGATTGTGGCCATCAGCGAGGATAGGAAATGACCGCCGCCAGAAACGCACAGACTGAATGACATCTTGAAAAAGATGCAGTGTCTGTCTGTGAAGTCTGATATTAGAAGGGGAAATACAGCTCTTTCTGTGTCGAGACACACAGGGAGTGTCACGAGAGTGTGTACATACACACACAGGAGACCGGCCCAAATCGCACACCAACTTTATGGATTTACAGCGGAACGCTGTTTCACAGCAGTAGTTTCTGCCTGGCTCCTCAAGCTCGCGGACTCGCTGCAGAGTCGTAACACCAACACGGTAAGGCTGCTTCTTCTCATTCTTCAGACTTATTTTGAAGTTCAGTCAGGCTGTAGGACACCAAAGTGTTGGCTCCGAAGCGAAAGACAGAGTGCGATTGCATCCGCTTCCTATTTATTTCCCCCGGAGGTGGGCGGTGCGCATTATGCAAATATCGCACGCCAATGTTCATTGGCTTGTTTTAGTTCTCTCGAAGCTGATAGGGGCTCTCTAGCGATATCCCCAATTCGTCGGTCACTACTGATGTACGTCAAACGTGACCGACTGAAAGGGAACCATGGTTAATTTGTGGTTACCATGGTTAACTACAATAACCATGTTTTTTGTTTTATTTGTAGTAAAACCATGGTTAATTTTCATAAGGGAAGTAAAAATCTTTCGAGCTGTTAGACTGCATTGTTATAAGCACAGCTACTTTGTGTATAGAGGTTACCAAGGAAACGGCTTTATTTCTGCTGTTCCAGTGCCAACCTACTGTCAAAGAGTCGATTACATTTTAATACAGATAATTGCTGTTTTTCTGCAGACCAATGTGAAAATCACCATGTTCTTTTCTGTATAGAACTTAACCAGTCTAATATTTAATTAAAGCTGTAAGAATAAAATATCTTAAGGTAGCCTTCATAACAATAACATAAATAACATTGCCAAGGAATTACATAAATAGCCTACATGAATACCATCAATAGATATTAACACGCACGTAATTAACACGCACGTACGCGCGCACACACACACACACACACACACACACACACACACACACACCTTACATCAATTTGGGAATAGTTACAGATAAATATGAAAAGGGGGCAGAAAGAAAAAGATAACTGAAGGATTGCATTATGATGGGACAAAAGCAAATAGAAAGTTATACAAAAAAAAAAAATCATAGCCAAAAAAAAAAAAAAAAAAAAAAACCTGATGCCTTTTAGTCTGATGCCTTTTTGTCTGAGTCTGTTTCATCTGATGCCTTTTTATCTGATGCCTTTTATTCTGAGGTAGTTTCATCTGATACCTAATTGTACAAGACCTGACACCTGACGTAATTTTTCCTGAGAACTGAAGCCTTTCAGTCTGAGGCGCAATGCCGGTTTGTCCAATGACTGAAGCCTTTTAGTCTGAGGATGTGTGAGGATGTCCTAATATGTACACCGTACAAGTGGTTCACAAAAGGGTTCATTTCTTGAGGCTTCATTTGCTCAAAATACCACCTTGTGATCAAAAAGTATAAAACAAGCAGATACATTACAGTTGACCTGATGTGATCTGATACTTAGAAATGACGGTGAAGAAAAAAAATCAGTTACCACATAGACTAATCTATTTATATGAATATAATGTGTATTTTCTGATGGTATATAATGATTGTATAACATAACTGTATAATAAACTAATTGGCTTGAAATGAATGGGGCGATATTATTCTAAAACCACACATTTTGAGGGGATCCCATGGGTTTATATACCTGACAAAATGTCACGCCAAGATTCAAATCGCTTCGCTTCCAGTCAGGCAGAAGCGAGGCTTCGGACATCATCAATGATGTCATTGGACTAAAGCGATTCAAGCCTCAATACGCGCTTCACTGAAAGCTTCCGGGATTTCTCAACACGCTCCAAAGCCTCGCCACAGAATGTAACATCACTTTTGAACTTCTGCCTGTTTTTGGATTATGACTGTGGATTACCCACAGTCATAATAAATACAGCAGTACAAACATTAGCAAGATCTAGCGATGAGTAAATGAGAGAACCTGGCTTTTATAGATAGAGGTAATAATGCTACTGACAAACACCTAAGAACAATCATGGCTAATGAACTGTGAAATTGAGTCCTTGATGGTGTGGCAATAGTCGGGGGTGGATTGCCCTCTGGTGGCTATCAAGGGCACTCCAGCTAGTGATCGTGACACAACTAGTGTATATAAAAAGGCTGGAGCCAATGAGCGTCAGGATTCTCTGCAGGTCAACATGCCGAAATACACTGAGAGGGGTGACCCATACCATACATAATTAAAACACTTATTATAGAAAACTCAAATCATGAGTAGTCTTCATCTCATGTTCATCTAAAAACAAAAACATTGATCTTTTGACTTTCTGACAAAACAATTTTTAATGTATAAATTACAAATATTTCAGTAAATTACAGTAGATGTTTCATGTTTGATCTTCACTGGATCTTTGCAAATCTTTCTTCTTCCTGAGCTGGGCTCTAAAGGTCTTGCAAAAGATGAAGTATATAAGAGGATCAAAACAGACATTTAACACTGAAATCAAGAGAGTCAGTTCCTTCACAAAGTTTAAAGCTTGAGCTGTTGTACAATCACTGCTGAACACGTAAGGCAGTCTCACCAGATGATAGGGCACAAAGCACATGCAGAAAACTACCACTAGAACTAGCATGTTGCGTTTAGACTTGTTAAACTTATGGCTGTTAGATGTGGCCTGTGTGGATAACTGAGTGTGTCGGATCTTTTGCAGAGTCTTCCAGTACAGAAAAACCAGAGACATTAGCACAAACATGAAGACTACAATGGATGAACAGTGGATGATTGTGTAGGCCACACTGAGCTCGAGACTGTGATGGGATTCGCAAGGAAATTCATCAAGCTTTTGACCCCAGGTGGTCTGAAGAAAGAGAATCAGGTAGATGGAAGAAATGGCTAACAAGGAGAGCCAAGTAGCTGCAGAAATGTGGTGGGCAGTACGAACCGTCTGCAGAGCATGAGTCTCCAATGGCTGAACAATCTTCAGGTACCTGAGATGACAAAGTGAAGTAATCAGAATGCTGTTAATATCAATTTGCATTTCACTGTGAGAATAATTCACAGTGTGTCACATACACATATATCAACCTAGGCTTGGAAAAATATGCCTGTTTCTGCAAAAGGATATTACGTTGCTTCTTGCACATTTCACGGCATGTCCAGTGAATGTTGCTAAGCATGTCTAGTTTTATCCAGAACAGATTAATGTAAATCTGGGAACATTCTGGCAATGAAATATCTGGTGAGTGGCACTTAAAGGTTAATGCTCTAATGTACTATCTACAATAAACCTGACCCTACACTTTAAAGATAGATTTAACAAAAAGCAAATGTGAGATAAAATGCATTTTCTGAAGAAACTATGTCATTTTTATTTTAACTTGCTTCTATAAGTCATTGAGCTCATTTAGCATGACATGCATGGGAATCAAGCTCTCCACATCTGAATGCTGTACCAGGTGAGCTACCAAGCAAGTTTACAACATCTGAAAAGCCATTCATATGGAGCTGGTTATGTAATACAAACATGAAAGTGTATTAGTTTACAAATCATGCACAATAATAAAAGTGTTTTGCTTTAATAACATAGAATTGTGCAAATAAAGGTGGGTGCACACTGCACACTTGGCCACAATTTGGTCATCTGTAACACATTTTGAGAATCCTAAAAGATTCCTATAATCCTAGGCTAAAATCTGTCATCTTTGATCGCTTTCATGGCTGTTCTTTTGATTGCATTCATGGCTGTTCTCGCATGATTCTTCAGAGTTACACATTCTGCCATTTGAATTTAGAACAATTTACTCCTGAAAGGGTCAAATGCGCATTGTCTGATGTGGTCACTGTGTTTTTGTTCCACCCAGGATTACTCTCTCTTGAGGGATGAGAGTTAAGCACCTACTCCCTGCATCTCAGTCCCATGGCCGCCATTGCGGTTAGGCGGGATCGAACGTGGGGATTGTAGGTGGAGCACGGCAGGAGTCAACAAGAATATTGTTGTTAAATCTCCTTTGCTAGCTCTGGTACTGCTATTTGATTTTATTTATGTAATTCTGAAGAATTATGAGCTACAGTTGTGTGGCTGAGATTGAGCATGTTGGGCCTCCTCTTGCTATAAAGCTAAGCCTCAGCTGAGTTAGGCCTCAGCTCACCTTAGTTCCAGCTAGGCAGTGAAAGCAAGTTTGTCGGCCATATGTGGGCCACTGTGGTGAGCTGTCTTTTAGCATTGAGTGTGGTTTGGCCTCATCCCGATCTAAGGATTGTTCGGTTGAGGCCTCCGTGCTCTTGGGCTCTGTCTAGACAGTATCATTGAGTGTGTCGGCCCTCTGTGGGCCGCTGTGATGAGCTGTCTTTAAGAATGAGTGTAGTTTGGCCACATTCAGATCTGAGGATCATTCTGTTAGGCCTCCGCTCTGTGGGGCTCTATGTAGACAGTGTCACTAAGCGTGTCGGCCCTCTGTGGGTTGCTGTGGTGAGCTGTCTTTAAGATTGAGTATACTTTGGCCTCATGATCTGAGGATCGTTCTGCCTAGGCCTCTCCTCATCTGAGCCCCCAACCTTGAAAGATTGTCTTTTAGGTTGAGTATGTTTGGCCTCCTCCCATTTTAGAGAGTAATTTTACTGAGGCCACCACTCAGCTCCAGTTAAACAGTGACATCAGGTGTTTGGCCTACTGTGAGGCCACCTTGGTAAACTGTCTCTAAGGTTGAGTAAGGCTGGCCTCCTCTTGCTTTTTGAGAGTTGTTCTGCTGAGGCCGCTGCTCACTTGAGCTCCGTCTAGACAGTGACATAAAATGTTCAGCCCCCTGTGAGACCACCTTGGTAAACTGTTTCTAAGGCCAGTAAGACAATAAAAGTGTTCAGCCTTCAGTAAGAATGGCTGCCTTGATAAACTGTTTTTATGTTGAGCCGGTTGGCCTCCTCTCACTATAGTGAGCTGTTCTGCTGAGGCCTCTGCTCATCTGGACTCAAGTCAGACAGCGACATCAAGTGTTAGGCCCTCTGTGAGGCCGCCTTAATAAACTGACTTTGAGGTTGAGTATGGTTGGCCTCCTCTCACTTAGAGATTGATTCTGCTGAGACCTCCGCTCACCTGAACTCAAGTTAGACGGTGACATCAAGTGTTTGGCCCTCTGTGAGGCTACCCTGGTGAATTGTCTTGAAGTTGAGCATGTTTGGCCTCCTCTCACTCATAGGGCCCTATAATACACCCGGCCCAATGCGACGCAAGGTGCAGCGCAAGTGTGTTTGCTAGTTTGCGTCCGGTGCCGTTCGTGTTTTCCCGTTCAGCGCCACGTCCTTAAATTAGTAAATGCATTTGCGCCAGTTAGTGCGCCCATGGGCGTGCTGGTCTAAAAAAGAGGTGTGTTCAGGCGCATTGCCAGCGCATTGCTATTTTAAGGAGCTGAAAATAGACTGCGCCATAGACCAACTCAAACCTGGTCTAAAGTCAGTGGCGCAATATTTTTTTGTTAGAGCGCGTTGGTAGAAACTGCGCCTCTGGGCGCGTCCACAGTGCGCGTTGACTTTGCTTATTACACACAGGGATGCGCATCACACAAACATGCCAAATATTAAAAACAAAAGGATTACAGTGTAAAAGAATATTATTGTGTAGGCTACATAAATATAAAAATGTAATGATGAATAGTCATTGCGTGTATTAGAATTAGGCTACCTATTTACAATTCAGCATATTACTACTTATAATGATGAACGAAATTGGCTAATTAATTGAACAATCGTGCCAATACACACACATGTATATTAACTGACTCATCGCGCGGAGCTATTTGAAAGCCTGCATTTGCCGCTTTAACTTCGCGCACGAGCAGATCGGTTTCTTCGCTTGAAAAGCGTTCAGCTTTTCCGCCAACAAATTCCGCCATGTAAATAGCAATCCGCCATGGTGCGAGCGCATCTCGCTCTTAAAGGGAATGGGAGATGACACTCTGATTGGTTTATTGAACGTTACGCCCATTACTCATTAAGAGAACAGGGACAACACATTTCAAAAATGCGCCCCGGCGCACGGACCGTTTTTCCGTCGTTAAAATAGCAAAAGTGGATTTGGACACGCCCTGAGTGCACCTGCGCCGTGCGCTTTACACTTTGCGTTTAGATCGTTAAAATAGGGCCCATAGAGTCATTCTGCTGTGGCATCTGCTCACCTCGGCTCAAGTTAGACGGTGACATCAAGTGTTTGACCCTTTGTGCGGCCGCCTTTGTAAACTATCTTTGAAATTGAGTGTGTTTGGCCTTCTCTCAATATAGAGAGTATTTCTGCTGAGGCCTGTGCTCACCTGGGCTCAAGTTAGACAGTGACAACAAGTGGTCGGCCCTCTGTGAGGCCTCCTCACCTCCTCCTCCTCACTCCTGTGGTTTGGCCTGTTCTCACTGTAGAGAGTCTTTCTGCTGAGGCCTCCTCTCACCTGATCTCCAGCTAGACAGTGACATCAAGTGTTTGACCCCCGGTGAGGCCACCTTGATAATCTGTCTTTGATGTCATCTCAGGCCCAAGTTTTATTTGGTTCAGAGATGCTGACTTCAAGTCAGGCAGGATTGAGCATGTCTTTTCAGCTCCCCTGGGGTCCTCGAGGATTGAACCAGATCCCCCTAGTATAGTGACAAGGCGAAGGAATTCACTTTCTCTTTGCCTATATAAAGCCTGTCAGAGACTAGCATTACCAGACCTTGAGCTCTGCCCTGGGGCAGACACTGTTTCACCCCGGTAAGGGTTCTCCCTTGCATAGGGCATGGGCCTAGGTTGTGGCCTTAGGGAATAGTGTCACTGACAGCCCTATGTTTGACCTGAGAGAGGGACTGGTCTACGGCATCTAAGTCCGTTGAGCCTTCTTTTTGCTTATCTTAGCCATTTAGGCAATTATTCCCTCAGCATAGCAGAGTGGTTAATTGCACATTGCACATTGCACAAGTTCTTTTTGCACACTGCAATGTGGTTGCCTTGGTGTTTTGGGTGGTTGCTAGGTTACTTACATTCTTTGCTGAGAGAATGTATTTGAATGTTTCCATAATCTTTTTTAAAATGTGGTAAATTATGGAAATTTTAGTTAACACAACCACATGTGATATATAAGTAGCAATTCTGATTTTATGCAGTTAAGTGTGATTAGATGCATTATAGAGACCTGGGGCCTCATTTATAAAATGTTGTGCAGAAACAGTCCTAAACACACAAAAAACAAGCGTACGCCTCTATTTCAGATGTGAAATCTATAAATCACAAATTATCTTGAACTTGTGCACAGCTGAATGATTTCAGTTCTCCACGTTGTAAATGACACCTAATTAATGTTATTTACATATACCAGTCATCGTCCAAATCCTTTAATTTAGAATGGCAAGCTGCAAGAATAGCTTAGATTTCCAAAAACCTGCAGTAATCTGACAATGAAAAGTGTGTACATCTGCTCAGACCCTGACGCGGCTCAAAGCACTTTTCCTCGTCAAAGACGTTTTTATAAATATGAGCGTTGGCGTGGATTTAAGCGGACGCACACTCTACGATCAAATCTGTGTGTACGCACGCTTTATAAATGAGGCCCCTTGGGTTACTGTACAATATGGCCTCTGTTTTCATTAAAAATATCTTCATTTTTGTTTTGAAGATTAACAAAAGTCTTAGGGGTTTGGATTGACATGAGTGTAAGGAAATGATGACAGGATTTTCATTTTTGGGTGAACTATCTCTGTAATGGCTTGTGTTCATTCTTAAATGTAAGTGTTTTGGGTTTTTTACTCAGTTTTATGATCCATCAGATGAAATAAGTGATTTGCATACCTGTTTGCAGCAATAAAGTCCATGAAGAGAATGCTTGCATACATGTTTAAATAGAAGGCTGTTGCTCCAAAACTGCAGTAGATATTACGTATCGCCATGGAATAGTTAGCACTGTTGGCAATGCGCAAAGGTAAACAAAGGCAAAGGAAGAAGTCAGCTGTGGCCAGGTTCTTCATGTAGACCGTGATGCTGGACTGGACACGCTGATTAGTGCAGAAATACACACGCATTGTGATGCAATTCAGCGCCAGACTGACAAGAAACACTAGTGAGTATACAAATATGAAAACAGGGTGGGCCGAGACCTCTGCAAATTTACAGGAAACTTCTGTTATGTTGGTTATGTTTGGTTTATTTGTATCAACTGGGGAAGTGGTGAAGATGGTTGCAGGCACTGCAGACTCCATCTAGACAAGCAAGAGAGAGACAGACACTGATGAGAAGAAAATATTCTAATTTTCAAGAAAAAAGTTTGTCATATACAAACTTGTGTGTGTGTGTGTGTGTGTGTGTGTGTATATATATATATATATATATATATATATATATATATACTCAGAAACTGTCCAGAATTGCTTCCTATACACTATTTATATGGAGTGCCAAACCTGCAAAAACAATAAATACATAAATAAATATACA
Organism: Ancherythroculter nigrocauda; assembly: GCA_036281575.1. NCBI lineage: Eukaryota > Metazoa > Chordata > Actinopteri > Cypriniformes > Xenocyprididae > Ancherythroculter > Ancherythroculter nigrocauda. The sequence continues at coordinate 8,710,801 of VTFQ01000013.1, forward strand.
AGGAAATAAACAAAAATAAACGAGTATTTATACTTTTATTTCTTTATGTATAATTGCATTTTTTCCACATTTATTTATTTCTACATTTATTTATTTGTGTATATATGTATTTATGTCTACATTTATTTATTTATACATTTATTTATTTATTTAGGGGCCAAGCCCCGAAGGGGCTGTAGCCCCTATTGTAATTGTACGTTTTCCCTTTTATTATTATTATTCTTCCTCCCGAATGGGAGTCTATGGCAGCCCTATCAACGGAACATGAGAAAATGATGAAATTTGGCACAGTTGTAGAGATGCTCATGAATAGTGATTGGACCAAATTTGGAGTCTCTAGAACCAACTCTATAGCGCCACCACCAGTTCAAAATTTCAACATTCTAACGGTTTTAACATTTGAACTCTTTGTCATAGAAAAATTAAATTTAGTTCATCTGATTCGTCTCTTCATGCTGATGCTATTCAACTTCTTACATTAAGTCTCCACCCATTACAGTAGCGGCCATTTTGAAAAGTACAGTATTTGTTTTTTTCGCTTCTCCTCCTTCAAAATTTGTCCAATTTTGTCCAAACTTTGATCAGGTGATCTTTGGTCTGAGCCGCACAGAAATGACTGAACAGATTTTTTTTATTTATCTTTGTTCAAAAGTTATGATGTCACGAAGTTAACGAGGTTGACCCAAAATTGCTATAGAGGCTGTATCTCGGCCAAACTTTGAGCAATCGAAACTAAAATTGGTACACTTGATCAAGACCATGATCTGAGGTTCCATGCCAAATTTGGGAACAGCGCCACCTACAGGTCATGAGATCTGAAAAATGGCTATTTTGGCCAATAACTTTTGAACACTTTATTAGAAAATCAAGATCTTGGTGTCTATGGATTCCCTGTGCCATGCCGAATCCGAGGATATCGAATTCGTCAACATCGGATGAACCACGTGTCCGCCATTTTGAATTTTGTCATAAATTGCAATAACTTTTAAACAATTTGACATATCTTCACACAAATTGGTACGTATGACCTTTAGAAGGTCCTGAAGGTACCTGAGAAGTTTCAACACAGCGCCACCTACTGTTCCACAGATGTAATGATTATTGCAAAACCACTTATAACTTTTGAAAACACTTTCCAAAATGTGTATGCTTTATGTCATTTTATTCCCTGGCTTATGCCGATTCCGACGATGTGTCATTTGTCATTTTCCTTAAATGTACCTGTCTGCCATATTGAATTAAATCAAAAACAGTTTTTTCGCTACTCCTCCCACAAATTTTGGTCAATTTTGTCCAAAATCAGCTCAGATGATCTTTGGACCGAGCCGCACAGAAATGACTGAACGGATTTTTGATATTCGCTACCATTCCCGAGATATTCATGTCTGAATGTGACCTTGCTTGTGTTTGTTGTCTTATGCTAGTTAGCTTAGCATGCTAATTGCTTAGCATGCTAACCAGTTGTCATTCTCTTTAATGTGGCTCTTCAGTTATCAAGTTAACCATGAGCTTCATTAGCATTAAGTTAGCTTAGCATGCTAATATGGTTAGCATGCTAAGTAATGCTTTTTTTGTGAATTCTTTGTTAGACTAAAAGGTTTCTTCCACAGTCTGTTGAATGTGCATCCTCAAGTAGCTCAATGTGTAAAGCCAGTTATCTGAAGAGCCCTGTATCCGAAGTTAGTGGGTTCGAATCCCAGGTGGAGCGGTTTTATAAAATAGTGTGTTTTGATTCCTTTACTGCCTCTTGGATTAGAAATAAATGCTTTTTGTTTCATGCTGTGTTCATTTTCATCTAAGCTTATGTACATTCTGAGTTCATTCTTGCCCGTAATTCTGAACCAGCTGTTTCATGTTTGTTCATTTTCTGCTGTTTTTCCTCTTCCTGCTCTGTATTGCACTACAGCATGATGAGCTGCAGAATGTTCTTCATTTTGAGTTCATTTTCACATGAACTAATAAACTTCGGCAGGTGTGGAAACATTCACTTGCACAGTGGTGCAATGAGATGAGAAATGGACCTTGGACCCGGAGGTCGTGGATTCAAATCTCGTGTGGGGTTCCTTTATACAATTGTGTGTAATGAGTCATTTTGATACCTTTTTTATCCAAATAAGGATTGTGCTAATCTTTATTCCTCTTCAATGAGATACAAGTATTTTAGTTCATTCCGTGTTCATTCTCTGAACTTCTATTGATTTTCATTAGGGGCCAAGCCCCAAAGGGGCTGTAGCCCCTATTGTAATTGTACGTTTTCCCTTTTATTATTAGGGGCCAAGCCCCAAAGGGGCTGTAGCCCCTATTGTAATTGTACGTTTTCCCTTTTATTATTATTATTCTTCCTCCCGAATGGGAGTCTATGGCAGCCCTATCAACGGAACATGAGAAAATGATGAAATTTGGCACAATTGTAGAGATGCTCATGAATAGTGAATGGACCAAATTTGGAGTCTCTAGAACCAACTCTATAGCGCCACCACCAGTTCAAAATTTCACTATTCTAAAGGTTATAACTTTTGAACCTTTTGCTCTAGAAAAATGTAATTTAGTACATCTGATTCATCTCATTATGCTGATGCTACTCAACATCTTACATTAAGTCTCCGCCCATAACAGTAGCGGCCATTTTGAAAAGTACAGTATTCCGTTTTTTTCGCTACTCCTCCTTCAAATTCTGTCCAATTTTGTACGAATTTTGATCAGATGATCTTTGGACTGAGCCGCATAGAAATAACTGAACAGATTTTTTTAATTCATCTTTGTTCAAAAGTTATAATGTCACGAAGGTAACGAGGTCGACCCAAAATTAGTATAGAGGCTGTATCTCGGCCAAACTTTGAGCAATCGAAACAAAAATTGGTACGCTTCATCAGGACCATGATCTGAGGGTCCATGCCAAACTTGGGAACAGCGCCACCTACAGGTCATGAGATATGAAAAATGGCTATTTTGGCCAATAACTTTTGAACAGTTTGTCAGAAAATCAAGATATTGGTGTCTATGGATTCCTTGGATCATGCCGAATCCGACGATACCGATTCTTTCAATATTGGATGAATCACGTGTCCGCCATTTTGAATTTTGTCATAAATTGCAATATCTTTTAAACAATTTGACATATCTTCACAAAAATTGGTACGTATGACCTTGAGAATGTCCTGAAGGTACCTGAGAAGTTTCAGAACAGCGCCACCTACTGTTCCACAGATATAATGTTTTTTTCCAAAAATGCTTATAACTTTTGAAAACACTTTCCAAAATGTGTATGCTTTATGTCATTTTATTCCCTGGCTTATGCCGATTCCGATGATGTGTCATTTGTCATTTTCCTTAAATGTACCTGTCCGCCATATTGAAATAAATGTAAAACAGTTTTTTCGCTACTCCTCCTACAATTTTTGTCCAATTTTGTCCAAAATCAGCTCAGATGATCTTTGGACCGAGCCGCATAGAAATGACTGAATGGAATTTTGATATTCGCTACTGTTCCCGAGATATTCATCTCTGATTGTGACCTTGCTTGTGTTTGTTGTCTTATGCTAGTTAGCTTAGCATGCTAATTGCTTAGCATGCTAACCAGTTGTCATTCTTTTTAATATGGCTCTTCAGCTATCAAGTTAGCCATGAGCTTCATTAGCATTAAGTTAGCTTAGCATGCTAATATGCTTTTTTTTGTGAATTCTTTGTTAGACTAAAAGGTTTCTTCCACAGTCTGTTGAATGTGCATCCTCAAGTAGCTCAATGTGTAAAGCCAGTTATCTGAAGAGCCCTGTATCCGAAGTTAGTGGGTTCGAATTCCAGGTGGAGCGGTTTTATAAAATAGTGTGTTTTGATTCCTTTACTGCCTCTTGGATTAGAAATAAATGCTTTTTGTTTCATGCTGTGTTCATTTTCATCTAAGCTTATGTACATTCTGAGTTCATTCTTGCCCGTAATTCTGAACCAGCTGTTTCATGTTTGTTCATTTTCTGCTGTTTTTCCTCTTCCTGCTCTGTATTGCACTACAGCATGATGAGCTGCAGAATGTTCTTCATTTTGAGTTCATTTTCACATGAACTAATAAACTTCGGCAGGTGTGGAAACATTCACTTGCACAGTGGTGCAATGAGATGAGAAATGGACCTTGGACCCGGAGGTCGTGGATTCAAATCTCGTGTGGGGTTCCTTTATACAATTGTGTGTAATGAGTCATTTTGATACCTTTTTTATCCAAATAAGGATTGTGCTAATCTTTATTCCTCTTCAATGAGATACAAGTATTTTAGTTCATTCCGTGTTCATTCTCTGAACTTCTATTGATTTTCATTAGGGGCCAAGCCCCAAAGGGGCTGTAGCCCCTATTGTAATTGTACGTTTTCCCTTTTATTATTAGGGGCCAAGCCCCAAAGGGGCTGTAGCCCCTATTGTAATTGTACGTTTTCCCTTTTATTATTATTATTCTTCCTCCCGAATGGGAGTCTATGGCAGCCCTATCAACGGAACATGAGAAAATGATGAAATTTGGCACAATTGTAGAGATGCTCATGAATAGTGAATGGACCAAATTTGGAGTCTCTAGAACCAACTCTATAGCGCCACCACCAGTTCAAAATTTCACTATTCTAAAGGTTATAACTTTTGAACCTTTTGCTCTAGAAAAATGTAATTTAGTACATCTGATTCATCTCATTATGCTGATGCTACTCAACATCTTACATTAAGTCTCCGCCCATAACAGTAGCGGCCATTTTGAAAAGTACAGTATTCCGTTTTTTTCGCTACTCCTCCTTCAAATTCTGTCCAATTTTGTACGAATTTTGATCAGATGATCTTTGGACTGAGCCGCATAGAAATAACTGAACAGATTTTTTTAATTCATCTTTGTTCAAAAGTTATAATGTCACGAAGGTAACGAGGTCGACCCAAAATTAGTATAGAGGCTGTATCTCGGCCAAACTTTGAGCAATCGAAACAAAAATTGGTACGCTTCATCAGGACCATGATCTGAGGGTCCATGCCAAACTTGGGAACAGCGCCACCTACAGGTCATGAGATATGAAAAATGGCTATTTTGGCCAATAACTTTTGAACAGTTTGTCAGAAAATCAAGATATTGGTGTCTATGGATTCCTTGGATCATGCCGAATCCGACGATACCGATTCTTTCAATATTGGATGAATCACGTGTCCGCCATTTTGAATTTTGTCATAAATTGCAATATCTTTTAAACAATTTGACATATCTTCACAAAAATTGGTACGTATGACCTTGAGAATGTCCTGAAGGTACCTGAGAAGTTTCAGAACAGCGCCACCTACTGTTCCACAGATATAATGTTTTTTTCCAAAAATGCTTATAACTTTTGAAAACACTTTCCAAAATGTGTATGCTTTATGTCATTTTATTCCCTGGCTTATGCCGATTCCGATGATGTGTCATTTGTCATTTTCCTTAAATGTACCTGTCCGCCATATTGAAATAAATGTAAAACAGTTTTTTCGCTACTCCTCCTACAATTTTTGTCCAATTTTGTCCAAAATCAGCTCAGATGATCTTTGGACCGAGCCGCATAGAAATGACTGAATGGAATTTTGATATTCGCTACTGTTCCCGAGATATTCATCTCTGATTGTGACCTTGCTTGTGTTTGTTGTCTTATGCTAGTTAGCTTAGCATGCTAATTGCTTAGCATGCTAACCAGTTGTCATTCTTTTTAATATGGCTCTTCAGCTATCAAGTTAGCCATGAGCTTCATTAGCATTAAGTTAGCTTAGCATGCTAATATGCTTTTTTTTGTAAATTCTTTCTTACACTAAAAGGTTTCTTCCACGGCAGGTTGAATATGTGTCATGAAGTAGCTCAATGTGTAAAGCCAGGTACCTGAAGAGCCCAGTACCCAAAGATAGCGGGTTTGAATCCCGTGTGGAGGGGTTTTATGAAAAAGTGTGTTTTGATTCCTTTATTGCCTCTTGGATTAGAAATAAATGCTTTTTGTTTCATGCTGTGTTCATTTTCATCTAAGCTTCTGTACATTCTGAGATCATTCTCGCCCATAATTCTGAACCAGCTGTTTCATGTTTGTTCATTTTCTGCTGTTTTTCCTCTTCCTGCTCTGTATTGCGCTACAGCATGATGAGCTGCAGAATGATCTAAAGTAAAGTTATTAAATATAACATTCAGTGCAGTTTTATTAAAATTCTTCATTTTAAGTTCATTTTCACATGAACTAATGAACTTCGGCATTTGTGCCAATATTCACCTTCACAGTGGTGCAATGAGATGTGCAATGGACGCTGAACCTGGAGGTCGTGGGTTCGAATCCCGTGTTGGGTGGTCATTATTCAATTGTGTGTAATGAGTCATTTTGATTCCTTTTTTATCCAAATAAGCATTGTACTAATATTTATTCCTCTTGAATTAGATACAAGTATTTTTAGTTCATTCTGTGTTCATTCTCATCTGAACTTCTATTGATTTTCATTTCATTTCCACCTGTCCTTCTGAACCAGCTGTTCTGCATGAACATTCAATTTCTGCTGTTTTTGCTCTACCTGCTCCGTATTGCGCTACTGCCCCTTCTGGGGCTTGGCCCCGAATTGCTGCTTGCAGCTATATTTTATATGTTTATTTCTACATTTCTTATGTCTGTATGCTAATGAGGAGGGCGTGTTTTACCTCAGACATCAGCAATGGAGCCTTGTTAAAATTCTTACATAAAATCAACAAAAGCCATCTTTGCACTGCAGAGGTGGGACAGAAGCTGTCTCTTATAGAGGCATTAGGTATATTTACACAGACTGCTTAATGCAGAGCAGAATACCTTTACACTGCCATTACAAATCATTATGAGAGTAATGTTTTAAATATAACATTTTGAATATAGAAATATGAAATGATGGAATCAATGAAATTATATGTTTAAATATGAAACTAAAACAGTTAGTAGGTGACGGCAAGTCACTGTCTTAACGAGTGAGTTCAATCATTAAGTAAGAAGTAAGAAAACACCATGTGTTGCTTCAGCAGTTCTGTGAAAATTCCTATAACATAAGTTATTTAAAAAAGGTTAAAACTCAAGGATCCAAGTCATGGTGACTATATTCAAAATGTTATATTTAAAACATCTTATAATGATTTGCCGTGCAAAGATTTGTATCTATTAAATCAATAAAAGTCAAGAATTTATCGATTAAAATTAAGAACTTGATCATATGATGATGCATATTTAATAATGTTTGATTAAAATGCCCCTGGAAATCAATGTATAGGGGGAGATAGCACCTCTTAATAGAAAAGTTTGTGTCTGTTGCTGTCTGCATTGTTTTTGGAAGTTACATTAAAAATGCACACTGCAAAATCCCCAGTTAAATCAACTGTGCTTAGAGTGCATATGGTCCCTCTCTAAATAGTGTTAAAATAACACTGAAGCAGAGATAAAGTTAATGAGATAATTAAACAATTAATTAATGATTGAGCATTAGTGAACCGCTGAAGAAAAGAGAAACACAAGAACTACAACTAGATGAAATCAACTCAAGATAAATATTGTTAAATCTCTGACAATCTGATTAAACAATTCCACAAACAGCATTACCAGCTTCACTTATTACTAACCAGATTGATTTTATTTTCACAAAGTACTTATTGAGAATTAACAGAGGTTTAGATGTTGTTTTATTGGTGAATAACAAGAAAAGAAAAGAAAAAACGACACCACCATCATGTAGATCAGTGTTTGCTTTAGTTGGGCTCTTGACCCTTGACTTTCTATGTTAGATTGTTCTCTGCAACAATGCATATGTTGTTGTAAAGCAGTGGGATCAGTGCTTTATAGTGAGCAGATATTAGCTGCTTTTATATGATGGTATAGTCATTGTGAAATGACCTGATTGCATCCAAAGCAACTGCTCATATGTTTTGTCATTTATACATTTTGGTTTTGAATTACCCACCTTGTGAATCAGACACACACATGAATCAGACACACACAGACATCAAGTATCAGCATATGAATCTCAACAATGGTGATATTAAACGCTTCATGTTGCAATGCATGCTGGGTATCACCATAGGACAAAACTCCCATCATGCACTGCAGTATGAATAATTATTGTCACAACTGTTGTGGATTGTATGCTATGTTTTCATGTATAAGCCTGAGTGGTAATAGTCATTTTTAGCATTGAAGCATTACAGTGACTTTAGTTTAATGGATTTTTTTTTTTTTTTTTTTTTTATTGCAATTTTGCAATAACCAAAGAGAAAGAGACCTCTTTGTGATGTTCATTCGAAATGGCTTTTAAGCAGAAAATTCAAGCTGATCTGCTCTTTCAGTCTTTCGATTCAGCAATGTACAAGTGTTTGTTGTGACAAACTGGGGCCCAAGTCAGGAAGCAGACATACTGGCTAAACCGACCATCTGCTAGCTGTCTCACGTCACAGAAGTCAGATATCTAGGTGAAAACTCTTTCACCTAGATATTATCACATAGAGACTGTGTTTATACCCAAATTAGTAAATACAAAAAAACTCCCAAACCCATTAAGGGGTAAAAATGTAATTGATGTTCAACAAATAAAATTCAAATATAATACTGATGAACAAATTATAAAACTTGGGTTGCTGAATATTAGATCCCTTTCTTCAAAAGCACTTATTGTAAATGATATTATCACAGACAATAATCTAGATGTGCTATGTTTGACAGAAACCTTGCTAAAACCATACGATTACATTACTTTAAATGAGTCTAGCTATTTAGGTTACTATTATCGACACGAACCGTGTCAGAAAAGCAAAGGGGGGGGGGGGGGGGGGTGTTGCTGTAATTTATAGTAATATCTTTAGTATTACTTTTTAGTATTACTAAGTCTTTCAAGTATAATTCCGGTAACACTTTACATTAAGGTTCCCTTTGTAAAGGGTTTATAAAGGTGTTTGGTAATGAGTAATAAGTCATTTACAAATGCATTGTAAATCATTAATAATGCAGTTATAACTGCATGAATAAAAAGGGTGACTGTAATGCAATACCTGCCAAATAGTGAGCCGTTTTTAACTCACGTTATAAATGCTTAATAAATGTATTTATTAACACTTATTTAACTCAAAACCAGATTCCTGGTTTATTTCATGAAGCAGCAAAAATTGACTATCATAATTAGACTGGTGGGTTAGAAGGGTGTTGTATTTGTGGTTTTCTTATTAATATCTCATGACTGCCACTTTTCTTACTATGTTGCTTACCAGAAGTTTCTGTCTTACCCATAAATGGTTCACAGGTTTCCACTTAACATTAAGGTTCACTTTCATAGGTTATTAATGTTTACAACTCATTAATAAATGGTTCACAAGTGTCCACCCTACATTAAGGTTCACAGTTAACTAATACTAGAATTAATTTTTTCATTATTAATATCTCATCAAGTTATGGTCATTATCTTATGTTTTATTTTCAAAATAAAGTTGGAATTTCATCTTAAAAAACAACAACAAGAAATCAGTTTTTATAAACTGTTGTGGATAGGCATCATGACCTTTTTGGAGAGTATCATGGGCAAGATAGAAACTTCTGGTAAGCAACATAGTAAGAAAAGTGGCAGTCATGAGATATTAATAAGATATTAATAAGAAAACCACCACAAATACAACACCCTTCAGTCTAATAGACTGATAGTCCATTTTTTACTGCATCATGAAATAAACCAGGAATCTGGTTTTGGGTTCAATGTGTTAATAAATACATTTATTAAGCATTTATAACATGTGCTTAAAAAACGGCTCACTATTTGGCAGGTATTGCATTAAAGTGCCCTTTTTATTCATGTAGTTATAACTGCATTATTAATGATTTATAATGCATTTGTAAATTACTTATTACTCATTAACAAACACCTTTTACAAAGGGAACATTAATGTAAAGTGTTACCATAATTCCTTTAAAGTAATGGTGCTTTAAGTAACATTATGTAATGTAATTGAGCTATCAGAGTTAGTACTGGCTGTGGATAAATTCCTAATTGTTGGTGATTTTAATATCCATATAGATCAGGGCTCGTCAAATAGCAGCCCGTGGGCCAAATCCGGCCCTCCAATCATATTCATCTGGCCCGCGACACCCCAATCCCTCCCCTCCTTTTTTCCTGGCGGTGCGGCTAAATTTGGTTAGATATCGTGGCCACAGTGGCTATATACACACTGTTCGTACCATGCACGCTCCTCCGACTGACCTGAGAAACGTTTTCCATGCGAATATTTCAGCAGTTATTATGTGTGTTCCGTATTTCTGTCGGTCAGTAACTCGGTCAGTAACGACAAATATAGAACAAATAGTTTTCATGTGTTTCACTAGTTTACTTTGAACTACGCAGCATGGCCCAGTGGATAACAGAACAAAAGCTTAAAGGAGCTGCGTTTATTCCCGGTCACCATTATTATACAGCGTTTCAACATCTAGTGAGAAGTGTTTCAATATGACACACATCTCTCCTTTACAAACTTCAAATCACTCGATGATTAAAATCTAGTGTAGCGTCAGTTCTGGCAGGTCACGTCAGTCAAGCTTGCATCAGCTGACTCCCAGGTGACTTGTGTCTACCTATAGGAATATGACGCCTATCACGGCATCTATATATAAGCTCCTCAGTATTGTCAGCAGCTATTGCATTCTCAGGAGCAAATTAATGGTGAATTCGACAGGCAAAACAGCATCATCTCACTAAGAATTGTGCAATCGGGAATTTAGCGAGAGGGATTCATGGATTTCACCTCTCATTCACCGCATGATCATAAGCCGACTGATTGGAAATGACTGAGTTAACCTTAGCATTGCTTCTCACATCGCTGCAATTAGACACGGACTCGCAGTTCAGATCTGCACTCCCCGCATGAAGAAGCGTTTCAAGAGAAGATCAAACATCCACTTCGGCTATTTCACTCAACTTCATCTCTGAATGTTTCCACGAAGCTAAGCTAAGTTCCTTTTAATGCTCATTGTTTTAAAACTCATGCTGTTGCTAAAGCTATCAGTGTTGCTTAGGCTTCTAGTCCTTCTCAGTAAAATGTTTGTGCAAAGCTTTTGCGATCGTATTTACTTATCTGTTGTCGTTGGCAACCGGCTCGATCGCTGCGCACGCTTATCTGGTCGCTTTCGTTTGTATAACATACACGTTGGACGGATCGCCTGTGTTTAGCGTTATACATTGCAGATTCAAGCAGCTTTGCAGTAGAGACAGGAAAACAACGATTCATGGTGCAAACGGATTTACATAGTAAACATCGTTTTTCTCAAAGCTATAGCGCATGGAAATGCTCGTTCTTAAAACTATAGTTGCTTTTGGAACAAGCCGTAGTTGCTAGTGGAAACGCTCCTCCTTAAAGCTATAGTTTAAAGCTATTTAGAACAAGCTTTTCTTAAGGCTATCTAGCTACTATGGAAGGCAAAAATAGAGAAAAAAAAATTGCTCGTTATCGAAGCTCTAGTATCATTGCTGCATACTATAAGCACATACTGTGGTAAGTTATTCAGGTACATGCTATCTTAAGCTGTTGTCTTAGACTTTATGCTAGCCTATTTATGGTATCTGATCATATTTCAACATTCTGTGTTAAGTGAGCAACTTTCTGTGGCTTGAAAACTTATCAGAGTATTGTAACATGTTTGTCCTTAAATACACAGATGTTTCTTATTTAACCCTAACAACATCAAAACTTGATGATCCCGTAAGGAGTGTGAAATCATGGGAGTCGTCATCTTCACTTCCACAGCCGAAGGAATCAGCCTGACTGGAGCAGAAATTGTTCATGATGAGGAAGCACTGTATTTCGTGCTTAGCTGCACGCTGCATCTAACTCAGAGCTATTGCTGCGGGTGTATGCTTCCCCCGACCAGACTACCATAGTTTATACTAGTCTGTGATTTACAACATGCTTGTTGTATCAGATTGCCGCCGCTAGGGGTGTAAGCTTCCCCCAATAGGAGAAAGAAAAATAAATAATAAATAATAAATAAATATGTATTAGGCAATGGGTGTATGCTTCCCCGACTAGATTGCCGATAATGGTGTATTTATATATAATATATATAAAATATAAAAAATCACTAACTAAATGCACTACAACATGCTTGTTGTATCAGATTTGCTGCCGCTACGGGTGTAAGCTTCCCCCATTTATAAAAAAAAATAAAAAAAAAACACTAAGCTAGGCTCATTCCTCATTCAGGTAACTGCATTTTAGGAAACATGCCATTCAGATTTTCGCACTCAGTTTGTGTTGGGGGATTTTGGCATATGGTTGTTTTGGGGGTTTATTGCTGCTCTCCCTGCTCTTATCCATGCTAGGCTGCATGGATGCGCAGGGAGTTCTTGCCCAGAACAGAACCATACCGCCAATACAAACTCTATGCATTATCTATCATATTTGATGATAGTGGTCCTGACAGAAATCTAGCGTTAGCGTCAGTTCTGGCAGGTCACATCAGTCAAGCTTGCATCAGCTGACTCCCAGGTGACTTGTGTCTACCTATAGGAATATGACGCCTATCACGGCATCTATATATAAGCTCCTCAGTATTGTCAGCAGCTATTGCATTCTCAGGAGCAAATTACCCTCCTCCATCCCCAGCTCCTCCTCTCTTCAGTCAGGATTGGCCTTATTATTCCCCTAATCAGACTAATTCTCAAAATATGTCTTCCTTAAATTATGACATTTAATGATATCTGCATATGTTGGTTCTGTTCTGTTTACCCTAAGGGGGTTTATTGCTGCTCTCCCTGCTCTTATCCATGCTAGGCTGCATGGATGCGCAGGGAGTTCTTGCCCAGAACAGAACCATACCGCCAATACAAACTCTATGCATTATCTATCATATTTGACGATAGTGGTCCTGACAGAACTAGTTTTAAATCAAATGAAATAGCCAAAATTCCCAACAAGACTGATGAGGAAAACAGGAGAAATGTACCATGAATTAAGATAGAAGACTTTTAAATCCCAAAATCACCTCTCTAACAAACAGACTTTTACCATGAATAAACTGTAGTAAATTACCATGGTTTGTGGAAATGTGGAATATTATATTTAAACTATGTTATAGCCATTTATATTGCAATATATTTATTAGGTGGGTAGGGGAATATATAATTAATTTCTTTGTAAAAGTGTGTATAGTTTTTACCTGTGTTTAGGTGTTTTTTAAAGACCTATTGACAGTGGTAGACAGTAGCCATGTATGGTTTTACCTGTGATTACCAAGTCTAATAATTAATAAAATAATTTTTTAAAGCTTCAACTTCTGATGTTTCCAAACAGCACAGCAGTAATGACTTTATGAACTTCTTTACTTGCAAGATAAACAATATTAGAGAGAAAATTATAACCATGCAGCCGTCTACAGTATCGTGTCAGAAAGTGCATTGTAGTGTCCCTGAGGAAAAATTCAATTGATTCACTGCGATAGGTGAGGAAGAATTGTCTAAACTTGTTAAATCATCAAAATCAACAACATGTATGTTAGACCCTATACCGACTAAACTACTGAAAGAGATGCTTCCAGAGGTCATAGATCCTCTTCTTAATACCGTTAATTCATCCTTATCACTAGGATACCAAAAACTTTTAAGCTGGCTATTATTAAAACTCTTATTAAAAAATATAAAAACTTGATCCTAGAGAATTAGTCAATTACAGGCAGATCTCGAATCTACCTTTTCTGTCAAAAATACTAGAAAAGGCAGTATCATCGCAACTATGTTCCTTCTTAGAAAGAAATGGTCTCTGTGAGGATTTCCTGTCAGGATTTAGACCGTACCATAGTACTGAGACTGCTCTCATTAGAGTTACTAATGATTTGCTCTTATCATCAGATTGTGGTTGTATCTCTCTATTAGTGCTACTGGATCTTAATGCTGCATTCGACACTATTGATCACAATATTCTTTTAAATAGACTCGAAAATTATGTTGGCATTAGTGGAATTGCATTGGCATGTCAATCACAAGTTCAATATGGAGTACCACAAGGCTCAGTACTAGGACCGTTGCTTTTCACTCTGTACATGCTACCCTTGGGGAGATATCATTAGGAAGCATGGCGTTAGTTTTCACTGTTACGCTGATGATACTCAACTCTATATATCTTTACGCCCTGATGAAACTTACCAATTCACAAAATTAACGGAATGCATAGCTGATATAAAAAAAAATTGGATGACCAGTAATTTCCTACTACTAAATTCAGAAAAAAACAGAGATTCTACTGAATCTGTCTGAATCTGTCAGAATACTGTCTAACACTTGATGGCTGCTCTGTTAAGTCTTTGTCGTTAGTTAGAAACCTGGGTGTGCTCTTTGATACCAATCTTTCATTTGAAAGCCACATTTCTAGCATTTGTAAAACCACATTCTTCCATCTTAAAAAATATATCTAAACTACAACATATGCTACAATGACAAATGCGGAACAGTTAGTTCATGCGTTTGTGACCTCAAGGCTAGATTACTGTAATGCTCTACTGAGTGGTTGCCCTGCTTACTTGATAAACAAACTGCAGCTCGTACAAAATGCAGCAGCTAGAGTTCTTACTAGAACCAACACTGCATTGGCTCCCTGTTAAACATCGTATAGATTTTAAAATCTTGCTAATTACTTACAAAGCACTAAATGGTTTAGCTCCCCCGTACCTGAGCGAGCTCTTAACGCATTATAGTCCTTCATGTCTATTGCGGTCTCTGAATTCAGGCCAGTTGATAATACCAAAATCAACCGCAGACGGTAGATCCTTCTCCTATTGGGCACCTAAACTCTGGAGCAATCTTCGGGAAATTGTTTGGGAAGCAGACACACTCTGTTAGTTTAAATCTAGACTAAAAATGCATCTCTTTACCCTGGCATACACATAACACATTATCAATTGATGCTTTTAAATCCGTTAAAGGATTGTTAGGCTGCATAAATTAGGTAGGCCGGAACCGGGAAAACTTCCTATAACACCAGATGTACTTGTTACATCAGAAAAAGAAGCTCTCCTACATGTCAGCTGCATCTGGTTCAAATTTTGTAGTGATAGCATAGTTGAATAAATTATTCATTTTTTCGCAGCCAGGTGGCGCCAATGGACGCCGGTTTAGAGGCACTTCTCAGCACTCGTAAGGAGTTTTTCAAAATGGTTATATGCATTAAAAAGATGAGATTCTAAGCTTTAAGATGATACCTATTTTGTGTTATTCCACGTTGGAAAATTCGTTGGGTCCGGGAACATTGGATACACACTGCATCCCGGAAAGATGAGAGACATGTTTTTAGCCAAGTATGTTAAATTATTCCATGAGTAATATCTTGTGATCAATGCAATATATTATGTTGATTTTCATTTCATTAGGTTCATTTTAATCGTGAGAATCAGCTTTAAATAATGATGTCCCATTTTCTATGATCTGTGTATTTTTCTTGAAGTTATGAGCATGTGAAATCTACATATTTGTATTCAGTTAGCGGCTGTGCTGTTTTTGTTGTAAACGCATATTACTCAGACTCATTAGAGGGTGAAAACAATGCAACAGAAGCATGTTGGCAGCTTGCTGTTCAGTTGCTTGTTGTTCAGTTTTTATTGGCTCTTAAAGAGAGACACGCAAATGGGAGCAGCGACGCTCCATCCGGTCTTAAAGGGTTAAAGGGGACATCGGATGCAAAATTCACTTTTACATGATGTTTGGACATAAATGTGTGTTGGCAGTGTGTCTACACAACCCACCCTATAATGATAAAAATACATCCAGTGTTTTTTTTGTTTTTTTTTTAAATCCCTATAGCCCAGTTTCACAGACAGGATAGGCTAAGCCAGGATTAGGTCTTAGTTCAATTAAGATATTTAAGTAGTTTTTATAAACATACCCTAGAACAAAAAGACAAAAGCAGGGCCGTTTTTAGCCTTTTTGGAACCCTAAGCAAGATTCCTATTCCTCAATTCTCAATTCCCTTCCTAACAGCAGCGGCCACTATCACCAGGGAGACTTGTCACTCAGATAATCGCAAGTAATCATAATGCCTTGAAATAGCAAAAATAATAATAATATTAAAATATATATAAATAAAAAAATCTCCTGGTGGGGCAGGGGCTCTCACTGGTGTGTTAAACACAAATCACAATTTCTTGTTGAAGCAAATTTTGCAGATCAGTAAGGAACAGGTGCACATGTGTTGAAAGTGTCCATCCTGAGCTTTAATGGACATTGCACATTGTGTCAATGTAATTCAATGAAGTTAAAACAGCTTCAGCTTTCCCTTTGTGCTGACCTAAGTAATACAGTTCCATAGTGACACCCAGTGGCCATAGTGAAATTGATGTCCTAAGTGTGTCCTTCTAGAGTTGCTGTAGTTAATGTTGCATCAGAAGAAATTCAACTGAATGTTGTATTTTCCAGCTATGCGGCTTCATGCTACAAAGGCCTTGAAAATATATATCTGTGAGTATTTAGTTCATATTTTTCTTTGTTAATAGAGTAAAATGCAATTTAAAGAAAGATGTGTATGAATTGTGTTTCCAAAAAGATAATACTGAAGAGCTGATTTGTAAGACCATCTGTATGGAAGTGAACATGTTAAATATGTTATAATCTGAATGTAACAATTGGATTATGATGCATAAGATACGTTATTTGACATTTTCTTTATTTATATGTTCAGTTTTACAGTGCTTCCAGAAGTCTGGCATCTGAGCCTTTGTAACGACTGAGACAAATCAGACACAATTATTTGTCATATTTAACAAATAATCTTTAAAACTCACTCTGAGGCCTGCGGGACCCTCCCCCACAGACCAGCCTGTGCAAGGGCCTCAGTTACCATGGCCCATCAGATAAGACTTAAGGCTCCGGTATACTTGTGTGACCAGTGATATACTGTAAATGAACATCTGACGGCGCCCACACTGCTGAGAACAACGGTTAGATGAATATGTAAATATGTGCCATGCACTTTCTTCTCGGTAACAAAATAAACATAACAAAAATGAGAAAACAGCAAGCATTTATTATAGAAAACATAAGAAAAGCGTCTGATCATAACAGCATGGGAATGTTAGCACGAGCTCTGCAAAGTAGCACTCCAGTCACGTCACGTCTTCATATAGCACTTTATTCAATGGATTGCTTAAAATCAAGCAGCTTTACAGTAACAAACATGAAAAACAGTGTTAGTGCCTAATTTTTTTGCAAGCACAACTTCATTTTGTACTATAAAGCGGCTATCCAGTGTGTTCATGTTTTCACCAGCGGAGATCTTACCTCAACAGACTCAAACACACGAAATGAGTCAGAGACGCGTCCCATGCGAGTGAAGGCGGAGCCTCAGCGCACCCCTCCTATTACGTTATTGTCACTGACCAATGGTAGTACGAAGGTGTTTTGTAGCTGGAGCAAACTTTTCCTGAAAGTTCGCTTTGGCAAGCCGCTTCGAACATCCAAAAAGAACACTAAATGAACTTCGTTTTGGCCTGATTTTGTTCAAAATGACATCACATCAGTTCGTTCTTCGTTTTTGTTTGAAGTATACCGGGGCCTTTAGTTTATTCCATCGAAGTATGTGGCCACGTGGAAAAGCAGAGACAAAGAGACCCATAGAAAACCCTCAAAACAGACTTTCCTGCATTAATTTATAGACAGGCTGTTCTGTAAATGAACATGCATATCCATAGGACATGGCATACATTATTGTATTGTATTATATATTATATTACTGTTTGTGTATTGTTTCTTGTATTGTATTCAGTATTGTTATGCATATTTTATGATAAGAACCAATGGTTAATGTAAACTCACCTATAACAAGTTTGTGTCTATGAGTTTGTATTTTGAAGATTTAAATGAACGTGTATATGATATATTGATACTTGTGCAACATCAGTATTATAAGAATCTTTAATAGTTTCTTAAAAAACATATACACCTGCTAGAAAGCAAAGGCTCATAAAATCCCCCAGGAATTTTGCTGCTCGGAAATCCTACCCATCTCATTGGTTATGTCAACCCTCAGGGGTGTGACTTCTCTCGGATCTTTAAAGCCAGCGCACAATGCTCCTCCCTCTCTCTCTCTCTTGCTGATCTGACCGAAACTGCATCTGTGGGGGCTTTGCCTGTGGGCCTGCAAGGCCTGTAGGCCTGCCCTGCACCTCTGCCATGTACTTAAGTGGGAGAGAAAAGGACTCTTCCCCATTAAGAGTCAAAGTAACCATGCCAGTTTGTCATCTTTTCTTCATTCAATGCAGAAGACATCAATTGAAACTTCAGCACCATCGGACTGAATTCTCAGGACTTCCTACTGCCATATTGTATCCAGATGCTCTTCAAAAAGGCTGAGGTCTAATGCAAGTATTGTATGATATACTAAATTGCTGCTAGTTAGATAAAGTTGTGAACTTCCTTCAATGGTCAGAATACCCTTGTTTTGCATTATATCAAACTGACTGAAGTAGGTTACAACACCAAATTAGAACTAGAAAATAAAGTTTTGAAAGAACTTTGATGTTGGCTTGGGAAAGCCTTGATGGGCAGCATGAGTCAAAAGAGGCAACGCACATGTCTGCTCTATGTTCTGGAAGTGGCCCCACCACAAATAAATAATTAAAGGTGCTCTAAGCGATGTCACGCGTTTTTAGGCCAAAACATTTTTTTTTACATACAGCAAACATCTCCTCACTATCCGCTAGCTGCCTGTCCCCTGAACACACTGTAAAAAAATGCGGTCTCTGTAGTCGCCACAAGCTCCAAAAACTGCAACAAAAACTATCTGGTGCAGCCTGGACCACGAAACATAATAAACACGGATGCGGGATGCGGCTTGCGTGCTCTGAATGGGTAACATCGTATCAGGCGATCAACTAACCTGTTCAATAAACTGTTTAAAACATGCAATCACCCGAGCAATACTGATAATGTAGATTGCTTTTCAGTCTATATTAACGTTTTTCTAACAGAGGGTTTTTGGAAATCACTCCGTGCAGCTGTCTCTCTCTCATCTGCTCATGCAGGGAGCGGCGCCGGCGACACGATGCGCCTCTAATGCACAAATCTTTGCACAGATGCCACACATCATGAACACAGTAACACAGTTATACACTTAAGCATTCAAACAAAGAAGCTCTTTGATGCGTTCTTGTGCTAGCTTGAATGAGATTCGCCATGTATTTTGGACATGTTGAAGTGAGAATGGACGAGCTTCGGAGCGCAAGCTTTATTAGAGACGCGAGCCGTCTCTGTGTCACTCAAAAACACATCCAAAATCTAAATGTACATCTTTAATGTGTTCTTGTGATTGAATCTTGTCAAATCGCTGGAATGTTTTATTTAAAAAGGTTAAGAAACACACGTGAATGACGAACATCGGGAGGACACGTTGCTATGGGCAGTCGAGTTCAGAGACGGGCAGTCGCGGCTCTTTATGTCATCAAAACAGCTTGCATTTACTAAATGTAACTCTTCAATGCGTTCTTGTGATAGAATCTTGTAGAATTGCTGGAATGTTTTATTTAAAAAGGTTAAAAACCAATGTAAATGATGGAAATTGGGAGGACAAAAATGAAATTAAGGGCTCGTCTGCTACGATATGAGCGAACAGAACAGGGATAAACTTACCCATATAAGGTGTAAGATGTGCAAAGCTTCTTTCCATGTCGCATCCGTTTTAAAAATCTGATCTTTCAGTTGTATTTAATCACTTTTCACTCTATATTAATGTTTTCATCCCTCCGTGCAGCTGTCTCTCTGTCTTTCTCTCATCTGCCTGAATGCACAAGCGTCTCATGTGCTCTGAGAGCAGCAGCCTCGCGGGCGCTGCCTGGCTTACATGAGACTCACGAGTGTGTTTCTATTAATCACACCAAACATCTTTTAAGCTCTAAAAGTATCTCATGTTTTCAATTGATTGTTTATTAATACATTCGCTAGAATGGTTCAAACTGGCAAGCTTTAAAACGTACAAATGACGAACTGACGAAACCGAAAGTGAATGCATGAGCGAATGATTTCTTATGTTGGCACGCCCTCTATTGGGCGGAACTGCTCCTCTGGAGGCACATTTACATGAAATCAATGCAATTCAATGAGGGAAAAAAAAGAACTCTGATCTGTCTGAAAAAATATAGCACATTGCTACACATTGGGGCCCAGGTCTGTGGAAAGTTTGGGGCTTGTAGCATTAAAGCTCTAGGAGGAGTTGCAGTCACAAAATTGTTTAAGTAGAATATCAATATGTTGGCTTTCCATACGTCTTAATGACGTATGCAACCTTCGAATGCGACCTCCGGAGGACGCAGCCTTTGAAATGAGACACAGCTATGTGTGTCTGATGAAGTGAAAATCAGTGGCAGGTGTGATGATGGCTGACTGATTGAAGGTGGAGACCAGAAGGGATGCTGGGAAATTTAGTTTTTTGGTGACTGGGCTGGTGGCTAAGGATTGTGACTGACTGGTGACTGAGGATTGTGAATGTCTTCAGGTTTACTAAGGCTACAGGCAGGTGAGGTTATATCAGGATTGGAGCTAAACTCTGCAGGACAGCAGCCCTCCAGGACCGATGCTACCCATACCTGCTTAAAGCAGGAAAGAGTTGTGAGGATTTAGGGAGAAAAACAAGAGATTTTTGTTTAATTCCAGTGAATTATTAATGGGATATATCGTAATTTAAATCGAGGGAGCAGGCCACTAACGCACAATATATGATGTCCTTTTTCAAAAGATACAGTGGAATAAAAAAGAAAAAAAGTAAATGATCAGGAGGACTGAAAATGCCACCCATAATTCGAAATGCAGTATGCTCAACAGGAAAATGGTGAATAATGTGAACACAATCCAGTGGGGGCAAGGGGAAGGGGAGCAATCGCACTCGGGTTCAGACCAGGCAATCAAACTAAGTATGAAAGCACCTTTGTCACCTTTTTCTTTGTGTATTCATATTCAGTGAACTGTGAACAGGTGCGCGTGCCAGAAGGGAGCGCGAGTGCATGGAAATATTAACGCGAAGGGCCTTGCATCACCAGTGCAGACCACCATCAGAAGCTGAAAGCATGCCTGGCCTCGGCGATTTACCTGACTGAATTTGGTGAGTGATGGTTTCAATAATTGTAATATTTTCTGGTATATCTAAGTTAAGTTACCCAGGAGCTCTGTTGACATAGACTTAGCTAACGTTAGCTACAGCTTGATGAATTGAGTAATTGAACACAGCAGGAGAGAACGCAACATTAGCCAGCTAGCTAAAGCTCCGGTGGAAAATTATTAGCTAACGCTACCGTTTTTGAGGAGGTAGATTTTGAGGTGAGGGGACTGACAAGGCAGAAGGTAAAGTGGTCCACTGTTCTATCAATAAGCAGACCTGCCAACCTGTAGGCAATTTGTGTAGCGGATATGCATTTTGACTTCAAAGTACTCTGGTACGATTTGTCACTCTAAACTACGCAAAAACCTGGTGATGCCTCTGTGCTTGCGCAGTCCTCAAATCAAGCAACGGCAAAAGAAGAAGAGTTCGACCAATCATAGCGCTAGGTTCTTCCCCCAAATGGCAAGTGGGGATGATTGACAGATGTGTAAAGCCTATCATTAAAAAGAGACTGAAAATCGACACCAATAAAGATTCCCGCTCGATCCCCCTTCATAATACTTAGTAAGGAAGCCATAATCATTTCTGACTCATGGCTGAAGTTAAGTTTCTCCAGCTCTCCCCAGGTTGGCAAAAAAAAGCATCTCAAAATGCATCAGATTGATGCTTTAAAATATGGAATATTTATATTTTTCTTCCAGGGGACCATGCCCC
Organism: Ancherythroculter nigrocauda; assembly: GCA_036281575.1. Classification (NCBI taxonomy): domain Eukaryota; kingdom Metazoa; phylum Chordata; class Actinopteri; order Cypriniformes; family Xenocyprididae; genus Ancherythroculter; species Ancherythroculter nigrocauda. Next base: position 8,732,585 of record VTFQ01000013.1, read on the forward strand.
TGGACCCCCCTAGAGGGGTAATATCCTTCTCACCTTTTTTACCCCTGAGCCGTTTTCATGCCTGAAAGATGCTATGCAACATGTTTCTTTATTTAAAAGGCATAACTGTGTGGTTTCTGATGCAATGTCAGTAGAATGTTTAGTATTTGGTAGTTATATTAGCTCATTAATGTGTGCTATTGATTAACTGTGTGCTATTTGTATTTAAGTGATGTTTTTAGTTATTTATGTCCCTATTACACATTAAGTGTTTGCAGTGTACTTATATTAAGAAGTATTCTGTTAAGTTGACTCAAAAGAAATGTTCACATTTACAAATGTATAAATATTAGTCTTTAAACATGGTTCAAGGTAATCAGTATCCCCAAACAAAATGAGTTAACTTCCATAGAATTATTATAGTATAACATATTGTAAAGCAGATTACTGTAGGAAAACTGTAAATTAACAGTAAACAGTTTGTTTTACTGTTAATTTGCAGGGCAGTGATAATCCTAAACAACAGAGATTAAATGCACGTAAATTACTTCAAAATAGTATTGAAATGTATTTTTCTGGCATGTGACGTTATATATTAGACTGTCCTAATCTAATAGGTCAGAGTGAAAATACCCCTCTGCTTAAAGCTTAACAGCATAAATCATTTAAAAGAATATAGCAATATTCCATATAAGCCCCCTTTAAAAATAATACAGGCTCCTATCATTTTAATTATTATAAATCATAACTTGCTAATCAAACTTACTTGAAATCCACTTGTAACAAACACTGATCTTTGGTGCAGAGGATTGCCCTTCAGTCACTTCAGCTTCCTTCTGTAGGTTAATGCAAAAAAAAGATTGTGTTTTCTTCCGGATGTCTGAGGTGAGAGTGGGGGGTGATGGGGGGGATTTTGTGGTGAATGAAAAAACACAGATGTGTGGTAGTTATATGAATAACTGAAAGGCAAAAATTATATGCTGAATACATATTTATGCTGTACAGAATCACTGTAAAAAATTGTGCTGTAAAATAACAGTAACAGTAATCTACTGTCAACTGTAGTTGCCTGTAATGTACTGTTAAATTACAGCCCTCTACTGTAAATTAACACTCTCCTTTTTTTTACAGTATGGTACTGTAATACTACCATGGAAAAAATGTGTTTCATTTGGGAAACCGATTACTTTGAGTTTAAAAACTAGTATTTATACAGCGTTAGTACTGTGAACTTACTTCATTTGAGTCAACTGAAAAAGAATATTTCTTAACTGCAAACAATTAATGTATGAAATAATTAAAAACATGTCTGTAACTCATCTTTGCAGTTTGTCTAAACTTAGCAAACAGCTTATCACTGCATCAGAAGCTACACAGTTACTGCAGCATAACCTCAGTGTTTCTCTGCTCATCACTGACTGAAGCACATTATCTACTCTCCAGCATAATGGTAACCCCCAAAATGAATGAATTAAACTAAAAGATCTCTCATATATCATCTTGTACAAAAACACATAAAACACTTCAGTTCAATATTTACTCTCCTTATCAGTTATTGACTTTGCATAACTTTTTCTATTAAAGGATTAGTTCACTTTCAAATAAATTTTCCTGATAATTTACTCACCCCATGTCATCCAAGATGACCATGTCCTTCTTTCTTCAGTCAAAAAGAAATTAAAGGCGCCATAGAATGCTTTTTCACAAGATGTAATATAAGTCTAAGGTGTCCCCTGAATGTGTCTGTGAAGTTTCAGCTTAAAATACCCCATAGATTTTTTTTTATTCAGTTTTTTTAACTGCCTATTTTGGGGCGTAATTAAAAATGCGCCGATTCAGCGTGTCCTCTTTAAATGCTCGCGATCCCCGCCCCCAAGCTTGCAACTCTATAATACATTGCATAAACAAAGTTCACACAGCTAATATAACCCTCAAAATGGATTTTTATAAAGTGTTCATCATGCAGCCTATCAGATCATGTAAGTATGGTATTTATTTGGATGTTTACATTTGATTCTGAATGAGTTTGATAGTGATCTGTGGCTAAAGCTAACGTTACACACTGTTGGAGAGATTTATAAAGAATGAAGTTGTGTTTATGAATTATATAGACTGCAAGTGTTTAATAATGAAAATAACGACGGCTCTTGTCTCCGTGAATACAGTGAGAAACAATGGTAACTTTAACCACATTTAACGGTACATTAGCAACATGCTAACAAAACATTTAGAAAGACAGTTTACAAATATCACTGAAAATATCATGATACCATGGATCATGTAAGTTATTATTGCTCCATCTGCCATTTTTCAATATTGTCCTTGCTTGCTTACCTGCAAAAAGTCTGTTGATTCGGCTGTGCACAGCTCCAGACGTTAATACTGGCTTGTCTAATGCCTTGAACATGAGCTGGCATAAACAAAAGTTGGGGGCGTACATATTAATGATCCCGACTGTTGTGTCACAGTCTGTGTTATGTTGAGATTCGCCAGTTCTTCAGAGGTCTTTTGCACAAATCAAATTTACATAAGAAGGACGAAACAATGGTGTTTGAGACTCACTGTATGTGATTTCCATGTACAGAACTCTAATTATTTAACTATGCCGAGGTAAATTCAATTTTCAATTCGAGGGCACCTTTACGGTTTTTGATGAAAACATTCCAGAATTATTCTCCTTATAGTGGATTTCAATGGCCTCCAAACTGCTGAAGGTCAAAATTACAGTTTCAGTGCAGCTTCAAAGGGCTTTAAACGATACCAGACAAGGATTAAGTGCCTTATCTAGTGAAACGATCAGTCATTTTTGAAAAAAATGTAAATGTATATGCTTTATATAAACAAATGATCGCCTTCCAAGTGGTTCCGCCAAAAGCACACTTTCGTATTCTTCAAAAGCTTACGCTGTATGTCCTACGCCTTCCCTATTCTACTTAGGGAAAAATTTGAACTGGCACCGCGTTCATTCAGTAAGTAGAATAGGGAAGGCATAGACATACAGCAAAAAAAAAAAAAAAACTATTGTGGCGAGGGGGGCGTGGTTCAGCGAAGTCTGCAACGTCAGAGAGCGTCAGGAGATGCGTGGTAAATGAGCAGGTTGAATGCAAATCACGAACACCTGTTTCTCATTCCAGTAATTGGTGCGGAGACAGGATAAAACACCAGGAGAAACAGGAGTGTGGGAGAGAGAGAGGGACTGCTGACTGAGACGGCTGGAGCTGATCAGGAGATCAATGCCGGAGTGAAGCCCGTCTGTAGATGTGGATTGTTTGATTGTGCGTTGCACAGACTTTTGTTTGTTTATTTTTCTTGGTGAAATAAAAACTCAGTCAGCAGTCAAAGCCGACCCTTGTCCTCTTCCTTCCCTGACGAACTTGATCATTACTACACTGGTGCCGAAACCCGGGAAGGAAGATGGAAGCCGCCGCCATGCAGGCAACCCCCGCCACGCCATTTGCGGACATCATCGCATCCCTCGCGGTCCTGCATCAAGACCAGCACAGAGCCCTGCTGGATCTTCGCGCGGACCAGGAGCGCCGGTTTGAGGCCATCATGCGGGTCCAGCAGGAGGACCGCGAGAGGTTCCGGAGCTGGACTGACCGGGAGGTTCCTGTGGAGACCACCGGACCGGCTGCTGCGCCATTCCAACTGCCCCTCAACAAAATGGGCCCGCAAGAAAAAAAAAAAAAAAAAGAAAGAAAAAAAAAATTCTTGCTATGAGCACTTTACTGACATAACTGTGACTTAACACAGCACTTGCATATTGTTGTTCTCATGTTGATTTGATTGATTCTACTACTCTCATTTGTAAGTCGCTTTGGATAAAAGCGTCAGCTAAATGACTAAATGTAAATGTAAAATGTAAGATGACCCGGAGGCCTTCCTGGACCTGTTTGAGAAGACAGCGGAGGTGTCAGGTTGGCCCCGGGATCAGTGGCCCATGCGACTCATCCCGCTGCTATGCAGCAGCTACCCATACAGAACCTCCTGGTCTTCGACGACCTCAAGAGGGCCATCCTGCAGCAGGTCGGCCGGACCCCAGAGCAACATCGTCAGCACTTCCGGTCTCTGGAGCTGGGTGAGTCTGGCCGGCCCTTCATGATAGCCCAACAGCTCTGGGACTCGTGCCGCAAATGGCTGTTGGCCGACGGAAGCGGCGTGGAGCAAGTGATTGATCAGGTGGTGCTGGAGCAATTTATCACTCGGCTACCTAAGAAGACCGCCGAGTGGGTCCAGTGCCACCGGCCCACGTCGCTGGACTCGGCCATCCAACTGGTGGAGGATCACATGGTGGCATGCCCAGGGGTCGGCAAACCCTTACCATCTGTCTCTCTCTCTCTCCTTCTCTTCTCCTCTCTCTCTCTAAATCTGTCCCTCCATCTGTCCATGTCTCGTCCGCCCGGCCCGCCTCATGTTCCGCCCCGGGGGCAGGGCGGAACTGATCAAGGAGTTTTTCGGGCCCAGAGCCCCGCCCAGGGGGGCGGGACTGGCTGCTGCCGGGCCGGACCCCTCTCCTGTTTCTCCCCTCTCTCCGCGCCAACCATTCAGCCCACTCTCTGCCACAAGAGCGGCGGGCAGGTCTGGGCTGGCCTGTTGGCGTTGTGGGGACCCGGACCATTTTGTGGACAGGTGTCCGGTTATGGAAGTGGGGACGATGATCCGGGTCCCGGACAACCCGCAGGCTGCCCCTGGTCAAGCTGGCCGGTACCAAATACCTGTGAGTATCAAGGGGGGTATCAGTACTCCAGGGTACTCCGGTTGTAACCAAACCTCCGTTCATCAAAGCCTGATTTCATCCGGGGCATTGGATACAAGCCGCATGGTTAGGGTGCAGTGTGTGCACGGGGATGTGGTGAAATATCCTATAGTGCCAGTCGTTATTCAATTTAGGGGACAAAAGCATAGTGTGGAGGTAGCAGTTAACCCGCACCTCCGGCATCCGATAATTTTGGGAACGAATTGGCCAGCGTTTAATAAATTATTGGGATGTTTGTGCTCGGATGCCTAAAACATGCTTTTGAAAAGGTCAGCACGATCGACGGTCAGCCTCTCCAGCCTGGACGACCATTGACTTATCCATATTTTGCAATTATAAAAGATAGGTTGTATCGTGTGACCCAAGACACTCAGTCAAAGGAGGATACAACCCAGTTAGGAAATGCTTTTTCATGCGGCTCATTCTAATCCAATGGCTGGACACTTAGGACAAACAGCAACACTAAATCGCCTCATGACCCGATTCTTCTGGCCGGGCATTCACGAGAACGTGCGCAGGTGGTACGCGTCTTGTCGTGAATGTCAGTTGGTAAATCCACCGGCCACTCCAAAGGGCCTTTGCGCCCCCTTCTATTAATGCAGGTCCCCTTCGAACTAATTGGTATGGACCTCATCGGGCCATTAGAGCGATCAGCAAGAGGGCATCGCTTTGCATTAGTCATTGTGGATTATGCAACGCGATATCCGGAAGCAGTGGCTCTCCGCAACATTTCCAATAAGAGTGTTGCGGACGCACTGTTCAGTTTAATCTCCTGAGTGGGGATTCCGAAAGAAATCCTCACTGATCAGGGCATGACGTTTATGTCATGTACATTACACGAACTTTACGAATTGTTGGGCATTAAATCGGTTCGGACCAGTGTCTTTCACCCACAAACGGACGGGCTGGTCGAACGGTTTAATCGCACGCTTAAATTCATGATTCGTAAATTCGTTCAGGAAGACACCAAAAATTGGGATAAATGGTTGGAACCCCTGTTGTTCACTGTGCGAGAGGTCCCGCAAGCCTCCACGGGGTTTTCCCCCTTCGAGCTTCTCTTTGGACGCCACCCCCGCGGGGTGCTGGATGTCCTAAGAGAGTCTTGGGAGGACGGACGGTCTCAAACTAAAAATGAAATTCAGTATGTGCTGGACTTGAGAACAAAACTCCACACTTTGGGGCAGCTATCTATGGAGAATTTGTTGCAAGCCCAGGACAGACAGAGCCGGTTGTATGACAGGGGAACTAATCTGCGCAAATTTTCACCGGGAGATAAAGTGCTTATATTGCTCCCCACTTCAAGCTCAAAATTACTTGCAAAGTGGCAAGGACCGTTTGAGGTTACACAGCAAGTTGGTGATCTCGATTATGAGGTAATACGATCGGATAGGAGAGGAGCACGTCAAATTTATCACCTCAATCTCCTTAAAAAATGGAATGAGGCAGAATCAGTGACGCTGGCGACGGTGATTAGCGGAGAGGATGATCTCGGGCCAGAGGCGAATGTCAAAAAACAATCCCTCGCTCTGGCCCCAGGGGGAGATCACCTCTCGCCCTCCCAGCTCACTGATTTGACTAAGTTACAAGCAGAGTTTGCTGACGTGTTTTCTCCCCTACCGGGTCGTACAGACCTCATTCAGCACCACATCGAGATGGAGCCGGGTGTGGTGATTCGCAGCCGGCCGTATAGGTTGCCTGAACACAAGAAAAAGGTAGTTCAGGCAGAATTAGGGGCAGTGCTTGAAATGGGAGGAATAGAGGAATCCAGCAGTAACTGGGCGAGCCCGATAGTTTTGCTTCCCAAAACGGACGGCTCAGTTCGCTTCTGTGTGGATTATCGCAAGGTGAATGCAGTGTTGAAATTCGACGCGTATCCAATGCCACAGGTGGACGAATTGCTTGACCGGCTCGGTACGGCTCGATTTTATTCGACACTGGACTTAACGAAGGGATATTGGCAGATCCCCTTGTCGCCATTATCCAAAGAAAAGACAGCTTTCACGACTCCGTTCGGATTACACCAATTCGTTACCCTTCCGTTCGGGCTGATCGGGGCACCGGCTACCTTTCAGCGTCTCATGGATAAAATTTTGCGGCCCCATGGTGCATATGCTGCTGCCTATCTGGACGATATTATTATCTTCAGTAATGACTGGCAGCTCCCCGGCCTGAGTCGGGTGGTGGGGGTATGTGGCGAGGGGGGCGTGGTTCAGCGAAGTCTGCAACGGCATAGAGCGTCAGGAGATGCATGGTAAACGAGCAGGTTGAATTTAAATCACGAACACACGTTTCTCATTCCAGTAATTGGCGCGGAGACAGGATAAAACACCAGGAGAAGCAGGAGTGTGGGAGAGAGAGAGGGACTGCTGACTGAGACTGCTGGAGCTGATCAGGAGATCAATGCTGGAGTGAAGCCCGTCTGTAGATGTGGATTGTTTGATTGTGCATTGCACAGACTTTTGTTTGTTTATTTTTCTTGGTGAAATAAAAACTCAGTCAGCAGTCAAAGCCAACCCTTGTCCTCTTCCTTCCCTGATGAACTTGATCATTACTACAACTATTTTTTAGTTTGTTTGTGCATGAACAGATTAATTTAAAGCACCTTCCTGCTTAAACAAGTTATGACAAGGCTGAGTGATGTCCCTGATTATGTTTTTAGCCCTTCTCAAACAGAGAGTCTTATGAAGGTGTTCAAGTGATGGCAAATCAATTCCAACAATGTCCTGTATTGTTTTTTGTTTGTTTGTTTGTTTGTTTGTTTGTTTGTTTGTTTGTTTTTGGCAGTTTTGGTACAGCTGCTATACCAGGCTGTAATATAATAAGTCAAGATGCATCTATAGAAGTTGATCAACAGCTTTCATTGTTCAACCCCTGTATATTATGGAAAGTTGTCATTTCAACAACAACAACAACAATAATAAACTTTATTTTTTATGTAGTGGCTTTAAAGCAAGTTTCTCAAAAGGCTGACACAAAACAAAAATATATAAAAAAGAATATAAACATACAATATCAAAATAATAAACTAAAAATCAAATAAAAGCCATTCTGACAAAAAATGTCTTAAGATAAGACTTAAAAAGTAAATGAATCTGTGCTTCTCTAATATCAGCTGCTAGTGCGTTCTGCAGTTTTGGAGTGTTGTGGAAAATTTCTTAATTCCTTTACTGAGAATGTAATGAAAGAAAACACTCTGGAAATATCTTTGTATCAGCATTGAACAACCTTCTTGCATGAATAAATTATAAAATAATAAGTTCTAAAAAATAAGTTCTACAGAGAAGAACGCCCTTATCCAGTTTCTTATATACCCCTCTTATTGTTCCTTGTTACCCCAAATCAATCATAACATTTTACCATATACAAATCAGAAGAATAAAAAAAGAGGGGACTGAACAAAAGCATTTTCACCCTTGCTTCTCTTCCTTTGTTAGTTTCAGAAGTGCTTCTTAAAATACAACAGCATAAGCAGTAATTTTCCACTGAACAAGCTATTTGAAATGTCACAGAGAAACAGAGAAAACAAGAATCAATGCATCATTTTATAAATCAAGAGAATAAATGATATCCCACTACAGGAGCAATAAGAAAAATATGAGTGCAAAGGCCAGTTGGAGGGACAGACTAACAATAAGTTTCGGTGTGTGAGGCATTAATGCCATGGGTAGCTGTAATCCAACAGATGAGATTTGTGATGTAGAATGATTGAAATAATCACATTTAATAAACACAGACAACAATAACAATAATGCTGCATGAGTCCAAACTGAGGTGGGAGAGAAGAGGCTATGGAGCAGGATGAGGAGCAGGCAGAGGGAGACACCAGTGATATACCAGGGAGGAGACGATGGTGGGAGGAGCCAGAGGATGACCCAGAGTAGAAGGCCAATGGTGGAGCCGATGGAGAGAGGAGCCATGGTGGCAGAGTCGAGGTGACTGAGGGTGATGGTGGAACCGGAGGGAAGACGCTACACCACTGAATCAGACTGTTCTAAATTCTCTATTAGTGTGTTTGGATGATGTCCAAATCTAAATCCAGGCTTTCCAATGCACACTTTTATTACTGTATGTCTCAGCTGGATTGAACTGCAATTCCTTTAATTATGACATATCTAAGTCGCACATTTCTCACTTACAAGTGGTACAAAATGCAGCAGCAAGATTTCTGAAGGGACAGAAAATATTTGCTCATGTTACTCCCCTTCTGTGATCTGTACTCTGACTGCCAGTTCATTACTTAATTGAGTTTAAAATTCTGCTGCTTGTGTACAAATCAGGGCTTAAAAAAAAAATCAATCAATCAGTTCACTCCAAGAATCAGTATTTTAATGTTTCTGTCAATGCGTTCCTTTTGTAACATTATGTTTGATTAGAAAAAATACTGGTTAATAACATTATTTTTAATTTTTCCCCCCTATACTTAATACCAGAGATTGTATTGAACTTTATACTAAGAGCTTTTGACTAACCTCGTAACTCCGGTGGATCCTCAAGCAGTCATCAAAACCTCAAACAGTTGCTCCACCCTCGTCAATCATGAATGAAGTCCTGTACGCGTTTTGGAGACCGTCTCTTGTTACACAACTACCCACCTAGGGCTGGGGAGCAAGTAACAAAGTAAGAAAATAAATAAAAATAAGGAAAAAAAAAAAACCTTGGAGAGAGAACCAGGGCAATCCAACCTCCGTTCCAGAGTCAACACAAACACCAATTCCAATTAATATCTTTTAATTTGAAAAGATAAAGATTGATAATCAAAAACAGTAATCTCAAAGTAAGAATTAACAAACATGTGGGAAACAAAGACTTCAGGGGAGGCCAAAATAACAAACAAAACCAAACTAACTAACCCAAGAATATTTATAAATTACCTAGAAAAAGATCATCCAAAATTAAGGTACATAAAACTTCTCTTTTTCTCCTGGTTATGGTCAGACAGGAAGAAAGGGAAGTATAAACAAAAATGGCACCCTCCCCCTACATTCCCTTAAATCAAAAAGAACATAAAGTAGGCTACTAACAAACATAGGTAACATAAGACATAAAAATAAAAAAATGGTCTTCATTGCCTGCATTGACCCTCAAACATTATAGTTGTAATTGAGGCCTGGAGGAATTTGGTTTGTGTTATTGAAATGACAAGATGCTGTTTTTAGCACTGCAAAACCAAATCCACTTTGCAGCTCTTCCAAAGGATGAGGTCTCGTACTCGAATTGATATGGCAAAACCGACACCATTATTACCGTTCATATCACTGTGTATCAAGTGCTGAGGAAGACCCGGAGCTGAAATTCAGATATGGTAATTTGTTTCAGACATGTGTTGTATCGATTGATTACAATAGACTGGGCCATCTGACCAATCAGAGCAGAGTTGGCTCTCAGAAAGGAAGGATTTAGAGAGAGATTTAGAATCTTTTTGAACCGTTATGGGAATTTTTTAAAATGAATGAATGAATGAATTAATTATTTACCTTTGATGTAGGCTATGTAAGCCTATTTTAGGAGACCTACAAAACAAAATTAAGCATAAAAGGGACACTTCCACCACATGATATTAGTTTGATAGTTTGACAAAATTACACTTTACAAGTTGTCTGGCTATCACCAAACCAAGCTCAATTTAAAATTGAACATTGGTCTGGGGAGTCTGGATGTATTTTCTACTGCACAAGAGGCGTGATCAACGAGCATTATTCACGCAATTGAGCGACGCGAAAACTCCAGACAGGTTTAGTTTGTATTGGTTTGTAGCATTGATCAGTGGTTTGCAGAAGCAGTAATGGCATCGAGCGATTTTTGCAGGTTGTGCAAAAAAAAAACATGAAAGTGAGTGGTATTTACACCCAGTCGAGCGATTTGTTTGCAAAGCTAAAGAAGTCATTCAGCATCGTCGAGAGGTTAATACGAATTGGATTGATGGTCGTGCTTGCCGTCGCTTCTCTATCGTCATTGTGTTATACCCGCCAATAGCGAGCAAGGTGGATAAGCCAGTCTGTGATTGGTTCCCGCAAAAGTGTAACAGAAGCAGTAGAAATGAATGTACGGGTTTCCAGACTGAGTTGCCAGACGAAATCAAATCGCCGGCAGATCAGGCTGGGTTTACTTGGGTTTCACTTCAAACGGCAAACTAGAAGTTTGAGGGATTGCAGGGCATGGTATTAGTATATTATCATGATATACATAGTTCAGTCATGAAACTCTAGAGGGCGCAGGCTGATGGGTCCTTAATGCAAGCTGATGATAATTACAGCGTTAACTACTGGCACAAGCTGATTGGTCCATGTCACATCTGCAGCCAGTGAGCTTGTTGCTCACACATTTAAATGACTGGTTACATTCACTATAGCAGTTTGCAGTGCGCTTCAATCCAGAGTTCCTCTGGATTGAACACATAGATAAGTGAATGTTTTTTCTTTGTCTCCTTTATCAGGTTCTTATGAAGTAGCCACTCATGAGGTTAATGTGTATGTTATATTAACAGTCCTGTTTAATGGAGTGAGTTAAATGAATCACAGTGAATTGCTGGGCATGTTAGCAGCTAGCGGATATGCTATTGCACTTATGCTGCAGCAGTAAGTGAACAATGTAGCGCATGAGGATACAGGAATAAGCTTTGCTGAAATCTTCAAAGTGAAATGGGCTATCGCTTTTGTATTTGCATATCAAATGGAGCTACAGCAAGTTGTGCACAGCAGCAGCATACAACTAAATCAAATTGTAATATCAACAGCAAAAGAACACTAGCTAATGTAACGTTAGACACTGTGTCTTGCTAAATGAGTTAAGAGTCATGTGTTGGCTAATGAATTGATCATGCAATGACATTATCATGATTATGCAAACAATGTATTCACCTGTTGACATACGAAGCACACGAGCAGCTGCATTCAGGCAGAGAAATATTTGGGCATAAACTTTTTCATAACTACAAGATGAACAGCTTTTTATGCTAATCAGATATCTTATAGTCACCTATTAGTAGGTTTAAGGTAAGTGACATCACTGCTGTCACGTAAGAATTATAACATCATTTCAACTTACCTAGAGTGTGTAAGGCAGTTTTCCAGGTATTTCCCAAACGAAAGCAAGAGCACCCTAGTTGATGCTTTTTATATTTGGCAAACGTGCACCTATATCTGTGTTAGCCCAGATAGCATGTAGTAATTGGCCCGAGCTCGGCTGCCCCGTGGCGCCTGCGGCTCAGACTCGGCATCAGAGTATGGGCCGATTGTGGGCTGCAGCTCGCTCTGGATATCATTGTTTCCGTTTGCGGAGCGTTTTGCAACGGTTGGCAGTGTGGCCGATCATCACGGACATGTAGTTGATTCTAAATTGTGGCCACCCTAGATGTTTCTATCAGTCAGAATCACTCGCTCAAAACGCTGGAGTATTTGCCTTAACAGACATGAATGGGAGAACATTGTGCAGCGTGGGCAGCTCATTGATGTAGCAGCGCTTTCTGAGATCGTTACAGGTTGAGTTGAGTGACTTTTCTCTGTTTGTAGGGAATAGTCTTTAGAATATAGATATAGAACTTCACTTCTTTTACTTATGAGTGGGATAAACTGCAACATGCAATATGGCGTATTTAGTCCCACCTTCTAAGTAAAACAGCTATTTGCTGATTGGTACAGTAAGTCTTTGTGTCACTACAGCTGCCGTTAGAAGCTCCGGTTCCCATAGAAACCTGAGACTCGCTCTACTATGTAATTCATTGAATAGTTCATGCTGCTGTGAGGTTCTGAAGTGACATCATAACATGGATTCACTATCAAATTTGCTTTGGGGCTACAGCAAATATCGTACTTTAGTGCAGCAGCAATTCAGATTGCATGTAGCCAAAATATAACAGCAGCAGCATATATAAATTCAGACGACAATGTTAGAGATTTTGCTAACAAACAGCAGCATGCATAGCTATTTATACTGTTGCAAATAATATTAACAGCGGTAGCAATAAGTAGACAATATTTGGGGAAAAATGCATAGCAAAATCATACTGCAACATTGCAAACTGTATTAACAGCAACAAATTCAGTAAGCTATTGCATGAAGTTAATATGTAGTTGCGTAAGCGTACAGTGAAAAGCGTTGTGATGGTGAACTTGTTACACGGGTCTGCATTGGAGTGTACGCTGTGACAGCTAGAGGCTGTTCACACTGGACACGACAAGCAATCGTGCAATTCATTTGTATTTTGTGTCAAGTAGCGTGAGCGTATAACGTAGGTCATAATAGAAATGTTCAATGTACAGCTTGACCTATTATGTGTTTTATCGATTCGTCGCGTGGTGGCGTAGACATGCCGTAGACAGAGTACAGTAAAATAGGCTTTGCTTACATTTTCGCTATTTAACCGCATTTACAGCAATTCTAATTCTTTTTTCTTCATCTTCATCACCACTAGTTAATTTCTCTGGGCTTCGATAGCCAAGTCACTAGTTTTAAGCTATCTGATCAAGTGACCAGGTACACACAGTAATAGTACACTAGTGTTAAGCCATTCGGCAAAGCAGGCCCAGGCACGCATAGATAGCAAACATGCTTTCAGGAACAGAAGCAGTAGATATGTCTTGGTGATAGATCTGCATGTTTTTGGGGCAATATTATTTTCATCTTTCTTCTGCTTTTATGGGGGATCATTCAAGCATATTAATGTATAGTAACAGTATGTTTCCATGCTCACAGCAGCATCACATTTGGCTGTATTGACATCTCTCGTTCCAGCTTTGTTGGAGTGTTATTGATATATGCTATTTGTGCAGCAGCACTAGGTCTTACCCGCAGCAGTGTATCGACATGTATTGGCAGTAGCAAGTTCCTGTACTTGCTCTCCAGCATCAGAAATAATCAGTAGCAGCAATAATCTACATCAACAGCAATAATCTAAAGCAGCAGCAATTCAGCAGCAGCGTAGCAGATCTATTCTGCCAAGACCAAATACATTAACATTGTCATATCTATTACCATGCTAACAATCTTCAGAGAGTTGTCATGATTGAAATACATAGTTCAGTCATGAAACTCTAGAGGGCGCAGGCTGATGGGTTCTTAACGATGATAATTACAGCATTAACTACTGGCACAAGCTGATTGGTCCATGTCACATCTGCAGCCAATGAGCTTGTTGCTCACACATTTAAATGGCTGGTTACAGTCACTATAGCAGTTTGCAGTGCACTTCAGAGTTTCTCGTACACTGTAAAAAATGACCGTGATTTTAACAGTAAAAGACTGTAAAAATGCTGCGGTGAAAAACTGTCAATTGGTTTACAGAAAGTTTCCGTACTATATACGGTGAATAACTGTAATAGATCTAACGGTACATTTAATGTAATTTTACGGTAAAATACCGTTAAATTCACAGTTTTTGGAAGTGAAAAATAACAATTCATTGTCAAATTTACAGTGAAAAACCGTAAATTGACATTCCCACAATTCCCATGCGTGACCCTTCACATTTGATATATTTTCGTTGAAATAACTCTGTTTCTTCTTAGTTTTTCTAATTTTTTTTCTAATCAGTTATGTACATTAGGGTTTTATGTTACATCTATTGTTGTTAAATTAATGTTTATTGCATTTTTAAAATTTCATGCATATTACCATGATGGTGTTTAGTGTGTGTGTGAATGACACTGTGTGCACCTTCTATATGTTAGTGTTGTCCTTCTCAGCTTGTGGAAAAGCTGCTTGTGATGAACTTTGATTCATCATGTGACTCTTATCACCACTGTGTTTGGTGACTGTCAGTGTATTATAAAGGGTACAAAACAGATATTAGTACTTCATTAGGTTGGTAAATTAACATTATATCAGTTAATGAAATACGTTATTTTACCGTAAATTTAACAGATTTTTTTTTACGTTGCTACTGTATTTTTTACGGTAAAGTTCTGGCAACCACAGCTGCCGGTTTTTTACCGTAAATTTTACTGGGATTTTTTTTACAGTGTAAACACTCCACCTTCCCCAGCTCCACCTGTATAGGTTATTGATATATGCTATTTGTGCAGCAACACTATGTCTTACTCACAGCAGCGTATCAACATGTATGTATTGGCAGTAGCAAGTTCCTGTACTTGCTCTGCAGCAGCAGCAATAATCTACAACAACAGCAATAATCTACAGCAGCAGCAATTCAGCAGCAGAGTATCAGATCTATTCTGCCAAGACCAAATACGTTAACATTGTCATATCCATTACCATGCTAACAATCTTCCGAGAGTTGTCATGATTGAAATTAGTAAATTATCCCCTGGTTTCAGAGACAAGGCTTAACGTAGTCCTAGACTAAAATGCATGTTTGAGCTGTTTTAATGGAAAGCAACTTGTACTGACACATCTTATAATATGTCACTGCCATTGTTTTGTTTCAAGATGCACAGCTGTAATGTTTTTTTGTTTTTTTTCTAGAGTATGTTTATAAAAGCTACTTAAATACCCTAATTGAAATAAAGCTTAATCCTGGCTTAGCCTAAACCCTGTCTGAGAAACCGGCCCTTTATTAGTTTGTGGTAGGCCTTGAATTAAAAACAATAATACTGATCTCTTTTCACCCCATGACTTACTATACCGATAAAACAAAACAAATTTAAAAGCTTGTTTTCAGTACCTTGTCTCCATTTATCACCATTAAATTAATGGGATGGGATATACACATACATTTAGCTGTATATATACAGTGCTGGGTAGATTACATACAAATTGTTGCCAGTCACTGATTTAAATGAAAATTGTAATTAGTAACATTTGACACATATTGTTTGTGTTTTGGTTCTGTGAGTTTAGTTTCTTTGCCTGTATATAGTCCCTGTGTTCTTGGTTGCTATGGTTCCTTATTAGTTGATCAGTCCCACCTGATCCTTCTTTTACCCCTCATCTAGTGTATTTATATTACACTGTTTGATTGAGTTATTGGTCTTTTCTCATCTGTGTTGATTTGATTTTCAGTTCTCCAGCATGTTCAGCTGATTGTTTTGCTTTCTATTAACAAATATACCGCTTACTATTAGATCAGAGGTCTATGTTGATTCGCATGATAATTGGCTTGATACATTTACCTGACTAATAATAAATAGTTACATTTGAATTTATTCTGACTTACTCTGAAATTATTAACTCTAGTAGATTACGTTAAATCCATAATGCCACAAATCTATGCTCTGGTTAATAACGGACTGAAATACAGCTTAGGTAAAGCAGAGGGGCACTCCGACTGATGTTTTAGAGCTCTGACTAACACATTGGCATTAGTTATGTATACTTAGACTGTGTAGGCTATTACATTCGGTTTAGAACAAGAGAGTGTTGCAAGACCAATCTAAATAGGACTGGGCCTCAGAATAATTTTAAAATAGTGTTTCAGTGTATGTGGGAAACCAACATGATTATATAAAGTTACCAAAAGAGGAAGCGAGGTTGGTCGGCTTGGTTCTATGGTAATGGTAATGGTCATGGCCTTTGGTTAAAATAGTCCTGCCTTAATTCAGTGTGTTCAGATCTATGTGGACTAAATAATGTTTTATTAGAATATTAGTCGCCTCTGTTTAATCTATCTGTCATTAAACAGAGGCGACTAATATTCTAAATATTAGAATATTATATCATTCTATCATTAAACAGATAGATTGAATTGATTGACAGATTGAATATATTCAATCATCAGTCATGCTTTCTTTTTTCATTATTTTATTCATATACAATATATACATGCAAAGCATAAATATCCCTTCAAAACCATAACAAAATCCACCACCAAACCTATATTTCCAAAAAATATATGATCAAATTGTCTCACTATTACCCAAATATTTACATAAAACCCATCCAGACTAGAACCCCAATCCCCTAGCTATCAAACCATCCGTTTAAACCCCTAGACCACGCGTTTTCTAACTTTCATTATTTATACTTATACACTATATACATTCAAAACATTAATATTCAAACATAAAATATACCTCCAGAACTATAACAAAATCTACCACCAAACCATATATTTCCAAAATATATTAGTTATCAATTCCTCTCATTCAATCCCCTAGGAAATACTGTACCTAACCTTCTAATCCATTGCCTTTCTTTTGCCCACCTATTCGTTCTTCCCAAATTTGGATTATGTTCCAATCCTCTCACTCTAATATTTTCCACACTGTCTTACGAAATGTGGGACTATGTGACCTTTACCTGTAGTTCGCTTCCAGATCATATATCTGTGTGCTGCCATCCTAACTGCAATAGAGTTCTTAGTCTCCCCAACAAACCTTTTGCCACATTTTTTTTTATAACTAATCAAATAGATACTATGAGGTAGTTCAAATACCCTACCATTAGTCCCTCTCACATATTTTTTCACCGTTCTTTTTCTCTTTTTCTTATTCGGTTTTGAAAGTCTACTGTGTACTAAGTAATCCTTCAAATTCCTACCTCTCTTATATGCTACAACCATTCTGTGTTTCCCCCCAAGGTCTGTCCCCCAGTGTGCTTACGGTAATTACTCTTCAACTTACCCGCTAGCTTTTTTTGTAGACTTGGAATATGTCAGAATTAGGGGAATAACTCTCCTATTTTGTTCTCCTAGCCTCTTCTTGTCCCATTTTTCACAATCTTTTCTGGCCAATCTCAACATCCTCCTAGAGTATCCCCTTTTCCTAAGTGCTTGGAATAAAACTCTGCCTCTCTTCTATCTTGTTCCCTTGTACAAATCCTTTTGAATTGCAACAATGGTCTGTTTATGTGCCGGTTCTGATGAAGCAACCGCCAGTAATAAGAACAGTTTAGATATGGTCTGATTCTGCCTATGAAGCATTAATGGATTGTTTTGAAACAACTGATTGGGAGGTTTTGTGTAAATCACATGACAAGGATATTGATAGCTGAGTGTATTACAGATTATATTTTTGTGATGACAACACAGTACCTACAAAAAAGATCAAATGTTAAACAATAAGCAATAAGCTTTGGGTCACCTCTGAATTGAAAGTATTATTAAATGAGAAAAAGAGGGCATTTTTAGTGGGTGATAAGGATGAGCAAAAGAGAGTACAGAGGTTATTAAAAGTAAAAGTTAGAGAGGGGAAAGAGAGTTATAAGTTAAAAATGAACGAAAATTACAACAAAAGAATGTGAGAGAGGTTTGGAAAGATCCAAAGATGATGTCCGGACGTGGAAATAAAATAAGGGGATATATTGTCCCTGGTGGTCAGACATGGGTATATGAACTAAATTTATTTTTTAATAGTTTTGATGGCGGGTCTAATGCTTTTGAACAGTCCTCACTGGGTAGAATACCACAGAGTTCTTCATCACATTCTTCTCCAGCTCACATTCACTCATCCTTTGCTCCCATTTGTGAGTATGTTCCTGGTATTTCTATGTCAGCTGAACAAGTAAGAAGTGGGTTAAGGAGAATTAAGACGAAGAATTCTCCAGGTCCTGATGGTATTAATCCTAGAGTCCCTAAGGCCTGTGCTGATCAGATCTGTGGGGTGGTTCATTATATTTTTAATTTGAGTTTGTGTCTGGAAAGGATTCCCGTTTTATTGAAGACATCATGTGTAGTACCTGTACCTAAGCTAATAAATCATTATAAGTCATTTGACCCCAGACAGCACTGTCAGAATTACATTCTATGACTTCTCTTGTGCATTTAACACTATTCAGCCTACACTACTACGAAGTAAGATGGAAAATGAGAGAATGGTCAATTGGATAACTGATTATCTCTCTAATAGACCACAGTATGTGAGGATGCAGGACTGTGTGTCTCAAGTACTGAAGTGTAGTACTGGAGTTCCTCAAGGAACAGTTTTAGCTCCATTTTTTTGTTCACTTTTTACAGATTTTTATACACTTTTTATCAGATTTTCAATATAACTCTGAATCTTGCCATCTCCAGAATTTTTCTGATGATTCAGCAATTGTTGGTTGTATAACTGACCATGATGAGAGTAAATATAGGGAGCTATTAAAGAATTTCGTAGACATTGTGTGAGAAAAAGGCTCTCAGGCTAAATGCTAGTAAGACAAAGGAAATTGTGGTTGATTTTTAGCAGATCTCCTCAAGTGGTACCAGTAAACATATGTGAGACAGAAATTGAGGTTGTAACAACTTACAAGTATCTGAGTGTTTATTTGAACAACAAGCTGGATTGGTCTGACCATTCTTATAAACTTGCATCGTATTGTCAAAGTTGTATTCATTTGTTAAGGCGACTGAGATCCTTCGGTATATGTCACCTTCTATGACTCTGTAGTCTCTTCTGTGATCTTGTACTCTGTCACGTGTTGGGGAGGGGGACTGTTGGAAAAGGAGAAGATTAAGTTAAACAAACTTATAAAGAAGGCAGGTTGTGGGAAGTGTGTTACCCACTTTAGAGGAGATAGTGCAGGATAGAATGATTGGGAAATTGTCTTTTATGATGAATCATGATTGTCATCCCCTTCATGAAACAGTGCAAGCTCTTGTATTATCTAAGTACTTATAGTATAAGATTAATTCATCCCCGTTTTTACAAGGAGTATTTTAGGAAGTCTTTCTTACCAACTGCTATTAGATTGTACAACCAGCATTATATGAGATGATTGAGTATATTTTAGGATGACTTGGTTGTACATAATCTTAATGCTTCGCAAAACTGATACGCGAGGAAAAGTGTTGTTTGTTGTTTGTTTGTTTCCTGTTTATTTATTGTTGTGCTGCTGTGACAGGTAAATTTCCCCTAGGGGATTAATAAAGATTATCAAATCAAAATCAAATGAATATATTAAAATTATACTATACTAAGGGCCAAATTTACTTAACGGGGCAAATTAGTGTGAGATCGCAATTCCATAAATGCACCGATGGGAGTGGCAAGTTTTGCACGTGATCTGCTGACGCGCAAATTAAAGAACACAGACACAGTTAAATCATTTACCTAAAGACCAACTCAATCTAACAAAAGCAGCGCAAATTAGCATTAGGTCGCAAATAAGCATTAGGTCGCAAATAAGCAGAGCTGATGCTCATCAGGTGCAGATCTACACAGGAGCAACTTGGTATAATCTGACAAATACGTACACATATATAATATTGTTTGCCAAGCCATGTTGGCCTATATATATACACACACACACACACACACACACAGTGTTGGTCAGAATTATCGGCACCCTTGGTAAATATGATCAAAGATGACAGAAATAAATCTGCATTGTTCCCTTCACCCTTCTCACGCTCTCTGTTCTCTGCGGTGTCTCCTCCTAGCAGCAACAATTGCAGCCATGTCAGAAAATGGGTCAAGACATGCTTTTTTGGGGGCATTAAATAATGCCGCAAATACCAGTAAATTGACGAGCTCAAACATTAGTAAATCACGTTGTATGATTAATTTAAATACTCTCCTCCAATAAATTTTGCGTCTGAAAGGGAAACTCCTACAAATGCATATGCAATAAGATCAGCCCCAAAAACAACTCAGTCCACACCTTTTCAGCGGTAATTTTGCACTGCATTTCTTTAGTAAATCCTGACAGTAGTTTTTTAATGCTTTAAGAGGGTTTGTGCTGAAGCACACTGTTAGTAAATCTGGCCCTAAGTGCATATCAAATGTATTATTTTGAAACAACTTTAAGTATAATAAGTGTGTTTGAAGATGTAATTAAGTTCAATTTTAAGCTATTTGCAATATATTTGAAATTATATTAAAATTGACCCATTTTAGCTACATTTAGTGCAATAAAATATATTTGAAGCATCATTACAAATACATTAGCATTACACTACTAGTTTATTATAAAGCTGCTTTTTTCCCCAATATATACACACACACACGCACACTTTGCAATCTAGAAAACTTTAATGTACTATATATTGTGGTGTACATTACACGTATTCTTACAATACATAAAGTACAGCAGCATTTAACAAATACAAATAATGACAAATGCATTCTAATAAATGACAAAAAAAAAAATACTAAAAGGTACAAAATTTTACATCAATTAATAAATAAGCATTACAATGCAATTTTCAAAAAAGAAAAAAAAAAAAGAAAAAAAAGAAGTCTTTTGGCATTTGCAGAAGTGAGTAGTGCATTTTTTTTTTTTTTTTTACAAATGTAAGCATGCAAATGCCTGAACCAAACAAAGAAACGGAAGAGTTTAAATGTCACATCTTCATCTATAAGTGGAGGGTCACTTCTTTGAGCGCAAATTGCATTTTCTGCAACTGAGGGCTTGCAATTCAGACACTGTAGTATTTGAAGGCTGCTTTATCACAGGATCTGTGAAAGGGAAAAAAAGAATTATATATCAAATTAATCAATGAATAACATTTTTGCATCCATGATTGAATATATAGTATGTATACTAATTTGCATTGATATTCATTAGAATTTAATTGTGGTTTATTTTAACCTAGGGTAATTCCCATGAATGTATCTATTGTGGTAATGCTAACATGCACTCTCTACACCTCTGTTGCAAAGATTTAAAGAAATTAGAAGTTGTAAATATTGTATACCGGGACAACTAGCACAAGTACCCTGCAGCTTTAACAAAAACAGGAACAATTAAAAAAAATAGATTTTTACACAAATGACTCAAAGGAAGCACAAATTAGACTTGGACATGTTGCTAACATTTATTCTTCCAAGACTTACTGAATGATACGACATTAAAACATACTCTTCTTCGCTTGTCTCTGCACTTGGATTTCAGTTTGTCTTTTATAGAGATCCAGTAGTCTTGTGACCTATTCTGTTTACACCAACATGATGGCAGGCAGGGACAGCCGGGAGCGAATATGAAATGAATGGTGCCAGCATAAATTTCAAGGCAACACTGCGCACTTCAATTAAAAAAACATAGACATGTACATGGCAAAACATAATAGATTAAACATAACAGATCCCTATAATGAACGGATAGCAACTACCTCATCAACTTTCCTTCATCCTACTCCGGAGACTCTTTAAAAGCCTACAAAAACCTGGAGGGGTACAAATGGACACTATCTAATTTTGTGATGAATATTCAACTTTGGAGTATGCCGGCTAAAACCTACTTCGTCAACATTGGAAGGGTAATTCAACTGTGTTGTTAGGTAACGTAATCGACCCTATAGCTGTCCTTGTTTGTAGGTAGCCAGCATAGCTATATCACTGTGAGTACAGTAGACATCATAAATGTCATGAAATCTTAACCCTTTTAATCCCAAATCCTTCCCAGACATGAAAATATTCAAATGAGGTGTCATTAGTTGCCCCTTGAAATAATAAATAATTAATTATTTTTTGAAATTTCTATGGAAATGTGTGTGAAAAATTGTTTTGTTCAGCCACAATTGTGACCTGTGGAATAATGTGTAACGTTACGTTATACTGAAAATTCTTATATAGCTTATCAGCCCAGTTATTTAACACATACTTTCATATAATTTTAGGGTTACTATTAAACATAAAAATCCTTATACAACACTTATAGGAATACTGAGATAAGAGACAAAAAAAAAAAAAAAAAAAATACAAACACAACCATCTGTTGTTTTGTTTTGTTTTGTTTTGTTGTGTTGGTTAGCAGCACGTTTTATTGCAGTGAACCATTTCAGTCGTCTATCGGGATCCTTACGAATATGATAAAATGATTTTCCTTTTGCTTCCACCTGCCTGTTCTGGCATCCTGGTGCACAGCAGCTGTCCATCATGTTTAAATACTAAAGCTTGTAAGGTCTAAACATTTGGTTTTAAATTATTGTTCGATCACTATTGATACCAATGCTACAGCCGGTCTAGCACTCTCCTGATGGCCTGCCTAAATGGCGGAGTTTAGATTGCGTGACGTCAACCTCCGGAGCTCTATAGCAGCTGATTTGAAAAACAACAACTAAAAAGGCAGGCAAATGATGATTCATGATGTGTTTTTCTTTTAAGAATGACAGTATGCCAAATAAAATGCACCTGCTGGGTAATATAATCGAAACTCTTCACAGCCTCAGCAGTTTCAGATTGTGGCTCTCTGCATGGCTCTCTTATAAGCATCCCTTTTTACAATTTAATCTTTGTACTTATCTGTAATTTGAAATGTATATTAGAAAATAAACAAAGGCAAATTTTGTAAAGCTTGAACAAATATAAACAAATCAATGAACACTACTATAGTTGGCTGGTCAGCTCAAATGCTCAAACATGGTTTTTCAAAGATCATTGATGAATTAAGCCAAATTGTTAAGGAAATCAGAAATAAATTCACAATTAAAATTTGCTTTTTTAAAGCTGCAGTCCGTAACTTTTTTTTGGTTAAAAATGATCCAAAATCAATTTGAGCAAGTACATAACCAGCCAGTGTTCCAAACTATCTCATTATCTTAGCTCGATTCACAACGGTAAGCTTGTAATAATGTTTTATAATAAGAGCGACATGGTGGATTTCCGTGGGAAATTTGAACATGCAGCAGTTTGTCTGTGCGAAAAACAGAAAGGAAGGAGTCCAGGCTAATCGGTTTTTATTACGTGAGGATGCTGCTGGTAGTGGATCATTTATAGCCTGTTCTCACAGCAGCTGAAATAATTAAACTTATCATTTTGATGGCGGATTGTAATCCAGAAAGATCCAAATGACAATCATCAGTGACAACTGGAGATTCACCCGTAGTCAAAAAGCAAAAGACTTCGGACTGTGGAGTGGCTACAGAAATTGAAATCTACAGGTAACTCTAATATACACATAGTCATAGTAATGCTGATGTTGTTAACATTAACGATTTGAGAACAAAGTATAACAGTAATAATAATAAAATTAAATTGTAATAAAATTAAATTGGTTTGCCGTGATTCGAGCTAAGCGATCGTTAGATTTAATCATCATTGGCAGCACGATTTATTGTAGGCCTAATGCTTTTTTCCTCAGTTGGTCAGAACAAAAGTGGCAGAAATGTTACTTACTTGTTTCAGATGTTATTTTCCAGTGAAAATTCTTATATTGGTCATCTTATATTAGCCGAGGCACAACGCACGTACAGATAACTGTTCCGCATATGACTGCAATTGCAGGTTTCAAACAAGAGATGGCGACAAAGAGGAAAAATTGCGGACTGCAGCTTTAAATGTACAGGTGCTGGTCATAGAATATCGTGAAAAAGTTCATTTTTTTATTGTAAATTATTTAAAAAAATTAAACTTTCATTTATACTAGATTCCCTACATGTAAAGTAAAACATTTCAAAAGTTTTTTTTTTTTAATGTGTTGATTAGAGCGTACAGCTAATGAAAGTCCAAAATCCAGTATCTCAAAATATTAGAATATTTACATTTGAGTTTCATTAAATGACCATCCCTACAGTATAAATTCCGGGTATCTCTTGTTCTTTGAAACCACACTAATGGGGAAGACTGCTGACTTGGCAATGGTCCAGGAGACAATCATTGACACCCTCCACAAAGAGAGTAAGTCACAGATGGTCATTACTGAATGTGGTGGCTGTTTACAGAGTGATGCATCAAAGCATATTAAATGCAAAGTTGACTAGAAGGAAGAAATTGGGTAGGCAAAGGTGCACAAGCAACAGGGATGACCACAAGCTTGAGAATACTGTCAAGTAAAGCCGATTCAGACACTTGGGAGAGCTTCACAATGAGTCAAATGAAGCCGGAGTCAGCGCATCAAGAGTCACCACACTCAGACATCTTCAGGAAATGGACTACCAAGCCACTTCTGAAACAGAAACAACGTCAGAAGCTTCTTACCTGGGCTAAGGAGAAAAATAACTGGACAGTGAACAGTGGTCGAAAGTCCTCTTTTCAGATAAAAGTAAATTTTGCATTTCATGTTGAGATCATGGTCCCAGAGTCTGAAGGAAGACTGGAGAGGCACAGAATCCAAGCTGCTTGAAGTCTAGTGGGAAGTTTCTGAAGTTAGTAATGATTTGGGGGGCCGTGACATCTGCTGGTGTTGGTCCATTGTGTTTTATCAAGTGCAAAGTCAATGCAGCCATCTTCCAGGAGATTTTGGAGCACTTTATGCTTCCATCTGCTGACAAGCTTTATGGAGATACTGATTTCCTTTTCCAGCAGGACTTTAGCACCTGCCCACAGTGCAAAAACCACTTCCAAGTGGTTTGCTGACCATGATATTACTGTGTTTTATTGGCCAGCCAACATGCCTGACCCCTGAATCTATGGGATATTTTCAAGAGAAAGATGAGAAACAGTCGATCCAACAATATACAGATGATCTGAAGGCTCAATAGTGCCTCAGCAGTGCCACAGGCTGATCACTTCCATGCCACACTTCACTGATGCTGTAATTTGTGCTAGGAGCAAGTCATTTGCTGTAATATGTGCTGCCGACCAAGTATTGAGTGTACAAATGAACATACTTTAAAGAACTTGAACTTTTCTGTTTTGAAAATCCATTTTTTGATTGATCTTAGGAAATATTCTAATATTTTGAGATACTGGATTTTGGACTTTCATTAGCTGTATGCTCTAATCATCAAAATAAAAAAATAAAAAAAAATAAAAAAAAAACTTTTGAAATGTTTTACTTTACATGTAGGGAAAATAATTAAAAATAATTTACAATAAAAAAAAATGAACTTTTTCACAATATTCTAATTATATGACCAGCACCTGTAATGTTGTACATGTTATAATGACTATTTTTTTTCCTCTGGCAATGCATTGCACAATGTTTTATAGTTGTTATAAGACAGACAAATGTCACATGTCACATAGATTTTAAACAGATTTATCTTTTAAGTCTTTAGAAAGGGACTTTGACTTTATATCAGTGCTTAAGTGCTAGATATCTAGTGTCAGTATCATGTTACAGTGGTTAAGGTCCACATTATATTTGTTATCTATTAGCAAATGCATAGCAGCCCTATCCATTTAGGAAAAAAATAAATAGTGAGCTTTTTATTTATGCAAACAGCAACTAAAAACTTACCAGTAACTTCTGTGGGTAGCATTTTTATCTGTTCGCGTCTGATAGGTCAAATTGAATGTAGCTGCAATGAAAAAGAAGTGATGTTTTTTTTTTTTGTGTTTTTCCAACCTTCTACCACGGCAGTTAAACCCGTGACTAGATTCATACTAGATTGATGCACTCTGATGTCACATAGCCCGCGAAACAACAATGGCAACCCCTACAGATGCGGTGTTTATGCAAGTGGTACACGGTGAGAAATAGACTTTAGGACAATATAATGTTGCAATCAAATTAATAATAATATTGTAGTGGAATTTTACAGTTAAAGACCCAAAAGACCAGATATGATGAATAAAGACCCGGAGTCAAAGTTAAAAAAATAATAAATTGAAGAAAATTTTACTGTAGAATAGTTTGCAGTTTTATCAGCAGAAGCCAGCTTCAAGTCTCACAAGGAGTTCGTAGGCCGCTCTGCGTATATTCACATTTCCACAATAATTATACTCTAACAAGAGTCTACTAACTACATCATTACTTCAGGTTGAATGATTCTAATTGGCCAAGAAAAATAGACAAATTTGGTAATTTTCCACACATGGACAGATAGTCAGAAGCATATCTCCATTCGTCATGATGCTGACGAGGGGACCCTGGATTTAGCTACTGGATGTCCTTTTGGGGTCATGACATGGTGTCTGCTGGTCTCAAGCAGAGTGCCAGTTGTCCACCAGTACAAAAGACCTGCACAGAACATTTAACGCACATATACACGATACACGTTTCACAGCTTCTTGAAGGTTGAAGTTGATCTGAGCTCTGCTCTGAGCAGGAAACTTTCCCAAAATATACTGATAACATGTTCTTTTCTCTCATCGAGAGATCAGACAATATTCAAAATAATTTTCTAGTGTTTGAAAAGGAAAAGAAATGCTTTTACATACGTTAAAGAAGTCATTCAAATAATTTAACAGAAAGATAAATGTTGGTTAATAACTTAAAAGATATATATTGAAGCGGCAGTGGGTTCCAGAATCCACCCCTTCAATATAATAATGATAAATAATACACACACGATTATGTACTACAATGTTATATGTCTGAAACGATAAGTATGTTGTGAAAGTATATCGCCACATGGAAATGTTGGGCATAGCTAACTTTAAGGTAACGTTAGGTAAACCTGAACTTGACCATGCAAACGATCATGCTTATAAAAAAAAAAATTATAAAATTAGGCATACAATGTTTAGCTAGCCAGCTCACAGTGTGCCTGATCTCATGCTTTTATCATCAAAAGTACAATCCATGTACATCTGCTGTACTGAAATCAGCTTCCATTCGTTTCATTTGTTGGATGAAGGGCAGACTGTAAGGGTACTTCTACATCTTCCACCTGGTAAGTTTTGTCAAGGACTTGAAATTACAGTGGTACCTGCTTAAAGTGGTCACAGTTAAAAGTGATCCACTGTTTATAGTTGTAAGGCCCGCATAATGGGTCCAATGACGGTTTCCCACAGGACAGGGAAGGTTTAAGCGTGTATGCCTTTTCAGCGTCTCTATTAAGTTCACTTAATTTCACTCGCTTAACCTGACTCCAATTTCAAATGATTCTTACACTTAGGTTGTGTTTCCAATTAGAAATTCATCATTAGTTATGCATTAATTTAGATATTTGATGATTCTGGATATTCCATATTTCAATTGTTCAGTCATTAGGGACCCGATGCCGCACAGAGATACTCGCCCCGGGATTTCGCGGTAAACTCACGGACATAAACTCGCCAGTCTGATCTTCGTCAGAGGGTGTAATAAGTTGGCTAATACCTTTAGTCGGTTGCCTACTGCTCACTCGAACAAAAGTGTATTTTAATTTAGCCACTTCCATACAACTTGCTAAATCAGCGGTAAACAGAAATCAAAAGGTCTTCAGATGAAGTGCCTACTGCTCCTTCATTCATGCGCCTTCAGTTTGTTTTACCCTGGACACAGATTTACGGTAGCATTAGCCTCCCATAATTTACTGGTAATAATGATATCAGGAGAATCCAGAGTAAATCAAATATAACATTTTATTTGTCAGGTAACAGTGTATCATGTCAATTACACACATAACCAATTAAAGCCAATTCAGAAATGATAAATGCATAACATCAATTACTCAAAGAAATGCATATATACACAGGGATGGGTGAATGTCTGAAGATATTCACCCATCTCTGTGGGGGTCTCTCCTACAGATGATCCCCCATGACTGCTTTGCTCTTTACCTTTTATACCAGAACAAAAGGATCGTAAATGTTTATTACACCAACACCTGTTTTGGGGGAGAGGAGAAGAGACACCACCCAAAAAGAGGACAGAATTTTCCTTAATTTTCCATCTTCTTCATAATTCTAGTGACTGCTATGAAATTGAGACCGTTTTACCAATCGCACTGAGACAAATTAAATGATACCAAACATGAAAAGGGAAAAACAATAGATACACAAGTTACATTATATGTTTTGAATAACTTTCAGTGACTTGAGCCAGAGGAAGGGGAGGTGTGTGTGTGTGTGTGTGGTGGGGGAGGCGTTGTCCTTTTGGGGTTAGAGCAAGGCGTTGTCCATTGCTACTTCTTTGAGATCTTCTTTCCAGATTAAAGTTTTATTACTTTATTGCAGGACGCTTTATCTCAGTTTTTGTATAGCAGGAAAATCAAGCCTTACATAGTGATCCAAAAGCTTGGGACAGAATCACTCCTATATAAATACTTGAAATCGGCTATAGTAGTCAACCATTTATGTCAAAAAGGGACAAAATCATCAGCTTAATTTGATCTGGGTGGACAAAATCACTATGAGAGGATCCCATTGTATTGTATCGTCAGCATATTGTTGCCAATTATTATTGTTAAAAGCTGTGCAGTTATATCCAATTGCATGCTGC
This sequence comes from Ancherythroculter nigrocauda, assembly GCA_036281575.1. Lineage (NCBI taxonomy): Eukaryota > Metazoa > Chordata > Actinopteri > Cypriniformes > Xenocyprididae > Ancherythroculter > Ancherythroculter nigrocauda. The sequence goes on from VTFQ01000013.1 coordinate 8,761,164, forward strand.
CCTTGACATAGACGGTTACATTCCATTCTTGATTAAGGAGTGAAAAATGGCAGCCAGACATTTTTGGAGTTACAAAGCTTGTGTGTGGAGGGAGAGTCAGGCAGATCATCCCAGTCATGCCCCAGCAGTACTGGATCCCATTCAGACCCAGGCCCCGGCAGTCTATCACAGTCAGGGCAGGAGACAGTATTCACTGTGGAGAGCACCCGGTTTTTCATCGAGCTGATGAGGCATGTAATAGATAAGATAAATTCATGCAGTGGAACCAGCTTTTCGTGATCACAGTTAGTGATCATCCATGTGTAGTGATCTTAAGTCAGAATCATTTCTATACACATGCTTGAATTCTGCTTATCTTACCATTTATAGTATGGATGTGCTCAGTAAGAGACAGTCTCAAAAAAAAAAAAAAAACAGATGTTTCCATCTGAAAGGCATAGTGTTGATTTTTATTTATTTATTTATTTTTTTTGGTTGCTGAACTAATTAACTAAATGATAAACTATATGATTTTTTTCGAGTCAGACATTCTAATTGTTTCAATGATTTTCCTCTCACAGGAAACACCTGGAGTCTGATGGCAATGAGCTCCCTCAGAGCCTGCAGGAGCTCAACACCAGAATCAAGAGGGGAAAGGGGGCGAAAAAAAAGTTGGCCGGTAGGCTGCCTGCCAAATTTGGCCTGGTTTTCTCTCCAGCCAAAGTGGCCCGCAAATGGCAGACCCTTGTCGATGGCTACAAAGGTGTCAAGGACAATAATAATAGCACAGGGAGGGGGGTAGTTCGGTTCAAGTTTTTTGATCAGATGGATTCACTTTTAGGAGGGCAGCATGACATTGAATTCCCAGTTGTGGGAGATAATGAAGGGGGCCTAAATGTCTGTAGATCGGAGGTGCTGGTGCAGAGGGGGAATAGTGACAGCCATCAAGTGCATGGGAGGTTTGTCCAGAGAATTGTGCAGGTACCAGCAGAGCAGGGGGTACACGGACACCAAACACACATAGACTGAGGCCAGGTTCACAGTCATTTTTTGGGATTGACAACCACATTTACGTAACAGGTGAACAGTCTCGAAATGTCTCATTCACACAGCAACTTTCAGTAATGTCTGGAAAACTGTCTGTATGAACGTGCAGTGAGTGTCAAGGCCGTACTCTCTTACTAGTAACCATACTTTACATACATTTATTGCAGATTGCAAACATTTTAGTGCATTACCGCCACCTGTTGCTCAAATGGACCATTGACACTCTCCCTATGATTTCTTGTTCAGACTACTTGCACACACACTTTCCAGTATTTTTTTATTTTTTTTGCTGAAACATGTTTGTTTTAAAATAATTATTTTATAATCCAAAACTATATTTCTGTGCACTTTCATAACAATACAATTAAAATAAAACAAATCTGATTTTATCATTTGTAGTTTTTTTTTTTTTTTTTTTCAGGCTTCAGAAATCTTTATTTTGGATAGTGCATTTTCATGTCTAACCCATAATTCACAATATTACACTACAATTAACTCAGTGTTACATCGGATTAAATCTCCACAGCATCAAATCCAGGCCACACCTGAACTTGTCAAAAGATTCCCTTTTGTCTGCTGTGTGCAACCCAGCAAACCTGACAACAGAAAGTCTTGTCTGGTACCTCAAGAACTCTAACATCAGCCTGAGGGTCGACTGTAAAGCCAGAGAAAAGCAGAAGCAGGAGAAGAAACGATAATCGTAAAAGAGCATATTTTATTGAATAGTCTTAGATGCGTATGATTCAATGCTCAAACTTCATCTGACCACTACAATCCCAACAAGTGTTTTTATACCAAAGAAAAAATAATGGAAAATAATTGCTTCACAGCACCGTCCTGTGACGATAAAAATATTGAAATGGAGACATTCTCTTATCTCCTAGTGAAGACAAACATCCCTTTAGATCACACAATCATAAGATCTAAAGGTACACTATTAGGCCACTAGAGGCCTAATCAAAACAATGGCGTAGCTTGATGACGCCAAGTTTAAGAGTGGAATCTTGGGACGTAGTCTCCATCTCAACGTACGGTACAAAAGAATAGGGACTGGATTCGAGAAGAAACCATTTTCATGGATGTGATTATTAACATTACTGTAGTATGAAGCAGAGCAGGACCGAGTGTTGTGGGAGCTGAACGAGGCCGCTGGAGCGATTATGCAACACACACCGTGAGCAAATGAACTTTTATTATGACAGAGTCGCTGGCGCCACTTCCGCTTTTCCGGTCATGAGTATGAGGAAACACAGCTCTGTTTATCATATTAGATACATTTGAGTGTGTTGAAAATTAAGTTATAACGTTACTCTGTATGTTCGCTCGGCGGCTGCTGTGAGACACTGTTGCACACTGCAGTAAGATAGATCGATATTAGAATATCATATTAAATACTGGATGGCTTGTGTTGATAAATGGCATGCAATTTTAAAACGTATTGTATGATGGAGAAAATTATGTATTACTGTTAATAAAAATAAAGCTGCATCTGATTATGCTATGTTAGCTACTTGACAAAATAGTGTTTTTCTCTGAGGCATGGTACTCGTAAAAAAATCAGGAATATTTATTTACACAATAAGACTAAACGTGTTGAGCTATATAACAATAATTAGTTTTCTGTCTATAAATATATCAAAACAGTTGTTCCCTTGTCTATTAAAACATGTAAATATTAAAGCATCTTTGGTGTTTTCATGGTTTCTACAAAATAAACCGGAAACCGAGGGTAACGCGGGTATGACGCAATTGACAGGTGACTCCTCACACGTCCCGGAGCCTTGGTTAAAATTGCAATTTTCTCACGATTTACAAATAGTTGGAAACATTTGGGATGATGTAAGTACTCAAGAGAACAAAATATATAACACTGGCCTAGTGGTTTTTGGATATTTTACTGCAAAATTCTTACATATTGTACCTTTAAGAGCAATAGAAAGTAAATAATAAGTAAAATAAAAATACAAATTCATAAAATTACATAAATGAAGAATAATAATAGTAAAATGATTAAATGATACACCAATGACAACTACATAAATGACTAATAATGATTATAAATGATTATGAAATTAAAATATAGGAACAAATTAAATCTTTCAAATAAGAAGGAAATAAAACACCAAAGTATGTTTGCTTAGTTAAAGTTTAACAGGTTATTATTGAAAATCATTAGATCCTTCATCAGTGAAGTACATGCATACATGAACTAAACCATTTTTCACTACAAGGGAGGAGCCCTTTTGATAATTTTGATCACACATATAGAATTTACATTATAAATAACAGTTATATGTTAATCCTCAAGCCATTCATCATCATAGGCTCAGGATCAGCGCCTTTTCTTGGAATAAGTGGTAAAACAATCAAAAACAACAGAACAATCAGTACGCAGATTGTCAGAGTCCAGCATGTCTCATTAGATCCCACGGTTGTCTCTGATGCTCCATGTTGCTGTCGTTAGGCCTTACTGGGTCATTCAGTTGCAGCCCATGACGCTGTGTGTTCGCGTCGCATACACTTGCTGTGCCCATTTTTCCCAGAACAAATTTATACGCCCCTCTCTCTTCAAAGTATGCATAACAATGGAAAGTTACCCCACAGATAAGAGCCATGTGAAACTTTATATTCACACTGAAAACAGAGGGATCCAAGGATCCAAGGATCTTAAGTTCTTAAAAGAAACGTGACTGAAAAAATTTGCTCTATTTGCAGTGTAGTTAACCATTTTTTATGATTAAATAATTATTAAGAGGCAGAAATATGTAAAATGGTTCTAAGCAGTACCAAAGTGGGGTTCTGCGGCTTTTAACAATAGCAGAACGGGTTTGTTGCTAAATATAACCATTTTTTAAGGTTCCATAAAGAACTATAAATTGCTATATACAACTTTAATGGTGTTATAAATAATTGTTAATGTTTTTGGAAACAAATTGTTTCCATGTATGCATAATGAAGACCCCAGTGAAAGTGAGGTTGTGACCCATCTAAAATACACAACTGAGTTTACATTTACAGTCTGTCTCTTCTGTTCGTTTATGTACAAATAATTATGTTTATGAAGGCCAGAAGTAGCAAAAATGTACAGTATGTGAGCCCTTTACAATGTAACGAAGGGAAAGTGATAATAGGATTTCATGCTTGTTTCTTTGTTTTTTTTTTACTGGGTTTGTTTATGCATAAAGTAATAATTAAAAATAAAAATCTGTTATTTGCAGTCTGTGTTTCATTGTTGAGCTCCAGAAACACGCACATATGCGCACACACACACGCTAGCTATTCCCTCAAGGTTGAAGCGTCCTCGATGTTGAAGTGAACTCAGGGAACATTTTCAAAACATAGTCATAACACATACCTTCTCATGCACTTTTTCTCATAACAATGAGAAACAATGACAAAATTGTTATAAAAGAAAGTAAAGCATTTTTTGCACTATATAGTATAAAGCACTTACAGTTTTTTACAATTGCTTAAACATAATTTCAAAAACAAGGCTCATTTTGTCAAAACATTACACACAATTCACAGATCCACACACACAAGTAGCAGAACACCTCAGTTATTCTGCAAAATGAAAGACTTCATTCAAAACTTTACAGTAATTTAACAATTTAACTTTGACACTGTATGGAACACACATGGGTCATACATTCTGATTCTGTTTGATTCATTTACACACTGCTGTGCTCAATCTTAGTTTTTTTCAACTGCTTACACACAAAATCCTTACTTGTTACACAATTTCTGAAATCTGTCATTCAAACAGCAGAACCACACACACATTTTTCAATTTCATAAAACACTTTTTTTGCAAAACACAACACACAATTCTCTGTGTAACACACAAAAATCTAACAGGAAGTATCTTGATTTCCTTTTTCAAACACAACCAGTCAAAATGCCACACTAATGCTGCGTTCCAGGCAGGTTTTTGAGCCCGTAAGTCACGACTTCAAATCACGACTCACGACTTTGTAGCGTTCCAGGAAAGTCACGCCAAACTGTGTAAAAGTGTAAACAAACCAACATGGCGGACCGTATGGGGCTTATGCTCATTAACAATTATTTCTATCGCCAAAGGTACTTACTTCTTGCTTATTTGAGAGAAACAGAGGAGGAAAATGGCGCATAAGGCAAGATAAGCTGTTATACCTTTTATTTTACGTTATTTTACCGTGCACTTGCATAAACACTGCATCCGTAGGGGCTGCCATTATTGTTTCGCAGTCTATGTGACGTCAGAACCCGTAACTGGGAGTACATCGATCTAGTACAAGTTCATGGGTGGGAAGTCACGGGTTTGACTGCTGTTCCAGTGCACTTTCACGGGTAGAAGGTTGGAAAAACGCGGGTTACGGGTTGCCTGGAACGCGGCATAATTCATCAGAGACTCACACTAACTCCTCACATGCACAAACACTCATTGCTTTACTTAACACCAACCAATCATGTCTTTAGAATAGGCCTATAAATAGGCCAAAGGTCAAGTTATAGGTTTTGAACCATTTTTCTGTTGTCTTGCTTCCATATTCATCATTTCATTCCTTTTTTTTCCACATGGTGCTGGAAAGTTCCCTATGTCAAAATAACCCTATGACATAGTGCCCTATGTCAAAATAACACTTCTCCAAGCAATCGGGAGACACTGACACTGCTTCCATCCAAGGTTGGATACGCAAGAGAGAATAAATATATACACAGAGCCTAGAGCCTAGATACACCCAACCATCTTGCCCACCAACAGACACGCACACAACAAACACATGTTGGTTTTCCATGTTTTATTTGGACATTCCATAGCATAATGGTTTTTATACTGTACAAACTGTATATTCTATCCCCCTACACTAACGTTACCACTAGATTTACCCATGACAGAAAACATTCTGCTATTTTAGATGTTCAGAAAACATAATTCTGTATGATTTATGTATAAGTTTGTTTCCTCATGGGGACTTTAAAATGTCCCCACAAAGTCAAAATGCACTGGTACTACTTTACCTGTGGGGACATTTGGTCCCCTACCAGTCCAGGACACACACACACACACACACACACACACACACACACACACACACATGTTTGTTTTTGTGAATTGTGGGGACTTTCCATAGACTTCAATGCATTTTACACTGAACAAACTGTACATTCTATCCCCCTACCCTGCCCCTACCCCTAAACCTAACCCTCACAGGAAACTGTGCAAACTTTTACTTTTTCACAAAAACTCATTCTATATGATTTATAAACCCATTTACATTGTGGGGACCGCTGGCTGGTCCCCACGATGTAGGTGAACTCAGGTTTATATTACATCATGGGGACATTTGGTCCCCACAATGTAATATAAACAAAAGCACACACACACACACACACACACACACACCATTCCTTTGGAATATTCACCTTTTTCAAAATTATTACTAGTTTTTTTGTTTTTTTGGTCCAACTACACATGGTTGATGTATTTATTTTCTTTTGTACTGTGCAATACTGTATTCATAACCACAAATGCTTACAGTGAAAAAAAAAAAAAAAAAAAAAAAAAATTCAATCTTGCTTTCATGCTTACAATGAATTTTTCAACATCTCTCTGCCAATTACTTTCAATCTTGTACAGAAATGTAAAATAGCAGCTTATGAAAAAAGAGCTATATGTTTTGAATAACTGGTATATAAAAAAAATCTGATCAAATTGATTTGGTTGCTCATTGTTGATGAGTTTATCATCATACAGTGGCATTATTCACAGATCTCTGAATATTGTATTTTTTTTTCATCTTGTTGTAGTCCTAATTCATAAAATCTTGTCCTGCTTTGATATTTTGAAAATTTTTATCATTATGCAGAAATTATTCAGACAGGATCATGTAGATTCACACAGACATCAAGATTCTGCATATGATCCCCAACAATGGTGACAAAATATTCAGAACACAGATTAACTCTGAACATCACAAAACAAGCTACTAAAGTCACAAAAAAGATTTTTGTTTAGTGTCACCATTGTTGAGGATCATACATTGATTCGTGATGTCTGTGTGAGTCTAAAAGCCACCGCTCAAAACTCTGTCTGTATAATACATTTTTTTTTTTTTTTTTATAATTCAAGTTTTTATTATTTTCATCCGGTACATGACAAATTCATACAAAACACAGATTACAGATGTGTATATACACATAAGGCCAAGATATATATACAGTGGTTGCAATCAACAAAAATAAACAAATACTAAATGAGGGAAAAGGGACAGAGAGGAGGAAAAAACAAAACAAAACAAAAAAAAAAACAGAAAAACACTGATCTTACATACACGTAGTACAAAATAATAAGTCAAAGTTACTGTGTCACATAGGACCAAAAATCTTCCCAGACAGGGATACCCACTGGGACAGATGCTCTGTTCTTATTATGTAGTTTGCAAAGCAAACATTCATACGAGGCAGTCTTTGTCATTATGTTGACCCATTCTTTTAACTCTGGGGTTTTGGGAGTTTTCCAGTGTTTCAAAATGACTCTAGCAGTCACAGAGACCCCCACCATATGCAAACTCTCCATTTGAAATATTTGGCATCTGCTCCCTATCTCCCAATAGACACAGTTTTGGTGATAATGGTATTGTTGTTCCAAGCCATTTACTCAAAATATTTAAAGTTTGGTCCCATAAAGGCTGAATAATTGGACACTCCCAGATACAGTGGATAAAAGTACCTCTGTCTTTTTGACATTTCCAACAAGCATTATTATTTGTCAAACCCATTCTATTTAGTCTAAGAGGTGTCAGATAAAACCTGTGTATAATTTTGTACTGTGTAAACTGCCCTCTGGCTTCTCTTACGTATTTACCTGCATTTGACAAAATATTTTTCCAATCTTCGTCCCCAATAACAGCCCCAATGTCCTTTTCCCATATTGTCTTTAAATTTGTCCAAACATTGCTGAGCACATGGTTGGTCGTCCTGTAGAATATAGAGGCTTTTTGTTGGTAATGAGGCAGTGTTAGGAAGTCCAAGATATGGTTTCTGTCCGTGTACTGGATTTTTGTAGAAACACAATTTCTAATTTGCAGGTATTTCCAGAAATGTTCTTTTCCCTTCAGATTATACTTCTGTACAAGGTTATTATAGGACATAAACACACCCTGTTCAAATAGATCTGCCACAGTGCATAAGCCATTCATATGCCATTTCTTCCAGTACAAAGGTGATTTCCCAATACAAATGGCAGAATTATGCCACAGGGAAGAGTATGGTTGTTTACATTGTGATATTTTATGCATCTTGTGAATTTTCGCCCATACCTCTCTGGAATGCTTCATAATAGGATTTGTGGTTATGTCTGAACACTGAGACAAATGCTCAATAGGGCTGTATGGCCAAGACAGAGTTTTCTCAATAGTAACCCAATCTAATTGAGTATTATTGTTCCAATGTTTGGCCAATTTGGCCATTTCAAAAGATACCTGATAGAGCCGAGGGTCTGGTAGTCCCAACCCTCCCTTATCCCGAGAAGCACATAATTTGTTAAGCTTTATCCTGGGCCTTTTCCCGTTCCATAGGAAACGTTTAACCATTATATCATATTGATTGAAAATCAACTGTGGTGTTGTAAGAGGTAGCATCATAAGCACGTAATTAAGTTGGGGCGAGACCACCATTTTGATAATATTCACTTTCCCCCATAGAGTTAACTGGATTTTCCCCCATTTCTCCAGGTTATTTCTTATGTTTTGTAGAAGTGGTGCCAAATTTAACATAGGAATCTCATCTAAATCCCTGCTTATCTTGATACCTAGATATTTTATCCCTTTTGGGATCCATCTGAAGCCAAATTTAGTTAGTACATTTGCATTACATATTCCGGATATAGGCATAGCTTCAGATTTTGTCCAGTTAATCTTATATCCAGACACTTTAGAATAGGATTGAACTGTCTCCATTAAATGAGGTAAAGACTTATCTGGATCTTTTACTAAGGCCAAAATGTCATCAGCATACAAAAACAGTTTGTGTTCTTTGTCACCTCCCTTTATGCCTGGAATATTTATATTAGCCCTAATAGCGATGGCCAATGGTTCCAATGTGATGTTGAACAGTAATGGCGACAGCGGACATCCCTGTCGTGTCCCCCTGGTAAGATCAAAAAGTGGGGAGACTTTACCGTTGGTAATCACGCATGCCTTAGGTGTTTTATACAATGTTTGGACCCACTTTATGAAACATGGCCCGAACCCAAAATTTGACAACGTTGTAAGTAAAAATTCCCAATGAACCCGATCGAACGCCTTTTCTGCATCGAGTGAAAGGGCAACAGTTGGTTCGGGTTCTTCACTGTTCAGCCAAATTAAGTGTAGTAACCTTCTCATGTGGTCTGTTGATGACCTATTCATCATAAATCCAACTTGATCAGGGTTTATAATATTCGATAACACCTTCTCTAGCCGTAACGCCAGAATTTTACTTAAGATCTTACAATCTACATTAATCAGGCTAATTGGTCGATAATTTGAAGGTTCAGTGGAATCTCTATCTTTCTTAGGAATCACAGATATTAGAGCATTGTTAAAAGAAGGGGGAAGAGATCCCCTAGTATATGCCTCATTATATACTTCTGTTAGGATGGGTGTAAGTAAATCTATATACTGTTTATAATATTCAATAGGGAGCCCATCTAATCCTGCTGATTTACCATTCCGCATAATAGATACAGCTTTTCTGACTTCAAGTTCTGTTATTGGACCTTCTAACAAACTCACCTCCTCTGAGGACAGTTTAGGTAGTTTGAGATTGGAGAAAAAACTTAGCAATTCTTCTTTTTTAGGATTAATATCGGCAGTGTACAATTCCTTATAAAACTGCTGTAATACATCATTTATTTCCTTTGTTGAGGTAACTACTGTATTTCCTTTCTTAATAGCTGCTATTAAATTACATGTATTCTTCTGCTTCAACTGTCTGGCTAGCAGTTTACCAGTTTTCTCCCCATCTTCATAGAAAGTAGCTCCCAGTCTGAACAAGGCGTATTCTACCTTTTTATTATACATTTCCTGAAGTTCAAATTTAAATTTACAAATATCTTGATATAATTGATTTGAAAAGCATTTGGATAATTCTTTTTCATAATTCTTAATTTTGTTATCTAATTCCTGTATTCTGTCCAGGCCCTCCTTTTTCCGTTTAGATGCATAGCCTATTATCTTTTCTCTTACGTATACTTTAGATGCCTCCCATTCAGTTGATCTTCTATCAGTACTACCAGTATTAATTTCAAAAAAAGACTGTAAATCTTCTTTTAACGATAAACTAAAGGCCTCATGAGATAGAAGTGAAGTGTTTAATCTCCATCTGCCTTTTCTCTCTTTGTCACAGTTAATATCAATGCCTAACTTCACAGCAGCATGATCTGATAAAGCGATAGAGTTTATTTTGCAGTGTGTAACATGCTTTGTCAAGGTATTCGAGATCAGAAACATATCAATTCTGTAGTGTGATTTATGACAATGTGAATAAAAGGTGTATTCCCTCTCGCGCGGATTCACAAGACGCCAAATATCCACTAACCCATTATCTTCACTGAGCATATGAATTGCTGCTCTGTCCTTAGGATGTGGTTGGTTACTAAATTTACTTTTGTCTAGAAAAGCATCCCAAACTTGGTTAAAATCTCCGGCCAGAATTATTTGACCTTCCATTTCCCCTAAAGTCTTGTTTACTTCATAGAAAAAACTAGGATCCCCTATATTTGGTGCGTAGATGTTACACAACATCACTTTGATACCGTTTATCTGGGCCTGTACACAGACCATTCTCCCCTCACAGTCTTTAACCTCACCAGTCAGAATAAAATTTAGTTTCTTGTTCACTAGTATAACAACGCCATTCCGCTTGCTGGAAAAGGAACTATGAAATACCTGTCCGACCCACCCATATTTAAATTTTAGAGCCTCTTCCCCTTTAAAATGTGTTTCCTGGATAAATGCGATATCCACTTTATTATGTTTCAAATAAGTCATAACTTTGCCTCTTTTTATAGGATTCCCACAGCCTTTTATATTCCAAGACATGCATGTTATATAGTTCCCCACCATAGTGCACTATGTAATATCAAGGGGGGGGGGGAGAGACAAGAAAAAGAAAAGGGAGTACCAAAGCCACTGTTGTGTATATAACGTTAGACCTGTATGTACATTGCAACCTAGCAAGTATAATAACATATTTTTAATAGAAAACTTTGTCATGACCGAACCTTTTTTCATAAATTTACAAAAAACAAAACAAACACAATTAAGTAACATAAAATGCTCCCTTAAAACGCAAACTGGGAGCTCTGACCGATCTCTGGTCTTTAAACCAAAACAAAAAAACAAAAAAGCAAAAACCGTTGCAAAAATAACACGCAACAACAGAAAATAACTCCTACTGGTCCGCGGGGCACCCCTCATGCAGCCGGTTGTCGCTGTCCAGCTGCACGCCGCTCGGGCAGCACATCATCTAAAGCTCAGAACCCACTCGCGATTAACTTCCACTCATGGTTGACTTTTTTATGTTCCTCACCGTCCGTACGCATTACTGTCTAAAAAGGGCATACCTGTTTATGTCTCATTATTGCACAATGTGCTGATGAAACGCTCCGCTTCCTCGGTGCTGGTAAAACTACGGTTTCTACCTTTCCAAGTAAATCTCAGGATAGCGGGAAAAGCAAGCGTGTACCTCACATTTAGCTGTTGGAGCGCTTTCTTGGCAGGTAAAAATATCTTTCTTTTTTCAGCCAGCTCTCTCGTCATGTCGGGAAAAACAGATAGTTTAGCATCTTCCCATTCAATTCCACGGCGCTCCCGCGCTGACTGTCTCAGAAACCTGATCAGCACCGGTCTCGGCGGTTGATCCTCACTCGGCATGGGGGCCAATATACGATGAGCCCTCTCAATTTCGAATTCCCCCTCCATGTCGATCCCCAGGCCTTCACTCAAAACTTTCTTCACACATCTCTCCAGGGTGCCGTTCGTCCCGTACTTCTCTTTCAGCCCCACAAGCCTTACATTGTTCCGCTTACTATGGTTCTCAAGCATTTGAACACGATCCCACAACACTTTTATCTTCTTTTCTTTAGCATCTTTATCTGTCACCAGTCCCCCTGTCACGTCCTCCAGTTGTGAAATACGGCCCTCCGCCTCATCCATCCTGACTTGCAGCCCGTTCACCGTATCTTTTAACTCGGTCATTGTCTCTTTGATAGCGATTGTGTCCGCTGCAACTACCTGAAGGGTCTTACTCATTTTGGTAACTTCAGCGAAAACTTTCTCCAGGCTCACTTTCGCGTCAGTCTGTTTTTCGGGCGGGCTCAGATCTGCTTTGGCCTCCATCGGAGGTGGAGTACGCCTGGTCGCCATGCGGTTTGCTTCCTTGAAATATTTGGATGTCGTCGTCATCGTAATACCGACGGAAATGTGATTAAAATCCTAGAATCCGGATCATGGACGTTTTCAAAGTATTTTTCAACAAGATGTCAACTATTTCTTCATAAATTATATATTAATTGGCGAGTGGATAAGAGCTTATCTAGAGAGCCGCCATCTTGCTTGAGGTACTCACGTGACTCTGAAATGTACATTTTTCTGTATAATACATTTTTAAAAAAAATCCTCAGCATTAATTAATGCAAAACTAACAGTTAATACACTCACAGTTTAGACTCTGGTGATGATCAGTGAATCAGGACACTCCATGAGGATTGAATCACCAGTACTAAAAGACCCAATTCATCTGATCAGAATTTCTCTTGTGTTTTTTGCTATGACAAATGTGTCTTGAAAACGTTAAAGCAGCCAGAGAAAGAGCCCATCTAAAGAAAACGCTCACCTCCCTAACGGTGACTTCAAACTTTATTATTTTCTATAAAACATCCATGAAGAAGGCGAGGTTCTCGTGACCATGCGCAACTTTGCCTAAAAGTTCTCTAAAAGTGATGAAAATTCTGAAATTTTACAGACCATTTGGGACATAAAACGTCCTCTTTTGGTAATGAAAGTGCTGCAGTTCAAGGTTCCTTATGACTTTAGGGGGACGTTTCAATTTGGTTAATTTTATGGTCATATAAGAATGTTACAATGAGTATATTTGGGACATTAACTGAACGTTGCCACATGGTCCTCTATTGGTCATTGAATAACGTTAATAAAGATATGAGTTTAGAAGGATGTTCTATTTTGGTTATTTTATGGTCGCGCGAGAACGTTACATTTGGGACATTTGGGAAGTTATCAGAACGTCCTATAGTAATAGTCCCCTAAACATTCCCAGAACTCCCTGAATGTTCCCTGAAGGTCCACCAAATAACATTCCCCAAACCTTAAAAGAACTCCACATCGTGACCATCTCTGAACGTTCTGTGAACGTTACTAGACAACGTCCTTGATACCAGTGGACGTTCTGAGAATGTTCTGGAAATGTAAAATTTCTAGCGGGGTAACCTGTCGCCTAGTAACGTTCCCAGAACGTTCAGAGATGGTCACGATGTGGAGTTCTTTTAAGGGTTGGGGAACGTTATTTGGTGGACCTTCAGGGAACATTCAGGATGTTATGGGAATGTTTAGGGGACTATTACTATAGGACGTTCTGATAACTTCCCAAATGTCCATTCTTGCATGACCATAAAATAACCAAAATAGAACATCCTCCTAAACTCATATCGGGAACGTTATTAAATGACCAATAGAGTACCACGTGGGAATGTTCTGTTAATGTCCCAAATGTCCCCTTGGTAACATAATTTTTTGACCATAAAATAACCAAAATGGAACATCCCCCTAAAGTTATATAAGGAACCTTAAACTGCAGCACTTTCATTACCAAAAGAGGATGTTCTAGGAACGTCCCGAATGTTCTGTAAAGGTTTGAAATTTTTGTCACCTTTTGAGAACTTTTAGGGAATGTTGCACAAGGTCCTGAGAACGTCGCCTTCTACGTGGGTAACAATCTTGTCAGGGATATTTACAACAAAAAATGTATGTATGCCATAATAAAGACTAATTACTTTGACTCCAAATTCTAATTACTTGTAATTTTAAATTCTTAAACTTTGCAACTAGTTTTTCCCTATTTGTCAGCAAGTATTTTTTACTCATTTAGAATTCAACAAAATGTATTATGCTCACTTATTTATATATATATATATATATATATATATATATATATATACATATATATATTATATTTCAATTTTTACATAAATATAACTGTTACATTCATACATATTTAATGTGCTTTCTATATACAGTATGTAAAATCACTTGTAAATTTATATTAATGTAGACATTAAACAGATTTACACACAAACATATATATGTATGTGTGTGTGTGTGTGTATATATATTTTGTGTGTGTGTGTGTATATACATAAAGTACACACACTGAATATACATACATGTGTGTGTCAGAAACTCTTTATAATGCTTTATACTGTATAGATTGTTTCAGCAGACAAACTGAAAACTGGCAAGCAGCTCTAACATGCCAACAATGTTGTGTTTTCAGAACAAGAGATAAGAACACTTTCCAAGGACAATCCTGGCATATATCCTGTCTCAGTGCTCAGATATATTCAGAATGATCACAGACATTTCCAGTGACCGAAGATCCCACAGAAGAACGAGACATGGGTCGATATAAAAAAGGTAAAAAACTCAAAAGATCAGGTCTATGGGAAGAGGCAGGAGGGACCGATTCTATAATAGAAAAGCTGCAGAAAGCTGATATTTTGAATAGAAACACTGAATATTCCTCAGATATATGGTCAGAGCTTGCATTAAGTTTTTTAGTGAGGACTCACTAAAAAAACGTCGTTGGTGTTGGACTATGTGGACCAAAAACCGCAATGGCCTGAGAGAAAGGCTAGCTACAGCAGCAGCAGCGAGACAAGAAACGCAGCCAAGAGTTAAAGGTCAACTTTTTTTTCTTATTTACAGTGGGCTTAGTAGTTATTTATTTAAATATTTCTTCTTATTTGTTTAAGATTATAAAAGTATTAATTGTAAGGGAAACTAAAATAATTAGTTTGATCAATAGCTAAACAAAAAATAGTTCACCCCGAAATGAAAATTCTGTCATCATTTACTCACCCTCAGGTTGTTCCAAACCTGTATAAATTTCTTTGTTCTGTTTAACACAATGGAAGATATTTTGAAGAATGTGTGAAACTGAACACTTCTGGGGCAACATTGACTTCCATAGTTTTTTTTTTTTTTTCTTACTATGGAAGTCAATGGTGTCCTAAAGCAGCCTGGTTACAAACTGTTTTTAAAATTTCTTCCTTTGTGTTTAGCAGAACAAAGAAATTTATACAGGTTTGGAACAACTTGGGAGTGAGTAAATGATGACAGTATTTTCATTTTGGGGTCAACTATCCCTTAAATCTGATTGAGCTTCAGGCACCACAAAAGACAGGCATGACCAACCAACTAGACAGGAGGAGGAGCTCATTTTTATATTTTATATGCAGATTTATGTTCATGGTAGCATCATCAACTTGCACTTATTATAATCTTAATAATATAAAGTGATAATATTCAAAGATAATTTGAAGATCTTTCAGAGCTGTAGAACACAGAATTTTTGTGAAACTGTCACAAAATTAGTGATGTCTATAACAACGGACATTAGGTATTCATAAAAAATAATTATTAAATAGTTTTTCTAATTTTATGTATTCTATGTTGTGATCATAAACTGTCATTCAGTTTTTGTTAGTTTTAGTGATAAACAGAAACAGCGAATGTGAAATGAGTGCATGCACACACACACACACACACACACACACACACACAGACAGGCGCACCTATCTTAGTGGGGTCTCTCCATAGGCGTAATGGTTTTTATACTGTACAAACCGTACTTCCTATCCCCCTACCCTACCCCTATCCCTAAACCTAACCATCACAGGAAACATTCTGCATTTTTACATTTTCAAAAAAACATCTTTTAGTATGTTTATTAATCCATTTCCCTCGTGGGGACCGCTGGCTGGACCCCACAATGTAGGTGATCTCAGGTTTTTATTACATTGTGGGGCCATTTGGTCCCCACGATGTAATATAAACAAGAACACACACACACACCTACACACACACACACACACACACACACACACAAGCTAGCTTTTAAACTACTAAACTAAAAGTTGAACTATTTCAAACTGAAAAGCTTCAAACTTTTAAAACTACTCCAAACGTTCTGGCTAAGCATTTTCAAGCCAACTTAATGTTTATCTTGACAAACTTTTTTATCTAGTTATTATTATTATCAATGATGAAAACTAGTGTGTTCAACTTGTTTTCTGGATTTTTTGATGAATAGAAAGTTCAAAACAACAATTTATAACACAATAAATAGCACTTTACTATATATTCATATAGAAAACAGCTGTTTTATATTGGAATCATATTTCACTATTGTACTGTATGTTTTGTATTTTTAATCAAATATATGCAGCCTTGGTGACCGTAAAAAACTTGAAAATGTAAAGGGCAAAAATGACATAATTTTCAGTCATCTAAATATGTTGGAAGATTTATTAATTGATGAAATTGATATACCACAGATGCGGAAACCTCACAGCCTGTATACCAAGAGCCCACAGAGTTCGATTCGACACTTCAAACAACACCAACCGACTCCTGGATGGGAGCATGACTGAATGTCTCAGTAAAAAAGTGTTGAAGGTAATACGCTGGGAAATAAGAAAGCAGGAATACATTAACACCATGCAGGAAATATCCTTAATGCAGACAATATTTAAGGACATTGACGAAAGATACTTCAAAATACCAGGCTACATACAGCATTTCGGTATGAATTCGTTCAATGTTCATTTGTATACTGAGATGGGCATCAGCATTCTTGTGCATCATTTGCAAAGTAGGTCTCCTGTTTGCCAATCAATGTACACCCAAATAAAAATTCACCAGGTCGAGACTGATTACAGCTGGGCTTTAATACAAAGTGTGATGACTGCTTTCAACAACGAGCACATCAGCGCTTACCTCAACAGAGCATATGACTTCTGCATGAACAAAAAATCGGTGGATGAAATGAAGTCATGTACTGTCCTGCACATTTGCTCTGCACACATTTTGAAAGCTGTAAGACAGGCAATCTGTAGGCAAACAGATGACAAAGGACTGAGAGACTTTGCCACATATGCTTTCGCAAGACTCCAAAATGCCAGCAACATGACTGAATCAAGAAAGGTGTTCCATGCATTATGTGCCTTGCTCACAACTCAACAAAACACAGACCTCGTCAAAGAAAGTCTGCGTATTTTGGAGAGTGTAATTTCAAGATCCAAAGAGGAGCCACTGGAAGAAATTACCCAATGTGAAGACTGGGAAATGTGTGAAAGTGAAGACAGAACACATGCAACGACCATCAGTGGCAAATCACCATTCTATGCCTTTTTTCAGCAGATTATGGAAGAGGTGAAGGAAGAAATGGTTGATGATGACACAGGGTTGGCAACAGAAGACAACCCATACTTTTGTCCAGGCATCCTCACAGTCCTCTTTGATACGTACCTTGCCATCTTTCCTCTTTGGAGTGGCTTGCTGTTGGGAGACCTGACTAGGTATGAATGTCATGAACAGGACATGGTGACAACAAACACTCTAAAAACTCCTGGGTTATTTCTTTAACCCATTTTCTGGGTTATTTGTGTTGGGTTAAAATTATGGGTTATTTTTTCAGAGAGTAACCATTTTCTGGGTTCTAGGGCTAATATTTTGACCCAATTCCTGGGTTGTTTAGGTTTCTGGGTTATTTTTCAAAGAGTAACCCATGTTCTGGGTTAACGCCCCTTCCCCCCACCCCCCGCTGTTGTTCTGGAATTTTCTCACAACAGTCGTTTGAAACAACCGTCACTTGAACTTGAACGCACTCGATCCGTTTTGGCCTGGGCTTCTTCGGTGCAACTTCGTCGCGTATTCAAGGTAAGCAAGTATTTTCAGTGTCAATGTAACGTAAACTTTTCTGTGTCCATGTCCCCGTTGCTAGTTTAGCACCATTTGTTGAAAAAATGACCATGGCTTACCGTGGTAATTCTGTGGTTAGCATGTAACTTAGCCACCTGCGGATATCGCGACAACATCTAACTAGTTTAAAGTCCGTGTAAAGTCAAAATAAATATGTGTTTTGAGTTTGTCAGACTAAATAAGAAAGTGTTATTAATGATTAAAAATAACGATAAGTTCATGAAATTAGGTGTCAAAATGGTTGAAATGCTTTTTACACATCGTTGAGAAACGTATGACCTATTTAATGTGTTTAGAAGAAAATGAAAACTGTGCTGTACTTATCTCATTGTTATAATACTGGTAATAATACGATAGGTACAGTGTAGCTAGTGGCGACTTCATGCCGCGCTAAGGGGGTCGACGAGAAGCGCCGCGCCGCATCTAGGACAACTCGAGGTATCGTGTACTTTCTCAGTTTATGGCCAGCAATATTGTTATGTTTTAGGACATTGTGGAATTAAGATAATGTTAGTACTATGTTATGATTGTACTGTATAATTAAATACAGCCGTTGCTGAGTCTGCAGTCTGAACACTTTACCTCAGAGCGTCTGTTAACTGAATGAATTGAGAATATCACCTGAAAATCCAATAACATCAGCAATTTTTATTCATGCAGCTGATTTCTGTAAATTAATGTAAAACTAACTTTATATTGCAGCACATGGTGAAGTCAGTATATACATTAACGACGATTTGAGACAAATAAGTGTAAATTTAATATAAATCTATGTACATAGCGCGCTGTGGCGCTGCAAAATTTTGAACAAGGTCCTGAACCGTTGCTGGGCGCCGCGGACAGACGCCGAATGGGGCCGCCGGTGTGTGTACACTCATAGAGAATAATGTGTTTGAATTTTAAATACGCTTCTCGTCCGGTGTGCGACCCCCTTTAGCCGTGGCTAGAGCGACGAGGCTACACAATAGTTATGTTAACCAGCTGCGCTGTGCTTATCATATTATACAGTGCTCTACGGGCTTAAGTAGTGAGAGTTAAAGAAGCGTGTCAAGTCTTCAAATTGTTGCTAACCTCTATTGTTTTCTCCAGGTCATTTTAAATGGACAGCTTTGTCGCTGATAAGCTAACTGAGTGGCGGATGTCTGAGCTGATAGAGAATTTTAGAGGTGAGTGTTTTACTCTTTTAAGGGATAGTTCACCCAAAAATGAAAATTTGATGTTTATCTGCTTACCCCCAGAGCATCCAAGATGTAGGTGACTTTGTTTCTTCAGTCGAACACAAATGATGATTTTTAACTCCAACCGTTGCCGTCTGTCAGTCTTATAATGCGAGTGAATGGTAACACAATTTATAAGAGTCAAAAAATATGCTTAGACAAATCCAAACTGAACCCTGCGGCACGTGACGACACATTGATGTCCTAAGACACGAAACAATCGGTTTGTGCGAGAAACCTAAGCGATTGCTGAACGCAGTTGGACATAGTGGTGTTTTAGAGGTAAAAAATGATATAAATAATTTTCGGTTTCTTGCACAAACCAATCGTTTTGTGTCTTAGGACATCAATGTGTCGTCACGATCCGCAGGGTTTAATTTGGACTTGTCTAAGCATATTTTTTGACTCTTATAAATTGTGTTACCAATCATTCGCATTATAAGACTGACAGACGGCAACGGTTGGAGTTAAAAATCATCATTTGTGTTCGACTGAAGAAACAAAGTCACCTACATCTTGGATGCTCTGGGGGTAAGCAGATAAACATCAAATTTTCATTTTTGGGTGAACTATCCCTTTAACTGCCCTCATATCATCTCTCTATACCTAAATATTTTTCTTTAATATGGCTTAAATGTGTCAGTGCAAGATTTTGTGACAGTCACAACTTCTTCGACAGTGGGGAATGCATCTCTATAATAACCCTTATAGTTAAAAGATACTTGTGCCTTGTCTTTAAGCTGTTATGCATAATAATGGGCCAGATATTCACCTTTGCATTAATGTCATTATTACACTTGTTAATGAAAGAAAAGATGGACAGTATAGACTGTCATTCACACAAAATGGGTAATGCTGCAAAAGAACCACATTAGTTAACTAGCAAATTGGGCCATGTTTTTTTTTTTTTTTTTTTTTTTTTAAACAACAAAAAAAAACCAGCATTCCCTTAAAAGTGATTATTTGTTAGCTTGATAATCAAAGAGTGTCTGGTGAGTGGTTCACAATTGTCTCGACTTATTAACAATACTCATGTTGTCTTGTTTTCTGTCTTTCAGGTGAAGACAGAGATGAGGAGGCATTTCTTCTCTTAGATGAGGACACTATCAAAAATCTTGTCCCTCAGGTTCAATCCAGTTATTGAATGTTGTCAAATGTTTGAGAGAGAATGAGTTGTTTATTTTTCTATTTTTTCTAATGTTATTACAGTGTGACCTAAGATAAATAGGTCCAAGTGTGTAGAGTTTATGTAGAGTTTAATTTAATTTAATGCAATAAAAATGTAAAAGTGCTTGAAGTGTGTAAGTGCCTGAAGTTTTATTTTCCGAAATGAGGCATACTGGCATAGTAACCCAAGTTAGGTTATTTTTGACCTTTGACCTTTGGTTAAAAAGGGACCTACTAATTTCTGGGTTATTTCAACCCAGATATTGGGGTTGTTCTTTTGACCCAGAAGTTGGGTTATATTAACTACAATTTTGGGTTATTTTAACCCAAAATATGGGTCAGGTATTTAACCCAGAATTTGGGTCAAAAAGAATAACCCATTTTTCTGGGTTGAAATAACCCAGAAATTAGTTGGTCCCTTTTTAACCCAGGATTTGGGTCAAAAATAACCCATTATGGGTTATTTTTGACCCAGGAGTTTTTAGTGTGAAGGAACTACCAAAAACAAGAGATACCAACTGTCACACTGAAAGGTGGTTTGGAATTGTCAAACATTCCATAATGCATAACGGAAAAAAAGTCAACCCAGGGGTCTTCATAAGAAAAATGCGCAAATCTCTTCAAGCGAGGTATAGAGAGCATATGATCAAGCATGAACTTCCTCAAAAGCTTTTGCGCCAACCTGAGGCACCTTTGAACCTTGATCAGTCTCAAGAAACTTGGAAGAAGAAGGAAGAATGTTTCCCATCCACCAAATCCAAATTCTTTTCTGTTCCACAAAAAATACCTGCTCGCCCAAAAAAGATTATCAAGATGGACGTGGAAGTGGAAACCTTAAGTTCTGATGCATGTCAGCTTCCTGCAGAGGTACTCCATGTAGATGAAGAGGTAATGAAGTAATTAGTACAAAACTTTAAACTATAAATTGCATATATGAAGGTACACTATTATTTGCTCTTCGTATCATTACAGATCCACAGGCTATGGAAGAAGGAGGCACATACAGAGCTGCTTGTAGCCGTCGTGAGGTCTCCTAGCCAGAATCTCGAGTTCCTTTTACATCACAAGGAATTCAATGCACTGAGGCCACATGAATGGTTATTTGGAGAGGTACACATTACAGAACAAAAATCTAAATGCATAACTGTACAATTATATTTGTATGTAACAGTATGATAAGTAAATGCTGTCCTCAATGCATGTCATTCAAGTAATTTGATTCAAATTGAAATGCTTTATAATTTTTTAGAATATTGAGTGCTATTTCAGAGCTCTACTTAATAAGAAGGATGCAAATCTCTACCAGCTAAGCCATTTCACCACAGGTGTCATTTTAAATGGCACAAGAGAGCAGATGGAACAGCAAGGATTGCGAAAAGTGAGAGCAGCTACTTATGATATTTAATTTTCACATGTACACTGCACAGACATGATCTTTACATGTTTGATAAACAGGTCAACTTTGAGCAATATGATGGGGTCATCACTTTTGCAAATATCACCCAAAATCACTGGAGGTTTGTGGTAAGTATTAGAGTGCTAATTTCAATGATAAGATATATCATATGCCCATATAGACAGATTTTTTTCAGTGACATTTATTTGCTAATTTATTTCTTTTTATCCAATTTAGTTTCTACATGCTCAGACTGACAACCTTTTCGTGCTTGACTCTCTAAGTGGTACAAATGAAATGCAAGAATCCGAAAAGGCATGCCAAAAATTCGGGTATGATAGTCTGTTTTAAAAAAAAGTTATTTAGCATGTGTAGATCCAAAACAGTAATAATGGTAACTAAGACCACCATAATCACACACTGCATTTTTCCAAAAAAGAGAATTTTTTCAAATGAGAAGAAATCTGCATGGAAGAGAACACTGGGTGGACAAGAAGTGGAAACCTGCCACAATCCAACATTCTTTTCAGGAGGAGGGCTGCAGCTGTGCTGTCTTTGTGATGCTGGTAAATTGAGGGAGGGTTTACATAAACACTGTCCTCACCTTTTCCCATATGAGACTTCTCTATTAATTTTCCCTGCTTTCCTTCTAGATGGCGAAACAGGTGGTGGAAGAGTTCCCAAAAATTCCTGACATCATTAATATAACACCCAGCAAGGAGATGATGTGCCACTACAGGGAAAATGTGGCCAAAGATATTTTGCTGGCATCAGGTATAAAGTACTTTGAAAGAACAGCTGATTTCCATGTTAGAGACATACAGATTAATTATAATCCTGTCTACATTCAAATCATTGCAGTGTCAACAGAGAAGTACTGCTCTGTGTGTGGACGAAAAGAAATACCCCCAAAAGAGGAGCAATACTCTAAGTGTGAACACAAAGAAATTCATCACAAAGACGATCAATGCTCAAAGTGTGGATACAGACAAAGAGAACCAGTAGAGGTGCTCTGCAACTGGGTATTGATTATGCCATTTCTGCCTGTTGACTCTTCGTGTTAAGTGAACTCATGTGTTTTCACAACTACATTTAATAATTACAACACTTTGGAAAAAAATCTAACAGCATGTCCTATTTTCTTTCCAGATTCACTGTGCTATTTGTCTGAGATGGTATCATGTGCAGTGTCTCAACATTAAAGTGCCACCAGAACAACAATCATGGATGTGCGATTTGTGTTCATAAGCTATTCAGGTAGAGGAGCTTATGCTGAAAGTGTTCTTACATTGTAAGAAAAAAAGTATTGCCTATTTGATATGTTATGTAAATACTTTACACTTGTATTCGGTATGTTTCATATTGTTGTGTTGCTTATTGTCCTCTGCTGGTCTTTTATGTGAATGATTTTTGGGGAAAGAAATACTTGCATTTGGGAGGTCGAAATATTTGTGATATTGGATAATTTCATAGTTGACTTATTGTTATCTACAAAAACATTTTGATATGTTATGTAAATACTTTACACTTTTTTAGTATTTGGTATATGTTTCATATTGTTGAGTTGCTTGTTGTCCTCTGCTGGTCTTTTATGTGAATGATTTTTGGGGGAAGAAATACTTGCATTTGGGAGGTCAAAATATTTGTGATATTAGTTCATTTCATAGTTGACTTTTTATTATCTACAAAAACATTTAAAACACCTAATTTTCTTTCTTTTTTTCATAATTAGGATGCAAGTGAAGTGATATGAACAATCTAAGGGTTTTCAATAACAACCTCTTTTACTTTAAGAAAGTGTTGTGGTTTATACTCTATGTGAAAAATCATTGTCAAAGATCTTTGATTCCAGAAGTTTTATTACTTTATTGTACAACCAACGAGACAGCTTCTTCAGGAGACCACTCCAGATTTCTGCTGTCATCTCACTATATAGGCAAAAGTCCTTCGCCATACATCTTATCAGGGGCGATTCTAGGATTTTGATTTTAGGGGGGCTCAGCCCCCAATAGGGTATGATTAAAAAAATATTATTTGACTGACTGTTGCTCATTTGCAGACCTACTCCCGCACGACAAGGAAAAATGTCGTATATCCATCTACAATGAAATATAAATTATTTTAGTTTTTTAGCTTTTTAGCCTTTATAATCAACAATACGGTTGGATATTCATAAAGTCACCCCATGAAAATTGATGTCATTTTAAGTATTTTAACTAACCAGCTAATATTCATTAAGAATATAGACAAACCATGTATTAATGTAATTGTCTATTGGCAATATGATTAATCTGTTCTATATTTATTTCTATTTATTAAAAATAACAACATGAATTATCAATTTGCCACTTCTATAAATCAAGTACAAATCTAGTATAAATAGTATAAATCAAGAAAATCAAAAATCCCTTTACTCTACGCTTTCTCTAATTTATGTATCATGACACTCCTCCTGATTCATTACTTAATACAAAACTATATTTAATAATACAAAACAAAATAACTCCACATTCTCTCTCTGGGCCATCTAGTGCTTTCAGACAATGATGTGTGTCATTTCTGTGCATGGCTGCATAATGTAATGTCAAAATACATTATAATATGTCTGTAATTGTAAAAAGTATATTAAAATAAATCATGATCGTTTTCTGAATCTAAAGTATGTTTTCATGGGTGTTAATCACTTCATTTTTGTAGGAATAAAAAACAACTATCACACAAGGGCTGAAGGTGAACGCAGCGAAACGTATTGGTATTGGATGAGAAACCGAGCCGTCCCGTGTGCTCCCAATGCTCCAGTAACATTACATTATGTAAACTGCAATGCATTTATGACAAAGAACTGCACCGATGCAGATGTAATATCATAGCATTAGCAATCTATCAATAAATGCACGCACACACGACACACACCTTGTGCTCTCTGATGTTCGCTCTGCTCGGCCTCGGCGCCCCTGCAGATTGAAAAATGCGCTAAATCCAAGCAGACTCAGATAAGGGGAGGAGCCGAAACTTGACGCAGCTTGCCGCCGTTTCAAATGAGTTTTTTTAAAGGGCACTGAAGCGATCAAAAGTTTATTAATCAAATATTTTTTTAGGGGGGCTGGGCAGAAGTTTAGGGGGGCTGAAGCCCCCCTAAAAAGGGCCTAGTGACGCCCCTGCATCTTATAGATATTCTGAGAAATTTACCATTTACCATGTGACACATATTCTTCAGCTTGAAATACATTTTTCCATACATGTAAACACATTCCTTAAGCTTCAAATTTCTCATGAATACAGCATACTTTTTTACTAGCAAGCACACACCCTCCTGCTCTTTATGTTCATGTATGATTATATTTGTGGAGTGAGACATGCTATATTATGCTGTATTATAGTCAATTTTACTATAATAAAATCTTCTTCAAAACCAAGTGTTTTATTTTCTTATTATTTTGAACATTATTTTGTTTGTTTTTATTATACATTTCATAATCATTTATAATCATAAGTCATTTATGTAGTTGTCATTGATTTATCATTATTATTATTTGATTAACATCATTGATCCATTTTATAATGTAATCATTTTACATTTTACTATTTTACTAATTATTATTCTACATTTATGTAATATTATGTATTTGTATTTTATTTTACTTATTATTTACTTTCTATTGCTGTTAAAAGTTATGATTGTGTGGTCTAAAGCAATGTTTGTCTTCACTGGTAGGAGAAACAGAATGTCTCCATATCAATCAATGAGAAAGACATTAATTTGTAAACATCTCTTATTATTATTTGCAAGAGTTCATAATTTGGATCTCTGCTGCTCTAAACATACCATCAGTAAAGTCTGAACAGCATTAACTTGCTAGTAGGGCTGTGAATCTTTGGGTAGACAGCGATTCAATTTGATTCACGATTCATAGGTGTTCAAGAACGATTTTTGCAAATTCAGAACAATTCGATATGAGACGATTCACATTAAAATTTGATGCGATTCGATTAATTCAATTCGATTCTGCATTTTAAATTGCATTCATAGGATTATTGAAATGTTTCCCTCAATGTGTCTTAGTCAGAGTAAGAATTGCACAGTGGCCTTCAGGGGGTCAGAGATTAAGGGCAAAAAGCAAACAAACAAACAACAACAACAACAAAAAACTTTTGTCCATTGTTAATGTTAGTTCATGTTAGTTGTTAAAGGTGATACAGAGGATCTTTTCGTCACCTGAGAAACCAAAGACTGTTAGTGAGTTTTTTAAATGAGCGCATGCATAAGAACAATCCCCCTCCTTCATGGCTCATATCGAGGGAAAGCCTCCCAAAACTCGTGCACGAGTATTGGAACACGAGTGTTTACCACCGGCATTCGCTGTGTCGTGTTAGTGGATTCATTATGTCGGACTCACCGCAGGTAACTCGTAATCTGCAGTTGTTATTCCTGTCTCTGGACAAAAACTTTGCATGCGGCGCCTGTAGAGTGTGGAAAGTTACTGGAGCGCGCAGCCGCGCTCGTCTCTCACACGGAACGTCATGGCAGTGATTGACAAGCCAGAGGGCCAATCGTTTACACGATCATCACGTAAACGGCTGGCTGATGTTTTTAAGGCTTCGTGCACAGATGATGTATATTAATATTATTCCTTTCAGTGCACCTAATAAATAGTCTTTTATCAGTTAGTAAAGACAGTTTCAAGTAATATTGCAAAAATGTATAAAACAAAACATCCTCTTTAGCACCTTTAATGATGCAACATAACTTTATTTTAATAGCCTATACAAATTGGCATTTGTGGAAATTTACATAAGCCAAAACTTTAAAGGGCTTTAAAAGTGTTGTTAGGCCTAGTTCATATATAGTTAACTAGTGGAGGATAGTGTTAAAGGCTACACAACCTTATTAATAGGGGTGTAAGAAAATATCAATATACGTGAATAGCCTACCGCGATATTATGTTTGGCGATGATACTGTATCGATTCTCAAAAACACTGTATCGATATTTTTTTAAAGCATACCTGTCAACACTCCCGTTTGTCCCGGGAGTCTCCCGTATTTCACACCCATCTCCCGCCCCCCCCTCCCGTTTTGTTATTTCTCCCGGGAAACTCCCGTAATTTGTATGGCCCTACCTCGTTATATGAATAATCACATCAATACATTATTCCAAGGTTGTCCAGTTACCAGATCCTGAATGAAACGCATCCTACTCACACAATAGATATCATACAATTTTGAATCCATTTGTGACCTCAACCTGGCAACCTACAACTCAGTTGCGCTGTTGATATCTGCGCAGGTAGACGGGGGAATTTGAATCAAGCGTCACTATTAAAAATGGCATTAGAAAGCTCAGGTGGTGCTACGGCGAAAAAACGAAATATAGCTGCAAATATAATAACAGCTGGACGGAGGAATTTAATTTCTTATCAAGAAGCAGCATCGACAATTCCCACGCTTTTTGCAAAGTACGTCGCACTGATTTCAGTATCGGACACGGTGGGAAAAACGACGTAACGCAGCACAATAAATCACAACGGCACAATCGCGCTGTGGAGGCACAAAGAGGCACACCGGCGATTTCAAACTAAAAATGGCAATGTTGATTGCAAAAAAAAAAAAAAAAAAAACATTCCATTTTCTTTTTGCGACGAATTCAATGCTAGTGTGGCAGGCATGTTCCCGGATTCTGCCATAGCTAGAAAATACCCCTCTGGAAAGACTAAAACAACTCAGCTTCTTAAAGGTAAGTTCATCTGTCTACGTTAATGTTTACTAATAAAACCTATTGTAAAGTGTTACCATATTTATATGCTGTACAGTTTTTTTTTTTGTTTTTTTTTTAATAGCAACATTTTATGTTTCACATTATTTTCAAAATTCACATTAATGAAGATCTACATTTCTCAGTTTTATTCATGGTGAAAACGTGAAACGTGCCATAGTTTCGTGGAAGATTGCTGCCATCTACTGAATGTAGGCCTAATCACTCTTGTTATTTGTGTTTAGGCTGTAATGTGGCTTAGTTGTTATTTTGTATAATTTAACCATCCATATATAAGCCTATAAAAAATAATAATAATAATAAAATAATGAACACAATTACTGTGTGCAATGGGCTGTCAAGGGGCACCATAGAAAATCTTGCCTAGGCTGGCCCTGTCTATTAATGCTAGATTTACAATGTGTTAGCCTTTTGACAGAAACTAAAACAAAACACACACTTTAATACATCATCATCTTATTCTTTTTTTTTTATCTATATCATCGCCATCTTTGACCACTTCTTTTTCTTCTTATTATTATTTGTTAGGTGCCATTGCCCCAGAGCTTGATGATGAGGTCAAAAAAATCTGCCAGACCCAGCCATTTGGATTACTTTGTGATGAATCAAACAACATGCAGACAGAAAAAGAACTGGTTATACTGGCAAGAGTGTATGATGAGAACAGTCTTGAGGTTGTGACCAAATTTATTGACATGCCAGTCTGCAATGTGGGTACAGCAGAAAATATTTATGAGAAGCTGGAAACCTCTTTGAGATGAGTGTATTTACACAATCAAGAATGCACTTAAGGCTCGTTTGAATTCAATGGCATGAATGTTTAAAAAAAATTATTTGTCTGATTATGACAGAAATAGAGGAATCCCATGGGATAACCTGGTGGCCTTCAACTCTGACAACTGCAGCGTGATGAAAGGAAAGCACCATTCAGTCTTCACCAAACTAAGAGCTAGTCAACCTTATGTTCAGGTTGTGGGTTGCATATGCCACCTCGCTCAACTTGTCACAGGCTGTGGCATGAAGGCCATCAAGGCCCCAGTGGAGGATTTACTGGGTGGTGTGTATAGCCACTTCCACAAAAGGTCAGTATAAAAGAAGAAAATTTTGTCAGTCTGTTCTTGGTAAATTTAGGGTATAGTGACTCAGTTTATCCACTATTCATGTAAATCATCTTGTCCTTATTTTTTGTTTCTTGTGTTTCCTGTAGTGCCAAGAGAAGTGAGATGTATAAAGAGTTTGTGAAGTTCACAGACACAGACAAGCTAAATCTTCTTAGATACTGCAGTACACAATGGCTCAGCCTCCACACATGCATAGAAAGAGTGCTCAATCAATGGGCTGCTCTGCAGGCTTACTTTAGTAGTCATGAGGACGAGAGGAGTGCTAAAATCAGGAACCTAGCAGGCTACTTCAATGATCCTGAGATCAAGTTCTATTTTCTGTTTCTGAGTGCCGCTCTTAAGCCATTGGTTGCATTCAACACTGCCTTCCAGGTAGGCAGAATGAATGGTGAAGACCAAGCATTATATATACACATTAAAAAAAATAGGCAATATTTTTTTATAGGCAGAGGGAGTGATGATCCATAAGCTACACAGTGAGATGACAAGACTGGTCAAGAGATACTTGGGCTACATTGTTCCAGCTAGATTAATTGTGGATATTCTAATCAGTGAAGTATCATATGCACACCAACTGGCGAATCAGGATCTCTTCATTGGGGCTGAGGCCAGAGCATTCCTTGAAAATGAAGAACTGTCCTCCATGTTAATGACCAAAATATATCAGTAAGTTGTAACTTCAGTAATAATAATGCCTGCACGCTTCATTTGTCTTTCTTCATGATTCCTTGTTAATATGTGATTCTGTCATAACTGTGCTCTTAGAAGTGCACAGTGGAAGTCATTGGGAAGATGCTGAAGGTCTTTTTTCCTAGACTCACAGCTGCTCTGTGACCTGAAGGTGTTAGACCCAGCCTCTCGCCTGGACATCTCTCCTGAAACAGGTTGACCTTGTTTGTGATTTACCTACCCCCTCAAATTATCTTATTATTGTAAGAATACCAGCTCCGTACATTTAACTGAGTATTTAACCTCACTGATAATGTGTTGGAAATCTGTCCATACCACACACTGACAAGGCTAGGTTGCATGTTTCCACAACTGAGGCTTGATCCAGATAAACTGAGAGAGGAGTTCACAGACTACCAGGTCACAGACAGCAAGGAGTTAATCCAGGAAGAGAGAGTGGACAGATTCTGGTGCCTTGTAGTGAAAAGTGAGACTGAGACCAGGTTTAGTCAGCTGGCTAGTCTGATGAAGGCACTACTTTGCATTCCTCATAGTAATGCCTCCTCAGAGAGAACCTTTAGCATGGTCAGAAAGATTGTAACAGAAAATCGAATGAGCATGAATAATAGCACACTCTGTGCTCTCTTGTGCTGCAAAATCAACTATACAAAACCTGCACACAAGTACACTCCCTCCAGAGGGATACTTATAGCAGCAAAGTCTGCTACTTACAATTATAATTCTGGATGTAAGAAACACTAGGAAACACCTTCATGTTAAATACATGAAGTACATGAAATTTTTTTGTTACATGTTCCACATGCACCACAGTGTTTCTTTTTATGTAATATAAAATTTGTTATAATAAAGATAAATAAAAAAGAAACATGAATAAGTCCCCATTATTATCACAATAATTCTTATAAGTAAATACATAATTATTAATGTGTATTTAACTTGCCTCTGACCCGCCCCAAACCCAACCCCCATCTGCCGGAGCCGGAGAAGCGTGAGGTGCATCAATAGCGTTAGCATTAGCAAACCCCAGCTCACAAGATGATAGAAATATTCCGCTCCTGTGGCATACAGAGCTTAAGTGTTGACTCATTTTGGCTTCAACTATAAAGAAACCACTAAGGAGATCGACAAGAGTCATGTTGTTTGCAAAATAGGCCATGTTATAATCCAAAACTCGGGAAACGCATTGAATCTGAGAGCTCACTTAATATCCAGATGCCTTCCACGTTGCTGAGAGGCGTTCGATATGTAGTACTGCACGTTTTCCTCTCAATAACAAAATAAACACACAACAAAAATGACAGCGGTGACAACAGAAAGCATCTGATCATAGCAATGTGGATATGTTTGCATCAGCTCTGTTCAGCACTTCAGTGAAGGCACGTTAATTTAAATAGCACTTTATACATTAGACTGCTTTAAAGCAAGCAGCTACAGTAATAAACATAAAACAATCAGACATTCATGAAATGGACCATGCACTAGTTGTTAAATTGTTTAGAAATTAAAAACTGCACAAAAACCTTTAAAAAATATACACCTAAAGAATCCTGCAGTCACTTTACTATTTTCCCTTAGATTGCACAAAATAGTGATTAGTGATTGCTTTGTTAAAAAAACGTACATTTCAAGCTGAAATTAGCCGAAAACCTGAATGATGACAACACAGAATAACGTACAAACACTGTGAGATTCTGTGATTTTGTGTGCGTAGGATGTGATGTATTTAACAGTTTAACAATGTAGATGAGTGACTTTTTGCACTTCTCTGTGTCACAGACATGGTCACAGACTAACTTACTCCCCTGCACTCACTCACAATCACTACTGTGAAATAGCTTCCAGCCCAACTGAGCTGATCTTTTTTCAAAAGTTACACTCCTTTGACTAAATCCACCAGTGCCATGCTCGGCTATGACACGCTAGCATGTCCCACTTCAAAACACACAATATGTCTACACTTTTTTTTTAATAATTACCTGTCAGGGTCTTTGGGAAAACGATGAAAGGCAACATTTGTACTATCACACTGATAGTTTTTGCAGTGGATTGCCTAACATTGTGTTCTTCTATTCCACGTTGACTTTAAATAATTTTTCGTTGTCATTGTTTCTGTATGTCTGCGCTGTTATCCGGTTAGAATATTCACCCCAAAATGGCGGCAACGCTACAAAAGCGCCACCTCGTGGCTGCTTCCCAAAAAGTATAGAAGTGTCGCCTCTTGCGTTCTAAGCTCTTTGATTAAACATACTAATGCTTACATTGAGAGACTACCCTAGAATCCCTGCTGAAAAAACCAGCTTAAACCAGCCTAAGCTGGTTAGCTGGTTTTAGCTGGTTTAAGATGGAAATAGCTGGTTTTAGCTGGTCTCCCAGCCTGACCAAGATGGTCAAGCTGGTCTCCCAGCCTGGCCAGGCTGGTTTTAGCTGGTCTTCCAGCCTGGCCAGGCTGGTCAAGTTGGTCTCCCAGCCTGGCAAGGCTGGTTTTAGCTGGTCTCCCAGCCTGGCCAGGCTGGTTTTAGCTGGAAATAGCTGGTTTTAGCTGGTCTCCCAGCCTGGCCAAGCTGGTCAAGTTGGTCTCCCAGCCTGGCAAGGCTGGTTTTAGCTGGTCTCCCAGCCTGGCCAGGCTGGTTTTAGCTGGTTTAAGCTGGAAATAGCTGGTTTTAGCTGGTCTCCCAGCCTGGCTAGGCTGGTTTTAGCTGGTTTAAGCTGGAAATAGCTGGTTTTAGCTGGTCTCCCAGCCTGGCCAAGCTGGTCAAGTTGGTCTCCCAGCCTGGCAAGGCTGGTTTTAGCTGGTCTTCCAGCCTGGCCAGGCTGGTCAAGTTGGTCTCCCAGCCTGGCAAGGCTGGTTTTAGCTGGTCTCCCAGCCTGGCCAGGCTGGTTTTAGCTGGTTTAAGCTGGAAATAGCTGGTTTTAGCTGGTCTCCCAGCCTGGCCAAGCTGGTCAAGTTGGTCTCCCAGCCTGGCAAGGCTGGTTTTAGCTGGTCTCCCAGCCTGGCCAGGCTGGTTTTAGCTGGAAATAGCTGGTTTTAGCTGGTCTCCCAGCCTGGCCAAGCTGGTCAAGTTGGTCTCCCAGCCTGGCAAGGCTGGTTTTAGCTGGTCTCCCAGCCTGGCCAGGCTGGTTTTAGCTGGTTTAAGCTGGAAATAGCTGGTTTTAGCTGGTCTCCCAGCCTGGCTAGGCTGGTTTTAGCTGGTTTAAGCTGGAAATAGCTGGTTTTAGCTGGTCTCCCAGCCTGGCCAAGCTGGTGTCTATGGCTGCCTTTACACTTGGCATTAACATGTGATCACCGTGATCTGATAAAGCAGATTGGATCATCAGTCAATCAGAACACAGCACGTTTACACTTGGCAACATCAACATCAACTGATTTTTCTATCTAGGTAACCGATCGGATTGGTCTTTCCTGCGCAATATTTAAATAAGTCTGCAGAGAATGGCCCGGTGCAGTGTCAACCTGAAATAATAGGTTTTCTTTTGAAAATAGTAAAAATGAATTTAAAAAATACAAATAAAGTTACATTTATCTGATCCGTCCACACAACAAGAACATCATTCATCATTAATTTATGTAATATTTCATTTTCTTTCCATAAACCTTTAACAAAATGACCCTGTGACGGGGTGGTAAATGTGACGGGGTGGTATGGACAAAATGTTTCTCTATATGATCTGCTGGTTTTAAATTTTAAAAACTGGGGGAGGGGAGTAAAATTGAGTAAAAAGTGTGTGAGTGATATAGTGAGTGAGTGAATGAGTGAATTAATGAACCAAACAGTGTTGCCAAGTCTGCGTTTTTCCCGCAAAATTGGGCTAGGCTACATTTACACTGTTGCCGCGGGTTGTTTTTCATGATGAGTTTCGATTCATTTTGGAGAAGTTCACGGAAAGGCATTGCTTGTCTTTATTTTTCAAGCAATGTTTTATTGTGTGAGTAGGGGCTACAAATAATAGTTACAATAATAGTTATACCTACACATATTCGAATGGTGTTACTCTTATGACCATAAATGTCTGAGTAATTTAAGTTGTTTATGCTTTTATAAGAAAATTCAAGTGAACGCGCCGGCGCCATATCAGTTGTAGTAGCTAGCCTACTATAACTTGACATCGCAGCCTGTTTATTGTCAAAACAAAATACATTCAACCAAATACAGAAAAAGTTTCACTGCTCATTTATAGTCTGTGTCAGGGCTGAATTTCCCGAAACCTCATACTTTGGTCTGGACCACTAACTACACTGCTGACAGTCTATACGAATATAATTCAGAAGTTGTAATGCACCCAGTGTTCAATTAGGATAATGACAAAGAATAAAATGCAAAGATTCACTTCAAATGTGCTTTAGCTCTGATCCAAAGACAGACGCGCTCAGCTCTTGTCATATATCACAACTATTTAGTGTTTTCAATCCCACATCAGGTTTATTTTAGGTTTCAGTCATTTAAATACACATATGAATGAGGTACTAGGCTATATAAAAATACATTTATAGTTTGTTAAATTCAAATTCAATACACCGATGTCTATAGAAGCTGCAATAATAACCCTTTCAATTATATAATTTGACGAAGTGTTTTATTAATATCAGATACACATTGTGTATGAAACATTAAAGTTTACTCTATTCTTCTCCCAGTTCATCAGCCACATACTTTAATGTATTTCGGGGAAAATTAAGTAAATCCGACATCGCGCGACAAAAATTCACTTCCACATATTTTACAATCGCAATAGCCTATATCATAAAATGCATGGTGTAGTTAACAACAGGGATGGACTGGGACCAAAAATATATATAGATGGTCTACTTGTCGCAGTTTTTTTCTTTCATTTTCATATGTGTATGCCTAGCTATATAGGAATGTTATTTATTCCTTTTATAAGATTTCATCTTGTTTTTTTCTCCGTTCACATGAGCGCTGCATGATGCAATGAATCATCGTGTTTTATTGTTTCTTCTATATAGCCTAGGCTAAAACTAAAGCCCTGGGATTTTTTTTCCTCATTCTAATTTCGTTTAATTCTAATTTAACATAATCTTGTCGGTTAATGAAAGGATCGCGTCGGTTGAAGGTCGTTGGGGAAAGGAAATTATATTGAAAATAAATATAATTTTCAACTAATATTTAGGCTATATTTTCTAATATTTCAGGTTTATTTCGATTAGCATAAATGTTTTGAATAGTTTTTTTAGTTAGACTAATAACCTTGCCTAGGCAAAACATCCACAGAACTGCAGTATACATATACAGGAATTTTTCCAGCTGTTTAAGCCACGGATATTTACAAATATTCACGAATTATTTAATGCCGTCTAAGACACAATCTCTGACCGGGAGTCTCAGACTCATCGAGGCCAAACCTACAGCTGCAAACATAATTTACATTATGCTACTTTTAAGAATAATGACACAAATGTTGGAAAATTAAAATGTTGACCTTTTTTGAGGTAGGCTATTGTCTCCACTTTCATTCATCAGTTTTATTTTGATAAATAGGTCTATGACAATATAGCATTATTGTTGTATCCGTAGCGCCAGGCCTGTTTACCGGTATTTTAGCTAAATTATTTTTGAATAGGCCTATAATAAAATGCGACTGAAACACCAATGATAATATTTTTCTCTCAAAAACTTAATTCTGACTTGGTGCATGTGGCATAATCAGGTGCGAGTTATTTTCTAGAATGTAAGTAATGCTAAATAATAAAATTGTGCTTTATTAGGCTATTAGAAACTGCATAGGCTACACGCCTATAAAACAATATTGTGTTCATTACTCTGGGCACTGCCATCGATACAGGCATCGAATGGTATTTTACACTATATTTGCTTCTGCTTTTTGAGTGCGGAAGAGTGATAAAGGCATGATAAATTCTCTATTATTGATCAGATAAAGATAGCCTATACATTCACGTCATATATGCCAACAAAATGTCGTTTTAACGACATAACATCTCGTTATTACGAGAAAATATGTCTTAACAACATAACATCTCGTTATTACGAGAAAAGATGTCTTAACGACATAATTGAGGGGAAAAAAATATTATGTATGAGGCAATACGCCACCGTAATATATAGCCAAGATGATCATACATGTGGTGTAGTATTTTATTGGCTCCTTACAAACTTACAAAGTTTTGGCCTTGATCGAAGGTATATCCACTGTCATCCCCCCACGGCTATTTTAAATAATAGGTTTTACGTTTTCATATGCATATTTCATATTAATTATACTGGATTATAACTCAACCATTATAATCATCTGCCAAATTTATCCTCGATAATTCCATGTTGTTTTGGTTGAGTTTAATGATAATGCTGTCCTAAACCTATAGCGGACAAAAACATAACAGACTCAAAGCCCTAAAGAGTGAGCACACGCTTTCGACATGCACTTTTGAGAACACTAAGGAAAGAGCGCGTTCTCTTCGCCTGATGGACACTTCAAACACACGTTTGCACTGCCTGTTTGGTTTACCTGTTTAAACGTTCATAACGAGCGTTTTGTCTGACTCAAAACGCACGTATTCGACGCCCATTTTTGTTATGATAAACGCACGTCAAAAGCGCGCTTTTTTTGGTCACTCCAAAGCGCACGTCAAGAACGCGCGTTTTAATAGCAAATCACACGTCGAGAACGCGCGCTTTGGTACACAAAAACGCGCGTTCTTGACGCGCGTTTTCCATGATACCAAAGCGCGCGTTAAGAACGCGCGTTCTTAACGCAAATCACACGTCGAGGACGCGCGTTTTGCTGTCAAAACGCGCGCTTTTGACGCGTCAGTGTGCAATCAGACGTCCGACCAGGCGTTTGTGAGTACTTTGGCTTGCCATAAATTCGCCTCATTCGCGTGTCTAGTTCGCGCGAATGACGCGAATTGAGCGTTTCGCGCGATACGCGCGTTACGCGCGAATGGTGCTTTTTGTGCATTTACGCGTTTGACGCGAATTCGCGTCTGACGCCCGAGTTGAAAAATTTGAACTTTGGCGTAAATTCGCGCCGCGTTAACCAATCAGGAGCCTGCTTGCTGCTGTGGCGGCAGGCCCGCCCGGAGTCACTCATTCAAAATGGAGGAACGACTGATATTATCAGTGAGCAGTCACCCAGAGATTTATGACACAAGTTCATACTTCAGACAGGAATAAAAAGGACCTCGCTTGGAAGAGTGTCGGTGAGGAGATTGGGCTACCTGGTAAGTTGTAAACACACATTTCACTTTTGAGTCACGTACACGTTTATCGACCCGCGGCCTTCCCGCGACGCTGACCCCTACGCCGCTGTTCTGCTCTCCAGAGCAAATACAAAGCGGTAGCTCTCTCGATGAACGCACGATCAACATCAACCATCTTGCAAACAGACAATCGCCTAGCACTTGCCCCTCCCACAAGAAGCGGACGCGCGTCAATTTCGCTTCAAACGCTTGTTTTTTACGCGCGTCTATTTCGCTCTAGACGCGCGAATGCATTCGAAATGTTCAAGCGGCAAACTAGACGCGGTAGACGCGAATTTGACGCTCTATTCGCGTTTGGTGTGGACGCAGCATAATGGCGAGAGTGAACTGTGTTTATTGTTGTTTGTCCTCAAGCATTATTATAGACAGGAGTTTATTGGTGAGCAAATAGCAACTTGAGTCGTGTGTACTTCCCTGCCCTCGATACTATACGAGTGGATACACGCGATTCATGTGTTGTTTGTTTGAGAGCAGAGCATGCACTTCAGCTCTTGTATTGGATCTGACAGTGTTCATTCATAAATTCTCCTATGTGCACTATTGGAGACTTTTAGCTCTGCTCCTCTTGGCTTTTTTCCTCGAGGGAATACATTCTTAAGAAATAAAGAATCTGGCTTGGATGTCACGTTGGCCGAGGCGACACGTTAATTTCGGATCTGCAATAAAGATTCTAACTGCAGTCAAGTGAGCCGTCATCTGCAAACGCGCGGTCAAACCAGCCGCCAACTGCATATTAATGATCGTCTATTTGTGGAATTACGGTACGGATACATGGAGCGGCCAAAAATCAGAGAGAGACGTATATTTCAGATGTTATTCATAAAATTTGGCCAATGAAAGGTAAAACCTATTAAAACTACATTTATGTTGCACATCATAAAAATACGCTTCAGTTGTACTCGAAGATATTTTAATGTGGAGCAGAAATGAAAGGCAAAATCTGTCAAAATGCATTATAACATTGGTCATTTCTTGCATTTTGTACTGCCATTATTAAAATTCCTTCAGAGTTGACATGAAATTTTCAAAGGATTCTTCTTTGGGATGAACATCTCTCTGTCCACGTCAATTTTCACAGTATTTTACTGTAGAGTTTTACAGAAAATTAAAGGCAAAATCTGTCAAAATACATTATAACATTGGTCATTTCTTGCATTTTGTACTGTCATTGAAAATTTCATGTCAACTCTGAAGGAATTTTAATAAAGGATTCTTTGGGATGAACAATGTTAATTCTCACAGGGTTTTAGAGTTTAGGAGGAACTGACAAAGTCAAAATTACAGAAATGAAAAAAAAAAATTTAAACATCTTACAAATCAGCAGTCTACAGTATCGATATCTACAGTTTGTTGAAACAGTTCAAATGGTTAAGTTAATTTCACTGAGGTTTTCATATAGTTGAACAAGTTGGAACTTATGCTATTTGTAATAGTCAAGAGACAAAACAAGTAGTGCTTGAGAAAGTTTATTAGCTCAATAAATAAATAAATAATCCCAGGCTGTGTTTTTTGCTTGCTCAAATTGTACTTTGTTCATTGGCACATACACTGCATGGAACCACTGTGTACAGCTGTCACACTGTATCTGAAAAGGGACAAATAGAACACTTTACTAGAAAAATAAGATTTTTCTATTTCATTAGAATGTTCTAATGAAATGTTTCATTTTCTGCACCAAAGCTATTTTCAAATGGCTCCCCACAAGTTTACCATTATTTCACCAAATGTTACATTACTGTCAGGTTCTCATTTGCAATACTTGAGAAACTGCAGTAGAATAGTTATTAATGAACTTGACAGCTGCCAGAGGGCAAGTGCAAGGAAAAGAGCAAGGTAGAGTAGAGATATGGATGCATCACTGTGGCTTGCTGTAGATGTTTTCAAAGACTGCAATGTATTTTGAGACCGTGATGAGAACATATTAAA
This sequence comes from Ancherythroculter nigrocauda, assembly GCA_036281575.1. NCBI lineage: Eukaryota > Metazoa > Chordata > Actinopteri > Cypriniformes > Xenocyprididae > Ancherythroculter > Ancherythroculter nigrocauda. The sequence goes on from VTFQ01000013.1 coordinate 8,799,734, forward strand.
TTTCTAAATGTTTTTACTCCACTGACAATTCTAGCAAACAAGTAATAATCCTCAAAATTTCCTAACCCTATACACTATTTTTTTCTGTTTAATATAGTACATTATGGCTGCAGAGGGTTGAACCATAAGATAATAAGCCTAATTTATTACACCACATGGTGACATTGTTGCTCACCATTACCAATCTCTCTATACCCTGTTTGTCCACTTTCTGTTCAAGCTTTAAACACTTAAAAAAAACACACACAACACAAAATAACCAATTAAAAACACCACCTTACCCAGTCAGTCATGGAAGGCCACAGGCTTGGTAGTTGAGATGCCACACACATGGAGCAGTTGTTCTGTGCATTAAACACTAATGGAAATGGAAATTTTAGACTAAAAGTACTTATATATGGCAATATAAATACATATGGGTAAAAAAAAAAAAAAAAAAAAGTAGGATACCTGATGCATCAAGTACTTTCAGTGCCAAAGCCCTGCATTCCTGGGCCATGCCTTTTTTAGACGTCCCAAATTCCATTTTAGGCAATTCAAGAAATGCCTCCATGACTGCCTTTGCCATCTTTATAAAAAAAAGAAAAAAAAGAGATAGATAAGAGATGTACATTACATAAATATGCTGGCTAAAAACTGTAAATAGCTCCTCTCCAAAAATACACAAATGCTGAATTGATTCATATTATTGTCAGAATACAAGCATTTCAACAGATTATTTATTTGTACCATGAGGACAATCACACCACAGCTACATCCATCCAGTTGAATTGGGTGTTTCATAACAGCTCCTTTGAACTCAATATCCACCCAGTCTCTTGTACGGTGGTGGATTGTCCTGGTTTGAAAGTATTCACTGTGACAATAAAATGTTACATTATAAATGTTAATTATACAGTTACTCAAATTTAATTTTTATGAAGAATTAGAAAGACATAAGTGAATTTTTTACAACCTTTTTAAGTCTACAATTTGACCATATTGGTTTCTTTGCATTGACTCAAAGATGGTTTTAAAATGGATTAAGATTTTATCACTATTTCAGTCATTTAAAGGGATAGTTCACCCAAAAATGAAAATTTGATGTTTATCTGCTTACCCCCAGCACATCCAAGATGTAGGTGACCTTGTTTCTTCAGTCGAACGCAAATTATGATTTTTAACTCCAACCGTTGCCGTCTGTCAGTCAAACAATAGCAGTGGATGGGAACTTCAACTATAACAGTAAATAAAACTTGCTTAGACAAATCCAAATTAAACCCTGCGGCTCGTGACGGCACATTGATGTCCTAAGACACGAAACGATTGGTTTGTGCGAGAAACCGAACAGTATTTATATCATTTTTTACCTCTAATACACCACTATGTCCAACCGCGTTCAGCATCCTGTTAGTGAGGTCAAAAACGCGTTCTGATGACGGAAGTGATGTCTCGCCCATATACTTCAATGAGCGCGAGACATCACTTCCGTTGTCAGAGCGCGATCAGACCTCACTAACAGTCTATGGAAGTTTTTTCGACTCTTATTGTTCAAGTTCCCAATCACTCCTATTATTTGACTGACAGACGGCAGCGGTTGCAGTTAAAAATCATAATTTGCGTTCGACTGAAGAAAAAAAGTCACCTACATCTTGGATGCCCTGGGGGTAAGCAGATAAACATCAAATTTTCATTTTTGGGTGAACTATCCCTTTAATGCATTTCAGCTGCCTTATCCCTTTTTTTGACAGTGGTTTATAAATTACACAAGACGATGAGGGATGCTGGAATAGATGCTCTTGGAATGTTGGGTTGGATTAAATTAACTTGCACATTTTTAAACTCTTTATCAAACTCTATGTTCAGTCACTACCATTACTACCATTATCTATCCAGTGTTTAGGACCTGTTGTCAATAATTGTAACTGTTTTGACCATTACCTCTTAAACTCCATTTACTGGCCACTCTGTCCATCTACAGTGCTTTATTGCCTGTTCTACAATTTAGACAAACAGATGCAATGCGCTGTATATGGTTATGGATAATAACAGATTGCCAAGTACCAGAATTTATGGGCAGCAGGTTCTGATTCCACCTGCTCTGAGAGTTTGGTAATGGATCAAGGTAGTACACAGAGCTTTCTGCTGCATTGATGTACTGTAATAAAAGTATGCATTATTCTTCAAATATTCAGAACAACAAAAGACAATTGGAATGTACATAAATATAAATTGTTAAAAATGACCAAACCAGAAACTTCCAGTGTGTTTCTCCAACATCAATGGATGATACAATGGCCTTATAGTTGTCAAAGTTAACCTGTTACATGTAAAAATGTTTTCAATATGATAAGTAATAAGTTAAGTTAATATTTATTTAAACAATTTTCAGACTCTGCATTTGTACATCTACCAAATAAAAACAATTTATTACTATATTAAATTTAAATATTTTAACGATCATGCTGCTACCATTTCACCAACATACCTCGCCTGTGAGCCATTTGTGAGGTCTAAGTGTCCGGAACTGACTGTGGTGGACCAAATAGCTTCTCCCTCTTATTTGAGAGGGAACCACAGAAATAACCACTTCTGTGTCTTTTTTTTTTTTTTTTTTTTTTTTTTCCCCAAAAGGCTTTTAGCTGAGGGTCAAGAAAACAATACATTCCTTTACTCTAGAGATATTGTATATAAACAGACAATTATGGTTACAAAAACATAGTTAATGTACTGTGATGTAATGTTGGATATACTGTCACACAAACCTGGAACAACATTAATTTTGATGTACAATCTTCTAGAAGTTTTTTTTATATATAAACTTATTTAAAAGTTTAAAAACTCTTAGATGATTCTTCATAATACATTTGAACAATTACTCACCGTGCTGACATTTTATTTTTTACATCACCTGTGATTGAGCGTCAATGGTGGTGCCCTTTGTTTCATCCTGCTTAACTGTCATAGTGGATGTAGATGGAGTGTCACATTTGACCATGTCTTGTGAATTTATTAATAAAAATGGAATATAAATTATACAGAAATTCAAAACTTTTATGAGATTCTTCATCACACATCTGAACAACTACTCACGATGATGACAATTTATTTTAAAGGGATAGTTTAAAATAATTTGAATAATGGGAGTGAATGGGAACTTGGATCAATAAGAGTCGAAAAACCTTGCATAGACAAATCCAAATTAAATCCTGCAGCTCGTGACGACACATTGATGTCCTAAGACACGAAACGATCGGTTTGTGCGAGAAACCGAACAGTATTTATATCATTTTTTACCTCTAAAACACCACTATGTCCAACTGCGTTCAGCACTCGCTTAGTGAGGTCTGATCGCGCTCTGACAACAGCATGATGTCTCGCTCTCATTGAAGTATATGTGCGAGACATCACTGTCGTTGTCAGACGGCAGCGGTTGCAGTTAAAAATCATCATTTGTGTTCTACTGAAGAAACAAAGTCACCTACATCTTGGATGCGCTGGGGGTAAGCAGATAAACATGAAATTTTCATTTTTGGGTGAACTATCCCTTTAACATCACCTGTGATGGAGCGCCCTTTGTGTCTTTCCGAATCTCTGTCATAGCGGTTGTGGATGGAGTGTCACATTTGACCATGTCTTGTGTATTCTATAAATAAAAATGTGAAGATCAATGTGACTTGACAAAAAAAAAAAAAAAAATTATATATATATATATATAAAGACTTCAACTATATAAAGCATGCATAAAATATACTCCAGTTGTTCCCAACCTGTGGGGGCCTCAGTGATCCTCCAAATATCCAAATATATTAATATAATTCCTAAATTTAATTAATAATACGTTACATGTAATTAATTAAACTAAATTAATAAAAAAAAAATACATTTAAAACGATGCACCACCTCTCGGACGTATTCTGTGATTGCTTCGTTCAGCCCAGTCTGTTTCTCGCTGCTTTTAAATACAGACTGAACGGTGGCTCAAAACGCAAACTCTCTCAGTTGGGAAAGAAACCAGTGTCGCTAAAAAGGTTTTGATGGATGACGATAGTAATCAAGGTAAAGACGATTACAGTGGCATACAGGAGTCATACATTAGGCATGCGTGAGCCCGCAATTATTGATGTGCAAACAAACCATGCATGTGCTCTCTCGACTCACTGATCACTGTAACATCGTATTTCTGCATGAACACAGTTCAATATATTCACATAGTTGTCAAAATTAATGCACTGTGAGTGTTTTATAACCGATGTGTTTGACAAATTTGAGAGGATCAGTGGTGTTAAATGGTAATGGTAAAGTATGGTAGGTTGACTTGTGCTTATTTAAGTTACTGTATTACTGAGCAAATACGTACTTTTAAGTTGTAAAGAATGTCTGCAAAGTATGTTTGCAAAAATGAGTCTATTTTTAATTTCTTTTTTAAAGAAATAACATGGGGTTGAAAAGTAATAACACCGTGTTTATTTAGAAAGGAGGTGGGCCTTGGCGTAAAAAAGGTTGGGAACCACTGATACTCAATAATATATAATATAACTAAAACAACCTGTGTTTGGATGACTTCAGATTGTACATTAGACACTTTTGGCTGTGGAGAGTATTCCCTTTTTTCTGTTAAAAAAAAAAAAAAAGATTTTGGGTGATTTTAACAAAGCATGACTTCAAACAATAATACTTTATCAGACAAAATAGCCTCAACAGAAGTAAGTTACAATTACTTACATTTATTTTTAAGAATATAAAATGACTGAAGACACCATTAGGATGTAGAATAGTCAAAAATCATAATGCGTTTGTGTATGTCAGCATCATTAAAGCTTTTTAATAATTACCTTGAAAGACAGGTGAAACGTACATGCCTTTACCCTTCCGGCTTTTTTCCCACACCTCCATTTCCACTTTAAATGACTTAAAAATATATACATGTTTTTCAAACACAAACCCACATATACACATGCACATTTTCAATATATCTGTATCAAGCGTATCGTTTTTTAATTGTGATCAGGGTAAACTACTAAGTAAGGTGTTTTCACTGAACTGACTTTATTAAGTAGTATTCCATACTTTTTTTCCTGCATCTCTCCATATCCGCATATTCAAGGAGGAGAGCATCATGCATATGTTGGTAAACTGCTACAAAATCATCGTCTTTTGCACCTCCTCCTTTGGAACCAGATGTTTTTTCAGGTCCCATTGACTTTTTTCCATAATTCCTTGTGTGCAGTTGTCTCGAGTAAAGTTCTGAAAATTTTAAGTACATCTATTATCTGTTCACATTTTAATGATGTTTTATTAACAAAATTCGGGAGGAGCAAGTTCAGATAATTAACCTAATTAGCACAGGTGGAGAGCATTCAGGTAATCAACTCAACCAATGTCAAAAGGTATAAATTCAGCAGACTGACTTCTGTTCATCTGAGAGTTTATCAGCATCCCTCCTCCACCCCATCTCCTCACTTATAGTTCTATCTACTTTTACCACACCGGGGGGAGTACTCTGGGTTTGGGCCAAAATTCCGAGCTCGGAGCCCTCTCCCCGGACAGCACGCCAAATACGCATAACTTTACTCTATTTAATTATATGGATATGTGAACTCGTGAAAGGACAATAAAACGTTTTTTTTTTTTTTTTTTTTTTTAAATCTTGAAACAATTTACCTTTTTTTTTGTTGTTGTTGTTTTTTTGACTGTTTAGCTTTGTTATACACTTACTTAGTTGATGGTACACAGGGCCCGTCCCGTGACGTCCTAGATCCCCTAAAGACCATTTCAAATTTGTGAAAGAACTGGACACAAATGCTGTATTGAATAATAATTTGTCATCTTAAACCAATGACTCAAACCTACCTAGCATTATTCCAGACCACAGAGTGGCATGCGGAAGGAAATATTTTGCCAAACTGGAGATGAATGCTGGAGCATAATAAATGTTACATTCACCATCAAGGTCAAGCAATGCACCATTGATTATTCCCTGGAAATGGTTCATGAGAGGCGTTGTTCCAACATCATGCTGAAAAGCAATATTTATCATTTGAGACACATTTGTTTATCATAATGCATTACTAATCATTTATTCTGTTTAATACTAATCTTGCTGATTTATGCTGGACTGATCTGAATTGAGATGCATGATATGTCCTAAAGAGATGTGTTGAATTAGTTCATACACAGAATTAGAATTTTTTTTATACTGAACGAGTTACAACTATGAGTCCTTGTGCTGAAAAAAAAGAAAAGTCTAATATTAACATTCTAATACCTTGTAGTCTTCAGCAATGATGTTTTTGTCATCCAGTGCATATTTCCCCCTTTGCTGCATAAGCAACTGCAGCATGTTGGTAGTGCTTTGCAACATTTGGTCCATTGCAGGGACTGCAAAAGATGACTGCTGAACTCGAAAGCGCCTCATCCATCTCTTTCAGTGTAGTGCAACTCGCAAGGAGCCCAAATGTGTGCATTCCAAGCTTGTAGTGTTGGGGAATTCTACATTTAATTTTAAACTCGACATAAAGTAATTATGTACTGTAAAATATGTACTCTTTCTTGCAGAGATCCTTGGCATTCTTCATGATGTGGCTTAAACATCTGTGAAGAATTGGGGGGTCAAATTTGTCTGCAGGATATTGCCCACTGATTAGGAGGAAGTATTGTTCAGCAGATCCTCCAGACCCGTTCTGCAGAATGTTATGGAAATGTACTGCATAAGCACAAGGGAGCCATCACATGTGATCATAGCCGGACTTTTGTTTGCCCCATTTCCATGCATCCTTACAAGATCAGTCTGAAAAGCTTGCAAGAAGTAGGTCACAGAGGATGTGATGTGGTCGCATGTGACATAGGTTGCCACGAGTAATGGTGATGCACCCTTAGATGGGTTTCTGACTATGAGCTCATACACATAGCACGGTGGACTTGCTCTCTATTGTGGAATTATACTACCTGTGGTGTCCAGGTACACAATGTCCTCCTTGCACCTTTTGAAGAAGATGGAGAGCGTCTTCCTTGACCAGAGCATTATTCCTTTTGGGTGCATCATTACCCTCTGCAGAACATCATTGTCTGTGCCACGCTGTTGGTCAACAATGCTCTTCAGACTTGTGAGCTCATCAGAATGAAGTCTGTTTTTTTTCCTCTCACTCCACGCAATGGTTTTTAGAACTTCCTTAGATGGAGCGTCATCCCTGCAACCCGAGTCAATTACCATCGGTGGAATTTTTTCCAAAGACTCCAAATAGAAGCTCAGAGGTAATTTGGTTTTAAACACTTCTGCGGTTGACTGCCGTGCACCTGCACGCACTGATCTTCTATGCAGCTCCTTGGTGTTATGATGGACAGCACCTCCAGAGAAGACCACTGGTGCTTTTAGGGTGTTTCATCAGCCACTTCAACATGCACAGTAATGCACAGTATATTTTTTTGAAGTTCTCCGTGCCTTTAAAATTAACAAGTAAAGTAAACAAATTATCATTTGACATGTCTTTAAACACCACATCTTGTTCCATTAGAATGTGAGAAAAACAACTGCAAACAATGATTAAGGAGTAATGCACAGTTTTTAAAAGTAGTGTTTGAGTTTATTGTAACACTTGCCTTTCCAAATGTGGAGAAAGTGCAGATTCTGGAATAAAAATAATAATTAAGATTCAAACAAAAAATGAAAAATAGGTTTTATGCAAATCATAAACGGATTGTATACTATAGAGAGAGAGACAAAACCGATTCTTTTTAAATTTTTTAAATATGTTTAAATTTAACCACTGAAAAGGGCTACAAAATGAACATCTTATTTAAATGTATGCATTTTGTTGCGTAATGAAAGAACCTGAGTTTAATGGAATCCTGTTAATCCACACCCTAAAAAATAAATCATTCTATGAACTTAAAAAAGTCACAGCGGAGGTTTTGGTTGAGTACAATAATAACTAATGATAAATATCTATCAATAGTTGCATTTAAAAAAATATATTATAAATAATCATTCAGATAATTAAAATGTAAAAGTAAATAATAAAAAAAAGTCTTTATTTTGCATCAGCCTATCATTGTCCAATTTGTACACTAAAAAACAATGTTTTAGACTGTTTGGTTGATTGGATGCTGATCGAACACGAAACCTGCAAAAGCAACAAATAAATATAAATACACTAACAAAACATTAATGAATACACAAATCCACATATTTCTGCATAAATAAATAATAGCCTATAAATATAAGCCTACAAATATAAATATGACATAAATATAAATAGCTTATATGAATAAGTATACGTGTGAGAGGAGATACAAACCTGAAAGTTAAATTTTTCTCCTAATCCTAAACTTTAAACATGGAAATTTAAACATCAGCTGATGGATGTGAAAGCACTGCAATTGCACATTAAGATAACATTAGCACTGACAAAAGATAAAATTAAACTTGCTTACCAGAGATTCCCAAACACAAGCAAACACTGCTTAAAAAATACCCAAGGTTATGTGCTATTTATATACTATTCAAAATTAACTCATTACAGCAATCAGCCAATAACAAGTTTCGTCTGCTATTGATGATGATGGATTTTGATTTAAACCAATAAGATTTTTGTTTTATATTATAAGTACTGCCTGGTCATTGATTGGTCCTTGATCTACCAATCACAACGAAAGTATGCTCCATTACTTAATTGAGCCTTAGGCATCATAAAAGACAACATGGCTAAACAACTAGACAGGAGGAGCAGATCCTTTTTATCTTTTATATGCAGATTTGTTCATGGTATCATCATCATCAAACTGCACCCATTATAATCTTAATATATCAAGTGATAATATTCAAAGTTAATTTGAAGATCTTTCAGAGCTGAAGAACACAGGATTTTTTGTAGTTTGATGTCCATCAAAATGGACACTATATCTGAAATTTTTTTGTCTTCAATGTTGTGATCATAAACCGTCATTAGGTTTTTCATATAGTTTTAGTGAAAAACAGAAACATTGAATGTGAAATGAGTGCATACAACAACAACAACACACATGCCCTGATCCTATATATATATTCCTATTCACCCACTGCAAACAACAAAAATATAAAAACGTTTTTTTTTTTTTTTTTTTTTTTTTTTTTGAGAATTCATCTTATCTCACGTTTTCTCTACATTCTTATTGCATTGCTTTTGTTACAGTATGTCATTTTCAAAATCTTCAATGCTAAAGCTCATATATTGTGTATGAACCTTAGCAGATAAAAACTATATGGGTAAAATATGACACATTTTTTGGTTGCTTCAGCCTGGATGTCCATTGTAGTGGACATAAAAAAATATAGTAAAAACATTTGCAAGTTTGCACAAATCTTTTCCTTTCTTTCTTTCTTTCTTTCTTTCTTTCTTTCTTTCTTTCTTTCTTTCTTTCTTTTTTGACTCTTTTATAAGATCAAACATCAAGTGGATACATTTTTTTTGTCTCAGTGGAACATAATTCAGATCTGAAGGGGTTAACGTTAACCTCATTTAACAGTTTAATCATCTTTAACAATGACTGAACTCAGTAATTAAAACTTTAATAAACACTTTGAAGAGAAATGTTTTATCATGTAATGTAGATTGTGTACATCATGTAGATGTGGCAATACTTTTCATTAAAAAAAAACGTAATTTGTCTATAGGTCTACTTTACCTTTAATTTTCTCTCTATAGTAAAATCCCATGAAAATTGATGTGGACAGAGAGATTGTAACGAAGCGGGACTCAGGCAGGGATCCAATTGCAAGCTTTTTATTATAAAAGAGCGTGGTCGTACAAGCAGGGTCAAACAGGAGCAGACAGGTATAACAAGGGACAGACAGAATCGTGGTCAGGATACAGGCAGTAGATCAGGGCAGGCAGATATAACTCACAGGTCCAGGTAACAATAAACAGTCCAAAGGCAGGTGGCAGAGTATCGTAAACGGGTAACAGACAGGATCGGAAACAGACAGGCAGACAGGATAATAACGCTCGGAATTGCAACACAGGTTAACAAGACTTCGCAATGATGTGTGATGAATGAGAGTCTTTTATAAGTAAAGTAAAGTAAACTTTTATTTATATAGCACCTTTCACAGATAGAAATCACAAAGTGCTTTACAAAGTGCAACAATTTTAATAAAAGAACAATAAAACTTAAGCTATGATGAATAAAAATAAAAATTAAAACCACAAAATAGTAAAACATAAAAGCCCAATCAACTAAAAGCCTGTCTAAATAAAAGTGTCTTCAGCTGCTTTTTAAAAGAATCAACAGATTCGTCCACTCCCAGAGTCTGGGGGCGACTGCTTGGAAGGACCGGTCTCCCCGAGTTTTAAAGCGAGTTTTGGGGACCATTAGAAGGTTTTGACCTGAGGACCGAAGAGCGAGGGAGGAGGAGTAAGGGGTCAACAGGTCAGTGATGTACTGGGGGGCCTGTCTGTGCAGAGCTCTGAAAGTCAAGACTAAAATTTTAAAATCAATTCTGAATTTGACTGGAAGCCAATGAAGTGAGGATAAAACCGGTGAAATGTGAGCCCTTCTGTTGGTTCCTGTTAAAAGCCTGGCTGCAGCATTTTGCACCATTTGAAGACGACTCAGAGAAGATGTTTAAACAAGTAAAAAGAGAATTACAATAATCAAGACGAGAAGAAATAAAAGCATGAATAATCATCTCCAAGTCAGCTTTAGACAATAACGCTCTCAGTTTAGAAATGTTTCTCAAATGATAAAAACTGTTTTTGACCAACTGTCTAGAATGACTGTCCAGAAACATAGATTGGTCAAACAGAACACCAAGGTTTCTGAGGCTCAACTGGATGGAGGAACCCAGGGAACCAAGGTGCTGTTTGATTTGAGGTAGTTTTTGGTCTGGAGCGAAGATTAAGGTTTCAGTCTTTTTTGTATTCAGTTGTAAGTAGTTATTGTATAACCAGTTCTTTATGCAGGACAAGCAGTCCAATAAATCAGTTAGTTTATGAAACTCAGAGTCTTTAAAAGAACAGTACAACTGAATGTCATCAGCATAAAAGTGATAAGACACATTTTTAAAACTGTGAATTATTTCACCAAGAGGGCGTATGTACAATAAAAACGAAATAGGACCTAGAACCGAGCCCTGAGGAACTCCATATGACAGAGGGGTCATCTCAGACAGAATATTGTTAATAGACACACAAAATGATCTGTCACTCAGGTAAGAGGAAAACCAGTTAAGAACTGATCCAGAAAAACCTGTTTCATTTCGCAGACGATTTATCAATACATTATGGTCAAGTGTATCGAATGCTGAAGATAAATCCAACAGGATCAAGACAGAGTACTGCCCAGAGTCAGCCGCCATCATAATGTCATTTGATACCTTCAGCAGGGCGGTCTCAGTTGAATGACATTTCCGAAAACCAGACTGAAATTTATTTATAAAATTAATTAATAAAATTATAGTCCAGTTAATGTGCTGCAGCTGGGTGTGGTGATTAGTGATTAGTGTGGAGTGTGTGCAGGTGACTGGCAGGGAGGATTATGGGAATTGGAGTCCGGGAAGTGACAGGAATCGTGACATAATGCTCCCCTCCCGGAAGGCGCATCCTCGCGCCGTGGGGGGGTGGGTGCCCTGGAGACCTACTGGCTGGTGAGGGTGGATGTACAGACGGGTAAGGAGGTCTCCAGGGCAGGTCCAGGGACTCTAGGTGCCATGGCGGGTCGGGAGCCTTGGGCAGCCATGGCGGGTCAGGTGCCTCGGGCAGCCATGGCAGTTCGGGAACCTTGGGATGCCACGGTGGGTCAGGAGAGTCGGGCAGCCGTGGTAGTTCGGGAGCCTTGGGACGCCAAGGCGGGTCAGGAGCGTCGGGGAGCCATGGCAATACGGGAGCCTTGGGACGCCAAGGCGGGTCAGGAGAGTCGGGCAGCCATGGCTTTACGCGAGTTTTGGGGCGCCAAGGCGGGTCAGGAGAGTGGGACTACATGGTGGGTCAAAGGCCATGTGTGGCCAGGAAGGACGGGTCAGAGTTCATAAGCGGCCATGACTGGTCAGAGTTCGTAAGCGCTCGTGGGCTGCTAGAGCGAGCCCTGGTGCGGAGTCTGGAGCTGTCTCGGGCTCTGGTGCAGAGTCTGGAGCTGACTCGGGCTCGGGTGTGGAGTCTGGAGCTGACTCGGTCTCGGGTGCGGAGTCTGGAGCTGACTCGATCTCGGGTGTGGAGTCTGGAGCTGACTCGGGCTTGGGTGTGGAGTCTGGAGCGGGCTCGGCGAAGAGCAGCCATCTTGTCCATAGACACTGGCGGAATGGCCATTTTGTCCGTAGACACTGGCGGAACGGCCATCTTGTCCGTAGACACTAGCGGAACGGCCATCTTGTCCATAGACACAGGCGGAGCGGCCATCTTGTCCGTAGACACTGGCGGAACGGCCATCTTGTCCATAGACACTGGCAGAATGGCCATCTTGTCCGTAGACACTGTCGGAATGGCCATCTTGTCCGTAGACACCGGCAAAGTGACCATCTTGTCCGAAGACAATGGCGGACTTGAGTGCATTGCAACTGGCGAACTTGAGTGCGTAGCAACCGGTGAACTTGAGTGCGTAGCAACCGGTGGGCCTGAGAGCAAAGCGGCCGGCGGGCTTGAGTGCGAAGCGGTCGGCAGAGGCTTTCGGAATTCCAGCTGCTCATGCTGACGTCAGAGGTGGATCGTACACACTGGACAACAATCCTCTCCACTCTCGGACGGATCCAGAGACGTGACGTGACTCTGGGCGATCAGCAGAGACATGACATGACTCTGGGCGATCAGCGGAGACATGACGTAACTCTGGGCGATCAGCGGAGACGTGACGTGACTCTGGACAATCAGCGGAGACGTGACGTGACTTTGGACGATCAACGGAGACGTGACGTGACTCTGGGCGATCTGCGGAGACATAACGTGACTCTGGACGATCCGCGGAGACGTGACGTGGCTCTGGGCGATCAACTGTGGCTTGACTTGGCTCATAAAGATCAACGGTGACTTGACTTGGCTCATGAAGATCAACTGTGACTTGACTGAGCTCATGAAGATCACCTGTGACTTGACTTTGTTCATGAAGATCAGCTGTGACTTGACTTTGCTCATGAAGATCAATTGTGACTTGACTTTGCTCATGAGGATCAGCTGTGACTTGACTTTGCTCATGAAGATCAGCTGTGACTTGACTTTGCTCATGAAGATCAGCTGTGACTTGACTTTGCTCATGAGGATCAGCTGTGACTTGACTTTGCTCATGAAGATCAGCTGTGACTTGACTTTGCTCATGAGGATCAGCTGTGACTTGACTTTGCTCATGAAGATCAGCTGTGACTTGACTTTGCTCATGAAGATCAATTGTGACTTGACTTTGCTCATGAAGATCAGCTGTGACTTGACTTTGCTCATGAGGATCAGCTGTGACTTGACTTTGCTCATGAAGATCAGCTGTGACTTGACTTTGCTCATGAGGATCAGCTGTGACTTCACTTGGCTCAGGGAGATCAAATGTTTATTGACTTTGTGTTGTTGTTGTGACCGCCATTTTGTGAGTGTTCACTTTAGCGGCAGCCATTACATGATTCACCATGGTGTCGCATTTCTCCGCGACACCCACAGTAAAAAGTGAACCAACTGTGAGCAGGGCAAAGTCCAGAAATTCCACGAACGACCCTCGGGGACCATTAGTGAGTAAATAGTCCTTTAGTGGTTCGTTTAATCCATAACCAAAGAAGTCAATGAGAGCACAGTCAGGCAGGTCAGATAAATAGGCAAACTTTTATGTTTCTGACTCATGTGTGATGTGAATGTGGATAAAACTGTAAAGCTCTTGCTACAGTGTCTGTAAGGACACGCAACTTTTTTTCCCCTCTCTAATGTGTGTTTTCAAATGAGAGTAAAATGCCGTCAAAGTCTCACACCTTGCACTGCAGATATCAACATGACATGTTAGTTCAACACCAGACAAAGTAGGCCTAAATACACGTTGTCTGTAAGTGTGACACTTAAACGTTGAAAAATTTTGAAAAGTCTGACTGCAATCTGGCAAAACTCACTTAAAGGTTAAATTAGGTGTATTTTTATGAATTCTCATGTGCCTTACGTATGTCACTATTGTGGCACAGTTATGACAACAGATCTGTCAGGGGAACATTTTGTTATTGCCAGGTGGTAAATGCCTTATAGATTGAACATTTTCATCAACAAACATGCATTAGTCTTGATTATGGCTACTGGCTGATTTTTAGTGACACCATGTCAGTCTTCACGCAGAAATGTTTAACCTTTACTGAGTTGCAATGTTAAGATTGTGAAAGAAAAGTCATAGATGATGCAAAACGGTTTTACTCTAAAAACGCCTATACTCTAAAACAGTTGAGAAGTTGGCTGTGTGAGATGCGCAGCGACAGATAAATAAACAAAATGCAATATTTTCACACCAATTTGCCATTTAAACAGAAAAATGCAAAGCCTTGACGATTCAGCTGTCTTTAACCGAACTACAATTAGCTTAATTTTCTTGTTAACTGTTTGTAAAACACTTTTCATTAAAAGTCGACACAAACAAAATAATACTACCAAAACCATCTTGGTTAGCCTATGGTTTGGTTGAAATAAATCCTTAATCACCGGGCAAGATGTAAGCTAATTATTCCAGTTTCCTAATGCTATTTTCCTGCTGCCTCCATCTGCCGTTCTCTCTCTCTTGCCGGTTAACAAGTGTTGTTCCTCAGACGCAGAAGTTCAGCTAACTTTACCAAAATTAAACAAAATACCACCCAAAAGTAATATTGTTTTGCCTATTCAAATCTAAGCCTCAGTGTTAAATGACATGTTCAAATCCCTAGCAAGACCAGCTCCTATCAGTTTGATATCAAGCATTCTTGGCAATATGAATAAGATTTGAATTACCGTTTAATTTGTAGATGCAAGACCCGATGGATGTTGATGAAGAACACTCGACGATGTGCAGCACGTCATCTAAATTGTGCGTCCTCTTCTGGAAAATCTCCTATTCAAATGATGGTTCCCGAAGTCCCTCCAGGAGTTAATCGCAAATTATTTCTGTATTTTTTAAAGGAAATTGACCAAAAGCAGTAGCCTCAATTTAAAAGACTAACGTTGTATCAAGCTTCTGACCGTGCTCCAAATTCCCAACATGCAGTTTCCAAAAAATACTGTAGTGTCCTATAATTTAAAACATCAGCGTACTGTTTAGGGCCTCTGTCTTGTTGCTCCAATTTAAGCAGCCCACAATGCATTGCTAACTACAGTACTAAACTGTTTAACATGAAAACAGTATTTTAATGTTGAAAATTGGCTGTAAGTTTACAGCAATTGCTTACAGTGTACGGCACAAAAAGTTTCAAACTGAAACTACTGTTTGATTATGATGTTCAGGACACATGTGCAATAAAGATTCTGTTCCACAAAATCCTTTAATTTGTCATTTCATTTTAGTAACAGTAACTGCAATGAGACACAAAGTGCCAGTAAAATCACAGGAGTATACACAAAATTGAATTGTGGTTGTTATCCTCTAGATAAAAAAAATCATTTAAAGCTGCTATCAAAATTACAAACTCTATGCAACTATATATTCAGTAGTTTCAGCTGGTGCAAATTGTGGATTGTTCACAAAATGTGTTCCTGCCATTGGACTGACCCTGCAAGTGAGATAAAGTATGCTTTCAGAATGTCCCTCTGATCTTTAGCAATTGTGGAGCCATTTCTTGCATGGGATACAGGTACAGATGGGAGAGGTGTATCATTCTGCCACACACCAGGGATAATTTGGTGTTCTGCATCCTCGGTATCAATAAGTGCTTGAGGGATATATGTATCTGGAGCGTGTGCTCGCATATAATTGTGAAGATAAGCCAGGGTAATCTTAGATACTTCCACTGGATCCAAGTGAATGCTGGAGAGAAATACACGCCATCGGTTGCCCAGTATTCTAAAGGCATTTTCAATGACCCGTCTTGCTCTTGACAACCTGTAGTTGTAAATACGCTGGTCATGAGTAAGGTGTCGAGAAGGGTATGGTTTCATCAAGTCAGTGCGGAGAAGATAAGCCTCATCTGCAACAAACATGTAAGGCATCTCAATATTTGTGCCTGGCAGTGGTTCGGCTGAAGGTACATTTAGAATTTTTGTCCATTGTCTCTCGAAGATCTGAGTGGGTGAAGAGGCCACCATCAGAAACTCTACCCTGAGTTCCAACATGAGCATACAAAAATCTGTTCTTAGAATCAGCAACTGCCATCAGCAAGACAAAAAAGTGCTCCCAAAGATTTGTAGTTCCTAAAAGTGCTCCCACTGTTGCCTGGCAGGAGGATTGTTATGTATTTGCCATCAATTGCCCCAAGACAACGTGGAAATTGGCACCTTTCCTGGAATCCCTTAGCCACCTCTCTACACTCAACTTCTGTCACTGAAGTCTGTATAGACACAAAAAGAGCACGAGAAGAACAATTTCTTGCAATCTATGAAACAGTTTGCATGTAATAAATTAGCATAAATAACTAGACATCAGACTTAAGATACATTTTTATGTGCAAGATACAAAATTGTGTTTATACAGTGCTGTGCTAAAATGTGCAGAAGTCTAAATTGTAATGTAATGACTTCAGGACTTAAGTCTCCCCCAAAAGAGTTCATTATGTTTAGGCCAAGAGAGGTCACACAAGTGATTACATTATAGTCAAAATTATTGTGATGATATGATAGTACTTTTTGCATTGTGTTTTTATTGCATTATGTTTTAATTTGAGTCAGAATATGCACCCAGCATATGTGAAATTACAACCCAACGGGCTGGGCTCGTCCCTTTTTGACCCAGTGCTGGCCTGAAAATAACCCAGCATTATTTAGAGTGTATGAAATGTCCACAAAAGTCTTGTACATGTCTTTAAGCACAAGGTACAGTACCTCACATGTCTATTGAATAATACACAAGACAGTGCTTCTTCCGATTCTGTACTGAAAACTAAATGAGGCAAATGATTCTCCTGGTGACCACAAAACACATCATGTTAAATTTCACTTTTATAACAGTATGTATCTGTAATTCATCATTTTTTCTTACCTGTGGCCAAAAATCTAAGCATCACAGAGAGCCTCTCCCTAGCAGTGATTGATCTTCTGAGGTGTGTGTGTCCTGATTATGTGGGGAGAGACCAATTCCAGCAAATGCTCAAATTCCTGCACATTCATGTGGAGAATACCTCTAAAACCTCTTACATCCTCACTCTGTTAAACAAGTAAAAAAAAACAACAAAAAAAAACCACTAAATACTGTTCTTGCCTTGTGAGTGGCTGTGTCTATTTTGACTTTTTTTTTTTTTTTTTAATTTTTTTTTTGTTAACCAAATTTGCCCCTAAAAACGACAAATCATTAATCGTAATCATTATAATCACAAATCATTAATCATCAATGGAAACATTTAGGGTGCCCTTGTTTGTAAAACAATATAAGCTAACGTACAGGTGGAGTGTTTAAAATGAACCGCAAAAGGATTTCAAAAGGCTTTTCTATATTGTAGTCAATTACCTCAAATTCACCCTGTAGAATCGGAAGTCCATAACAACCTCTTTTGCCATGCCACAACTTGCTCCACACTCATCTCCTTTGTTTTTTCTTCTTTTTATGCTCAAGACAAGTCATGATCAAAATTAACGCTAGATGTTGTTTCTGTTTGCTAGCCATCATTTCGCTTCAGCATGTGTATTCTGCCAAACTTTATCTACGATCTTGTTTGCACAGTGTGGCAAGCAACAATCCTAAAGGACTATTATAAATCACACAGTGTGCACCAGGCTTAAGGGACCTGCCTGCTTAAAGAACCTGCCATTAGTGGGAGGCAGCTTCAATCTTAACATATTTAAAATAGCTAATGAAGGACCCACGTGCTTAAGGGCCCCAATTTTGGGGGAGGCAGCTACCACTTCAGGACCTACCTGCTTAAAATGTTATGAATCCTCCTGGTTTTAGCCTGTTTGTTCACACCTCTGAACTGGAAAAAGTTCTGGGACAACAACACAGAACTACAACAAACACAGAACTACAACACACTCATACAGAATAATGAATATTAACATATATGAGCAGAGGAAAAAACAGAGTTCATGGCAGGTCTACACTGAAGGTCTAATATTTTTATCATGTATACAAGTGCTACAGTCTTTGAACGAACAACACACATCAGTTTAACACAGAAACAACAAAGGCATAGTTACTTTTTTGTCCACTGTTCTTTTTGGTCTACATGGTCTTCTGTCTATCAGAATAATTAATGTCATCGCGATTGTGATCAGACATACACAAAAACAAAACAAAAATAATGACTTTATTCAACAATTTTTTTCTGTTGTCATATGTAGTGAACTCAGTGCAGGCTTCCTTGTTTACGTCCAAACACCAACTCAGTGTTGGCCAAAGCTGAACACGTGAGCAACACAACGCATGCATGTGATGCTGACACAGGATGCGCAAATAGTGTGCAAGGCCACCCCTGCCTGACCTGCAGCCACGTACACCCTGCCATTTAACTGAGATGTAACTCAAAATGGCTTAGTTGGCAGGGCTGGAGTCCTCAATATCAATGTCTCTTCCATAGAAAGATAGTTCGAGAGCACATCTTCCATAGGAGGCATTGATGCATATTTGTACTTGCTCATTCCCTTAGGCAGGCTGAGAGGGCTCCATCAGCATTTCATCACCCTCAACAGCCACATCCTGTTCTTTCTGATTCAAAGCCAAAAGAGCGGTGTCTGCTAGATCGCATGACTCATTCAGAGAATGTACATCTGCATATAGCAGATTGCTCGAGTATGTGACAGGGGAATGAGAGAGAAATTCCTTAACCAAATTCCTCCACCAGCTCAACCTGTGATCACCACGATCTGAGTCTCCACTGGGCCTTGGCTGCAGCAGGTCCTGTACCTGGGTGCAGATGCAGAAAGAAAGGAGACAGACGTGAACTGAGCTTTTTCATAGAGAACCCCTTCGCAATCTGCTCATTCCTCTCCCTACTATTGGTAAGCTTTGCCCACGGAAGTGAACCTGAGGAACTTCCTGTGCTGGGGAAGAATGGATGTGCATAAGTATGCATCTTTTAACATTAGTATTTCTCTGGCTGCTGTAACTGATACATGTTTGTTATAGCAAAAAAGCAAGAGAAACTCTGATCAGATGATGTTGGTCATTTTTTAAGTGATGATATACGATCTTTTAAGATCTTTGATTAACTTGTTTAATATTAGCTGTAATGGTAACACTTTACATTAAGGTTCTCTTTGTAAAGGGTTTGTTAATGAGTATTAAGTCATTAAATGCCTTATAAATCATTAATAATGCAGTTACAACTGCATGAATAAAAAGGGCGACTTTAATGCAATACCTGCCAAATAGTGAGCCGTTTTTAACTCATGTTATAAATGCTTAATAAATGTATTTATTTACACTTATTTAACTCAAAACCAGATTCCTGGTTTATTTCATGATGCAGCAAAAATTCACTATCATAATTAGACTGAAGGATGTTGTATTTGTGCTTTTCTTATAAATATCCCATAACTGCCACTTTTCTTACTTTTCTATGTTGCTTATCAGAAGTGTCTTACCCATGATGTTCTCCAAAAAGGTCATGATGCCTATCCACAGCTTGTTTATCAAGATGAAATTGAACCTTTTTTTATCAATATATTTATTATTTTCACATGAACAATTTACAGAATCAGTTCAGTAAATTATTTTTTCTAAACACCTTCTCACCCCTGTCCCACCCCTCAAGAGACAGAACTCTTGCAAGGACATTATTACAAGGTCTTGAGCTGATGTGTAAGATAAAATTTATAATAATAATAAAATAAATATATAAATACATTAAAAAAAAGTTAAAGAATGGTTACATTATCACATCAGCATTTTCAATCAATATAACATCCAAATTATTCAAATATTCAATAAATTTGCCCCAAATCTTTTAGAACATTGATGATTATTTTTTTCAAATTATCAGTCCCTCCAGGATTCTGTGATTCCGCGATCTCAGAATTTACCGCAAAATCAAGCAAAATCTGCAAAATTCGGAGGGGCTTGCAATTTTTCTAAATTGCCACATATTTTCCACATATTTTGGGCCTAAACATCTCATGTGACGTCATCACAACGTACATTCAGCCAAAGAAAAGCCCACTTCGAAGTGAACTTGAATCAATCGATAAACAACTGTTTGCGGCGTTGCTTCGGCTATGCATCTGTCAGTCAACCACCGCAATAATCCAGCTCCCACTGTAAGTGCACATCTCTCACACACACAAGAACACACACGAGCGTGCATGCACTGAGTGACATTTCCATCAATCGGTTCAATTTATCAACAGTGTCTGTATGTTGCATAAAAGAAGCTTGCGCGCACTCTGTAAACAGCCCCAAAATGGACGAGGATCAAGACGGAACAAGTGAAGGAGAGGCTGAATGAAAATGTATTCGATAATATTTCCAGGGTTACCCAGACATGCCAGGCTCTTCACTCACCCAATCACAATGCACTCCCTCCCCTGAGTATTAACAAGCTCCACCTGACACTCATCACAGTCACCATCAGCAGCACTACATAAGACACTCCAGATCACTCAGTCATTGTCCGGTCTCGTTAACGCATACCTACCTGTTATGCTTACCTTAAGGACTCCTTTAACGCCTGCTTACCTGTCTCCAGTGTTCTCCGTGACTCCTAGTGTCTCCGTGTCTCCAGTGAGTGTCATCGTGTCCTGTCTGCTCCACGTCTGCTTGCATCAGCATTACCTGTTATGCTTACCTTAAGGACTCCATCATCAGATCCAGTCACCGCTCCAGTCACGAACGTATCCTGCCATTTACAGAAAACCGGACCAACACCGTCAACAACCAAGATGAGCCATCCGGATCCATTTCAAGACCTGGTCGATGCACTTCGTCGCACTCTAACCAGCACTTCCACTCCGACACCTCCAGCGAACACTTCCTCTTTCCCCACTGCATCTCCTTCACCCGTTGTGGTCACCAGTCCCATGGCCAAACCGGCGCCCTTCACTGGCTCGCCGGAGGACTGCAACGGATTCCTCCTGCAGTGTTCGCTGGTCCTGGAGATGCAACCGCACCTGTATCCTGACGACAGCACTAAGGTGGCGTACATAATCTCTCAACTCGAAGGGAAATTGAAAGCAAGGTTTAATGTCTGATTATGCCCTTCAGTTCCGAACCTTAGCTGCAGCAAGTGGCTGAAATGAACAAGATCTTATTACCACCTATCGTCAAGGGCTCGATCCACGTGTGCGGTTGCATCTCGCTGCATACGAGGATTCCATCGGGCTCGAAAAATTCATCCAGTTATCCATCAGTCTCGCCACTCGTATGCAGCTGTGTCTTAAGGAGCACCAGGGCCAGCCGCTATTCCCATCCATCCTCCACCAGCCAGAATCCGTCAGCCACCCAGAACCAGCCAGCGAACCCATGCATGTTGAATACTCACGTCTCACGTCTGCTAAACGACAGAGGAGGCTGACCCAGAATCTCTGCATCTATTGTGGCCGTGCTGGGCATTTCATCTCTGAATGCCCCATTTGTCCAGTACGTCCCATGGTGAGTGTTATTATGCCTACGCTGAATAAGATGAAACCACTCACTATTGTTGTAAACCTTACTGCTGCTGATCTCTGCCTTCCAGTCAATGCGCTCCTCGATTCTGGGTCAGCCGGAAACTTCATCTCCAGAACCCTCTGTCGTCAGCTCAAGCTCAAAACCACTGCCATGCCGAAGATCTACCATATCCATTCAGTAACTGGAAAACCTCTTCGTCAAGTTCGTTTCAGTGTGGGAACTCTTCACCTCCAAATCAGCGTTCTCCACCTGCTGGAAATCCATCTGCTGGTTCTAGAGGAATCAACGGCTGACGTGATTCTAGGGCACCCCTGGCTTGAGCAGCAAAACCCCATCATCTCCTGGAGGACAGGAGAGATCCTGAAGTGGGGTAACCAGTGCTTTAATGACTGTTTTCCTGAGTTTCCTGTTCCAAGTTCTGTTCCAAGTCTCCCAAGTTCTGAAGAAGTCTCAGTCTGCGCTACTTCTGTGGAAAGTCCACTCGAGAAACATTCAACGGACATCCCTGCCTGTTACTCCCACTTCAGTGATGTCTTCTGTCCTAAAGAAGTAGGACTCCAGAAGAAGGAGTGGGAGCGGTATTGTCACAGCAGCAGGGGAATCCCCGTAAGCTCCATCCATGTGCTTTCTTCTCCCACAAGTTCAACCCGGCGGAGGTCAACTATGACATCGGGAACTAGCCATCAAGCTTGCCCTGGAGGAGTGGAGGCATTGGCTCGAGGGAGCTAAACACCCATTTATGGTTCTTACAGACCATAAGAACCTTAACTATCTACAGGACGCTAAAAGACTAAATCCCCGCCAAGCAAGATGGGCGTTGTTCTTCACAAGGTTCAAGTTCACCATCTCATACCTCCCTGGATCAAAGAACGTGAAAGCTGATGCTCTGTCTCGTATCTATAGCCCTGAAGAAACTTCCGACGATCCAGAACCAATCATCCCCGAGAACCTCTTTGTCAGCCCCATCACTTGGTCTGCTGAAACGCTCCCCGAGCCGAGTGCCTCCACTAACACCCTGCCGGGTTGCCCCCAGGGATTGCAGTATATCCCACAGACATGGCGCACTCCCCTGATTCACTCCACGCATTCTTCACTGGGCACTGGCCACCCAGGGGTCAATGAAACCCTCTCGCTTCTTAAACAGCACTTCTGGTGGCCCAACATGGCATCCGACGTCAGGAGGTATGTACAGGGGTGCCAGGAATGTGCCATCTCCAAGACCCCGCGACATCTTCCCTCCGGGAAGCTCCAACCTCTGCCCGTTCCCAACCGCCCCAGTCACACCTAGGAGTAGACTTTATAATGGATCTTCCAGACTCCAACGGTTGCACCTGTGTATTGGTGGTAGTGGATCGATTCTCCAAGTCATGTCGATTAATTCCCTTGCCGGGACTACCAACGGCTATGGAGACTGCAGAGCTCTTGTTCAACCATGTGTTTGTATATTATGGACAGCCCGAAGATATTGTATCTGACTGTGGATCACAATTCACCTCCAGAGTATGGAAATTGTTCTTCAAGCTCCTAGGTGTGACCATAAGTCTCTCTTCTGGCTACCATCCCCAGACGAACGGGCAGACGGAGAGGAAGATCCAGAAGATTGGCCGTTTCCTACGTACCTTCTGTCACGGCCACCAGGACTACTGGAATCAGTTTCTGGGTTGGGCCGAGTACGCCCAGAACTCTCTCCATCAGTCCACCACAGGTCTTGCAAGAGTTCTGTCTCTTATGCATACTCAGTTTCCAACCCCGACTGTTCCCCTGGGATGGGGAGCCATCGGACGTCCCTGCAGTAGATTACTGGTTCCGGGAGAGCGAGAGGGTCTGGGACTCAGCTCATCTCCAACTCCAGTGGGCCTTACGCAGGCACAGGACGACAGCGGACCTTCGGCGTTCCCAAGCACCCAATTACCAGCCAGGACAGAAGGTCTGGCTGTCGACCCGGGACATCAGAATGCGCCTGCCCTGTAGGAAGCTGAGTCATAGGTTCATTGGCCCCTTCACCATCACTCGGAGGATCAACCCTCTCACCTATCACCTGCAGCTCCCTCCTGAGTATAAAATTCACCCAGTTTTCCACGTTTCAGTGCTGAAACCTCACTATCCCTCTATTCTTCCCTCCACATAGCCTGGCGAAGCCAAGGAACCCCCCCTTCCGCTCATCGAGGACGAAGGAGCGGCCTATACAGTTAACGACATCTTGGTAATGTCACAGACATGCCAGGCTCTTCACTCACCCAATCACAACGCACTCCTTCCCCTGAGTATTAACAAGCTCCACCTGACACTCATCACAGTCATCATCAGCAGCACTACATAAGACACTCCAAATCACTCAGTCATTGTCTGGTCTCGTTAACGCATACCTACCTGTTATGCTTACCTTAAGGACTCCTTTAACGCCTGCTTACCTGTCTCCAGTGTTCTCCGTGACTCCTAGTGTCTCCGTGTCTCCAGTGAGTGTCATCGTGTCCTGTCTGCTCCACGTCTGCTTGCATCCACGTTCCCTGGGAAAAGATAAGAAACATCATCAGATCCAGTCACCGCTCCAGTTACGAACTTATCCTGCCATTTACTCACCTGCATTCTGCCATTCATCCTCTGGTTGTTTAATAAACACATCTTAACTATTACCTGTGTCTCCATCCACTTCTGTGTGTAACACCCCTGTAAAAACAGCAGGCAACTACTTTACCTTTCTGACACCGCTTGTGTACTAATTGTTTACATTCGAACTTTATAGTTATGTTCTTTCACACTTTAATCTGTTTGAAACTTTTGTTTGCTTTATACATTTTGTGTATTCTTCAAAAGTAGGCCACTGTTATATTTAAGGTTCTTTTTGTTGTATTATAAAAATACTAATTAATCCTGTAAAGCTTGAAATAATATAATAGTCAGAAAATAATATTTTTAACAGAACAGTTTTTGTAACCTTTAGACAAAATATAAAAGAAAAAAGTTTGCATGTGTTTTATGTTTTGTCATATATTTGATACACCAGGATTTTATGGCCCATATAGTATATGGTTAGAGTATGGAGGGGGAGAACAGCTTTTATTCAGAGGCCAAAACTGAGCAAAAATTTCAGTTTGCTGCAGTTGTTCTTTAGAAAAATAAATCAATTAGATCTGTATAAATCAATGAGATCTGTATAACAGTACAGCAGACTACTTACATAAAATGCATATAAATATAATTTGTCACTATATCTCTTATATGTCTTGGTAAGAAGATATGCTATAGTTTTATGATGAAAGCTCTATTTTTTATTGTGGGGGCAAAACACAATGCAATGCAATAGGCATACAATGATGATTGCTAGATGAACAAATAAATGTTCCTCAAAGCCTGTTGTATCATATTTGATACAAAAAAAATATACAAAATTGATTGATAAAATATACAAATCTTTGTAAATGACAACCATGCCCACATAGTTTCACAAAATCCTGTGAGAAACACTGTAATATAACATTTTTATATATTTTTGTTTGTTTGTTTGTTTTAAGTTATTATCAGTGTTCTCCTTTTAAAAATTACAGAGCCCAGTGGTTCTTGACCTCAGAAAAGTAATAAAAATGTTAGAAGAATATTGATGGTGTATTTTCACTAAAAAACTACACAAACAACGCTGCAAATATTGCCGCAAATTTTGAGAAAAGCCACAGCAAAATCAGTCATTTAGGGCCGCAGAAATCCTGGAGGGACTGAATTATACATTATTTTTCACAGGCACATAGGCCATACAGCCATACAGCATGACTGGGCGGTTCTTCTGATTTCCATTGTATAGCTATACATTTCTTTGCTGCTATCAGAGCCATCTTAGCAAAACATAAATTCTTCTTTTGATCAAATTGGAGGACTTATTCATTGCCCAAAAGTGAACACATGTTTATAATGAGTTATAAACATTAATAACATGTGAAGTTGTACCTTAATGTAAAGGGAACACATGTGAACCATTTATTTATGAGTTATAAACATTAATAACCTGTGAAAGTGAACCTTAATGTAAAGTGTAAACCTGTGAAACATTTATTAATGAGTTATAAACATTAATAACCTGTAAAAGTGAACCTTAATGTAAAGTGAACACATGTGAACCATTTATTAATGAGTTATAAACATTAATAACCTGTAAAAGTGAACCTTAATATAAAGTGAACACATGTGAACCATTTATTAATGAGTTATAAACATTAATAACCTGTAAAAGTGAACCTTAATGTAAAGTGAACACATGTGCACCATTAATTAATGAGTTATAAACATTAATAATCTGTAAAAGTGAAGCTTAATGTAAAGTGAACACATGTGAACCATTTATTGAGTCATAAACATTAAAAACCTGTGAAAATTAACCTTAATGTAAAGTGAACACACGTGAATCATGTATTTATTAAAGCACACACAGAAGTATTTTTTTTTTTCCTGGTGACAAATTTTATTGTTGAAATATTAATAAGCAATTCATAATTATTCTTGATATCATGATAAAGGATACTGTAACTTTAGTATTTGGCCATGCACACTGTACCTGCACTGCACGTGGTTATTTGTTTAAGATTACTACAAACTAACAGTGATTAGACTTAATATTCAAACTAACACAGCAATTACACATATAATATAAACACTTGAAAAAGATAGTCTGCAATGTCACCTCTGTTAGCTTACCCATCAAATCAGTAACGTTAAACACAAAATTTCACTTCAGATCATGTCGGAACACTACTAGCCAGGCTTTATTGGATGCTCACTAGCGCCAACTCTTGTCACACGCCAGAACACGCATGCTTAGTGATGTAACCCTGAAAGAGTGATGTGACCTGAAAGAGTATATAAAGTATAGCCTAATATATTATTGTCACGTCTAGTTTTCTATAACTATAGCTTACTATAGTTTGTTCTCCTACATTTCTGAGTTCAGTTATCTTCATAATAAAAAATGGTACTGCTGCATCTAAATCCTGCTTCCACACTGCTCTTTACAACCAAATGTGACAATAATGTATAATATGCAATGTATTCTTTATTATTATTATTATTATTATTATTATTATAAGTAGTAGTAGTAGTAGTAGTAGGCTATATACTTTATTATACTTTTTCAGGTTCACATCACCATGAGTGTTCTGGTGTGTGACAGGAGTTGGCGCTAGTGAGCACATCCACATTTGTGTTTACTGATTTGATGGGTAAGCTAACTGAGGTGAAATTGCAGACTATGTTTTTCTAGTGTTTATATTATATGAGTAATCGCTGTGTTAGTTTGTAGTTATATTAAACAAATAACCGCTCCTGCTTCTGTCACGCAGTGCAAGTTGTGGTGGCCTTTATTATGATATCAAAAATAATTATTGAATGCATATTAATATGCTAATGTTCTGTAACAGTGCATTCGGTCATTGATTTAATGATTTACACAACTGTTAAATAAAATAATACATATTTAGGTGCCTTTATTCAGCTTGTATCAAATATGTTTGGCTTATGTGATGCTTATCTTTTCTGGATTACTTGATTGTTTCTCTGAATGTTTTAATGTGAGTTTATTTGCATAAGCCACTTTTCATGAGAAGTCATGCTCTGTAATTTTGTGCTGTAAAAGAAAAGTTTAAACGTTTTTTGTTTCAAGTTTAAAGTTGTGTTTACTGATAAATGCATCAAAAATAAAATATTTCATCAGTAAAAAATACTGTCTTCTGTGTGTACATTAATAATTAATAAATACATGATTCACATGTGTTCACTTTACATTAACTTTCACAGGTTATTAATGTTTATAACTCATTAATAAATGGTTCACATGTGTTCACTTTACATTAAGGTTCTCTTTCACATGTTATTAATGTTTATAACTCATTAATAAGGTTCACTTGTGTCCACCCTACATTAAGGTTCACAGGTAACTAATACTGGATTTAATTCTTTTCATTATTAATATCTCATCAAGTTATGGTTATTATCTTATGTTTTAATTTCAAAATAAAGTTGGAATTTCAGCTTAAAAAAACAAGAAATCAGTTTTTATACACTGCTGTGGATAGGCATCATACGTTTTGGAGAACATCATGGGCAAGACAGAAACTTCTGGTAAGCAACATAGTAAGAAAAGTGGCAGTTATGAGACAATAAGAAAACCACAAATACAACACCCTTCAGTCTAATTATGATAGTCAATTTTTGCTGTATCATGAAATAAACCAGGAATCTGGTTTTGAGTTAAATAAATGTGAATAAATACATTTATTAAGCATTTATAATGTGAGTTAAAAACAGCTCACTATTTGGCAGTTATTGCATTAAAGTCACCCCCTTTTATTCATGCAGTTATAACTATATTATTAACCCTCTGGAGTCTGAGGCTGATTTGGGGCTTGGAGAAGTTTTGACATGCCCTGACAT
Organism: Ancherythroculter nigrocauda; assembly: GCA_036281575.1. Lineage (NCBI taxonomy): Eukaryota > Metazoa > Chordata > Actinopteri > Cypriniformes > Xenocyprididae > Ancherythroculter > Ancherythroculter nigrocauda. Next base: position 8,827,763 of record VTFQ01000013.1, read on the forward strand.
TTGTGCTTTTTTCAGTTGTTCATAAACATATAAATGACAAAAGTGTCATTACACTGTATTCAGCACAAACTAGGCTACAATAATATGTGAGGAACATGTATGTACATGTTTGTATTTTTGAAGGAATAATGTTTATGCGTGGTTATTGAAAAAACAAAAAACTTAAGTCACTGAAATAAGGCCAAAATAAGTATATTAAATCTGTGTTCACAAGACTTCTGGTTATTGGAGGTTGTAGACTAGAGTTTTTGCTTCAGAATTATGTAAAAATTATGCTGACTACTCTTTCATATAAAACAATAGAGAGATTTAAATTTTGTAAGACACTTTTTGTCAAGAAACACAGTATGCGTGGAGGCATGAATCCGCATGCATAATGGGCCATTTACACCTGAGAAGACAAAAGAATTGCATAATAATGAGCTGAAATGACTTGCATATTAATGAGGCCTTTCAGTTAGGTAGGCTGTGAAAAAAACCCTCTGTAATCATGTCTCAGCTCATCATAAACAGCAATACTGTGAAATATTATTACAATTTAAAATAATTGTATTCTATTATATTCTTTAAAATATAATTTATTTCTGTGATGCAAAGTGTCTGAACAATTATGTTACCTCTGTGGCATTTCATATAGGCTTTTAGCTTAAAAACATGCACATTTGGAGAAATATTGATGGATTCTTATATATTTATGTCAATTTTCTATACTGAGAAGTAATATTTATTGTCATCACTATGAGTGCTGGATACTGTGTTTTTAATTCATACTTGCAGCTGGAGGGTGCTCTCTGTGCACATTTAGTCCACAAATTATTCTAAAGAAGAAGAGGACATTTCAGGAATGGTGTTTTTAATTCATACTTGCAGTCGGAGGGCGCTCTCTGTACACCTTTAGGCCACAAATTCATATAAAGAAGAAAAGGAACTAGGAACTAACTGCATGTCTTCTACAGATCGCTAACCATGGCTTTACCATCCAAATAAACACTTTTCAAGACAATAAATACACGATTGAGACGATGTATGCATGTATTGCCTCTGAATTTGCCTCTGAATAGCGCTGGCTCCGTGGGCGTGGCCGCATTAGCGGGTAATGAGCTGAATCACAGACTTCTGACATGGCTCTCTTTTCATACAGATTACATAAACACAGAATGTTTGTTTTTGATTTGACTTACACGATTTAAAACCTGACATTTCAATGTTTCTTTAGACGTAAGTGTAATTTTTTTTTGTCATTAGTATTCATAAGTTAGAGTTCATTTTCTGAGAACTATCAGATTGGACTTCGTTCAGAGGGAGAGGAGAGATCACGCATCATGTTAGTTTTCTTTATTTTACAAAAAGCACAACATTGTGTTTTTACTCTGTGTACACAAATAAAAGAAGACATTCTATAGTTTCAATTGATATATTACTTATGTCTCTATGACAAGAAATGACGGAGTATTTTAAGTCTGTTTTGTTGCAATGTGAAAAAAATCCTGCAAAACGCGCCGGCGCGTTTTCAGACCTCAGAGAGTTAATGATTTATAAATGACTTATTACTCATTAACAAAAACCTTTATAAACCCTTTACAAAGGGAACCTTAATGTAGTTTTACTGTAGTAATTTCACATGCCAAAACTTCTGCAGTGCTGTGATAATATAAACAATTTTATTAAATCATTATGCAGAAAATGTTTTGTCAAGGTCATGAAGACTCACACACACATCAAGAATCAATGTGTGAATCTTAACAATGGTGACAAAAAACAAAATCAGATTAACTCTGAATGTCACAAAACAAGCTACTAAAGTCACCTACTAAGGTGTGCTCTTTGATACCGATCTTTCAAGGCCATGTTTCTAGCATCTGTAAAACCGCATTCTTCCATCTTAAAAATATATCTAAACTACGACATATGCTCTCAATGAAAAATGCAGAACAGTTAGTTCATGCATTCATGACCTCAAGGCTAGATTACTGTAACCCTTTACTGGGTGGTTGTTCTGCTCGTACAAAATGCAGCAGCTAGAGTTCTTACTAGAACTAGGAAGTATGACCATATTAGCCCAGTTCTGTCATTACTGCATTGGCTTCCTGTGAAACATCGTATAGATTTTAAAATCTTGTTAATTACTTACAAAAGCACTAAATGGTTTAGCTCCCCAGTACCCGAGTGAGCTCTTAAAGCATTATAGTACTTCACGTCTATTGCGATCTCAGAATTCAGGCCAGCTGATAATACCTAGAATATCAAAATCAACCTCAGGCGGTAGATCCTTCTCCTATTTGGCACCGAAACTCTGGAATAATCTTCCTAGCATTGTTCGGGAAGCAGACACACTCTGTCAGTTTAAATCTAGACTAAAAACGCATCTCTTTAACCTGGCATACACATGACACATTTATATTTATATTTATATTTTAATTTATATTTTCAAATTCATTAAAGGATTATTATGCTGCATATATTAGGTCAGCCGGAACCGGGAACACTTCCTATAACACCAGATGTACTCGTTACATTGGAAGAAGAATGGCATCTACGCTAATATTAGTCTTTCTGTTTATCCCGAGGCTTACCATAGTCAACCAGATCCAGGTGAGACCAAGGACCTGCGCCTTGACACGACCACAACGCAGCCCTGAAGTATCAGCAGAGATTGAGTCAACTAGATCATCCACTGTGAAGGCCTCATCAACACGACAACCAGTGGCGCAGCTCCTCAACAACCGTCCATACCGGCGTGATGAATACGATCCTCAACTGGATGAAACTGTAATAAATATAAAAATAAACTTTGAATGTTGCGATCCTATCAGACTTATGATAGCAACCTGAGTCGTAACAAAGCACTGTTCGCCAGAGGAGAACTGGCCCCCCGACTAAGCCTGGTTTCTCCCAAGTTTTTTTCCCCCTCCATTTTAATACCTATTTGCCACTTGTTTGCCACCTGATGTCACCTGTTGGAGTTTGGGTTCCTTGCCGCTGTTGCCTTTGGCTTGCTTAGTTGGGGACACTTGACATTTGACTTGACATTTGATATACAACAGTGCTTTGATCTGCCTGCATTGACACTATTCTTTAAGAGCTGCTGTGCAGCCAAAATAATGTACCAGTTATCAATGTAAAGCTGCTTTGACACAATCTACATTGTAAAAAGTGCTATATAAATAAAGGTGTTACGTCCCTCGTTAATTAGATGTAGTTTGTCTAGGAATATTATCAGACATAACAAAACAGTGGCAATGTGTGTATAATGGCAGTAACAGGATGGCAAAAAGAAAATGGACAGACAAACCAGCAATTTCGTTGCAAAGGTTTAATTTCAGTAAATATAAGTGAAGTAATATAATAATAAAGTAACAAAGTAGATATTTACAATATATACATGACTTGACTTGACTTGACTTGACTTTTTGCTATGACAAACATGCATTAAAAACACAGTTAAAGCAGTCGGAGAAAAACTTACATAAAAAAAGCCAGGGGTCAAGAGCCCAACAATAGCAAATGCTTACTTCCATAACGGTGACATCAAACTTTTTTTTTTTTCCAATAAGACATCAACATCTAAACCTCTGTTAATTGTCAATAACAACTTGTGTATAAAGCCCGGGATACACTGCACAATTTTTGGCTGTCCCAGACAAAATATTGCCATTGTGAAACAATCGTGGCAATTTCTGTGATCGTGGCTCTTAATGGTCCTATGTCGTACAGTGAGAGAGGTTCAAAGATGGCTGTTTTCCTGGTCTTACAACCAAAGATAGCCTACGATAATTTTCTGACAGTGTCAGAAATTCAGCATGATCAACGCACAGTGTGTTTACTGCTACGACCTACGTCTACTGACCAGCCAATAAAAATGCGTCATGAAATCAACTCGACATGGCCCTAAAACTTAAAACTGCTTACCTCAAGCTCCTTTCCCTTCTTCTTTTGCTGCTCCCTTTTTTATCCCAGCACACATAAAAACGTCTAGGTTCCCTGAAGGAGGGAACGGGGATGTTATGTCAGAACAGACTGACGAATGGGGTCTCACCCGAGAGCCCAATCACCTTTGAGTGTTAACAAAACAAACCAATGGTACACTAAGTACCTTGGTTTGCGATATTTGCATCGCAAACTCCGCCCACACAGTGTGGTTATATAAGGAGCAGTGTGAGCAACTCACATTCAAGTCTTCACTGAGGAGCCGAGCCAATGACCCGGCATTTCAGTGGAACAGCAATCGTGGCAAAGGGACGTAACGCCTCTGTTCCCTCCTTCAGGGAACGAGGGTTACATACGTAACCTAGACGTTTCCTTTCAGTCGGTTACGTTCGATGTTACGTCAGAATAGACTGAAGAATGGGGTCCCTACGAAACGCCACAATAGCTGTCTTCCAGTGACCTGTAAAAATGATAGCACCCTGCCGTAAGGCTTAGCAAGAAAAAAAGGACTACACTAAATACAGAATACACTGGGAAGCATACCCAAAGAAATATGCTAACAAGCTGCCTGCTCAAGGAGGTCTTACAAGGGCATATCAACCAGCATAACGGTGATAGGGAGAACTCTGAGGTATCCAGCCCGCAGAGTGGAAGTTACACATCAGAGATGGCAAGTGGCTTGCCAAGGGAAGACAAATGCATCCGAAGGAAACTTACTGTGGAACACACGTAGGATTACCTAGGGAGGGGAATCAACACATGGCGGCACCTAGTCCAACACAGGGGCTGACCGAAGGAGCATGCACACAAGCTGTGGAACTCATCTGAGAAAAAAGCATAAATCCACTCCATAGAGTGGAATAGCGCAGCAAGTAATGATGCCGAGCAGGTCCTACTACTGGCCTGAAGAGGCGAGTACCCGAGAGGACACAGGCTCTACACGAAGATTATAGAATCTCATGAATGTGTTAGGTGTCGCCTAGCCCTCAGCTCTACAAATTTCTGTCAGCGAGGCACCATGCGCCAGCGTCCAGGAGGAAGCCACACTTTAAGTAGAATGGGCCCTCACCCCTAGGGGGCTTGTCAAGTCTTGAGACTGATAAGCCAAGACAATAGCATCCAATATCCAGTGGGATAGCCTCTGCTTTCTGCTGGCCTCCATAACAAACAAAGAGCTGATGTGAGGTCCTGAAGCACTGGGTTCTGTCAACGTAAGTGCGAAGAGCATGTACAGGACAGAGCAGCACCAGGTCTGGGTCTGCCTCCTCCGGGGGCAGAGCTTGCAAGTTCACCACCTGGTCCCTGAAGGGAGTGGTGGGAACTTTGGGCACATATCCAGGCCGAGGTCTCAATATAATGTGAGAGTTACCCGACCCGAATTCCAGGTTCCACTTCAGGGCATAGGCCTGTCTTAGGCTCTAGCCGAAGTGATGGTAGCAGCCACCTGAGGTGGCAAGGTACCTAACCTTTCCATGACCCATCCAGAACCCACACATGCAGGTTCCAAAGATCGGGATGTGGGTGCCAGAGGGTGCCCCATCTCTGAGAAAGAAGGCCCTTCCTCAGAGGGATAGGCCTGGGAGGGGCTGTCGCGAGGAGAACTAGTTCGGAGAACCAGGTCCGGCCGGGCCAATACAGCGCAACCAAAAGGACCTGCTCCTCATCCTCCCTGATCTTGCACAACGTTTGTGCCAGAAGGCTCACTGGGGAAATGCATACTTGCACAGGTCCCGCTGCCAGCTGTGTGCCAGAGCATCCGTGCCGAGAGTGCCTTTGGTCAGGGAGTACAACAACCTGGAATGGGAATTGACTGGGGAGGCAAACAGGTCTACCTGAGCATCCCCGAAGTGCTCCCAAATCAGCTGAACCGACTGGGGATGGAGTCTCCACTCCCTGGGGCGAGACTGTTGCAGAGAAAGCTTGTCGGCCACAATATTGAGTCTGCCCGGATTATGAATGGCACAAAGCGACCTCAGATGCTTCTGACTCCACAAAAGGAGATGGCGGGCGAGTTGTGACATGCGACAGGAGCGTAGACCTCCCTGACGGTTGATGTACGCTATGGTCGCAGTGTTGTCCACATGGACCAGGACGTGCTAGTCTCTCAGCAGGACCCTGAAGTGGTGCAGTAAAATCGGGGTCCCGTCCAGGAGCCTGACACAGCATGTCCATTGCACATGGCGCCACACGTTCTCGGGCTGGCTGTGAAAGGAAACTGGCAAAGGAAGAGGGGGATGAGAGCAGTGAGTAGAAACATTGCCTACTGTCATCCACGGCCTCTTGGGACCCGGAGGTAGAGGAAACAGCACTTTTAGTGAATATTTGGGTACCACTGACAAGAAATTCTCCTCCGGCCCTCCACTGGGGGAAGGAGAGGTCCTGCTACCCTCTCCCGAAGAGCTAACTTCTCCATCTCTGTCTCAGGAACGCCGCTTCTTAGCCTGACACTTGGCAGGTGGAGCAGCAGAGACGGGAGGTGCCGGCTTCCTTCAGCCATCTCCTTGCTGCGGCTGGGGTGGTGGCTGCTGCTGTGGCCACGCAGGAGTGGAGGAAGCCACAGGAGGTCGCCCTTGGCGACGAGCAGGATGAGGCTGCTGAGCCAGCGGTGGTGTAGGAGCAGTAGCGGGCCGCCGGGGCAGAATATGTTTTATAGCCTCAGACTGCTTCTGTGTGGCAGAGAATTGTTGGGCGAAACTCTCTACAGCATTGTCGAAAAGGCCAGCCTGAGAGACCAGGGAGTTGAGGAGCTGAGTCCGATCAGACTCCCTCATGTCTGCCAGGTTTAGCCACAGATGGCTCTCCTGAACCACACGTGGACATCACCTGACCCAAGGATCGCGCAGTGACCTTCGTCGCCCGGAGGGCGAGGTCAGTAGCAGTGCGCGCCTCTTGAAGGACTCCTGGGTCAGCACCACCCTCGTGCAACTGCTTCAGCAACTTGGCCTGATAGACCTGTAGTATCGTCATAGCATGCAGGGCGGAAGCGGCCTGACCCGCAGCTCTATATGTCTTGCCCACAAGAGTGGAGGAAAACTTGCAGGCCTTGGACGGGAGCTTGGGATCACCGCGCCAGGTGGAAGCGCTCTGGTGACACAATTGCAATGCAACTGAATGCTCCACTGTGGGGACCCCTGCATACCCTTTGGCCGCTCTGACATCGAGGGTGGTGAGGAAGCACCAGAATGGTTTCTATTCTTCTTTAGTGCTCAGGCATTTGTGGACTAAATGTGCACAGAGCGCCCTCCGGCTGCAAGTATGAATTGAAAACACAGTATCCAGCACTCATAGTGATGACAGTAAATATTGAAAAAATATTACTCCTCTGTATAGAAGATTGACATAAACATATGAGAATCCATCAATATTTCTCCAAATGTGCATGCTTTTAAGCTAAAAGCCTATATGAAATGCCATAGAGGTAACATAATTGTTCAGACACTTTGCATCACAGAAATACATTATATTTTAAAGTATATAATAGAATACCATTATTTTAAATTGTAATAATATTTCACAGTATTGCTGTTTTTTCTGTATGTTTGATTTACACCATGATGAGCTTTGAGACATCAGAGATCACAGGGGTTTTTTCACAGCTTACCTGTCTGAAAGAGCTCATTATTTATGCAGGTCATTAGAGCTCTTTATGCGATTATTTTGTCTTCTCAGGTGAGAATCACCCATTATTCATGATCATTCACGCCTCCACGCATACTGTGTTTCTTGACAAAAAGCATCTTACAAAAACTAAATCAATATATTGTTTTATATGAAGGAGTAGGAAGGATATTAGGAGATTTTTACATAATTTTGAAGCAAAAACTCTAGTCTATAATCTCCAATACCCAGAAGGCTTGTGAACACAGATTTAATATTATTTTTTTGGCCTTATTTCAGTGACTTAAGTTTTTTGTTTTTTCAATAACCACGCATAAACGTTATTCCTTAAAAAATACAAACATGTACATACATGTTCCTCACATATTATGGTAGCCTAGTTTGTGCTGAATACAGTGTAATGACACTTTTGTCATTAATATGTTTATGAACAACTGAAAAAAGCACAAATGTCAGGGCATGTCAAAACTTCTCCAGGCCCCAAATCAGCCTCAGACTCCAGAGGGTTAACGGTGCCTTCCATGAACTGGTGACTTCCTGGTGCACCTCAGAGAAGAAAGGAACTGGTGGGGGGTGCTGGCGATCAGCGCATGCAGCCCCCAGGAACCAATCATCCAGTCTCAAGCGCTCTGAGCAGGGTGGAGGATTCCACTCGAGCCCAAAGCTCTGAGTTGAAAGCATGGCCATCATCCCAGAGGGAGGCAACGCAGCCGAATCCTCATCTCCCGAGGACTCAAGCCTGCCTTATGATGTGGCGATCGACATTTGGTCATCCTCCGTAGCCCCGAATGAAACACTGGGTCCCTGAGTAGGAGGCCCAGGAATTTCAACCGGAAGCTCCATCGGCTGCGGTGTTTGTGAGGGGAGTGTGGATCGAGGAGGCTGACTCATCGGGGAAGCCCACACTGAGAACCTCAGATCACCCTGGCCACCAGCCAAAGTAGTCCTCTTACGAGAAGAGGAACTAGATTGGGGTGTGGCAGAGGGGACTCTATACCATTTCAAGTAGTCGAGTCTCGATCTCAACATCGCAATAGTCATGTTCCCACAGTGAGAACATGAACCATTCACAAACACCGCCTCAGAATGCTGAAAGCCCAAACACGTGAGGCAGCGATCATGGCCGTCAAGAGGTGCAATATACCACACCGCACCCAGAAAAACACGGGCAGTAAGACATCTTTAAAAAGACACAAACACAACCCGAAGCTCTTTTAGAGTGGAGAAATGTTCTTTCAGTGGCGCTGAAGCACTCAGGCGAAATGACAAGCCAAACAGGAAGCAGGAAGCGAGACGATCTGCTGAAATACGCCGTCACACCAACACCAACTGAAGACGCATTGAAAACACTTGGTGACAAGCAGAGAGATGTGCTCGGCTCCAAAGCGAAAGCTTGAATGCGAGTTGCACACGCTGCTCCTTATATACCCACACTGTGTGGGCGATGCAAATATCGCAGACCAGAGTACTTTTTCTTAGAATTAATTAATAATCAATACTGAGTGTACAGAATGAACTGATTCATTGATTTTAATGTTAATGTAGCTACATCAAGGTAATCTGATTAACTGTTTTGAATATTCATAATTAATTATAACAAGTTGTGAATATTATTAATATTTCCCTTATGAGCTAATTTGCTACATTGGGCATTTACAGTATTTACAAAAAATATACTTACATAAAGTTAATTAGGTAAAGAGATAGGGGGGATGAAGGGGGAAATAAAACAAATACATAAATATGATTAAAAAATGTAACCAATAATAATAATAATAATAATAATAATAAATATAGCTGCAAGCAGCAATTGCGGGGCCAAGCACAAAAACGGCATGTAAGACTAATGCTGGACTGTCTGGACCAAGAAAGGGCTACTCTTTGAGAAAACAAAGGTAATTAACATTTGAACTCTCTCTTGCAAAATTAGCATCTCCATTTGAGACATAATCACACTGAGTGGATCACACCTCAGAAATGCCTTAATCTACATTTCCCTTCCTTCACCCATCTGTTCTCTCTACATACGGAGATGACCTGAAATTCACCCAAAATCTATATGGTTTAACGTGAACAGTTATCATACAACACTATACATGTTTGGTATCATTTGAAATGTCTCAGTGCGACTGGTACAAAAGGTCTCATTCCCACAGAAGTAAACCAGAAGGTAATAAAGGTTTAAAGATTTTAGAGTTATTTTGCCCTCTGTAATGGGTGTGTCCACCTTCACCGGGTCTTTCATGCAAATGGACTTCTGTCCCTAAAAGGTGTAAACTACTCAGTCTGGGACCCTGATTAATGAAATTCCAGTTGTGATTGTCATGTTTCCATTTGAAAGTAGTTTCTGTCTTGGTCTAAGTATTTAAAGAGATGTTGCAGGAGGCTCAGGGCTCGATCCTGCAATCAGATCAGCCAATATTATATGTGCACTTTTTCTAATGTCAGGTATGCATCTTTTACTCTGTTTCTGAGCATTTGATGTTTGTATTGATCATCTTTGAAATGATTATGTAATTGGCATGATACATTTACCTGACTAATAAATTGTCACATTTGATTTTATTCTGACTTACTCTGAAATTATTGACTCTAGTAGATTACGTTAAATCCATAACCCCACAAATCTACACTCAGGTTAGTAACGGTTTAGGTGGAGTAGTGGGGCACACCAATTGATGTTTTAGAGCTCCGACTAACACATTGGCATTAGTTATGTATACTTAGACTGTGTAGGCTAATAATGGGTTTTTTTCCTTTTAGAGCAACAGAGTGTTGCTAGACCAATCTAAACAGGGTGGGCCTCAACCTCTGATTATGGTGAGATTATTCTAACTAAGTGTCTGTGGGTAAACCACTACGTGATTATGTAAAGTTACCACTAGAGGAAGCTAAATTGGTCAGCCTGATTTTATGGTAATGATCATGGCCCCTGGTTAAAAGTAAACTTACCTTAATTCGGTGTGTTCAGATATATGGGGACTAAATAAACGTATTCTAGAATGAGCAAAGTGGGTACGGCCTCTAGAATATTAGTCATCGCCTCTGTCTAATGACCAAGGCTGACAAGATTGTTCTTATGAGATCGTATGCCCGGCTGGTGCGAGACTCAAAGCGTTATAGGAATCCGAATGAACGAGCACATTAAGAGTAAAGAGTTAAATACAATAATGAAATGTCTAGATAAGTTATCATATAAATTGTCAATAACCAATTGGCATTCTAACATAAATTCAATGTCATAATAAATTGGAGTCAGATAAAAGTTTGCTTGGAATTAAACTACTTTGCCACACTGAAAAGCCTGAACACACAAGAAACCTTCCCCGTCCTGTGGAAAACTGCTGTTGGGCCGATTGGGTGGGCCTTACAGGCACAATAAGCCAGACAACATGGCTGTGAGCATCAGACCAACTGCAACAGTGAGAAATTAAGAAACTATTAAGATCATTTTAGGCAAAAGAGCTGAAAAATGATCAAAAATTAGGATTTACTGGTTCATCACTTTCGACCAGTAAATGGCGCTGTGACCAAATTAATGTGGTATGGTCAGAGTAAGGTGACAATGACATATTGACACCAAACTTTGCAAGTGTCAAAGCATTGCAGAGATACAGACTCAACAGTCATTTTGGCATCATGCCTCTAATTCATTGCTGTAGTATAGGAAAATGATTATGTCTATCAACATGAAATCCATGAAATCCAAGTTTTTGCCAGCATGGTCTGAAGATGATACGATTAGATTTTGGTGAAAATTGGACCAATGGTCTAGGAGGAGTTTAAAAAAGTGTGATTTTAAAGAAAATCAAAGTAGTGGAGACTTAGTTATGCTGTCTATGGCAAAATTGGCATCAGTGTTCTCAGCATGACCCACGGAATCTAATAAGACCAGTCTCATTACAATAGGCCACATTTATATAAAGCTATTAGCATTTTTTAAATATTTTGTTATAAAATTTGACCACAAGGAGGCGCTATCTCAAAACCTATTGTGTACCTTCAGAGCATGATGCCCGATGGCACATCCTGAGTTTTATAATGATACATTAATGCATTTGTATAATATAGCATTTTTTATCATAATACTGTATTGTATTTAATGGAAATTTCATGTTTTGTTCAATTATAGCGCCACCAAGAGGCACAATACCACCAAATTTTTTAAGTGTCCTCAGGGTGACCCCATACATGTGTGTGTCAAATTTGTTGCAAATATCTCATTTCGTTTTGGAGTTATAGACATTTACATGTAAGAGATCATAAAAAATGACCCATGGACAACTTTGTTTTGATTTTTTGCCACTTTCTATCAAAATTTTGACATTTGGACTGTAACTCATAGTTAACAAGCTTAGATTCCATGTTTCCTACGCTGGTTTCGTCTCGATCGGACTAACGGTTTCGAAGATATTCGCAATCGTTTTTTAAGCACTAAATCACCACGCCGCACAAACCATAAGTCAAAACCTAACAAGTTTGGTATCGTTGGACTCGGCAATGATTCAGGAGTCTAAGGATATGACACCTGTGAAAATAAGTTGACCAGATCAAAAGTTATAAGCATATGAATAAAAAAATTCTCCACTAGGTGGCGCTGGTCTGAAACTTCTCAGGCTCCTTTGGGGCTTTGTGCTGATGACCCATACCAAGTTTTGTAATGATACGCTAATGCGTTTGTAAACAAAAATTTATGATTTTTGGACAAACCCATCAGAAGTTTAAGCAAAAATAGCCATTTTTCATATCTTCGCACCAGTAGGTGGCGCTGCAACGAAATGATGCATGTTGCCTCAGGTCCTGCTTGTGATAACATGTACCAAGTTTGGTCTGAATACGATAAAGCATTGTGGAGATACAGCCTTATGTCTATTTTCACAAGCTTTACGTAAAATTTATTTGCATGTTTTTTGAAAACAGTTTGAGAAATCAACTTGAATTCCATAACTTTTTGTCGACATGGTCTGAAGATGATCTGGTTTAATTTTTGTGACAATCGGAGTAACGGCCTAGGATGAGTTAAAAAAAATTTTCATGACGGAAAATGACGTCATAGGGTGCAATCAATTCGTCTTGACCCAAGGAATCAGAGGAAAAAAAAAATTTCCTTACGGTTCAAAAGTTATTAACATAAACATGAGTGCAACTTTGGACAGCTGGTGGTGCTAGAGGCATTGAGTTAGAGCAAGGGTCTCCAAACTCATTCCTGGAGGGCCACTGTCCGGCAGAGTTTAGCTCCAACCCCAATTAAACACACCTGAACCAGCAAATCAAGGTCTAATTAGGCATACTAGAAACCTCCAGGCAGGTGTGTTGAGGCAAGTTGGAGCTAAACTCTGTAGGACAGTGGCCCTCCAGTGACCGAGTTTGGAGACCCTGGAGTTCGAGACTCCAAATTTGCAAAGGTCAGACTGTCCTCTAACTGTGTACCAAATTTCACAACTTTTTACCATACGGTTCTATGGGCTGCCATAGACTCCCAGAACAGAAGAAGAAGCAGAATAATAATAGTTAAAAAGAACGCCAACGGATACAATAGGTGCCTCCACACCTTCGGTGCTTGGCCCCTAATAATCCACACATGAAAACCCTCAATACACAGTAGACATGCTTTTGTGCAGCACAGACATGCTCTCTTGCACTGTATGATGTGACAGACAACTAGTTCTTTAGCTTGAATTAGCATTTTCTTGTAGTTTAAGTACCAATGTTATATGTTTTACTGTTAGACATGTAAGGCCCGCCTAATGGGTCCAATGACGGTTTCCCACAGGACAGGGAAGGTTTACGCGTGTATGCCTTTTCAGCATCTCTATTAAGTTCACTTAATTTCACTCATTTAATCTGACTCCAATTTCAAATGATTCTTACACTTAGGTTGTGTTTCCAATTAGAAATTAATCATTTGTTATGTATTAATTTAGATATCCGATTATTCTGATTACCTTATATCTTCAATTATTTCGTTCACTGCAGTCCCGGTATCGCTTTAGAAGAGTCACTTTGGCCAACTTGCTCTTCCCGGACACAAACTCGTCAGTCTGACCTTAAACATTGGATGCAGGGTAAATATCTACCTTTAAGTCGGTCGCGCTCTGCTTACTCGTAACAAAAAGCATAGTTTTGATATATTTACGAAAACTGCAACTTATTTAAGGCAGTGATTGTCAGAAATCGAAATGGACTTAATTGACGTGCCCTATGCTCCATCTATTAAACCTTTCGTATGAACAATCCTGAACACAGATTTGAGGTAATACCTTCGCTTTGATCTACTAGAAATAATGGATTAAGAATAATACAGAATCAACCAAATATAACCTTTTATTTGTCAAGTAAAAATATATCATGCCAATTACATTACAATTAGACAATTAGAAGCCAATTCAGAAATGATAAATGCATAATATCGATTACTCAAAGAAATGCATATATACACAGGGATGGGTGAATGTCCTCAGACATTCACCCACCTCTCTGTGGGGGTCTCTCCTACAGATGATCCCCCATGACTGCTTTGCTCTTTACCTTTTATACCAGAACCAGAACAAAAGGATCGTAAATGTTTATTACACCAACACCTGTTTTGGGGGAGAGGAGAAGAGACACCACCCAAAAAGAGGACAGAATTTTCCTTAATTTTCCATCTTCTTCATGATACTAGTGACTGCTGTGAAATTGAGACCGTTTTACCAATCGCACTGAGACAAATTAAATGATACCAAACATGAAATGGGAAAAACAATAGATACACAAGTTACATTATATGTTTTGAATAACTTTCAGTGACTTGAGGCAGGGGGAAGGAGAGTTTGTGTGTGTGTGTGTGTGGTGGGGGAGGCGTTGTCCTTTTGGAGTGGGGGCAAGGTGTTGCCCCTTGCTATTCTTTTAAGATCTTCTTTCCAGATTAAAGTTTTATTACTTTATTGCAGGACGCTTGATCTCAGTTTTTGTTTAGCAGGAAAATCAGGCCTTACAGATGGCCCCTGGCCCCTTGGGGCAAATTCAATGAGTCCCTGAGGGGCCACTTTTGAACATTTCCTGCTTCCAGAGTGTCCATAGGCTGTCACCTAGCAGCGTCAGCTGATTGGTGAATGAGTCAAGTCGTTACCTGAAATAATCAACATTAAGGCAAGTTGAACATTAAGATGAAAGTACTGCAGGATGCATCTCTGTGACACACAGTCCCTTTAGTTGTGTACTGTGCTGACTGGATGCTGTAGCAGCTGGACATGTCTGTGATCCTCTTGGTCAGGTTTGCTTCCACCTGCACTTGGCTGTGGTGGTATTCTGACTGTAGAATGACTGGTTGTACCAAGTCTGTTGTGTTGGTCAGCACGAGCAGAACGTGTCAGGAAAGTCTCATTGCACTTTTCGGAAACACCTGTGTCCGCCCCAGGTTTAATTGATCCTGTGAGAAATCCTCGGTTACCTTTAAGTAGAAGGTTTGGTTTGCCGGGCAGGTCAAATCTCCATGGGTGAAGGATTCATTCCACTGATAATGCTCCATTGCGTGCAGGACACCTGAACAACTTCTGAGTGACCATTCAATACTTGAACACTGATGAATTTGGTGTCATTGTAAGATGAGGAAAAGGGTTGTTGGAGAAACAGAATAACACAAAATAACACATGATGAACATATCAAAAGTGCGAATGGTAAACAAGGTCTCTCTTTCAGAGTGTGTTTGTTTGTGTGTGTTTCAGAGTGAGCAGGTCTCATTTAATCACCAGATTCTTCACTATCATATATGATAGTGGAATTTAGACTTGGTCTGGATGAGTTAAAGGTAAGTAGCAAAGAGTCTAAATAACAGGTATATTTACCAGTGGTATGCATAATTAAATATATCACATACTTAAACATGGAAATACACAATTTCATAATTACAATTATAAAACTGTCTCTAATAGTTGTTTTAACTGCACATCCTTAATGCAAAACTAAGGTTTCATTCAAGTCAATTAGAGAATGGAATTTACAGAAACAGAGATTTAAAATCTTTTGTTTAGCTTTTTCAACCATCATCTGTGCATTTGATGTACAGGCTAAGTCACACTCAAGAATACGAATCTGACTGGAAATTACGTAACAGATTGACAGAAATGCCTGCATTTCAATTCTAGCTGTTTATTTTAATTTGTCATTAGTCATATGTTGGAAACTAGGGGGCCCTCCTAGTTTGCAACAATGCCAAGGACTGAAAGAGACCAGTTACATCACTGAATAGGTCTCATTTAGATTTCGAATTTGTAATTTGAATGATCAGAAATTCCATTAATTGATGTGTGACTAAAGTCATGCACATGTCCTGCATATTACAGTGCTTCCATTATACCTCAAAATTGACACAGTTAAAAGGAAAATAAATTATGACAATAATTTCCCTTGTCCTATATGTATGAAGGTGAATGATATGTTAGGTTTGCCTTATGTGAATAATTTTAGCCTAGATAGTCTTATGATCTATGCTAGGTAGAGATGTTGTGAGTTTGTAGTGTGTGTTCTGTATGTTTGTGTAGAAGATGGGTGGTGTCTATATTACCATAATTGTGTTGCATAATTTAGTTCCAGTTTTACACTGGGAGGCCATGTATCTATTAGTGTCATGAGATGGCCTCTTGAAGTTTCACCCCCATCTCCTGCGTGTGAAGTTGTGTATCATGGCCCTTAAAATGGCAGCTATCAATCCTGAAAAGGAAACAGACACACAGGAAAACAGTTTATCTTGAACCTTCAAACAAATTATGTTAAGATAGATGGTGCTATCTTAATTGTTCTTAAATGGTTTTATCCAGACAGTTGTTGCAAATGGCTTTAATCTGTTAAGATTGTATGCCATTAGAAGAAAATTTGTTTTAGTTTACAGAGACATAGATCATTATTATGATTATGTTTCTGCAAAGAGAAGGCCAGATAAAACTGAATGTCAGTGGTCAGATCTGACTGCTGATGTTTAAGCATGGTCAGAGAATCTTACACCTTGAGTTGCTATTGCAGCTGTGCTTACACAGTCTGTTGTGTTGTGAGCATAATGACACCTGGGTCTCCTGGGGGAATCTCACATTAGTTAGATCTGTGATTAGGACACCAGATCACCTTTTGTGGTGCTGTGCTGTTTGTTTAGCAATTGGTATTTATGATGTCCTTCAAATACTTGACCATTTGGACCTCTGTCGTCTGTAAAAACAGAAGAGTTTCTGCCTGATATTAACATTTCACACAACTTTAATTACATGTCCAGTAAAATAACTTCCCTGATCAGATCTCATATGATCCAGCGACCTCAGAGAGGAGTTTGCTAACACTTTGTCCACTTTCTCTGTGGTTTTGTTGCAAAGGAAAATTAAAACTTGTACTTCCTCTTGTCACTGGGTTACAGATCAATAGAATCAAATTTTAATTCTGTTTTGATCTTGAATGGATTTAACCTATTCAAGATATGACAATCGGGTTGATTGTTTTAGTTAATAAATACTGGACATTGTAATTTTTCTCATTAAAGATTCTTGCACAGATAGAAGATAAAGAAGTTCTTCCCCATTAATTTTATTCCTTCCTTCCATTTTTCTTAACAACTTACTTAATGCAATTGTGAAGCACATTGTAGCCTTATGGCAATTCTATGCTCCTGTGCATGGTTTAACTGCAGCTATATGGAAGATAGCTGAGTGTTCCACTTAGGAGACAAACAAATTTAACACAGACACACATTTTGTACTATTTCAGTACTAGTTATTCCAACTTACACAAGACACATGGTCTAGAATGCATAGCATCTAACCTCAAACCTAAGTGTGTCAGCGCATCACTTACAGTAAGGCAGTCATGTGTTTTAAAGAATAAACTCAACTAGTCTAGGTGCACATGTAGCACAAACAACTAGAATGTGTGTTCTGTGAGAACAATGTGTCTAACACAATTACAAATTTGAATCCTTCCATTGATTCCTCATAATTCTTTCAGCACTAATAGTGCTTCCAACTTCTGTCTACATTCTGGTTCCATCTTACTACATTCTAATTCCTTCTACTTCTCTCCAAAATCCTTTCTTCTTCCAAACCATTGCTTGAATCATCATGAGATTAAAGGCCATCCCTGGCCATCATAATATAATATATCATGATGTGATCATAATATAACTTATATTATATTAAAATAGTATAAATTAAAAATAATTTTATTTGCTGGTATCAAGAGGGTCTTGGCTGAGTAATTTGTGAAGAGTGACTTGTTATCATCTCACCGATCTTTTAGAAGGCATTTGGCCCTGCAGCTACAGCTGTGATCGCATTGCTTTGTGTTCACATTGTGTCAACAGGCTAAACTGGAAACAGTTATAGACTTTGACGCTGTGAATACTGGGTCAAATCATTTGCTCAATTTTAAGATTTTTGTGACTACAATATAGAATTGGACACAATTTTCTTATTTTTGGTTATTCTTATGTTATCAATTACATTCTCCTGAGAATCTATTTGGATATGAAAAGAAAGGTTGGACAAACACAGGTCTGATTGAGAGCACAAAGATTAATTGTTGGTCTGTTTGTTTTTTCAGTTTCTTTTGAGACACTGAACAACATACAAGAGTGCAATAATTTTAAAGTTTGAACTAAGACCAAGGTAAAAGATGTTTTATAAGACTGAGTGCTTAACCAGTGCTGTTTACACCATTTGTGACATCAGTCATAAACTTTCTTAGCACCTCTTGAAATTTCTTTTATGAAACAAAGACAAGCTGGGCATGTCCTCTGAATGGGTGAAACCCACAGGCTTGGTTACAAGTCTCTCAGTAACATTATAATTATCATTATACACATCAGTTTTAACATTTAGTGTATTTTCCCAGTTGCAGTCTCTAGGACTTCTGCATGGCAGCAGTTCTCCAGGACTGAGACAGAATTATGCCCAAATCTTTTCTTTTGAAAACTTTTTAGTTTTACAACACTGTTTTGTCCAGCTTTACATTCCACACACAAAGGATTTCAGTGAGATTTTCTCCCTTGTTATCTTTTGGCTTATCCAATCACAAGATTTTTTCACAACATGACCATTTGCTTATTTGCAACGTTGTTGCAGCAAGGCAAATAAACATGTAGCTGGGCATTCTTTACTTCAGAATTTAGGTTTCAATTTACAGCCCTCTGTTGAATACCAGAATAAAATTTGGATGATGTTATTCCAATTTAAGGTTAATCTCTTGTTGCGTAGGCAAACAAGGAGATCTTTAAAGTTAAAGCAAGGGATATCATTTCTCATCTACGCTGCTGCTATCATGTCCCTGATAACGTGGTTGTCTAATTCTCCAGCCCCACCGGATTTCGGTCTCCGGTCTTAAATCGATGGGTATGCCGACCCATTCTACAAATGTGTAGGATGCAATTATCTTTCCCTCAACACTTCTAAAAGGCAAATAAAAATGGACTTACCACAGCTGAAGAAAGAGAAGATGATCAAGCCTCTTACTTGTTGCAAATCCCAATTTTCCACTGAAAAGACACTCGCCACCAGGATATGGGAGATCACGGAGGGAACGTCACCACTTTGTAAGGCCCGCCTAATGGGTCCAATGACGGTTTCCCACAGGACAGGGAAGGTTTACGCGTGTATGCCTTTTCAGCATCTCTATTAAGTTCACTTAATTTCACTCATTTAATCTGACTCCAATTTCAAATGATTCTTACACTTAGGTTGTGTTTCCAATTAGAAATTAATCATTTGTTATGTATTAATTTAGATATCCGATTATTCTGATTACCTTATATCTTCAATTATTTCGTTCACTGCAGTCCCGGTATCGCTTTAGAAGAGTCACTTTGGCCAACTTGCTCTTCCCGGACACAAACTCGTCAGTCTGACCTTAAACATTGGATGCAGGGTAAATATCTACCTTTAAGTCGGTCGCGCTCTGCTTACTCGTAACAAAAAGCATAGTTTTGATATATTTACGAAAACTGCAACTTATTTAAGGCAGTGATTGTCAGAAATCGAAATGGACTTAATTGACGTGCCCTATGCTCCATCTATTAAACCTTTCGTATGAACAATCCTGAACACAGATTTGAGGTAATACCTTCGCTTTGATCTACTAGAAATAATGGATTAAGAATAATACAGAATCAACCAAATATAACCTTTTATTTGTCAAGTAAAAATATATCATGCCAATTACATTACAATTAGACAATTAGAAGCCAATTCAGAAATGATAAATGCATAATATCGATTACTCAAAGAAATGCATATATACACAGGGATGGGTGAATGTCCTCAGACATTCACCCACCTCTCTGTGGGGGTCTCTCCTACAGATGATCCCCCATGACTGCTTTGCTCTTTACCTTTTATACCAGAACCAGAACAAAAGGATCGTAAATGTTTATTACACCAACACCTGTTTTGGGGGAGAGGAGAAGAGACACCACCCAAAAAGAGGACAGAATTTTCCTTAATTTTCCATCTTCTTCATGATACTAGTGACTGCTGTGAAATTGAGACCGTTTTACCAATCGCACTGAGACAAATTAAATGATACCAAACATGAAATGGGAAAAACAATAGATACACAAGTTACATTATATGTTTTGAATAACTTTCAGTGACTTGAGGCAGGGGGAAGGAGAGTTTGTGTGTGTGTGTGTGTGGTGGGGGAGGCGTTGTCCTTTTGGAGTGGGGGCAAGGTGTTGCCCCTTGCTATTCTTTTAAGATCTTCTTTCCAGATTAAAGTTTTATTACTTTATTGCAGGACGCTTGATCTCAGTTTTTGTTTAGCAGGAAAATCAGGCCTTACAGACATGAATCAGTATTATAGTCTCTGAGTTGTATATATACATGACACTGACATAAGTGAGTTTTAGTGAGCTTTTAGTCTACACAATAATTAATTTTCTGTCCATAAAAATAGAAGCCACTTGTGCATCCCTACTCAAGATTTTCACCATCATCAAATCTTTCCACCTTGTGTGCCATACTGATGATTACGCATGTTTTTTTTTTTTTTTTTGGATTTCACTTCAAACCGTTTCTGCATCTTTGGCTGTACTGATCCTCCCATTGTTTCAACTGGTAGAGTGCAATCATAAGTGTGTTTCATTGTCTAATTTTTGCTATTCCATCAACACACTACACTATAAGCATAAAATGTTTAGAAAAAGCAAAAAGTTTAGGTAAAAGTTAATATTTATTTATTTATTATTATTATTATTATTATTATATATTTTTTTTTTTTGTGAATTGTTGCTGTTAAGCCTATGTTTTGTTGTTGTTGTTTTTTAATAATTCTAGTAAAAGAAGCAAGCTATGTTATTTTGATTGGCAAAAACCAATGGAAATGGGTTCTGCATCAACTAAGTGTCAAGTCTAAACACATCCTGTCTCTCCTGAACCAAAGGTTTGTGGTGCAGTGATGCATGTAAACAACAGAAGTGTGAAATGTGTGGGAGGGTGTTCCACTTTAAAGAAGTAGATCAAACCAAAATGTCATTAATGTTTCAACCGCATCTTGTTCCAAACCTGTATGATGTTCTTTCTTCTGTGGAACACATCCTAGGGGGCCCACAGCTGGGGGGCCCAAGCTACGGCCCTGCCAATGGCACTAATCTTTTAACCAAATATCATCATGTCAGATGTCCTATAATGATGACATCACCACATGATTAGACCTTTTTGCAGTTTGAGAACTGCAGGATGCAGCAGAAAGGCAAGATATTCCCTGAATAAAGACTTACACAAGACCTCACACAAATCTATTGTATGAATATTTATGTTGATTTTTTTTTTTTTTTTTGGAGCTTGAGAAAACAATGGTCTGGGATATTCTTCAAAATACTGTCTTTACTGGTGTATGTGGTTCCATAATGAACCTTTGACACCCATGGAAACTTTCGATTACACAAAAAGGACCTTTATAGTGGAAAAATGATTTTTAAATTATTAAAATGTTCTTCACACTAAGAAAAAATGTTTCTTCTATGGCATCACTGAGAAAATCCCCTTTTGGAACATTTATTTTTAAGTCAGATTTCAAATGACATGAGGGTCAGTAAATGATGTCAGAAATACCTTCCGCTTTAAGGATTGGCTTACTCCAGTAAATGATTTTGAGAGCTGTGGTTGGATTTTGTTATTTTCTTTGGAAAACACTGCTTCAGTTTGACTTTCTTTTATTCTGCCTCATCATTCTGCATTTTCGTATACAAGGAAACCACAGCTAGGTATGTGGTTTTAAAAAGTTTTTCCATCTTGCAAATGGCCAATGCACATCTCTCTTGTTGCTCTTTCTCTTACAGATTGCCGATAGTCAGCGCAGTGCCGATTGAAGGCCTCCTGTTTTCTTGGTTTACAGAAGACATCTTCTGCAAAAGTGATTCTCTGAATGTCCTGCACATGAAGAAGTAAATGATAGGATCCAAACAGACGTTAAGAGCAGACAGGAAGAGTGCAGTTTCTTTTACCTGGAAGAGAATGAAGTGGTTGTGCTCACTAAAACCAGCCCCGGACCTTTGGCTAAGCGTATAGGGTAAGCGACAAACGTGGTAGGGCACAAAACAGAAGATGAACACGGCCAGCAAGCTAAAGATGCTTCGATTTGACCGTCGTCCTGCCTCGCTGCTGTCCCGTTGCACCCGTTTGTTAGAGCGGTACACGTGACAGGTGATGGAGGTGTAGCAAAACACCATCAGGATGAACGCCACCCAGAAGATTCCAACGTTGAAGTGGGCTGAAATTTCGTGCCAACGCTGACCCAGTTCACTTTTCAGGGCCATGCAGGAAAAAACTTCAGGCATGGGCTGGTTGGTTAATATGGTATTGGGCAGCATGAAGAACATCATGATGCCCCAAGCTACCAACGCGAAAGCCTTCGCTACCGAAACGCGCTCCAGAAGGGAAGACACAGTGGAGGTGCTGCGGACGACTTTGAAGTAGCGCTCCAAGCTGATGAGACTCATAAAGGTTATTCCTGTGTACATGCTGAGGTAGAAAAGCACAGCTGTGTAGCGGCAAACTATCAGCTTCAACTGCAAGCCGCCGTAACCAAGATAACCCACCACACGCCACGGGTAGGTAAACAGCATCAGAAAGTCTGCCACCACCATGTTTTTTAGGTAAACGACTAAAGCTGAGGAGCTGGGAACCCTGAAGAAGATCCAAGCGGCAAGTCCATTGAGAATGAAGGCACAAGCACAGATGATGGAGTAGAGCACAGGCAGAACCTGATGCGTGAACACACTGCTGACGTTTGTGCCGTTTTTCTGTTCTGTCTGTGTATTGTTGATGTAATCCATATCTAAAACTAAAAATGAAATAATTTTTTTAGTGCATGCTTTGATGATACCAGGAAATATTGTGGCAGAGATAAAAAGTGACACTTTTAAAGTGTACTGCTGAATGTACTGACGAACATTTATGTAAACTACAATATACTTTAATGTCATTTCTGTTGAAACTTGAATGTATGTATTTAAAAATATTTGTAATTACACATTTGTTATGATAAAGTTGCAAATTAGTATATTTTTAAAAAAAAATGGATGAAATATCAGTGTAATATCAAAAAACACACTATAGTTAAAATTATAATCAAGTAAGCCTACTTTACATACTGTGTTGGTAATTGCATCAAAATAAGTGCACTTCTTAAAAGCAAAACAAAAGATTATTAAAACATACATTTTTTAAAATGTGCTTTAAAGTAAAACTTTATAAAAGTAAAATGATAACAAAATGCACTTTTTAAAAGTTTGCTAAGAAACATAAACACTCTCTTTATGTAAACTTAAGTCAACTTTTATTTCATTAAAATTATTATCTGCAAATATTAGTCTTATCAGATTTTTTTTTTTTTTTTTTTCTTATTTAAAGAGATAGTTCATCCGAAAATGTAAAATCTGTCATCATTTACTCACCCTCAGGCTGTTCCAAACCTGTGGAACACAAAAGGAGATGCTGTGCAAAATGACACTCTTAGTCACCATTTGCTTTCATTGTATGAGAAAAAGATGCATTGGAAGTGAATGGTGACTGAGGCTGTTAGTCACTAACATTCTGTCTAACATCTCCTTTTGTGTTCCACAGAAAAAAAACAACAAAAAAACAAACAAACAAAAAAAACAACAAGAAGGCGCAGAAATAATGACATAGTAGATTTTTTTTTTTTTTTTTTTTTTTTTTTTTTGCATCAAGTAAACCACATACACAATTCAATTCAGACAATTTGAATGACTTCATTCTGAATATGGTGTCATTTGTATTCAGACATTTCTAATATAGAAAACACTCAAAATAACTCTTATTAAAAATGGTTATAAACTTTTACCATAATAAAACTTACCTGAAAAGTTGAGTCAGCTTGTATCATGACTGAGATTGAGAAGAAGCATGGTGGGGAGAAGAGCCTCACATGACATTTCAGAGGAAAGGGGCGTTGACTTTGAGACAGGAACTAAAAGAACCGCTCAGTTTGGGTGGACACTTGCTCAGCACTGCAGGAGCTTCCTTCAATGTCTCTGTATACAAATAGATTTCTCCTCCCACATCTTCAACATGAGCCAATGTGATCATTGCTCATTAGTGTATATGGAGTTACCAGTTGTGTTTCAATAAAACATAAAGATGTTGCCTCAGATGTTTCTAAATTCAAAAGACCTTTATTTTCAGCACATATAAGCACATAGATGTATACAGTGAATGAAATAACATTTCTCTGAGACCTAATGAACAGTGCAAGACAACATAAATGGCAACAAAATATGAGACTATAAATAAGACAATATTTAAATAAAAAAGAATAATATAGAGAACATATATCATGCAAACCAGATATGTTGCTTTTTGAGCATAATGTACACCATACCATTCAGATATTTGGGAGCCAAAAATGTAGAATATAGAGCAATTTTTGTACTTGTTGATTTTTTTTAGTCCTTTCTGGAGCTTGACAGTGTGAATGTATGGAAAAAAAGCAACTTAGACATTGTGAAAAAATGTTTGCTTTTGTTTTCCACTGACAAAAGAAAATCATATTTTGGAAAAACATGGGAATCAGGGAAATATAACAAATGTTCCATTTTTAGGTTAATTAATAACATACATCCTCCTGATTCACTAACAAGAAAATAAAATATACAAAGGACATATCTGATTTTAACTTAAAAGTGTCATGCAAGGATTTAAATATAAACAGAAAACTTAACTCAAAGTAACTTAAATCAGTTTGTCAGAAAGCTGCTACAACCAGAAGTTGGGTGTCTGTTGGTGTATTTTTGCCGTGAGGCCGGAAAAGATGGAATGAGTAGAATACAACAAAGCAATCCTTCAAGTCCCAGTGGTTTTATTTTGGACAGCGGTCTTGTCACACGTGCTCCTCCAAACCAAAATTCCAAGTGAACTCAAATTACACTGTACAAAACATAAACATGCTGAGAGCAGCAAAATGAACATACAGGAATATACTGTGAGTAAACGTCGCTCAAAGTTGACATTCAGAGGTTGCGTTCTAAATCACACCCATACCCTCAAACACTATTCCCTACATTAGTTCACTAATATAGTACACTTGACAGAGTGAATGAAAAGAAGTGAGTGAATTCATACACTGATGAACACCTGATTAGCAGAATTACTGAAGGACAGAGAAACAAGACCAGAAAAAAGAGAAGAGATGAACAGAAACACAAGAACTACAACTGACTTCAGCCACACTTAAGGCTGAGTTATACTGCTGCGTCGAGTGTACAGCGTAGCTACGGCGTAGGCTGTGTGTACCACACATAGCCTACGACGTAGCTTGACGTGCACCTCTTCAAAAATGTAATAACGTTTCAATTCTACGCGGACCACAAACGCTGCGATTGGTCTGCTAGAACCCCTCTCATGGGTCAAAAAACTGGCGCGGAGAAATATGAGAAGTGCGAGCGCTTTCAACTTCAATAGGAATGAAAAACGTTCTGTTTCAGAGGACACATGCAGTCAAACTGCAACAGAAGTCGTTACCTATTTGCCGCTTCTCTATTTTTAAGCTTCTCTGACAATGTACATGACAAACTGTTTCTTCTTCACCATTTGAATTGATACTCAACATGACCACGGACACTGCCTACTAGTGGTCTGCATGCATGTCAACGCGGACAACGACGCAGAAGTATAAATAAAAACAGACACATAGCCTACGGCGCAGAGGCTCCGGCGTAGGTCCGACGCAGAAGCATAAATCAGCCTTTAGTGTGAAACCAGTTTACAAACCAGTTTGACATTATTTCTTTTATACATGTACAGAGTTTCGTGTTGAGAATTGCCAGATCTGGATGTTGATATTTTATTGAAAATAAAAATTTATTGAAGTTTGCAGTCACCATCGTGGTGACCAGAGTCTGCTTAATTGGGCTCTTGACTCTTTTACATTAGCTTTCTCTGGCCAACATGAAGTTGATGTGATGATGCTGTAATCATCTCGGACTTGATTAATTCACTGATCTCTTTCTGTGTCTAGTCTTTGAATTAATGGGTATTTTATGTTTATTGAATATAATATGTCTGTTATTAAACAGCGTAAGAACCAGCAACATTTCAGTAATCAGTTATTTAGGAGAATATATAAGTCCTATAATGCATAAAACATTTTGAGCTCCTGCATGACTTGGACAGCAGAGAAATCAACTATCAGAATATGAATCTCAACAATGGTGACATCCAAAAGTTTAATGTTGCAATGCATGCTGGATGCCAGCATAGTACAAAACTCCCAGCATGCACTGCAGCATGAATAAATTAAGCAGCTGAATGGTCCTTTTTTATTGCCACAATTGTTGAGATTGATGTGCTGATTTTTGATATCTGTGTGTGACTCAATAATGCTGCAGTTGTTTTTTGTGCATGGTGTTTAAAAATAAACCCTTTTTAGGTGACTGTTGTTGGAACTTTTCCTGTAGGTTCACAGTGGTGATAATATAAAATTAGTCTGTTAATAATGTAACAATGGATAAAACATGGTATGAATTCAGTGAATCAAAAGACTATGTGATGGTTATGTCTTCACCAGTACATAACTATCAGCAGTCAAAAAAAATTTCTCCACACTTATTTCTGCCATAACAAATGTGATTTGCAAAAATAGTTTAAGCAGCCAGAGAGAAAAAAAACAAAAAAAAAACAAAAGTCATGGGTCAAGAGCTCAACTAAAGCAAACAATGGTCTCCTCAATGGTGACATCAAACCAAACATTTTCAATAAAACATCAACATCTAAACTTCTGTTAATTCTCAATAAGATCTTATGTAGAAATAAAGTTAAACTGGTCAGTAATAAGTGTAATAATGTGTAATGGCTGGAAGACAGTTGTAGTTCTGCTTGTAGTTGTAGTTTCTGCTCATATTTTTTCTGTTCTTGTTCCTCTTTTCAGTGGTTCTACAAACCTGATTCCAAAAACGTTGGGACACTGTACAAATTGTGAATAAAAAAGGAATGCAATAATTTACAAATGTCATAAACTTATATTTTATTCACAATATAATATAGATAAAATATCAAATGTTGAAAGTGAGACATTTTGAAATGCCATGCCAAATATTGGCTCATTTTGGATTTCATGAGAGCTACACATTCCAAAAAAGTTGGGACAGGTAGCAATAAGAGGCCGGAAAAGTTAAATGTACATATAACGAACAGCTGGAGGACCAATTTTCAACTTATTAGGTCAATTGGCAACATGATTGGGTATAAAAAGAGCCTCTCAGAGTGGCAGTGTCTCTCAGAAGTCAAGATGGGCAGAGGATCACCAATTCCCCCAATGCTGCGGCAAAAAATAGTGGAGCAATATCAGAAAGGAGTTTCTCAGAAAAAAATTGCAAAGAGTTTGAAGTTATCATCATCTACAGTGCATAATATCATCCAAAGATTCAGAGAATCTGGAACAATCTCTGTGCGTAAGGATCAAGGCCGGAAAACCATACTGGATGCCCGTGATCTTCGGGCCCTTAGACGGCACTGCATCACATACAGGAATGCTACTGTAATGGAAATCACAACATGGGCTCAGGAATACTTCCAGAAAACATTGGCGGTGAACACAATCCACCGTGCCATTCGCTGTTGCCAGCTAAAACTCTATAGGTCAAAAAAGAAGCCATATCTAAGTGCAGACATTTTCTCTGGGCCAAGGCTCATTTAAAATGGACTATGGCAAAGTGGAAAACTGTTCTGTGGTCAGACGAATCAAAATTTGAAGTTCTTTTTGGAAAACTGGGACGCCATGTCATCCGGACTAAAGAGGACAAGGAAAACCCAAGTTGTTATCAGCGCTCAGTTCAGAAGCCTGCATCTCTGATGGTATGGGGTTGCATGAGTACGTGGCATGGGCAGCTTACACATCTGGAAAGGCACCATCAATGCTGAAAGGTATATCCAAGTTCTAAAACAACATATGCTCCCATCCAGACATCGTCTCTTTCAGGGAAGACCTTGCATTTTCCAACATGACAATGCCAGACCACATACTGCATCAATTACAACATCATGGCTGCATAGAAGAAGGATCTGGGTACTGAAATGGCCAGCCTGCAGTCCAGATCTTTCACCCATAGAAAACATTTTGCGCATCATAAAGAGGAAGATGCGACAAAGAAGACCTAAGACAGTTGAGCAACTAGAAGCCTGTATTAGACAAGAATGGGACGACATTCCTATTCCTAAACTTGAGCAACTTGTCTCCTCAGTCCCCAGACGTTTGCAGACTGTTATAAAAAGAAGCGGGGATGCCACACAGTGGTAAACATGGCCTTGTCCCAACTTTTTTGAGATGTGTTGATGCCATGAAATTTGAAATCAACTTATTTTCCCCTTAAAATGATACATTTTCTCAGTTTAAACTTTTGATATCCCTTGTGAAAAAAAAGTGCACTTTAGTATACTTTTATAAAGTGTACTTATTGCAAAAATAATATACTTTAAAAGAACACACTTAAGTGTGAATTAAATGTAATGTTTTCATCGCTTAAGTGCATTATATCTGTACTTAATTTCAAATATATCACATATTAAGTTCATATTAAATGCAATAAGTTGAACTTAAGAGTGATTTTTTTGAACAACTTAAGTGGTACTTTAATACAACTTTATGACAACCTTCGTAATTGCTTCTAGTACCTTTAAAATATAGTTGAAGTGCACTGCCCAATGCACTAACAAGCAATTAATGTGAACTAAAATATATTTTAATATCAGATATCAATACACTTAAGTGTGAATTAAATGTAATGTTTCATCTGCTTAAGTGCAATCTATTTGTAATCAATTTCAAATATATCACAGATTAAGTTAATATTAAATGCAATAAGTTGAACTTTTGAGTGATTTTTTTGAACAACTTAAGTGGTACTTTAATACAACTTTATGACAACCTTCGTAATTGCTTCTAGTACCTTTAAAATATAGTTAAAGTGCACTGCCCAATGTACTAACAAGCAATTAATGTGAACTAAAATATATTTTAATATCAGTTATCAATACACTTAAGTGTGAATTAAATGTAATGTTTTCAGCCGCTTAAGTGCATTCTATTTGTAATTAATTTCAAATATATCACAGATTAAGTTCATATTAAATGCAATAAGTTGAACTTCTGAGTGATTTTTTTTTAAAGCACTTAAGTAGGACTTTAATACAATTTTTTATGTACTTCAAAATATGGTAAAAGTATACTTCCGAATGTACTGACAAGCAATTAATGCGAACTTAAATATACTTTAATGTAATTTACATGTACACTATTATATAATTTAATACATTTGTAATTACATTTTTTGTACATATAATAATGAAGTTACAATTTAGTATATTTCAAAATATTACAATCAACACAAATGCAAATTGAAACCCCCTACATTTACTGACAAAATAATCTCTAAAACAAATGCACAAAAACCTTTTTGTTGATGCACAAGAAAAACCCAAGAAACACTATACAAACACAAACAATTACAACACTTTAACTCTCATTTAGAAAGAGTCTGGAGGACAGTGAGGCTTATATGCACTATAATTTTCTCCATCACATACAAAGGTACCTAAACCTACCATCACAATCTTTCTGCATTTTTACATTTTCAGATAAAATCATTCTGTATAAGATGATAAATAAGATAACACCCATGAATTAATACAAACAAAATGTAAAGAAAAGAAAAGATTCAAAACTTTGGGTAACACTGTACAATAATTTTCTATTAGTTAACTACTTTAGTTAACATGAACTATGAATGAAAAATACTTTAAGCATTTATAAATCCTAGTTAATATTACGTATGCATTATTAAAATCAAAAGTTGCATATGTTAATAGATAATGCACTGTAAACTAACATGAACAATAACTATACATTTTATTAACTTGAGAAAAAAACATTTTTTATTGCCTAATGTTAACAAATATTGATAAATACTGTAAAAAAAAGTCAATGCACATAGTTAGATAATGTTATCTAATATATTAATTGATGTTAACAAGCGAGACCTTTTGTAAAGTGTTACCTTTTGTAAACCTTGTTACTTATAAGCTCTGCAACCCTTACTAGCACAAACATTAAACAGGACAAAAAGGTTTCTTCTAAAATCTTACTCCAGCATTACAGTGAATGTAATTTTGAAAAGAAAAAACAAAACAAACAAAAAAAACAATGAATTCCAAAGGCACAAAAACAAGAAAACCAAAATTGTCTGTCACCACCTTTTTTTAAGTTGTATGAAAAAGTGCTGTTTATGTCAATGTCCCAGAAGCTCTTCATCGGCAGAAAACCTTAAATGTCCATGAAGCTGCGAACCACCTCTACACAGCATGCATAAATGAACATGTTCCAAAGAGGCAAGAAAGTAAAAAAAATAAATACCTGGAGGAAAAAAAAACAAAAAAGAAGTAAGAGTCAGTCTGTTATTATAAT
Source organism: Ancherythroculter nigrocauda (assembly GCA_036281575.1). Taxonomy (NCBI): domain Eukaryota; kingdom Metazoa; phylum Chordata; class Actinopteri; order Cypriniformes; family Xenocyprididae; genus Ancherythroculter; species Ancherythroculter nigrocauda. Next base: position 8,858,238 of record VTFQ01000013.1, read on the forward strand.
TGGTTCAATCGAATGAAATCAATAGATATAGATATATATACAGAACTCCAAAGTTTATATCCACCTTTGTAGGTTTGAAAATAATAAAAACCCATTTGGTATTCCCTAAAGGCAAAGAGTTGCTGATAGTGATTGAAGCTTGTGGCCAAGATGTTTACTGTGTACTGATAATTTCCTCCACTTTAATACCAGTTACAGTGTGAAATAAATATGAATGAACATCTGAAGGTATGTTACAAGATACAGTACAACTGATCCATAACATGTCACATTTAATCGCTCAATCAGTGTTTCAACGCGCGGAAAGACGTCAATGAAACAGCTTGTAAACAATGTCACGTAACATCACATTTACTTCAGAAAAATCATATTCAGCATAAACTCATTAGTCAGCTATAGAGAGGAGCATTCTGCTAATTATATGCACCACATTACATATTCATTATAATTTTATTTTAAATATTTTTTTTTATAATTAATTTATGTATTTAATGTTTGAATACATAATTTATGACAGCTACAATTTAAATGTTTATATTTCAAAAAACAATTTAGAGTAGAAATATGATTATGTAATTCTAAAGTTTACATAATCATAACTTTATTATAAAACAAACAAATCATACAAATTAGCATTGTATTTGTTTCTTTATTTAGTACTTCCCTGATGAAGCAGTTTATTCTGCAAGGTGTAAGTAAACTTTTGACCGCAACTGCATCACCCAAGATGAATTACCTCAGTCATCAGGACAACACTGTTGTAGAATCCTGGGAGAAGCTCCTTCACATTTCCCACAAACACCAGGATTCCAGTGACCACACCATCTTCACTGACACTGGCCTTTCAAAATAGAGAACATTTTTATAAACATTTTTATTCCTACTTTACAAGGAATTAAACATAACTTTATCAATTACACAAATACAGATAAATAACCTAAGACCCAAGCAAATTGAGGGGTTTTGCTTTGAAAATAATTATATAATAATATCATTATATATAAATATAAATATATAATGATTAGATGGGGATTTGTAAGTGCACAGGTGAGAATTTATTACTTGCAAACAGAAAAGATTCAAAGCATTTAAAAGCCATAAGGACAGTTGATGGCAGTGTTTTAGCTTGTAGTGTGTGATCAGGGTGGCTGAATTAATGGAAAAACATGGAACATCACCTCACAGGTCTTTGATTCCACACAGCTTGCACTGTATCTCCAATAACAAATCTGTACTGATCCTACAAAATGAATATATAAAACAACAGATAAGCGCAAAAATATTACATATTACAAACACAAACACAAACAGTAATTGAACAACTAACTTTTCAAATGCAAAAAGAAAAATAGATTATAAGCATTACTGGTGGTTATAATAGCGATTAAATGTATTGTCTTTAAATGTTACAAGATCAGATCTTTGAATTTAGTTCTGCAAATTTAACTTAAATTCATTTAAAATGATTTAAAAAGTCAGAGTTCAGTGTTCTTTGAACACGCCCACACACGCGACCACGTTCATATTGTATAAGAAATTATTATAATGCAATCATAAATAAATTACAGGAAACATGATTAATTCACCTCCATATTGCGATTAAACTAAATAAGTTACACTCATAAGAACTGCTATGTTCCGGTGAAAAAATAAAAATAAAGAGAGCATATATCAAGATACTTACTTGCTTCTTTATTTGTAATACATAACGTCTCATCTGTAGTCATCCAAACGTGCGCTCCTTTGTTTTCTTCTTTGATCAGCAAAGTTGCCTCACGCATCGCGATCACAGAAAGATGGCTGAAGGTGCATTTTTCAAACTCTGGTGAAGTAATGCGCCGTCATGACGTAGTATTGTCGCGCATGCGCATGATTAAATTTGTTCAAGTTGGAAGTTTTTCTAATTCATTGTTGTAGTTAGACTGTACGTTTACAGAACTTGACTCATTCACCTAACTGAAATTCAATTATTTTATAGTTTAGTCTGATTAAAATTAAATGTATTTTAACTGAATATGAATTCAAATTATTTTTTAGATCTGTTAAACTTTTGCTTGCAATTAAATAGGTTTAATCAACTTAGAACAACAATGATATTATAAGTATTATACAGATATGTAAAGTACAGCACTGTTGCATTAAGTATCACAAATACAGCACTCCATAAAAAAAAAAAAAAAAAAAAAAAACATTTTATGTCAAATATTATGTAGAAAACTGACACTAGTCAAGTTTAGAGCAGGAGCTGGTGATAAAAATTTCAACAATAAGTTGTACAGGATTATACACTGTATAAGCAAGTGTTTTGAAATTCAGAAAAATAAATTTCAAGTGTATTAATGCACACAGTGTTTATTAAAGACTAAGCACATTTAAAATACATTAACAAATGTCATCTTGGACAACACACTTAAGTTGAAAATAAAATTAATTATTTTTCATGTGCTTTAATATATAAGTCAATACATCAGAATAAGTTTACTTATTTAAAACACTATAAAGTCATAATTAGGTAAAAATTAAGTGCATTTTTAAAAAGTGCTCTTAAGCATGTTTAGAAATATTGTCATGAAAGTGTACTTTCTTCAAGTACAACTTAAGTCATTATTACAAAGTGCATTTTTAAAAAAGTGTTAATAAATATTGTCATTTAAGTGTACTTTCTTTAAGTACAACTTAATAAGTCATTATTACAAAGTGCATTTTTAAAAACGGCACTTAAGCGTGTTAATAAATATTGCTATTAAAGTGTACTTTTTTTAAGTACAACTTAAGTCATTATTACAAAGTGCATTTTTAAAAAGTGCACTCAAGTGTGTTAATAAACATTGTCATTAAAGTTTACTTTCTGTAAGTACAATTAATAAGTCATTATTACAAAGTGTATTTTTAAAAAGTGCACTCAAGCGTGTTAGTAAATATTGTCATTTAAGTGTACTTTCTTTAAGTACAGCTTAATTTGACATTATTACAAAGTGCATTTTTAAAAAGTGCACTCGAGCATATTAATAAATATTGTCATTAAAGTGTACTTTCTTTAAGTAAAACTTAATTTGACATTATTACAAAGTGCATTTTTAAAAAGTGCACTTAAGCATGATAATAAATATTGTCATTAAAGTGTACTTTATTTAAGTACAACTTAATTAGACATTATTACAAAGTGTATTTTTAAAAAGTGCACTCAAGCATGATAATAAATATTGTCATTAAAGTATATTCTATTTAAGTACACTTAAGTGGCCTTTAATTTTAATTATATTGTATTATCTGCAAGTGCACTTTTTAAAAAGTATACTAAGTACACACAAAGTACACTTTCAATACAATTAAGTGCACTTCTTTTTCACAAGGGATGTCATGTATTCTGAATAAAATATTGAAATTTGAAACTTCCACATCATTGCATTCTGTTTTTATTCACAATTTGTACAGTGTCCCAACTTTTTTGGAATCGGGTTTGTACTTGTTAACAACACTAGCCACTTGGCACATAGCTCATACAGAATAAAGTATCTGTGTTTAAATTTTTATATTTCACACATTCTCCTGCACCAAACATTAACCAGCACGGTGTAGTTATGCACACATATTTCATCAAGTCTTCTTCAAATAAATTATATGTGCAAACTGGACACTGATACAGTGGTGTAGCCTATCTGAACGCAACAACACGATTATTCTAATAGACAAAAGACTGATTTTGAGAATGCAGTGCTCGTAAACGTAATCAAAGTAGCATATTATTAGCCATATTAAATATTCTTTCGCATTTCTCCCTTGTGCTTAGGAGTTTGTTGTAATTTTCTCTGTGCTCATATATTAATATTCATTATTCTGTATAATGAGTGTGTTCTATGTCTGTGCTTCATTGGTTGTTCTCTCCCCTCTTTCCCCCCTCTACACTCCCACTTTTCCAGAGCTTTACATGCCCATTTTAACAGACCTTTTTGAGCTTTGAGGTGTGAACGACCAGGGTAAAACATGGGGGTTTCATGACACTTTAAATCATGGCAATTTCATATTGACCTGCGACAGCCCATGACATCATAATGGTGAGACCTGAAAGTATATAGCGGGCACCTATAGAACATGTCATCCATTTATCGTCTGAAGGGAGTGTTTGGCAGGCGGGCCCTGAGGCATGGCTGGGAGGACATAGTGTCTTGTTCCCTTTTCTTAGGGAACCATTGTTACATGCGTAACCTGAGATGTTCCCTTTCAAAAGCGAACTCGCACTATGTCAAATGCTATAAGGAACGATATACCCATGCCACCATGCTGATGAGAGTGCATGCCAAAGAATGGCAGTGACAACTGTCAAAATCAAGCAGTTTCAACTGAAATGCCAGAACCACTCTCCCTACGGATCACAACTGGGCTGCCAGTGACAGCACTCCCTACAGTCATATCCCAAGCTATAAGCCAGAAAGAGGCCTCCATAACACATGAAAGCCTGCCAAGGTTGCTCAAAGGCCTGAAACCAACAACTTTAACAGAAGGGGTCCCTTTAAGGGAATGTGACCAGGGAGTCTGAAGGGAGCATAGTAGACCTGAATGCCACCAGGGAGGCCGTCCGGGATTCTTTCTTACTTTACTAGTAAGCTAGTCTGGCCAGCAACCTGTCTGTTTCTTAGGGTGCATTCACACTTCTAGTTCGGTTTGTTTGGCTTGTTTGGCCCAGACCAAAAAGAAAAGAAGAAAAAAAAAAAAATGTAGTCCTGGTCCGATTAGAGTTCAGACTGGCAATTTTATCACCAAACCAAAAGATACCGAACCTAAAGTTCATAGGGACACGTTCCCAACCTGATTGGGTGGATTTTATTATGTATTGCCTATTTTGAGTACTACATCCCCTTTCCTAAGCATACACTCTAAAAAATGCTGGGTTAAAAACAACCCAAGTTGGGTTGAAAATGGACAAACTCAGCAATTGGGTTGTTTTAACCCAGTGGTTGGTTTAAATGTTTGCCCAACGTGCTGGGTAGTTTTATTTAACTCAACTGTTGTATAAAAATTACTGTATTGGTTGCTTAAAATGAACCCAAAATATGCTGGAAATTAACATTTATTAATATGTTTAATAAATGAGCATTTATTAATAAGATAATGAATAATAAACAATAAACATTTATTAAATTGCTTATTAATAAATGTACACCTTTTGATTATTATTGTTGCCTCTAGTAATTATGTGTCTGATTTTTAATTTCTCACCTATTTTGGATTCATTTTAAGCCAGCCATATAGTCATTTTTAATCAGTAGTTGGGTTAAATAAAACTACCCAGCAGGTTGGGCAAACATTTAACCCAACCACTGGGTTAAAACAACCCAATTGCTGGGTTTGTCCATTTTCAACCCAACTTGGGTTGTTTTTAACCAAACATTTTTTAGAGTGTAGTATCAAAATACTAAACAGGTTTAAATTCTACAGCTGCATTTACACTGTAATTCTCCTTCACAATGAATATTAGTTTACACTTCACCTTCACGTAGGCACTTTTTCAAGGCATTGAATGCATCCTGATGCTGTTGTAGCCAACCCCATGCCGTGTCTTTGTGTGTTAACTGGCAGAGTAGAGCAGATATATCACTGAGGTTAGGGATGAACTTTCCCATATAGTTGACCATGCCGAGAAATCTCTGAAGAGCAGTGGCATTTGTGGGCTCTGGCATTTCTCTGATGGCCTTAGTCTTTGATGGATCAGCATGTAGGCCGTCACTGCTGAAGATATGGCCCACATAACTTACCTCCTTCAGTCTGAATTTGCATTTCAATGGATTAAGCCTGAGATTTACCTGTCTGGCCCGCTCGAGCACTCTTTCTAGGTTGTCATCGTGCTCCTTTTTTGTGTGTCCACCAACCAATATATCATCTACTATTACAGCACAAGGGTATCCAGTGAAAATTTGTTTCATTGAGCATTGAAAAACTTCACTAGCCGAGTTTATGCCAAAAGGTATTTTCAGGAACCTGTATCAGCCAAAAGGGGTGCTGAATGTTGTGAGTAGTGATGATTTATTGTCTAGGGAGATTTGCCAAAATGAATTTTTTGCATCTAGCACAGAAAAGATGGTAGAATTCGACATTTGGGCCGCAACTTCCTCAACCGTTCTCATTGGGTGGTGAGGTCTTTGTATAGCTGTGTTTAAGTCTCTAGGGTCTATACAAATCTGGATGTTGTTAGAGTCTTTTTTATGAGCACCGACCATGGAAGACACCCACTCAGTCGGTTCAGAAATGGGTGTAATGACTCCAAGATCAGTCATTCGCTGGAGCTCCGTTTTAACCTTGTCTTGCATAGCAACTGGAATGCGCCTTGCTGGTCGGACGACAGGAGGAATAGTGGAGTTGATTTTCATGGAATATGTGACAGGTAGTTTACCCACCTCGTCTTTGAAAAGATCAGCATATTTGGTGAGAATTCTGTCTGTAAATTCATCGTGACTTAATGTGTTCAGCTGGTGGACTTCTTTGTTGAGAGTTAGAAGTTTCATTTGTAGGCAGTCAGTTAAACCCAGTAGTGGCTGTGCAGAGCTTTTGATGACATAAAACAGCAGGTTGTAAGTCTGGCTGGCTAGACTGCATGGCAGTGTGACTGTTCCAAGTGTGTGTAGTTCGTTGCCACCATATGCTACAAGCTTTGTTGTGTTTGACACATTAACTTCTTCCCCTTTTTGCAGGTGTTGGAACGTGTCTAAATCCATCACATTACACTTAGCTCTAGTGTCCACTTTCAGTTCCCCTGGCTTACCATGTACATGTACAGTGATGTACAGTTCACTCTTTTGTGCAGGGTTAGTCATGGAATCAACAGACTCTGCATTTACTCCGACAATGAAGAACGATTCACTTTCATCACTGTTTGTCTGCTGTGGTTCAACATTGTGGACGGTTTAGCTGTAGCATCGCCTTGTTTGATTCGTTTGAGTGGACCTGCAGCATTTCTTAAAATGGTTCCACTTCTTGCAGCCATTGCATTGTTGACCAAATGCAGGACACTTATCTCTTTTCGCTGGATGGTCACTACCACAGTTGTTACAGTTCTTTATGGTTGGTGGTGCTTTGCTGTCTAGTTTGCATTTTGTTTTGTAATTTCTGTACTTTCCTGTAAACGCTTGGTGTACAGCATTGACCGCAGCAGTTGTTGTTTGGAGTGTTGCTAGTTCTTTAGTGTGCTATTCAGTTTGCTTATAGATCTGGCATGCTGATATAGCTTTAGTCAAAGTGAGTTCTGGATCATGCAGCAGTGGCTTTCTAAGAATGTGATTGTGTATTCCACAAACCAGTCAATCACGAATTAGCTCATCTTGTAATGCACCAAATGTGCAGCTTTTTGCTTTTAAAGGTACAATCTGTAAGATATTTGCAGTCAAATATCCAAAAACCACTAGGCTAGTGTTATATATTTTGTCCAGCTGATTACTAACAATATCTCTAATGTTTTCAACTCCTTGTAAATAATGAGAAAATTCCCATTCTAAACAGTGACACGGGGCAGTACAGTCGCCTGTCAATGACGTCAGTTACCCTTTGTTTCCGCCTTTACTGACGTAGAAACCACATGACAACAGTGTCGTGGACAAATGCGGAAGTAGTGTCTAGCGTCCAGCAAACCACTAGCTCGCTTCATGCAGTTCCTTATTTACTTCTTATACGTTTTAATGTGGATTGTGTTACTTCATCTGCCGCTGGTTCTGGCGACAAGGACAGCTCCCGTAAACGAAAGCGTACGGGCCAACCAAACGAACCAAGAAGAGTTTGGGACAAGAGGAGAGAAAGAGCGAGGATCAATATCGGTGTTGCATTTTCTAGATGGAGAGAGCTTCGCGACAGACATTCATTTTTATTTATCTTACATCTTTTACACATTATTGTGACATGTATGATGGACGAATGGATAGCCCTGGCTACTGTGCCCAGTATTGCTCTTACACCACAATGGAGAATGATTCGAAGGAAATCATCTCTGTTGTGATTATAGATAAAAGGCAGACTGGGCGGAATTCTGTCATCATGTAGAAAGAGGCGTTTGTAACCACAATGGACAAGTTTCTTAGAGAACTGAAGATTTCAGAAATATGCACCGATGCTCATGCACAAATTGCATCTACTATGAGTAAGTTGACACTTCATAGTCCACCATATACAGGAAAAAAGTAGTATATATTTATCAGGTGTTTATGAATTATATGTTGTTTTGTTTTTCATTACAAGATCAAACGACTGGACGATATAAGGGCACAGGAGTTGTACACTCGTGGGACATATGGCATGGAGCCAAAAGATGTAAGATAAATAAAAATGAATGTCAATCACTCACAGTTGAATTTTGAACTTGCTGTACTGTTATTCATATTTGTTTTAACCATGTATTGCTGGAGAAGCTTTTGTGTAAAGGCAATTTTTTATTACAGCTTTCGCAGACAGTTCCAGAAGAAAACTGATAGATGGACAGTATATGCCTTGAAGGTGGCAAAAGACTACAGTTACATTCCTGATCTGCAAGCGACAATTGTGCGTGAAAGAATCCAGGCTGATATGGGGATGCCAAGACATAGGGTTCCAAGGCCTGAGGATCCCTGGACACTAGGCCTCCTTCCAAGTGTCCAACCTCCTTCAATTGACAGCATTCTTGAGTCACATGTCAGTAGGGGCATAGGTATGAATTGCAAAAAATGTCCCACACTTAGTAGTTCACATTCACAGCTATATATATATCTATATATATATATATCTATATATATATATATATATATATATATATATATATGTGTGTGTGTACATTTATGTTACTAGTGTTACTGATAAGGAGAAATTAATCTTTATTTAAACATTGCTTTTAATCATCTTCATCTGATTGCTATGTTTTGACTTCTTTCTTTTCCAAAAGGAGCAAGCTCTACACAACCAGAGTCAAGAGATGAACACTAAAGTAGAGTCTCAGCAATCTCAACTCTCGAGTTTCAAATGTGCCAGCCAAGCTATTGTTGTCTTTCAAAATTTTACTTAGAAACTTGATTCATATACCTTCATATTTATGTAAACGGGCCACCTCTGATAGGTGCTCTAAGTTAGGTACATAAATTGTAAGTAATGTAAAATGTGTTATAAAGAAAAAAATATTTTCTTGTTGTTATTATTAAAGGTCCCGTTTTTCGTGGTTTTTTGAAGCTTTGATTGTGTTTATAGTGTGCAATATAACATGTTCATGTTTCGCGTGTAAAAAAAACAGTATTTTTCACATAATTTACTTATCTGTATACCGCTGTTTCCACTGTCATAAAAACGGGCTGGTGACTTCCTTGTTCTATGAAGTCCCTCCTTCAGAAATACGTAACGAGTTCTGATTGTGCCAGCGGTTCCTGTGTTGTGATTCGACAGCAGCTTAGCGCTCCTTGCCCGGAAACATCACACCTCTTACCATAACGTGTGCTGCACATAGTTTTACATGTGGATTATTGTGGTGTTGTGCCGAATGAACACAAAAGACAATAATTCCCGAGAGACTGAACTCTTTAATCTCCACAAGCAGCGACAGAAAATGTACAACGTTAGCACTCACTCAGAAGAGTACCTCATACGGAAAACAGCCATAAACATAGTCCCCTCTTGTGGCCATTATGTGCACTGCAGTCCAACATTAACTATTGCAGTAAGGATACCACAATTATAATTTTCGGGAACCGAGTTAAACATAAATTGTAACCATTGATCTCTAAGTACAGCATCCCTGGGAAGGCCAAACAAAGGTGATTGGACTGCGGGATGAAAATAACAGCGTTTCGACGACATGGCGACAAACACACTCTACAAACGCAACTCTTGCTCTTCTCCGTGGGAGCGCAACAAGACCACGCCCCCTTTTTTGTGTATTCCTGTGGGCAGAGGTTAGTCAAAAAACTGTTTTAGTGACGTCATTAAAGAAGGAAGTAGAGGGATGTAGTCCAAACTGGCCGTTCGATGTAGGCGACTTCTGTTAAATAAAATATCTCGCTTGGCATTGAACTTTGAGCTTTAAAATTTTACAGATTTTATTTATACTCTAACAACAACATTACACACTAACTAAAGTTTGAAACATGGGATCATGAAGAACGGGACCTTTAATAAATACTTCAAATAGAAAACAGTTGTTTTTTATTATCCTACTATTTTTGTAAACAGATTTGCATGAAATAGGCAACATAAAATAATATTATATCCTTTAAATTATTTAATCCAAAAATGAACAATTATATAGTGGAAAAAAGTAACAAAGGAACATAAATTAGAATGTTACATAAAAAAAAATTAAATAAATATAACTAAAGGAGAACAAGGTCAGCAGCATGCTTCTTAAATTATAACACAGCAGCAATGAATCCAGTGTACTGCCCATTTGGGTCTGGAAATTTTTCACGGATTCTGCGCACACAGCAGCTGGGGATGACCACACGGTTTCCCGCCCCAAGTGAACCACACTGCCACAAGACAAAAATTTCTGTAAGCAGCATAGCGGTACTCACGGTTGTCATCCCCAGGTTCCTGTGTGTCACGGAGGGCATATATGTCATTTCTTAAACGACGGGACAAACGCAACATGTGTTCATCTAATATGTACAGTGACATGTGGGGCAACACACTTACACATGTGCTCTGTGTCATGCCACAACAGAGATCTGTTGGCATTTCAATGCATCTTGTACAGGAACACCATTGAACACCATGTTGTAGTTGTTGTTCCTCGCGACTGGGTGGTTGAAGAACATCAAAGATGAGGCCTGGTTCTCTATTTAAAACTCGTTGTAAGAGTCCCTGAGCTTCATCCAGGTTCATGTTCCCTATAATCTCCTGAAAAAAAAAAAAAATTTAATGCCAAACTAAGAAACTATTTTTATAAAATTAAAGTATGTCCATACACACTTGTGTCATCAACCTCCTTTCCTCTTGCAGCCTAGACACCCTCAATCTGTCCTCTTCACCCAGTCCAGATGATGCCGTGCTTCCTCTCCCTCTAGCTGCCTGTCGTCCCCTTGTATACCTTCTCCGTCTACTTACTGATCTCCCTCCTGCAGCACCACAGCCGGGTTCAGCAGCTTCAGCTGTTTCTCCCACTCTGGAAGCTCTTCCTGTCCCTTTGGCTCTTCCTGACCCTTTCCTTTTACTGGTGTCTGCACCTGTAGCTATTCCACGTGATGCTTCCTGCCAGCTGCTCTGAGGAGGACTCCAGGTCTCATCAGCCTTTGACATGGAAAAGTCAAGTACAGAGCTATTTGTGTCTCCCTGTGCAACACAGTCAAATGTCATCAAAACAAATCTAAATTGTATATACAGATATTACATTATAGCTGACAATGCATAATTATATACAATTTAAAATATATCAAATGTTTTTAATAGTTTACATAACTATGTGAAGTGCATATTCTTAGGTCATAATGAAGTTGCAATTCATCATGCTTTATTTTATATATTAAAAATGTGTTTTCTTGAAGACTAAAGTTTATGCAGGTGCAGTGTTATTGCATTTGGTTATTTACGGCTTTATTTACACTGCCTTATTTCACCTGACAAGTTAAACAATGTAAATAAATACAGTTAGTGTTATACAGAAATATGAATCAATCATTATTGCAAATGATATTGGTAAGTTCAAAATAACATTTATTATTATTGATTTGAACACTTGAAACTGTGCTGTGTTATCACACCATCGAATTGGACAAACATTCTAACATCTATGACTAAAAATTTCGTTGTAAACCTTCCATTACTCGGGTCTAATTCAATATAATAAAACTATGACATCAAACACAACATTTATAAAACTTTACCTCATCCGTTAAATCCATGATTTATCTTTCCGTCTGATTGATGGTCGTCAGCGGTTGGGTAGAAGACAACAAATCCCATCATTCCATGCACCTTCTTAGCGTCATCAAACCACGCGATTGTAATTGTTTTAGTAGTGCGCCCTCTAGTGGCAGATCCTACGACCTGTACCTTTAGGTGAAGTGAAGTGACATGTGGCCAAGTATGGTGACCCATACTTGGAATTTGTGCTCGTCATTTAACCCATCCAAGTGCACACACACACAGCAGTGAACACACACACACCGTGAACGCACACCCGGAGCAGTGGCCAGCCAATGCTGCGGCACCCCGGGGAGCAGTTAGGGGGGTACGGTGCCTTGCTCAAGGGTCTCACCTCAGTCATGGTATTGAGTGGAGAGAGCACTGGACATTCACTCCCCTCACCAACAATGTCTGCTGGATCTGAGACTCGAACCCATGACCTTTGGGTTACAAGTCTGACTCTCTATCCATAAGGCCACGACTGCCCCCTGTGAAGTTCCTAAACGTAATTTAGGGAGGTGCAAGCCCATCTAATCTTCCAATCAACAGCCAGAGTATATAAGCAGCTGCTTACCTCTCTTCAGTCTCAGCTGTTCCAGCATCCCTCCACCTCCCCAAACTCCACCTTCATCTCAGGTACTTTGCCCTATGTAATCACATCCTATATTTATTCACTGGGGGGGGTGTATCAGAGCTCGAGTTGAAGATGCTTCATCGAGCCCCTCCTCAGTGGACAGCAAGCCAAATTAACTAACCTAATACCCTAAAGATTATATGGGCAAACAAACTCGTTAAATTGCTAATATAGGATTCAAAAGTCTCACCGGGCTTCTGTGATCTCATGTTGAACTTGTGTTGTTCCATTGTGATATTAATATGAGGAGTGCAAATCTCACAGAACTTTTTTTTTAAGCAGTTTGGGTCTTCCCTGGTGTAATAATAACACTGTCATTTTCACCGGGAACTCTCACCTCTTGTGCATAAACAAAGGATCGTTCACGTTCGATGGCTTCGGGACCCGTGAGGTTGAGGAGAATGAAAGCTTGAGTTTGAGGTGGTTTGTCCCCATGAGCTGCAGCAATGAAGATATCAAACTCTTGTTCAAATAAACGCCAGTTCTCTGCAATATTTTCATCAAAAACGAGAGGATCCGATCTTCGGAATTCTCCTGCCATGGCGCATGCGATGTAATTGTTTACGTAGCTTAGCAGCTAGTTAGTCACGAGTCAAATGACATGCATGTATTGTAAATGTTTCCAGCAAAGACAAAACTCACTTTCTCGTGCAGTTGTAGTTTACTTCTGACACCATGTTGACTTGTATGATATGAATAAACTGTCATAATCTGTCATCATGATCTGTGGCTTTATTGAACACACATCACGTCTCCTACATAACATGGCAGCTACACATCCAACATCTACCGACCACCTCCAGGGGGCGGGACCGCTAGATAGAGAAACCTCATAACCACCCACACTTACAGTGATGTCACACATACTGATGTACTACAGATGTAATTGGTTATGATTGGATATGATTGGTTTGTGCAATAAATCCCACCTCTTGTTGATGTGCGCATTCCGCGCATCAGTTTGAATGAATGGTGTCATGACGATGGCGTCAATGGGAAGACTAATTGAAAAGTAAGTAAACAGTTAGAAAGCGGTGATATCTCACCCAGTTAGATATCATCGCTTTATGTCACGTCAAAATCAAACTTGAAATGGACCGAAAGCATGATGACTGCAGGTTTTTTTTTTTTTTTTTGTGCAATCAGCTCGGTGAAATTCGTGTGTGTGACAGACGGTGTTTATGGAGCATGACTGATGATCCAAAATAGCCTAAGTTGACAATTAAAAAGAAAAACATCAATACACAAATAAAATATATTGTTTAAATTATTATTGCCTTTAGTTATTATTTTGGAATCAATGTAGAAATGCTTAAAACACTAACTTGATGAGATTGACTTGGCTTTGATAAATAGAACATTATAATACATTGTTAATGTAAAATTACAAAATAGAATTATTTGTTTTTTTTGATGTAATGTAATGTTCAATAAAAAAGGAAGATGTGTCAGCGTTAAGAGTAATGCACATGAATATACATTGATTCATACATAAATAAAAAATGTGCCTCCTCATTTCAGAACACCACTGCACGCCACTGATCTTAGAGTATTAGTAGACTGTCTGCTTAATATCTGCTAACACTTTATTTTGATGCTCCCCAACAGACATTCTACCAAGTAACTTTTCAAGTACATGTCAACTTAATCTACTAACCAGGGGCCGTATGTATAAAGCCACTCAGAGTAAAATTTTGGTCTTAAGTGTGTCAAAATCCTAAGAATGGCATAATTTTATTTATTCCTAGACTTAAGAATAAGTATGATTCATAAAGGTTCCTAAGTGTCAAGAATAGGTCTCAGCTCTTAAATTATTTAAGAGAGCTAGAGAGGTCTCCTAATCTAGTTAGGAGTAACAAGATGGCACATGGCAGCAAAGAAGAGGAGATGCACGCTTTTCAATGAAGATATGATGTATTGGAGTTATATGACGACATGGAGTTGATAAAACAAAATAAACTTGATTGACAATTCTTTTTGTAACTGACCTAATAAGAAATGTAAGAATTTTAAATAAATGTAATAGAGAGTATCCTAGCAAAAATAGTCGGTTATGTCTTAAGTGAACGTATATTAGTCGAGAAAGACAGCGCATGTGTAACAGTATATGTACTGGATCGTGCATGTCTTATAGGGAAAAAAAAACTATTCCTGCTGCCTGTTTTTAATGTTAAATCAAACAACAAATAACAAAGAAATCACTCACTGCTCTTGACTGAATAGTTTTTGTAACTTCAATAATGATTAATCTTTATTTATTTTATACAGTAAAGATAATATGCAGTGATATTTTATATTTGATTACTTTATCCATTTTCTGTACGTGAAAACTACTGTTAGATACCTGAAAAACCTGAAAAGCACTGTTCCTGGATCCTGGATCTGTTTTTTCGCTCTTCTTTATTCTTTATTATGTATTATAGAAGTATCGGATCGGGACTCGGTATCGGTAGATACTCAAAATCAAATAACTCGGACTCGGACTCGAGGGCAAAAAAACGTGCACGGGACATCCCTAAATATAATGATAATGAAATATCTTGTGTTGATCCAGGGACATCATATTCTTATGTTTATCCAGGGACTTCATTCCTTATAGCTCATCTAATAGGCCTATAAGACAAACAGTAATTACTGTATTTTATTATTATTATTATTATTATTATTAATAATAATAATAATAATAAATACAATATCTAATATAAGACCACAGTAATCTATCACTATATTGTAATAATAATAATGAAATATCTTGTGTTGATCCAGGGACATCATATTCTTATGTTTATCCAGGGACTTCATTCCTTATAGCTCATCTAATAGGCCTATAAGACAAACAGTAATTACTGTATTTTATTATTATTATTATTATTATTATTAATAATAATAATAATAATAAATACAATATCTAATATAAGACCACAGTAATCTATCACTATATTGTAATAATAATAATGAAATATCTTGTGTTGATCCAGGGACATCATATTCTTATGTTGACCCAGGGACTTCATTCCTTAAAGCTCATCTAATATATGTCACAGACACGCCAGGCTGTACCATCAGCCAACCACAGCGCACGTCATCACCCGAGTTCTAATCACACACACCTGCATCCCATCAGCACAGGCATCAACAGCAGCACAAAAGGCACACGCACTCACACAGTCACTGTCCGGTCTCGTTTGCACATGGTCTTACCTGTCTGCTTACCTCAAGGACTCTTTCCAGGATACTTACCTGTCTCCAGCGTGTTCCCAAGTCTCCTTCGTTGTTCCTCGTCTCGTGTGAGTTCCTCTGTGTCTTCTCAGCTCCATTCTGTCATCTGCCAGCACTATGTGCAAGAGAAAAGACAGTCCTCTGCTGTGGGTTTGCGTCGGCTTCTCTTTGGGGAAATCAGGACCAGGAAAATACCAATTTTTTCTTTGTAGAAGTCCAGTCGGTAAGGTCTGTTCTTCTGTTACGGTGTAGGTTGTTGCAGAGACGACACTTACACAGACTTCTACTAAACGGGGTATTTATTCAACGAAGGAGAAGGAACACAACCAAAACACAATAAGAATAGACAAGGAGTACTGAGGAGTGAGTCACACATTATAAAGGGTGTGCAGATGATGAAGTCCAGGTGCAGGTGATCAGTGATGATGGGGAGATGATGAGGAAGTGACTGCAGGTGTGGAAACAAGGAGGATGATGGGAAATGGAGTCTAGGACAGGAGGGAACTGTGACACATCTATGCAATTGTAGTGGATTTTCAGGTGTCGTCAACTGGACAAAACATGAGGACATTTTTCAAAAGGACTATCTTTTGATAGTTGAGAATGTTCTTGGGTAAGAATCTTACATTATTTACTGGTTGTTATGACTTATTACACAGCTCAAATATGACTGGTCAGGCGCACCTTCTTGCAGTCTGTTGATTCTTAGTAACAGCACCTATTGGGGTTTATTATGCAATAACCAGTTGAATGTACTTTTCATATTACATGTTA
Organism: Ancherythroculter nigrocauda; assembly: GCA_036281575.1. Classification (NCBI taxonomy): domain Eukaryota; kingdom Metazoa; phylum Chordata; class Actinopteri; order Cypriniformes; family Xenocyprididae; genus Ancherythroculter; species Ancherythroculter nigrocauda. Next base: position 8,874,706 of record VTFQ01000013.1, read on the forward strand.
CATGTCCATATAAATGTTTATAATAAAGGAAGTGATTGTGCCCCTTAAAATAGTAGCACTGTGTATGGCACATATGCAATTATCAAAACTTAACTTACTTATATTGTCTATTAATGATTTTCAGAAACCACTGGAGACTCATGATTGTGTGCTTCCCTGGAAACGAAGAAGTGGAACACATCAAAAGGGGGCGAAAATTGGTGCATTTACATCTCTTGTTAATATCACATCAAATAATTCACATGCCAGTAGAAGGCAAGCACATTTCTCATTGTAAGAGAATGTACAACCGGTACACTGAAATGTTGTTGCAGAAGTGTGGTAAATCCTTTCATTACATAAACTTTTTACATCTACCTCTTTTGTGTCAAAGCACAGAACGGAGTAAAGCTTCCTTTGCTTAATTACACTAGCATGTGTGTTTATTTGATAATTCAAAGCAGGAAACTTCTAAGAATCATGTTCACTCAGCAAATCAGTAAGTACAAGGTGTTTACAGCGATGTCCTCTGATTCCTATTGGGCACCTACAAAAAGTTTCAGATGGACAAACTTTGTAGGATAGACCAGGGGTTTGTTCTGATGGAACTTCATAAAGGTATGTGTCATGGGAAATAAGATTAATGCTATCTTGACAACCTTTTTCCACCAATCTAGAGGCTGACTTAAGTATTTCTCCTGACTTCAAAGAGGCATTTTTTATTCTTCCAACTGCCTGCAAATCATGAATGACCTGGAAGTATCCATCTGTCTTCTTGATGAGAATGCTGATAAGATCATCCAGTCTACTGTTCCTAATGCCACCCAAAAACTGATATTTTAGGCGATGGAAAAATCTAATTAGACAAGCAAAGAAAAGCAATACATGTTTTAATATGATTGTTTGATTTTTGATATAACTACATTCCAAATGCTTGTGATTCTATTACATTATTTGCATTAACTCATAATGAAGTTGCATTAGTTTAATTTCAAATATTACCTTTCAACAAGATTGTTTGTATCGGAGTCAGCATGGTTATAGCACCGTCCAAAGTCAGACCATGTGTGTCCTATTTCCAGCCAGTGATCCTTGAAGTATGGGCAAAGAGCTGGAAAATCTTCAAACTTCTTGAGGAATTGCTCATCAGTTGACTTAATCTAGATGCTATAATGAAAAAAGAATAATAGATTTAATGTTAAATTTTAATATTTGCTTTAAAATAGTTATATAATTAGTAACAGTACAGGTAACACTTTAGTACAGGGAACACATTCAATATTAACAACAACTTTTCCCTCAATAAACTCCTAATTTACTGCTTATTATTATATAGTAAGGTAGCAGTTAAGTTTAGCTATGGGGTAGTATTAAGAATGTAGAGTATCGTCATGCAGAATAAGGTATTAATAATGTGCTTTATAAGTACTAATAAACAGCCAACATTCTAGTAATATGCATGATAATAAACAACTAGTGTTACCACAGTACAATTAAGGAAGCAAAATTTTATTGTTCATTTTACGCACTGTTGCACAAAGCTTCATCTTTCTGATGAAGGAAATTATTTCTGTTCTAACATCAGTATTTGATGGTCCACTGGTTCCAGAGTCTGTCTTTGAAAGCCAATGGACAATAGCCTGAAAACAGACATCAAATAACTTTTTTACATTTTTAAAATATAAAGAATATATAAATTTGTATATATACATACTTGCATAACATGATACCAGCACAGCAAGATATCTGACTCTGAGAAGACTTTTCGCAAGGCATTTATCTCACACATATCCTTGTCCACAATGAAGCACCTAGAGGAAACAACATAGCATACCAGAAGGATGAAAACACACATATACACTATGATTCAAAAGTTTGGGATCAGTAAGATTTTTTTTTATGTTTTTAAAAGAAGTCTCTTATGCTCACCAGGGCTGCATTTATTTGTTTAAAAATACAAAGAAAAAAAACTGTAATACTGTAAAATATTATAACATTTTAAAATAATTGTTTTCTATTTCTATATATTTTAAAATGTAATTTATTCCTGTGATCAAAGCTGAATTTTCAGCATCATTACTCCAGTCTTCAGTGTCACGTGATCCTTCAGAAATCATTTGAATATGCTGATTTGATGCTCAAGAAACATTTAATGCTATTATCACTGTTGAAAACATTTATGTATAATTTTTCTTTCAGGATACTTTGATGAATAGAAAGTTAAAAATAACATCATATATCTAAAATAGAAAGAAAGCTTTTCAACATTGATAATAATCATAAATCCATGTGCGGTATCACCAACATACCATTTTTGGGCCCCTTGTATGGGGAAGCACACACGGCATTCAAACACTGTACTAAACACAGAGTTTGAAAAGATTCAAGTTCCGAAGACTGTATCTGAAATTTCTGAAATTACAGTTACAGAGGACAGACTCAGAGAAGAACTATACAAACAAAAGGTAGGGTTTGTTAGTAAAAAACCTTCTGTGTTTTTAAAATTACCTTGTTGACAAGACTATATATTTTGTTAGGTTGGGGTCATTAGGAAGTTATGTAAAGAATGTGGTTTGGACTCCAATGGATCCTGCAATGATCTTCTTCTGAGGTTGTCAAATGAAATGAAATCCAGACAAACATATGACAAAATCTTTTCTGGGGAAAATCTGGGGGGCCTCTGGTAAGCTTAAGCTTGGCACATAATGTTTTTAATCTAGTTAATGTGTAGTTAGAAACAAAACAAAATTATACTTTGATTTACTCATTGGATGTAATTAATATCGTTTTTTAGGAGGCTGGGCAGTGATCATGTGCCCGTGTGGGATTGTTTACAGTATCAAATGCAATCTGTGAGCTGAGAGCCCTCAAGACTTTGCAGACTTACTTTTATCCTGGAAGCATATGCCAAATGTCATAATTTATGACTTTGCACAGGGTCTTGCAACGCATTTGAATTTGAGAGCATCAGAAAAGGTACCCATCTCTCCATTTGAAGGTCGCTTAGCAGAACCCACTTAATCCAACATAGAATTGGCCAAATGAACACTAAAAAGACAGTGCCAGACCTTAATGGTCACCCAGTGACGGGTTCATCGGATCACTATGTGCTATATGATTGGTTTCATGAAGCCAATACAAAAGACAGCAAAGATGTGTTGAGGAAGCTCACTCTAGTACCTCAGTTGGCTGGGAAAGTGAACAGCCAGGTTGCAGAGCAACTCTTCGCAAAGATGAAAAAAAACTGAACATGTCTTTGCCTTCAACGCATCTCTTTCAAATGAGGAACATAATTCATCACTATAATGAAAAGAAAAACAACAAAAGACTGGAAAGATTAAAGAAGACTTTTGGGGACACAATGGAGACAAATGTGTATGGACAAGCTGTGTTTGGTAAATACAACTTGTTTCTTATATCATATTAACATACCAAGATTTGTGGACAGACTTTAAACAATCCTATGTTATAACATTGTACTGGTCCACTAACCACTTATGAATTCAGCTCGGAACATTTCAATTCAATACCTGTTTAACTCTCTTTAAAAGGTAATCCTGAGGAACCCTTCTCCCCTGAGGAACCAAGTGGGACTGAAGTTGTGATCGAGCACAGTTCCTCAAATGTTACAATTGTTACATCTGGTGATGAGTGTTTTCATTCAGGAGTTAAATAGGGGTGGTAAGACATTGGTAAAATTCTATGTTTTATGTTGTGTATAATTTATTTTCAAAATGTCTATGCAGCAACAGGAAATCGTATGGTTTGTGACATTAAACAGTTGCCTGCCAGTAGAAGTTGTTGGGATTTCCAGCCAAGTGAAAGGCAGACATCAATGGTAATATATAATTTATTTATTTTATTTTTATTTTTTTTCATAAAACATTTTGTGTATTTTGAATGTAATTTTGGTCTCTCTATCTTTCTGTGGTAAAGCTTGACCAGGTTTTGAGTGGAAATGACCCAGATGAGAAAATTGCTCAAGTTGGAAGAATTAAACTGCAGCGAAAAGATTTCCGGACCTTGGGACTCAGTGCAGAGCTTGAGGTAACAGTAAGTGAACACACAATAATTTCAAAAATAAAAAAGTGACCATACAACTGATCATTTTTATACACACATATATATATATTATTTTATATATATATATATATATATATATATATATATATTTTTTTTTTTTTTTTTTTTTTTAAACCGATTACAAACAGCTGTCTTGATGTAATTGTAATGGTGGCTAAGGAAAAGGTATTTTTCTCTACAGCTTTAACTCATGATCATCTGGAGACATAATTGTCTTTTGTAATGGATGTGCATGCTTAGGGAATGGATGTGTTGGCAGCAAATTCCTATGTTGTAGTTACCTGGCTACCACCATTTGATTTGGACCCGTTTTTATCATTTCTGGTAAGTCAGTGTTATCTATTATCTAAAACTGGAACAGTTATAAATGCAGTTACAAAAATTGACTCAATCATGTGTTTCCCCCAGGATGACATACACTGTAAAATCCAATAAGTAAACCTTACTTAAAAAAAGCACACTGTAAAATCCAATAAGTAAACCATACTTAAAAAAAGCATGCAAACCGATTGCCTTGAAAAAACCAAGCAAGGTGAAATAGGAATAGTATGTAGAACTAACAAGTGCCTGTCTAGTGTTGTACACTTACAAGAGAGTTCCAGTAACTTAAAACAAATTTGTATCGTATACTTAATCAGAGATGATTAAGATTAGATGTAGCCTACTTGTCTTAGTATAGACTACTCAGAATTACTATTTTAAACAACTAAATCATTTCAAGTAAAATACACATTGTGAGTATTCCTAACTCATTTATGCAAGTTGTGCTGAGGTGATGTTTTCTGCATACAACTTGGAATTACCGAGTTTACTTTACTTCAAAGGCAATCCAGTTTACTTGTTAAAACCATGCAAACCGATTGCCTTAAAAAAACCAAGTAAGCGTTACTCAAATGAGTAACACGTACTTGTTTTTTTTTAAGCCAATCGTTTTGCATGGTTTTAACAAGTAAACTGGATTGCCTTTCACTCTCAGAAAACAAAGTACATAATTATATCTTTAGGGGTACAATGGTACAAAGGTACAAATTTGTACCCTTGTGATTTGTACCTTAAGAGACCAGTTTTGTACCTTTGGTGACAATTTTGTACCTTTATTTAACAGTACAAAAATTGACCCTTCAAAAAGGTGCAAAATTGGCTTTGACAGCGTACAATCGTTGACTATAATGAGATCTATATATTTTACACACACACACGCTGAATTAAAATCAGAATTTATTAAATCCTTTTCATTTTCACATTTTACAACATTTCATTTTAAACACATTTTTAAACATTCCATTTGAGTCCATCTTGTCGGGTGTTAAAAAGTAACACTGAAGCAGTGTTAAAGTTAATGAGATAATTGATTGATGATTGAGTGATGATTGACAATTAGTGGAGACACCTGATGATAATAAGCAGAATCACTGAAGGAAGGAGAGAAAAGGAGAGAGACACAACAACTACAACTGACTTCCAGCCATTAAACATTATTACACTTATTATTAACCAGTTTGATTTGATTTCTGTCACATATCAACAAAAGTTCTTACTGTTATATTAATTTTTTTACAGTAAATCTGTTACCGCTTGAGATTCAGCAGTGCTTTTATAATCTAAAGGGTTTTTTTTAAACACACACAGACATCAAGAATCAGCATATGACCCTCAACAATGGTGACAATCAAACAAAGTGCTTCATGTTGCAGTGCATGATGGGAGCCACCAATCAAAACTCATCCATGGCTCCCATCATGCATTGCTGCATGAATAAATTATTCAGCTGAATTGTCTTAGAAATTTCGTAGATTGATCATGTTTGCTTTTATTTTTCTGTTGTTTTGTTGTGACAGTAGCTTGTTTTGTGATGTTCAGAGTTGATCTGTTTGTCAGTATTTTGTATTTATTTATCGTCACCGTTCTTGAGAATCATATGCTGACTCTTGATGTCTGTGTGTGTTTAAACACTGAAGCTTCAGTGCATGATGTATTATTCTTAAAAAAAGGAAAAAAAGTCATACTATTGTTGGATCTCAAGCTGTAAAATCACATGACTTCAATCATTAATACAAAATCTACACATCAAGCACACAGTCAGAGATTTAGACTCTAAACTACATCAGGTCATCACATGATGATTATATCATCATCAAATTATATTGTGACCAGATCATATTTTCTCTGACCATAACAAATGTGCTTTACAAACACAAAGTTGGAGCAGCCAGAGAAAAATTAATAATAAAAGGTAAAGAGTCAAGAGCCCAACTAAAGCAAACGCTGACCTCTTTCATGGTGACTTGAAATGAAACTCCATAAATTATTAATTAACACCTTTTTTCTCTCGTTCCTTCAGTGATTCTGCTTATTAACATCAGGTGTCACCACTAATTGTCAATCATCACTCAATCATCAATCAATTATCTCATTAACTTTAACACTGCTTCAGTGTTACTTTTTAACACCCGGCAAGATGGACTCATATGGAATGTTTAAAAATGTGTTTAAAATGAAATGTTGTAAAAATGAATAAATTCTGGTTTTAATTCAGCGTGTGTGTGTGTAAAATATATATATATCTCATTATAGTCAACGATTGTACGCTGTCAAAGCCAATTTTGTACCCATTTTGAAGGGTCAGTTTTTGTACTGTTAAATAAAGGTACAAAACTGGTCTCTTAAGGTACAAATCACAAGGGTACAAATTTGTTTTAAGTTACTGGAACTCTCTTGTAAGTGTACAACACTAGACAGGCACTTGTTAGTTCTACATACTATTCCTATTTCACCTTACTTGGTTTTTTCAAGGCAATTGGTCTGCATGCTTTTTTTAAGTAAGGTTTACTTATTGGATTTTACAGTGTAGCAACCAAGGATTGTGTTCTGTTCCCTGCTTGGAAGTTGGGACACTGGATGCTATGTGTATGTAGTTTGCCATGAAGCAGCGTTGTATATTACATAACCCCAGATGTTTCCGACTCATAATTATGCTTTGTGGTTGCATTCAAGTGCATTCTACTCATAAATACAATCTTTCTGACATGCCTTGAACGGACCATCTGATTGCTCTTTTGCGCTGTTCACACGACCCACCTCTTGTTTTCGTGCAAGTTCCGCATTTGCATATCAGTCTGAATGAATAAATAATGGTGTTATTGGGAAGACTAATTAAAAAATAAGTAAACATCTCACCCACTTGATAGATACCTCTGCTTTATGTCACATTACATTCAAACTTGAAATGACTTGTAAATGTGATCTGTGAGGAGCAAACAATCAGTTTATTAATCAGTTGATACAGCATTCTTATGTTTACTATTTTGGAATAAATTTAAAAATGATAAGAGAACTTGAGAAATATACCTAGTTTTAATAAATAATACAATAATTACATTATTATTGTAAAAATACAAAACAGAATTGTTTCGGTTGTTTGTTTTTTTTTTTTTTAAAGGGGAAGTAATGTTTATTTATTTAATATGAAAAAATGTGTCAGTATTAAGTGTAACTGAAACATTCACAAACAACAACAACAAAACAGTGAGGCTTCCTCATTTCAGAACACAGTCACCAGCTGGAGTGCCCTTGATAGCCACCAGAGGGCACTCCACCCCGACTATTGCCACACCATCAAGGACTGAATTTCCCATAGTTCATTGCCTGGGTTCATCAGCCATGATTGTTCTCAGCTGTTTGTCATTAACATCTTCACCTCACCTCATTTCCTCTTTGCAAGAACTCGTGGTAACACTTTAGCTACAATAAGGTTCATTATTTAACATTAACTAATAATGAACTGCAATTTTACAGCGTTTATTAATCTTTGTTAATGTTAATTTCATCGTTTACTAATATATTATTAAAGTCTTGTTAACATTAGTTAATGCACTGTGAACTAACATGAACAAGCAATGAACAACTGTATTTTCATTAACATTAACGAAGATTAGTAAATAAAGTAACAAATGTATTGCTCATGGTTAATACATTAACTCATGTTTAACTAATGAACCCAATTGTAAAGTGTTACTGATCTTGTTAATGTTTGTACTGCATTTCTTAGCAATCTCCTGATTTTCCTGGTCTTTTTGTTCACTGCATGTTGCCAGGATATTTTTTGTTTGCCTGTATTTTGAACTCTGTTTTGACTTGGATTGTTTGCCCTCTGGTTTTGACCTGTTTTTAGATTATGCTTGTGGATTACCCTTCTAATAAATACTGTAGTACACATGTTAGAATGAACTAGCAATGAGTAAAAGAGAGAATCTGGCTTTTATAGATATAAGTGATGATGCTAATGACAAACACCTGAGAACAATTATGGCTAATGAACTATGGGAAATTGAGCCTGCGTCTCAACGTGCATACTATCCATCCTAAAAAGTGTGTGACATTAGTAATATTCAATTCTATTTAGGGCAGAGATAGTATGCACATTGAGATGCCTTGATGGTGTGGCAATAGTCGGGGGTGGAGTGCCCTCTGGTGGCTATCAAGGGCACTCCAGCTGGTGATTGTAACACTACTAGTGTATCTACAAAGGCTGCAGCCAATGAGCATCAGGCTTCTCTGCAGGTCAACATGCCGAAATACACTGGGAGGGGTGACCCATACCATACATTTCAGTAAATTACAGTAGATGTTTCATGTTTGATCTTCACTGGATCTTTGCAAATCTTTCTTCTTCCTGAGCTGGGCTCTAAAGGTCTTGCAAAAGATGAAGTATATAAGAGGATCAAAACAGACATTTAACACTGAAATCAAGAGAGTCAGTTCCTTCACAAAGTTTAAAGCTTGAGCTGTTGTACAATCACTGCTGAACACGTAAGGCAGTCTCACCAGATGATAGGGCACAAAGCACACGCAGGAAACAACCACTAGAACTAGCATGTTGCGTTTAGACTTGTTAAACTTATGGCTGTTAGATGTGGCCTGTGTGGATAACTGAGTGTGTCGGATCTTTTGCAGAGTCTTCCAGTACAGAAAAACCAGAGACATTAGCACAAACATGAAGACTACAATGGATGAACAGTGGATGATTGTGTAGGCCACACTGAGCTCGAGACTGTGATGGGATTCGCAAGGAAATTCATCAAGCTTTTGACCCCAGGTGGTCTGAAGAAAGAGAATCAGGTAGATGGAAGAAATGGCTAACAAGGAGAGCCAAGTAGCTGCAGAAATGTGGTGGGCAGTACGAACCGTCTGCAGAGCATGAGTCTCCAATGGCTGAACAATCTTCAGGTACCTGAGATGACAAAGTGAAGTAATCAGAATGCTGTTAATATCAATTTGCATTTCACTGTGAGAATAATTCACAGTGTGTCACATACACATATATCAACCCAGGCTTGGAAAACATGCCTGTAGTGACGTTTCTGCAAAATTATATTACGTTGGCAATGTTCTGACCAGATGTCCGGTAAGTGGCACTAAAAGGTTATTGCTCTAATCTACAATAAACCTGACCCTACACCTTACAGATAGATTTAACAAAAGCAAACGTGAGAGAAAAATGCATTTGCTGAAGCAACCGTTGTCATTTTTATTTTAACTTGCTTCTGTAAGTCTTTGAGCTCATTTAGCGTGACATCGTATTGTGGGAATCAAGCTCTACACATCTGAATGCTGTACCTGGTGAGCTACCAAGCAAGTTTACAACATCTGAAAAGCCATACATATGGAGCTGGTTATATAATACAAACATGAAAGTGTATTAGTTTACAAATCATGCACAATGATAAAAGTGTTTTGCGGTCATAACATAGAATTGTGCAAATAACAAAACAAGTTGTTGGTGTTTTACTGCCACTCAAGCTCATTTCAGATGGAAAGTGCAGTAAATCGTATGTATAGAAATTTAGAAATGCTTTTGGAGTTTTGCAAAAATGTAGGTAGAGGCATATTTTTTAAATGTGCCTAGGTTGACATATCTACTTCTTTGATTGCCTTTGATTTTACATTTAACACCTCAAGTTAATGATAGAATTATATAATTAATCATAATAACTTTGATAATAACTACCATTAGAGGTTCGTAGAGATCCTTGTCTGTGCCAAAATCACTGCCACATTGCTGAGGTGTTGTGGGTGTTTGCCAAGGGCATTACTGTGGTTGCAAACATGTTCTGAGTGGTTTTTTTTTTTTTTTTTGATTTGTTTTTTGCACATTGCAATGTGGTTGCCTTGGTGTTTTGGGTGGTTGCTAGGTTACTGGCCCAAACTTACTTACATTCTTTGCTGAGAGAATGCATTTGAATGTTTCTGTAATTGTTTAAAAAAATATGGTAAATTATGGAAATTTTAGTTAACAACCTCATGCAATATATAAGTAGCAGTTTTGATTTTGTGTGGTTAAAGGCACAATCTGTATTTTTCACCACTAGGGGTCCCTCACCTTCAAAACAATAACAAAGGTGTAGCTTGATGACGCAGTGAATGAGCGTGGAATCATGGAACTTGTTGTCATGCTGACGGATCTAATAATGTTTATGGGGAAATAATGTTTATGGATGAGTGAATGCATTCATGTTCTTTAACAAAACTGTGGTATGAAGAAGGGCTTGGCCGAGAATCTCGGCCCGATTGCTAATGAGAGACAGATAGTGCCATGTGAGTCCCAGGGGATATGAAGAAATGAGGACATTTCATTCTACCGAACTACCCACAAGTGCTGAAATATTAAACATACAGGTCAGTTTATTTGACGAATTAAAATTGTGAGATAACGCAGCGCTGTTTCACTTCTACACACTATCATAGTAAACTGCAATTGAGTGTGTTGAAAATTGTAATGTTATTCTATGTATTAGTTTGTTGGTTGTATGACACTTAACAGTAAGACAGATCAACATTAGAATATCATACTACTGATGATATTCTAACATTTCATCGTGTTTGCGCAGGAATCACACGACAAAGGAGATAGGAGATAAGATAAGTCTTTACTTGATAAATCCAACAGGTACAGGAATGAACGCAACACAACTCATGGAAAACGAGACCGGACAATGAACATAGGGCAAACAGGAACTTAAATACATAGAGCAACTAACCAAGATGACAAACAGCTGTGACAATCGAGTTAGTGTCCATGGTGACTAATGATGGTGGGAAAACAGAACAAAGGAGATCATGTGACATATAACAACAAACAGAACGTGACTGAGTCCGTAACATATATAACATTGATTCGTCTTATGTACATTTGCTTGTCTAACAACATGCAAGAGCATGACTTTTTTTGTGTCCCACAGCCCAAAGTTGCTTTGAGAACCACTGCGCTAGACATTACCAAAGAGTATAGAACACAAGAGGCGACACTCTGATACCTTTTGGGTAACAGCCACTAGATGGCGCTCCGGTAGCGCAGCCGCCATTATGGGGTGAAAATGCTAACTGGACCATAGAATCCTTCACATCTTACGCACCCAAAATTGGCGAAATTCACTGCCAGATCAGAAGCGCAATAGAAATTAGAAATTATAAATTGTATGGCTCCTACAGTAAATGTTGTATTGTCTTATATACGTTTTATTTTACCAGTTGTGGAATCCAACTATTCATCCATCTGAGGTAATGTAGTTAGCCTACTTTATTGAGCATTTCCATTTTATGCAACTTACACTTTTATTAATAGTAAATTAATAATTAATAAACTTAAGATCATGTTTGCAGCGAACAATACATTTCAGACCTAGTGGAGTAATAATATCACTAGGTTTGAATTGAAATAGGCTATATTGTACATTTTAATGGATCACACTACAAACATAATGACCTTATAATACTTGATGCATTGCTGTGTCCGTTATCGCATAATTCCTTTTGGACACTTTTGCTTTAACGGACATTAGACAACACTGCAAAATCAAGCTGTTATATTAATATATTTATTGTCCAACATTCCCAATTTTTTTGATGCATGTCCTTAATTTTTTTTTATATGTTGTATTAATTCAGTGTTTATAATGCACTTGAACTTCAAAGAATTTTAACCTAAACTGACTGGGTTTCAAGGCGACAAGTGATGAGCACCATTTAAAATTGTGAATTTCTCTGAATTTACAAATTCTTGGAAACATTTAGGATAATGCAAGTACACACTTGAACGAAATATAACACTGTGCAAGTGGTTTTTTGATATTTTAATGGAGTGTGATTAGATGCATTATAGAGACCTGGGGTACTGTACAAAATGGTCTGAGTTTTCATTAATTTCTTCATTTTCATTTTGAAGATAAACAAAAGTCTTAGGGGTTTGGATTGACATGAGTGTAAGGAAATGATGACAGGATTTTCATTTTTGGGTGAACTATCCCTGTAATGGCTAATGTCCACTCTTAAATGTAAGTGTTTTGGGGTTTTTTTTACTCAGTTTTATGATCCATCAGATGAAATAAGTGATTTGCATACCTGTTTGCAGCAATAAAGTCCATGAAGAGAATGCTTGCATACATGTTTAAATAGAAGGCTGTTGCTCCAAAGCTGCAGTAAATTTTACGTATCGTCATGGAATAGTTAGCACTGTTGGCAATGCGCAAAGGTAAACAAAGGCAAAGGAAGAAGTCAGCTGTGGCCAGGTTCTTCATGTAGACCGTGATGCTGGACTGGACACGCTGATTAGTGCAGAAATACACACGCATTGTGATGCAATTCAGCACCAGACTGACAAGAAACACTATTGAGTATGCAAATATGAAAACAGGGTGGGCTGAGACCTCTGCAAATTTACAGGAAACTTCTGTTATGTTTGGTTTATTTTTATCAACTGGGGAAGTGGTGAAGATGGTTGCAGGCACTGCAGACTCCATCTAGATGAGCAAGAGAGAGACAGACACTGATGAGAAGAAAATATTTAATTATAATTTTCAATATCATATACAAACTTTGAAATCTACTGTGAAAAACTGCTGTGAAAACATCCAAATTCTGACAGTAACTATGTTTTCCATTATAACAGTAATATACTGTAGGAAGCAATGCATTCTGGGCAATATTTGCCATTTCCTATAAAGCAACCTGCTGCAATATACTGTGAACATATGTACTGTATGTAGAGTAATATATGTATATATGATTATTATAACACTAAAGTGATGTACTGATGTCATTTCTCAGAGTTACTGTAATTAATTATGTGAAGTTAATCACCACATCACCCTTAGAATCAGAGATTAGACTCTGAATGTGATTAATGAATCAGGCTACTATATCATCAATAATATGTAGCCAACATCATTTGATCTTATTTTCTTGATTTTCCTTGCAATAACAATTGTACCTTACAAACACACAGTTAAAGCAGCCAGAAAAACAGTAACAAAATAATCCAGGGCCAAGTGCCCAACTAAAGAAAAACACTAATCACCATAATGGTGACGATGGCAAAACATTTTCAATAAAACATCAACAATGATTAGAGCTAAACCTCTGTTAATTCTCACTACCTATGTTTTCATCCAAAGTTGTGAATATGGGAATATTGCATAAAACATTTGTGAATAAAGCAGCATTTCCATCCTATGTGTTCAAGGGAACAAAATTGTCACTTCCTGGGAAATTGGTTCAAATTATCTATAATAAAAAAATTAAAGTTGTTGCAGTCGGGGAAGCCATGTAGCCCTTTTTCCTACATCATAAGCGCCTCAGAGCCGTCATGTTATCTTGCGTTCGGATGCCAGGTGTTTGGGAAAGCAATAGTGTGAAATGCTTCTGGGAGAGAATTAAACCAAATCATTTTGATGACAGACTTTAGCTTCAGAAGGCACAAAACAACATTTGAGATGCTGTGCAATGGAATTGGTCTGCTGGTTTGTTCAGTTATCCAGTCACATCCACTGTTGAAGTCACGTGAGTTTTTTTTTTTATTGTGCATCAAGGATTTATTCGGTAAATGATTTCCATCATAGTTTATGTTTTTTTATCAGATCAAAAAAACAAAATGTATCCCCCTCAATTGAGCGCAAATGTTTTTTTAATGCAAATTTTTAGAAGTTATGTGCATCTTGGCATTTCCATCTAACATATTTATGCGATATTCCAAAATGCGCATAAAAATAGATGGATAGAAACAAAGCTAATGCAAACTATTTTTAGACATATGAAAGATCAAACTGATTCGCTCCCCCGATGCCATTTTCTCTCAATACTTAAATGTGTTTCACCAAAAGGGGGTGCCAACGTTACAATTCAATCAATAAAAATGAACAGGAATATACATAAAATACATAAGTAAATTATACAAAAAGAATATAAACAAATAATCATCATGATTTGATATCAACTTAAATTAAAGTTCATTCAGGTCCAAAAAATGAGGCAAATCAAAACGGAAAAATTATTAAAGTGGCCATAACACTGGTAATACCGTTTTTGGAGTTGTTTAATCATCCTATGCTGTGGTCTTGAGAGATTTATTCTGTTATTTTGTTTGCAGTTGATTTGATCCAAGGCTGTAGTTGTAAGTCAGTTATTGTGTTTCTGTTCATCTTTTTTCTGTCGCACTTGCTTGTTAAAAGCAGGTGTTCATCACTAATGCTCAGTAATTTTTACAAAACTGTTTTTTTGTGATCGTTGTTTTATACATCTGTTATTATTAGACAGTGGCAACGGGGAACAGAAATGTAACTAGGGATGGGTACCGAAACCCGGTATTATATTGGCCCCGGGTCTAAATTATGAAAGACCGGTGTATCGATAAGCTCTGACGTTAACGGTTCTGCTATCGGTACTGAAGAAAATACACGTTCATTTATTATTGCTATATAGACATTATCTTGCAAATTTTATCTCGCCAGAGTCGCCAGCTGAGTCTGTGTGCAATAATATTAGGACATTTGTCTGTGATGCATTTTTGCTTTCGCAATCCAGAAGAGAGGAGCCACAGCACGCGCAGCCGCTCACATGAAAGCCCCGTTTAATGGTGACGGTGGAGGAGAACACTAAACACCTAAACGTCTGCTTACACTATTAGGCCTGTGATATTAAGCTAATTTTATTTTTG
The DNA here is from genome assembly GCA_036281575.1 of Ancherythroculter nigrocauda. Classification (NCBI taxonomy): domain Eukaryota; kingdom Metazoa; phylum Chordata; class Actinopteri; order Cypriniformes; family Xenocyprididae; genus Ancherythroculter; species Ancherythroculter nigrocauda. The sequence continues at coordinate 8,889,755 of VTFQ01000013.1, forward strand.
ATTTCGATTTTGGCTTCCAAGGATCAGACAGAAGATATCTGAGGTAAAACTATTAAAAACTAGTTTCGTCTAGCACACGTTCATTCTCTTCACAGCTGTGCGCGTTCCTTCCTCCCTCCCTAAACCCAAACTTAACGTCAGAATCACCACAGTCGGTGATTGTTGTAAAATGCAGTCTTTACTGTTGCTAAATTGCAGTAAATGTTTGATAATTATCATCAACGGTTTAAAATGTTGAAAGCACAATAATCCGCGAAAGAGACGCTGTTCCTCAGGCTATAATGTGTGTGCGCGCGCTCTAAAACTGATCGCAAATCGACAAACAAATTACACTTTGGGCTTCAGGGACACGTCCAAACGATCAAATACACACAAAAATGTGTTAAAATGACCGGATTGGAGCGTGTTTAACTACTTAAACTACTGTTAATATCTATTGTCTTAAAGTGACAGCAGTCACCTTCTGACGATTGTGCCATCAATGTTAATCAAACAACAAAATGCAAAGAGAAAATCACTTACAGCTCTTCATCTGAATATAGTTAGCGTTAGCTAGTTATTTATATAAATGCCGGACACTATATAATATAAAGCAAAGTTCAGCTCTTTTTATATATTATATTATATTATATTATATTATATTATATTATATTATATTATATTATATTATATATAAACAAAAAGTACCAATAAGAATACAGTTAAAGTACCGATCGATAAGCAGTATCGGTAAGAGTAGCAATACCATTAAAACCTTAACGATACCCAGTGCAGAAAATGATATGACAACAATAAGGTCTAAATGTAACTGGCCCCTCTAACAGTACAACTGGCCCTAGCTTGGGCCCCCGAGTTGAAATGGTCTAGAACCGCCACTGTAATTAACTGCAACACTGCATGCATCAATGTTTGTCATCAACTCTTGTTGCAAGTAATTTACTGTCAAATTACTGTGAAAAATACAGCAATGTACTGTAAAGCCTGCCTAATGTACTAAATTAATCATCTTTATTACTCAAATATTAGTAAGTTCAATGCACTTGAACTAAAAAAAAAAAATAAAAAAAAAATTAAAAGTTGTGTGTTTTGCACAAGATAGAAGCTCTTTTACGAACTCGGGTGTGCACCCGCAAACTGTACCAGAGTTTACCTAAAAGGGTCTGGGGTACAGTTTATGTGAACTCTGGTACGGTTCTCTGCTGATATTAACTCAATCATACCAAATAATGCAAGTGAACTGCTATTAATGTATGATTCGATAAAACAGTGTGTCTTTGTTTGACTGACTTTCCTGACAAGCTTGACTTACACACTGCAAGCACAGTGAATGTGCTAATTTCTGCTTGCCTTTAACAGAAATGGGCTCCCGCATTCTTTAGAACATGTGCAGTATATTGCCGGTATACACAAATCTCTAGCATTGTCATTACCATGCAACAGGGGTAAACAGCTTCTTCTTTGATGATGCAAATGCACCGTGATTCGAACCCAAATAATATCCACCCTTTTCCTAAGCCCCATGATCCTTTGTGTGAATTAGGGTAGGGAATTCCATTAAACTGTAAACAATCAGTGAAAGGTTCACTCAATTAATGCAATAATTATTTTTTTATTTTTTTTTTATTGGGGGCAATGAAGTGATATTCTACTCACCCTTCAACCATCAAACATTAAAGGGTTATGAAACCCCAAAACACATTTTTTGAGATGTAAACAGATATGTATAGGCTGCACATCATTGAAAATACTAAAGGTACTCATTAATGTTATTCATAAGTGAAAAATAGTTATTTTTGCATTTTTCAGAGCGATTTCTGTCTTCCGGTTTGAAAAGATGAGTCGGAACAACGTCACAAAATCGGACGTAATCGTGTACTTTCGGCCCAAGTATGGGCATGGTCGAATATGCTGACATAGACCGTTTCGAGCGATTCTCGACATATATTCATGACATAAAGCTCATTTAATCCAATCATTGCGCTGTAGTATGCATAAGGCCGGGTTCACACCGCAAGCGTCAGCAGCGTGTGAGCGTCGCGTTAGCGTGAACTGCAGCTGCAGAGACTCGCGAGTATTCACACTGGAAGCGTTTGTACAGCGTCACAGCAGTGGCTCGAAGCTGCATATAAAGTGGGCATTTCTTTACAAAGACAGCTATAAATTTGTTTTTATGAGATATTTGTTTTTATATTCATGACATAAAGCTCATTTAATCCAATCACTGCACTGTAGTATGCATAAGATTATAATTGCGGTATTATGCATGAGGAAGTATCACTTTTCTCGCCTCGGTCTCTAAATTTAAAAATGTAAATACATTAACAAGTTTCTACAACAAACCCTTAATAACCCCAAAAGTGTATTTCCACAGCAATATTATGGACGTTTAAATGATCACGGCAGTAGTATTTAACAGATGGGTGCAAGTGCATTTGCTGTTTAAACAACGAGGGTGCTGGACATGAAAATACTAGCAATAAACACTTGCATCATGCCTGGCATTGCATTGTGTCAGGTGTATAATAGGGCCCTAAGTGTTTGGGCAGTGTTTGCAGTTTACTTTTCTCTTAAGTTGACTCAAACTAAATAAGTTCACATTTACAAATGTATTAGTCTTTAAACATGGTTCAAGCCAATCGGTAACCCCAAATGCATTGAGTTAACTTCCATGGAATTATTATGGTATAGGGAAGTGACAATCCTAAGGAACAGAGATAAAATGCTCATAAATGACTTCAAAATACTATTGAAATGTATTTTTCTGGCATGTTAGGTTATATATTAGACTGTCCAACATGTTTTAACCCTCATAAACTTGAAGTATAATAATCTAATTGCAAACAGTAAATAAAAAAGCCACATTACAACAAATACTGCTAATCTAATAGGTCAGAGTGAAAATAACCCTCTGCTTACAGCTTAACAGCATAAGTCATTTAAAAGGAAATAGCAATATTTCATCTAAGCCTTCATCTAATAATATAGGCTCTTATAATTTTAGTTATAAATCATAATTTGCTGTAAATGAAACTTACTTGAAATCCACTTGTAACAAACAATGATCTTTGGTTCAGAGTTTTGTCCTTCTGTCACTTCAGCCTCCTTCTGTAGGTTAATGCAAAAAAAAAAAAAAAAAAAAAAAAAAAGATTGTGTTTTGCTCTTGGACGTCTGAGGTGAGAAGTGGTGAAATGTGAAGGAACTGCAAAAGCAGGTTGTTGATGATAAGGGAGGAGGGGTATTTTGTGGTGAATGAAAAAACACAGAAGTGTGGTAGATGAATAGCTGAAAGACAAAAATGAATTTTGGTGTAACATTGAATGATTGATTTACTACAGACCCTTATTTATTAAGTGAAATGAATTTTTTTGTAATGGAATATTCTTTCTTGTATACATGTACAGGGGTTGGAAAGTGAAACTGAAACACTTGACCACAATAATTTATTAGTACGGTGTAGGGTCACTTTTTGTGGCCAGTACAACATCAGTTCATCTTGAGAATGACAGGTACAAGTCCTTCACAGTGGCCAGAGGGATTTTGAGCCATTCTTTTTCCAGAACACCAGCCAGGGGCCCTGTGTATAAAGCTGCTCAGAGTCAAAATTCTAAGAATGACATAATTTTACTCTTAAGCCCAGAATTAAGAATGAGTGTGATTCATAAAGGTTCCTAAGTGTTAAGACTAGGTCTCAGCTCCTAAATTATTTAAGAGAGTTGGAGAGGTGTCTTAACCTAGTTAAGAGTAACAAGATGGCAGCAAAGAAGAGACACACGCTTTTCAATGAAGATATGATGTATTGGAGTTATATGATGACATGGAGTTGATAAAATGATATAAACTTAATTGTCAATTCTTTTTGTAACTGACCTAATAAGAAATGTATTAACTTTAAATAAATGTAATAAATATTACTTAAACAATAATTAATATGTTTAATGCATTTTAACACATTTAAAGGTGCTATATGCGATTTCTCAAATTCGTTGTTGAACACTAAATAAACAAACATACCCCTCTCTTCATTGCTCCGCCTCAAACTCACACTCCAATCCTAACCCACCCTGCTCTGTCTCGAACCTCGGCCCAATCACTGCTGTCATGCAAGGCATATGCACTATCAATGACGATAAACACCTCATTCTCTAGCGACCGTCAGTGTGCAGTGGTTTACCTGCAAAACTCTCACTATCTGGCCTCTGTTACACAGGTAATGAGAGTGGTGTCTGTTTATCACAGCTGATGCGAAACAAAATGCTTAATGAAAAATAAAGCGCAGACGATGAACAAATGACAAGGAAGCACAAAAGATGAACATACAGTACACAAGAGGAAATACAAACAAGAGTTTCTTGTTAATCACCAACAATTTTGCTTAAACCATAAAAATATGAAGAAAATATTTTTATTTTTATGTTTATATTATTTAAATGTTTTTAAATATGACATTGACTACAACATAATCAGTTTTTAATAGTTAATTGGTTCTTGTTTTTGCATGTGTTCATAATTTCTTTGCATGACAGACTGGCCAAAAATAATTTGAAATTTCATTTCATTATCACACATGAAACAATTGACTCCAAGCACATATGCTTACGATATGCTTACATCTTTTAACACATTTTTACAAATATTTGAATTAAGGTTGAAGATGTCAGTTTTCATATGGCTGGACATCACATTTGGCCACTACTGGCAATTCATTTAGCAGTTCATTGACTTTCCAATTGACCATCAAACCATGTGGCAAAAGAAAGCCACTTTTATGTTGACTGTGGGCTTCCTTGCAGTTGTTGGAGCCGTTGATGAACTCATGACACATCATTGCTCTAAATGTAAATGAGGAGACATATATCAATAGAAAAAGATTCCACACCATCAATACTAATTTGTGATAATTTTGCACGATGCAAAGCTATTGCTTTTAAATAAATGTAAATATTAAAACATTTGTGTTTTTCTTTTTATTGTTTTATATAATAACATTAAATGATTGGTATTGTGCTGCTGTGACTTCACCCTTCCAGGCTCGCTATTGGCTGATTTCGAGGTTGAGGGCGGCCATTTTGAGTTGACATCATTGTAGTCCTTAGTTCACAACACTTCAAGTCAACACTTAAGAATCCGTCTTACACTTTACTAAACGTTGCTTTTAGCTTCTTTATAAAAGTCTCCTACTCTTAGAAAAGTTCTACTCTTTACTAAGAATTTTTTGACACTTAAGTCAAAACTTAAGACTATTCTTAAGAGCATTTCTGAGAAGTTTTATACATACGGGCCCAGTTACAGGCTGTAGAGGCATTAGTCTGGAACACAAGAAATACAATAAAGGATAATGAATAACTAAAAATAGTTTGGTATATATAAAATAATAAACGTCCATTGGTACATAAAGGCAGTCAAAGTATATTAAATCCTCATCAATAACATTTCTCCATGAAATATACAATCCAAGGAAAGGAAATTATCCATAAGCCATAAGCGATCATCTAACATGATAAGCATAACTATATAATAGTTGTCATTAATAATGTCTGCGCGCTTATAGCTGTACTTGTAACAGTATAGAGAGAACACAAAGTAACACCAGTTTAGCGTAGTCTATATATGTGTGGTGGTGCAACAGGTAAGCCGAGTGCTCTTGTGTGACCCTGGTTCGATTCCAGCCCGTACTGGTTCCTGCATTCATCTGTTCCCATTGTTCACTGGATAAGGAAGTTACTGGTATACTGGGGCTGTCTGTAAAAGGCATATTCTAAAGCTGTAACTTTATTTATGATTGTAGTAGGGCAGTCTAGGTACCGCCCTATTAAATGTGGTTGTCACCTGAATGACAGGTGCGACAGCCTATTGGCTGTCGTTCCGGGTGTATTTAAGGCGTAGTTTGTCACCTGGGTGCGCATCGTACAATCATTGTGTGTGGGTGTGTGCGCGCAGCTCTGCGGGAGGTATGTATCTAGCGGTTTGGCTAACGTTGCTGTTAGTGTCTATGCACTATTTAAGTGTGTATATTTGTTATAGCCAGGTTAAGGTCAGGATTGGTACGACGTTGCTGTTGGGTACAGGCTGTCTTTCACTCCAGGTATGTAATTCCAATGGATTAATGTTTGTTATGGTGTGAATCGTGGTAACGTGCTTTGATCGTATTGCAGTTTGTGTATGCTCTGGAACGCCTGCATATTTGCAGTTCGATTACGGATAAAGCTGTGAGTAACTGAACCTGTGTATTTAGCGATCTACTTCTGGGTATGTATATCTACTCCCTTGAGCATTATTGGGGTGGTGTTTTTGAATAATTTTATTAATTTTTGTCTATTTTAGTGGGGTAACTGCTCGTGAGCATTTCGTCACGGTGGACTGCAGGGTAATTGCTCCTTAGACAACGTGAAGACTGCACTGTTTGTTCTGCTGCTATTTTTACGACTGTGTGACCATTGTATTTGATTCTTTACCATTTGATTCTGTTTTTGTTTTGTTCCTTACGCTCATGCTGGTGGTTTAGGTGAAGGATGGTTAATCTCAGCCGTCACTTAAAGTGAGATGTACCGTTAACGGTGCACGTTCAGCCCCGGTGGTTATATTGCCACCAGCAGCGTGGTTGTGTTTTGTTTTTTTGTTTTTGATCTGTGTTCTTCCTAGGGACGGCGTAGCAAAATCGGTAATATCTCGTACCTGGAAGATTCATGTGTTTTGTTTAATGTTTGATTTGAGCATTTACTGAAGCCCTTCTAGCTTTAATTTTTTGTTCTTTATTAAATTGTCTTTCATGTGACTTTAATTTGAAGTTGGATTATCTGCTGTTTTTCACTTGTATTGTTTGTTTTTTATTTTTCCTTTTTGGTTTTGTTCTTTTCTTTAACCGCTTCCTGCTTCATGGCATGTCCAGGTTCATGAGCCTTTGGTACGAACCTAGTTGAATGTTTATACCTCCCTGTCTGATTCCTGTGGCCAGTAAATTGTCCATTGGTCTCCTTCATGGTTGAACTTATTCCAATGCAAGTTGTGGGATTGAATGTGGGTTGGATTAATTGTGCTGTTGTTTACTTTCCTTTTTTTTTTTTTTTTTTTTTTTTTTTTTTTTGTTATTTCAGGAGCTGAAGGCCCCCAGTGAGGGAAGCTAGCTGTCTTGGCCCTGTGGTGGTGGTGGTGTTTCTCTCACAGTGTTTTTGCCATTTGACAACTGCATCTCCCTCACTTAGTGTGTGTGGTGCGAGTGTTTGTGTGGAGCATACAGTATTTGGGTGAGTGGTGTGTCTTATGATACTCTACTGGTAAGCCTCAGCATGAAAGTTTCTTTTCTTTTTCCTTTTTTTTTTTTTGGTCAACAGTTTTCTACATCTTAATAATTATTGTGAAATAAAAACATTTTGTATTTATATCCATGTCTCCTGTGTTGAGTGGTAATGAACCTGTGTGTTCTATTTTGGGTATAAATTTCCGGATTCACAGAAATGGGGTGGCGTAGTCTGCTTTATCTTATTCGAGTTGTGCACTAGTGTCAATTCTTGCCCTTCACTACCCCGCTACATAAAGACTACTTTATTTTAGCCTATTTGAAGCACACTATAATGATGCCATTAGCACACTACAAGTTAACTTGGAATGCCATTGCAATATGTTTTAAAGTCACTAAAGGTTTGTTATCAGTATAATATTAATGTATGTTCAACACTCTAATTGAATTGCAATTCTAATGTCACTAAAGTACATTTAAAGTTTATGCTGAGTGAATCCTGCATTTCAAAACTTAAGTACACTTTAAATATACTCTTGTATTTAAGTATACTTGGAATAGTTCCACTTTAGCACAAACAAGTATATTTAATACAACTTTAATTGAACTTCAGTACTGCTTTTGGACAACTAAAATGCATTTAGTACAAAATTAGTTGTTCCAATTTAGCAGACTTTAAGTATACCAATTTATAGTGTGCCTTAAGTACATAAGTGCATACAAATAAATTGTGCTTAAGTATACTTTTTTTTTTTTTTTCACTAGGGTGGTGTTGTGCTGCTGTGACTTCAGCCTTGCAGTCTCACTATTGGCTGATTCAGAGGTTGAGGACCGCCATTTTGAGTTTACATTATTTTAGTACTTAGTTCAACTTAAGTCAGAATCAGGGCCCGTATTTAACAAGCCTCTAAGAATTACTCACAAGAACACTGAATTGATTTGTGAGTAAAATTCTTGGCTCAAAGCTGAGCTTAAAAGTTCGTTATCAAGCATCTCAGTCGTAATTTAAGTGAAGTGTAGGCCTAAATCTTAAGTGTCAGACTTAGAGATGATTCATGACACTTTGCTGTGCCACAAACGGAATTTTGGATGACGAAATAGGCATGGACCAATCACTGAATAGATTTCCTTATTTAAGAATATTCTCAGATAAATTCACATTGAATGATGAAATTCCTAAGAGGAGTTTACATCAACACACATTTGATAACGAATTTTCAAGAGAATACATTATGATATACACATTGGAAATGAAAGATAAACATGTTTTCCACATGTCTGGTGTGCTGTTAACTGACCTGCCAATATGTAACCTAGATTTTATGATATAATCAGCCACCATGGATTCCACAAGGAAACCGAACTGGCGGGAGGAAGAAGTGCTACTGCTTGCTGAATTAGTCGAACAATTCAGCCCAACAGCGCTGACAATGATGATGCTCTGTCCAAACGATACCGTTTGATTAACTGCTCGTCGTCAAACATTTCAAAAACATTCTTGCTCACCTGAAAGTTTCACACACGTCTCTGTCTCCTCAGTGCCATCACAAGCTCCTACTGGAAACTCCTAACTACTTGAGAGACCTCTCGAGCTGTCTTAAATAACTGGGAGAGTAAGAGTGATTCTTAGCTTTGAGAAATTTGATAACTTGCTTTTATACTTAAATTTGAAAGTAGGAGTAAATTTAATGAATTCTCAGCACTTAAAGACTAAAATGGCACTTTGAGAAACTTGATAAATAAGGGCCCAGACATTGACTTTACTAAAAGTTGCTTTTAGCTTATTTATAAAAATCTACTACTCTTAGAAAAGTCCTTCTTGTAACTAAGAAATTTTTAACACTTGAGTCAAGGCTTAAGACTACTCTTAAGACCATTTCTGAGATATGGGCCCAGGTACAGTGCAGGCCATGGGAGATGTTCAACTTCACTTTCATGTTCATCAAAACATTCGGTTACAAATCTTGCTGTGTGTATTGGTGCATTATCATGCTCATACACTCCCCCTTTAGGGTACAATGTTTGAACCATTAGGTGCACATGGTCCACCAGAATGGCATCAAGCACAGTAGGGAATGCCATGATATTGCAGCCCAAACCATCACTGATCCACCCCTGTGCTTCAGTCTGGGCAGCAATGACCAGCTGTGGTTTTATGTTTTTTAGATACAAATCAGTTTAGTACCTAGAAATCCCTTTCAGACAGCTTCATCTTGCATTGACAGTTACTCCAGTTTGATGTGATTCATCCTACATGGTGGTATGGCGACATTACCCTGGATACCATAGCTCTCGATACACCACAAAAACTTGTTTCCTCCTGGGCCCATATGTATAAAACTTCTCAGAAATGCTCTTAATAATATACTTAAGCTTTGACTTAAGTGTCAAAAAATTCTTAGTAAAGAGTAGGACTTTTCTGAGAGTATGAGACTTTTATATAAGCTAAAAGCAACTTTCAGCAAAGTGTAAGACTGATTCTTAAGTGCTGACTGAGATGGCTCTTAAGTGTTGCAAATTAAGGACTACAATGATGTCAACCCAAAATGGCCGCCCTCAACTACTGAATCAGCCAATTGTGAGCCTGCAAGGGTGAAGTATTAGTATTGATGCTGTGGAATCTTTTTCTGTTGATATATGTCTCCTCATTTACAGTTGAAGTGATGATGTGAACTTGAGTTCCATCATCAACATCAATGGCTCCAACAACTCCAGGGAAGCCCTGAAATTTTCATAAAAATGGCTTTCTTTTGCGGCATAGTTTGAAGATCAATTGGAAAGTCAATGAACTGCCATACAGTAGTGGCCAAAAGTGATGTCTGGCATATGAAGATTGACATATTCACCCTTTATTCAAATATTATTAAAAATGTGTTAATTATTTTGTAAGCATATTGCGTAGTTGTGATTGAAGTCAATTGTTTTATTTGTGATAACTCAATGAAACATGCCAAATTGTGCAACATAATTTTTGGCCAGGCTGTCATACAATGAAATTTCAAACACAAACAAGAGCGGACCAATTAAATATTAATAATTGTTCATGTTGCTGTATGCTTTTTTTCCTGTGAGCTTTTTTGTTTTTCTAAAACCTGTAGCTGTAGTTTTCCTTTTTTGCCAAAAAATTTTGTCAGATAAATACCTTCAGTAAGATTAGTGTTTTGTTCTTCGCTCGTATTTATAAAATATTTTTAAAAAAAATATATAAACATAAAAATATTTTCCTCATATTTTGATGGTTTAAACTTTTAGGGTCAATAAAAAACTCTGCACATCACTTTTGGCCACCTTGGTGTGGTCAGTGCCACAATAGTGCTATTTAAGACCCTGCTTATTGTGGACTGAAGAGCACAAGTCATCATCAGTGGACAGTCTACAAAAATGTAAAAAAAAAAAAAAAAAAAAAAAAAAAATCCTGTCCACTGAGAGCATTGATTTGTAGAGTGGGAGAAGTTATTACATTTCTTACTAGGTCTTTTTTGGAAATAGGTTTATTTTCCAACTCCCCTAGAGTTAAACAGTTGAGTTTTACCGTTTTCGAATTAATTCAGCCGATCTCCGGGTCTGGCGGTACCACTTTTAGCATAGCTTAGCATAGTTCATATCATTCACTTACCAGGGGGACAAAAAGTCAACCCCAAGGGCCACCAGGGAGGCTGGTCTGCTTTCCCCTCTCTGCTTTATGTTTTTATTTTGTTTGTATTGTAAAGCACTTTGATCAGCCTCACTGATGTTTTTAAACGTGCTTAAGAAATAAACTGAACTACAACTTGAAATTATCTTTTTACATTTTTGCTTATGAATTGTTATACTGTTTATATTTTGTCATTGTGATAACTTATGTCTTGTGTGACAATAGCCCCTGCTATTACACCATGTGATCGCAAAAGGTCAATGTGTTAATTTCCTGGTTATATGACCATATAAGTGACCATAAAACCACCAATACTGCATCCTATTTGTATTTCTTTGGAAGTGCTTATGTGCAATTTTAAGTCTGACTGCCTTGTTTGACTTTTGGCTTTATGAAAAACAGCATGGAAATTAGTTAGTGCATGAGTCCTGTGTCTCCTTATGTTTCTCATGCACAATTCTGCATGTTGACTTTTCACAGCTTCTCACGCAGTTGTGGTTTTGTTGCAAATGGTTTCAAATGTCGGCATCTATTTTTGTATTTAACATGATCAACCTTTTCTGTTTCTCACTCTCTGAAACTCTGAACTTCTGTACACCTGAACTCCTGTTCTCCCTGTTAACTCAAAATATAATTTGCACCAGTGACTTCAAAAGTCCTGCACATTAATAAATGAAGTGGTCTGAACAGGGTACTGTATTGTGTATTGCCAACCCAATCTCACAGGGAAACGTTAAAGGGGCGGTGTAATGCTATTTCACTTATTTACACTGTTAAAGAGTTGCATTCTTGTGCTAAACATGGCCAAAGTTTCAAAACACAAGTTGGACATATGAGTATTTCTGTGCCAAATATACTATCGGTTGTGGACATGTTTTGGAGAGTTTTTTTTTTTTTTTTTTTTCGAGTATGTCCTTTATCACGTAATAAGAGATGAATTCCTTGTATAGGCACTTCTCCCTGGTAAGCATGCACACACACACCACCCAGAGCAAGAGCACGTGCACGCCCATCAACGCGCTTTGTTTGGGATATGGAAGCAGAGAGATTTTTCAACAATGGCTGTGTCCCAATTCAGGAGATGCACCCTTCGAAGGCCACATTTGAAGGCTGCATACATCATCGAGGCAGTCTCATTTAAGAAAAATAACCATTAGATTGCAAAGTAAGAAAGAAATTACAGTTTCCCTTTCGTGGGAACATCGACGCTGCGTAGTTGCTTTGGGAACGCCTCTGCGCGTTTTGTCTTGAAGCACTCGTGAAATCGAACCAATAGTGTGACGGGACGTCAGTGCGGGTGACGTCACGGACCAGGAAACTATAAAGCACTCCTGAGAACAAAGAACGCTAGCTTCTGTGTCTTCAGCAAGCGCTCTGTGTTATCGTGTGTCTTATTTGGTTTGAGAACAAGAGTATCAGTATTACACCATATATATATATATCTATATAAAAGACACTATGGCGAGCAAACAGCATCAGACCGTGTGCTTCTCCCTACCTTCATTACTTCACGGGTGGGGATACACACGAGCTCTGTGTTGTTTGTCTGGGAGCGGAGCATGCCCAGGCGGCCCTCGAGGGGGTTGTTTGCGAGCATTGTAACATAAAATCTCTCCACTCCCGCCGGGCGCTCTTTGAGGAAGGCGCTGCGGTTCGCGTTCTTCGTGGTCGGATCCCGCATCTGCCAAGGCAGAGCGGCGGCTCAGATCATGGAGTTCGCAGATGAATTTGGCAGAGGGGTTAGAGACGGGCGCTCCCCTTTCTCTGCTCTTACCTGCCAGTTTCAGTGCCATCTCCCAGGTGGAAGCACGCTCTGCGGTTTCTTCCCCCGGGTTGAGGCACCGGTACTTCACATGTCCAGCTCTGAGGAGGTGGATATTGTGATATTGATTTGAGGACTCGCCACCTCACACTCATATCGTGTTTCAAAATCACACGTTTATTATTCTAACATCAAAAACAAATCAGTTGTGTTTGAAAGCCATGATTTTGTTTATCTGAAATATTCAGACCGTGAAATACTTGTCTGATTATTTTCTCGATTTAACTGAGAAGTTAAATATCTTTCTGAATTTGTCAACTTACAAATATTGAAGATATATTTGTGTATATAAGAAAGTGAACAGCAGTTTGAGTCGCGTTCCTTCCAGTGCTATACTACAAAGCCAGCAGGGATGCACACGATGCTTTGTTTGCTGAGAGTGGAGCATGCACGTCAGTTCACAGCTGACAGTGTTCATTCATAAAAATGTCCCGAAGTGTAAAGAGAAGTATGCACTAGCGGGAGTTTTTAGCTCCACTCCTGTTGGCTTTATTCTCGAGGGAATAAAAGTCTAACGCAAGGCTTGAATCTCGCGTTTGCCGCGGCAGCGCGTGGATTAAGCCTGCAATAAAGAACATATAGCTCGGATCTCGCGTTTGCCAAGGCAGCGCGCAGATTAAGTCCGCAATAAAGAATATACGGCTCGGATCTCGCGTTTGCCGAGGCTGCGCATAGATATCGTGCCCGTAATATATTTTATATATATATAATATATGTTTATATATATTTGGAGGGAACTGAGTAGACAGGAGTTCCCTTTCTCTCTTTCCCTATAATATCTTGAAAACTATTACGAGCTATAATTCTTTTTGTATTCTAATATATTCAGCCTGTCATTTTTGACTGTTTGTTTTTGGCGGCATTTAATTTGAGGATTAAATGAAATATTGAATACATTAAATTCTGAGGAATTTAAAAGAAAAGAGGCCGGTCTGCCAACCCTGCCACCTCGTGTGCTTCAGGGCGCAGCGGTTTCCAGTGATCCTCCAAGGAGAGGAGGGTCATAGAGTGGTCAGTTCAGTTGTTCCCTGCCGGTTCGCCGTTTCAGGGCACTGGTCTGCTGACCGTTCATTTAAAAAAAAAAAAAAAAAAGTGTTGCCACCCGTGCTCCCCCACAGAAAGCTTGGGGACTGGGACAGGCAACACAGCTGAAGTCTTTGTGGGGTAAGACCGATCTACGGACTGTTATTATCACCAAGAAGGCTTCGAAAAGGTCCTGACGCCAGTGGCATGGGACAATCGAGGGTAGCCCCCTTCCGAAGAGGGTTGTTTACCACACTATATGGTATCCGCCCCTCCTCGGTGCCCTAAGGGGGCCTTTCTGCCAACCCTGCCACCTCGTGTGCTTCAGGGTGCAGTGGTCTCCACTGACCCTCTGAGGAGGGCCGGTCGACATTTGATTCGGTTGTTCCCTGCCGGTTCGCTGCTTCAGGGCGCCGAATCAAATGCTCAAAAAAAAAACCAAAAAAAAAAACCACCAGAGGCCAGTCTTGAAAGACTGGTTCCCTTAGTAGATTTCTGGTAGAATGAAAACTTCTTCCAAGTATTTCTCAATGGGTACTGCTCACAATAGAAAAGGGTTACAGAATTCGGGTCTCGCCCGCCCCAATTTAACAGGGTCTTGCCTATAGTGGTGGACCCCTTGCAGTCTCTGGTATTGGAACACATAGTTCTGGCGCTCTTGCAAAAAGGAGCTATAGAAGGGGTTTCTCCTCCCAGCAAGCTGTCAGGGTTTTACAGTCTGTACTTTGTTCCAAAGAGGGTTGGAGGGTATTTTCATGTATCCATCCATCCTCAGCACAGGAGGTTCCTCAGATTTGCTTTTGGGGGCGAAGCTTATCAATACAGGGTTCTTCCTTTCTGCCTAGCTCTTTCACCCCACACCTTCACAAAATGCGTGGATGCAGCTTTGGCTCCTCTGAGACTCCAGGGCATTCGCGTGTTGAATTATATCAACAATTGGTTGAATTTAGCTCAGTTTGAGCATTTAGCAGTCCAACATCGAGATGTTGTTCTGTCTCACATCAGAAGGCTAGGGTTGAGAATTAATGCCAAGAAGAGTGTGCTTCTTCCAGCTTAAACTACCAACTATCTAGGGGTAGTCTGTGATTCCATCACGATGCAGGCACGTCTGTCTCCTGCTCTGGTGCGTTCCATTCTCTCAGCCGTGAATGGGGTGAAATTAGGCCAGTCACACACTGCAAAACAGTTTCAGAGACTGTTGGGTCTTACGGCAGCTGCGTCCAACGTGATACCTTTTGGCCTGCTGCACATGAGACCCTTACAGTGGTGGCTCAGGACCAAGGGGTTTTCTCCGAGAAGAAATCCTTTTCGCATGATTAAGGTCACGCGGTGATGCCTTCGTGCCTTAGTCATGTGGAAGAAGCCTTGGTTCCTGTCCCAGGGACCTGTGTTGGGGGCTCCTTGTCGTCGTATAATGCTAATGACAGATGCTTCCCTCACAGGCTGGGGGGCGATCATGAGTGGTCGCTCAGCTCATGGTCTTTGGGAGGACCATCTACTTTCCTGGCACATAAATCATCTGGAAATGATGGCGGTATTTTGAGTACTCAAATACTTCCTCCCAGACCCGAGGGGCCACTTTGTGTTGGTTCGCACAGACAACATGTCAGTGGTCTCTCATATCAACCATCAGGGGGTCTGAGGCCTTGCCAGTTGTGCAGATTAGCCCATCAGATCCTCTTGTGGGCCCAGGGGAAGCTCCTCTCCCTGAGAGCAGCACTTATCCCGGGGCATCAAAATGTGGGGGCAGACATCCTGTTGAGGCAGGGGCCGAGGCCCGGGGAATGGAGTCTCCACCCTGAGGTGGTGGAGCTCATTTGAGAACTTCGGTCGTACAGAAGTTGACCTATTTGCTTCGAAAGAACATCTCTTTGCCCACTGTGGTGCTCTCTGACTAATCCACCCCTCTGGGGTTGGATGCCATGGTGCAGACGTGGCAGAGTTTACGTCTGTACACACTTTTTCCCTGATCGCTCTGTTCCCAGGAGTTCTGGAGAGGGTTGCCTAGAGAGGGTCTATCTCATACTGATAGCCCCGTTCCGGCCAACCCGAGTTTGATTTGTAGACCTAGTGTCTCTTCTACACGGCTCCCCCATGGAGATCCCCATCAGACAGAACTTTCTGTCTCAAGCGGGCGGCATGATAATTTACCCCCGCCTTGAGTTGTGGAAACTCTGAGCCTGGCCTCTGAGGGGGCTAGGCTCAGAGAATACGGTCTCCCAACTGAGGTTGTCGAGACTATACTCCACTCCAGAGCTCCTTCCAAGAGAAAGCTATACAGACAAATAAATGGAAGTCATTTTCTACTTGCTGTAGACAACGTCAGCTGGACCTATTCCACTCTTCTATCAGTCTTGTGCTGCAATTTCACCAAGTATAAAACTTGGATGGTTTATCTCCTACCCTGAAGGTTTATATAGTGGCTATTTCCACCTATGCCTTGTTGGGGGACTCTTCTGTGGAAGAGACTCCCCATTTATATGCTTTCTCTGTGGTACCCAGAGGCTGAGGCCTTCGGTGCGTACAAAACTCCGGTCTGGGACTGGGCTATTGTGTTGGAAGGGTTAGCTGAGGCTCCCTTTGAACCATTAGAGGAGGTGTCTGGAAGATTCCTCCATCTTAAAACTGTCCACCTGTTGGCAATTTCATCTCTCAAAAGAATTGGAGATCTTCAAGCACTTTCGGTTGCTCCCTCATGTTTGGAATTTGCGCCTGGTATGTTCAGGACTTTCCTTCACCTTAGACCTGGTTATAAATCCAAGGTCCCCACCAATGTCCCAGGACCAATTGTACTGCAGGCCTTTTGTCCTCCTCCTTTGATTAATCCGGATCAGGAAGAATGAGCAAGTGGGTGGTCGAGGCCATTTCTCTTGCCCATGAGTCATACGGGCAGCTTTCACCTTTGGCTGTCCGGGCACACTCTACTAGGGGTATGGCTGCCTCAAAGGCTTTGATCTCGGGGGTTCCCATTAATGAGATATGTGATGCGGCTGGGTGTCATCTCAGCATACCTTCATTAGGTTGTATAACCTTGATTTGGGCTCTACTCCAGGGTCCTCGGTGCTCTCGTCGTAAGATAACAGACAGGCACTTGGTCTTATGGCCTAGTTGGGATAGCGTTCCCAAAGCGACTACGCAGCGTCGATGTTCCCATGAAAGGGAACGTCTCGGGTTACGTCTGTAACCCTGGTTCCCTGAATGAGGGAACGAGACGCTGCGTAGCTTAGCCATACTCCCTGCACGCCTGTGAGCGTCTGCGTCATCCATATCAGAAGCTGGCGTTCTTTGTTCTCAGGAGTGCTTTATAGTTTCCTGGTCCGTGACGTCACCCGCACTGACGTCCCATCACACTATTGGTTCGATTTCACGAGTGCTTCAAGACAAAACGCGCAGAGGCGTTCCCAAAGCGACTACGCAGCGTCTCGTTCCCTTATTCAGGGAACCAGGGTTACAGACGTAACCCGAGACGATTTTCACCTCACAATGAATATCAGTCAATTTTATTACGGCTACTTTTCTTAAATATGACATCCATGATGAAGTATTCAGCCTTCAAATATGACCTCCAGAGGACGCAGCCTCCGAAATGAGACGCAGCTCCTGTCTCCGAAGGAGTGTATTTTTGGTTGTGAAGGAAAGATGACCTTTTTCAGCTTCCCAAAGAACCCAGTGTTAAAGGAACAGTGGAAGAAGTTTGTTTTTCCTGGGGCAGCAACGGAGTTGTGCATGTATGTTTGTTTGTTCCTGGAATTTCGGTGATGAATACTTTGTAAACAAGTCCCAGTTTGGCGCTAGATTTGCAGATCGCGGGTGGTGAGTAAAGCAGCATCAGATGTCTGTGTTTTGTTGAAATTGGCGCGCAAGTGCATAAAACGTTTTTGTTCCCTTTTATAATGATGCCGTAGCTTGCAGACGATCTCTATACAAAAGCTTCGCGCGCTCATGACTCTTTAGGCAGGCATGCCTCCAGGAGCTCAGCTTTTTTCGGAAAGACTCATTACAGCGTATCTATCTTTTATAAATATGATCAAACTGAAGACTTTTCAGAGATATGAAGGATGCATTGTTACTCTATATGTACTCAAGATTAACCTATGAGAATTGCATGAAAACATGTGATTTTTAGGGGGGAAAAACATGTGATTTTTAGGTGTGGAAGAAGTTCCACACCTAAACATACTATATGTTTTTGCTCGGACGGAAGCAGATTGACTTATGAATGAGATTGTATGAATTTGTACGAATTAGCCCAATTCACCAAAATGTAAATTTGTTGCAAACTGCCATATGATTGTGTTTTTTTTATTTATTTTTTTTTATTGTGATTGCTCTTAAGAGTTTTATCCTTGAAGATCTTACAGAAAGAGTGTCAACAACATAAAAGAATGGTCTCCAACAGAATTATGAATCAAATGCTCAAAAGAAATACTTTATAAAAGAGTTCCTATTGTTGAAACAAACAGACATTGGGTCTAGGAAACCTGAAAAACCCTAAGTGTAAGAATTGTAGTGATAACATATTGTATATATGACTTTTCATTAAAGTATTGAAAGTCTAGACTATATATATATATATATATATATATATATATATATATATATATATACACTTCCTTAACAGGAGGACAGCCACAGTAAAACCATAAAACAAAAGCCACTAGAATTTCAGGTACAGTAGAATCATTTGAATTGCTCTGTGTTGGTCTATGGCATCTACTCAGACTAACAAAATAGTGTAAAAGGTTGGAAACTTTCATGGAGGCAATTAAACTGACCTTTACATTACAAACGGTGGGACGACATGTACATCATTATGATCTGAGAAAGATTGTGCCATATTCTAAAGTCCAGTTTCTATAATTCAGGTTTTCATTATGGAAACAATTTCTTATGTTATTATCAATGTTTTTTGCAACTTCACTCCTTTTTGCACCCATTTTCTTTCAGTAAAAGTAGTCATTTTCTGGCATTTTCTAGCCCTCATTCATGGACAGCTTTGGCAACTCCTAAAGTTAAACTGGGCTCTGAAGGCCCTGCAAAACAAAAAGTAAATAAGTGGATCCAAGGAGGCATTTAGTGCTGCAAGCAAGATGGTCAACTCCTTCAGAATGTAGAATGCTTGGACTGCTAAACACTCATGCAGCTGGGATTTGATGAATACATAAGGCAGTCTGACCAGATGATAGGGCACAAAGCACACACAGAAAATGACTATTAGCACTAGCATGTTGCGCTTAGACTTTCTGAATGTTTGGCTACTGAATGTGTTCTGTGAAGAGAATTTAACTTGTCTGAGCTTTTGAAGAGTCTTCCAGTATAGAAGAATGAGAGATACCAGGACAAAAATGAAAACCACAATGATCACACAATGGATGATTCTGTAGGCCAAACTGAGCTGAAGACTGTTCTGGGGTTCACAGGTAAATTCATCAAGCTTCTGACCCCAGAAGTTTTGAAGAAAGAGGATCAAGTAGATAAAAGATATGGTTAATGTTGAGAGCCAAATAGCTGCAGAAATGTAGCGGGCGGTACAAACTGTCTGCAGAGTATGAGACTCCAATGGCCGGACAATCTTCAGGTACCTAAGAAAAGAGTGTAAAGAGCACTATCAATAAGACTTTACATTCAATTGCATTTATTTACATGTAATCATGTACAAATACTGTATAAAATCTTCAACATTCATACCAGTACCAATACCAGTAATTTGTCATTTAGCTGATGTGTCTATCCAAATATTATTGTAGACCTATTACAGGGGCATGGAGCAACATATGTGTTTAAGAGCTTTGATCACAATGGTTTAATGCAGTGGTCTCAAACTGCCGGCCCACGGGCCATTTATGGCTCCCCCTCCACCCGGCCCGCAACTTATCTCAAAAATAAAATCTAAATCTAAATCTAAATTATTATTATTATTCTCTAGTTGTCTCATACCATATTCCATATGCAAAGAAAAATTTGCCGTTCTAAGGGGGCCACTGACAAATCGCGTCACATAAGCGGCCGCGCCACTTTCTCCTTTCCGAAGTGCTTTTGGTGTCTGTCGTTGCTATGCAACTATGAACCGTGCTCTCCAGAAAAACAGGCAGGAACGCAACACACAACACAATGAACATACGAGATCCGACAATGAACTGAGGGAAGACAGGAACTTATGTTGCGTTCCAGGCAACCCGTAACCCATGTTTTTCCAACCTTCTACCTGTGAAAGTGCACTGGAACAGCAGTCAAACCCATGACTTCCCACCCGTGAAATCGTACTAGATCGATGTACTCCCAGTTACAGGTTCTGACATCACATAGCCCGTGAAACAACAATGGCAGCCCCTATGGATGCGGTGTTAATGCAAGTGCATGGTAAAATAACGTAAAATACGTTGCCTTATGCGCCGTTTTCCTCCTCCGTTTCCCTCAAATAAGCAAGGAATAAGCACCTTTGGTGATAGAAATAATTGTTAATGACCATAAGCCCCGTACGGTCCGCCATGTTGGTTTGTTTATACTCAGGCAGTTTGGCTTGACTTGCCTGGAACCCTACAAAGTCGTGAGTCGTGATTTGAAGTTGTGATGTACGGGCTCAAAAACCTGCCTGGAACGCAGCATTAAATACACAGACGATTAACTCAAATGATAGACAGCTGTGATGATATTGTAAATGTCCATGGTGACAGATTGTGGCGGGAAAAACGGAACAAAGTAGCACATGTGACAGATTAAAGACCAAAACAAACAGAACGTGACAGTGACTGTGACAATATCTTCATTGAAAGCGCGTGTCTCCTCTTCTTTGCTGCCATCTTGTTACTCCCAACTAGATTAGCAGACCTCTCCAGCTCTTCTAAATATTTTAGGAGCTAAGAACTAGTCTTGACACTTAGGAACCTTTTTGAAGTCAGAGAGATGGTTGAAAATAGTTTTGAAATAACAGTAATATTTTTAGACATGGACAGACCTAAACCAAGAAAAAAACTGTGGTGACAATGACAGAGATTCCTGACAGTAATACATACTGACATGATGAACTCCTGATAGGTACATAGACCTACTCATATATGTGGCTTTTGTGGATCATCTACTTTGAATAGCAAATTATATCTTCACATTCATTTGAAATCAAATGAGTGACTTCACAATCATATCTCAATTGTCTACATTCCTTTTTTTTTTTTTTTGAATGATTGAAAAGGTGACATAACATAAGAAGTCTACACATGGAGAGAGATGGAAGATATAGAGAAAAGATAACAGAACAAACATATTGAGAAAAAGAAAAGAAAAAAAAGAGAAAAAAAAAGAAAAAAAATGATGACACTAAAAATGATCTGGTAAGTATATCTAGTAAGTATATAAATGTCATATATCATATACTGAGATGTGGAGGTTATTCCACAGAATATAGAAATGGTAAATGTATAACTATAACATACAAATATACATACATATACACAAATATACATATATATATATACACATACAAACATATATTAGACACATACATACATAAATGCCAATATGCAGGGATACGGTATATATGTCTTCTTTATAACATCTATTGTTATTAACATGGTACATTCAGTCAGCTTTCTTTTTGAGTATAATGGACGAAATTGGAGATATAGGCTATTTACTGATATAATAATGTAATAATAATAATAATAAGAAGAAGAAATGTATATATACTTCCATATGTTCCTTTTTACATATCTATTTACATATCTATTTAAAAGATATCTATTAATATGCAAATTCCTATTAATATCAAATACTATTAAGATATTTTCTCATTACATTAAGAATTATATAAGAAGAGAAGAGAGGTGAAAAAGAAGAAGAGGGGAAAATAATTAAATAAATAAACTAATTAAATAACTAATAAAAAAAAAAAAACTTTGGGTGGGAGCGAAGGAGAGAGAAGTACTAAGGGAGAAGATAGAAAAAACAGTAGGAGTGAAATAGAGAAAATTAAAGAGAGAGAGAGAGAGAGAGAGAGAGAAAGAGTTGTTTCATTCTAAAAATAGAAAGTCACTGCAATATATCACTTGAGAACCGTTCTTACTCATTTGTAGGTCATTGGCAGGCCCTTTCTAAGCCACTGGAGTATGACCTAGTTACGGCCTCGCCTTAGTTGGTTGACACTACAACACCTTAGTTAATTTTTTAACAATTCGTAGGTCAATGGCAGGCCCTTTCTAAGCCACTGGTGCATGACGTAGTCACGGCCTCGCCTTCATTGATTGACCTTACCACATGGTGCTCAATAGAAATGATACTGAAGTCTAAGCTTCAGCTAGGTGTCATCTTTTGACCAGTCAGATCTTAATAACTTCTGCCCATGGCAAGGCACTTTAGTATACTTTTTTCTCTCTTCGATTCGAGATAATAAGAAGGAATAGCAACATACAGATGAGAGGAAAAGGTGGAAGAGACAAAAAGAGAAATAAGGAGATTGAAAAAGAGAGAAAGAGACAAAGATAGAGAGAGATAAAGAAGGTTATGAGAGGGAGAGAAAGAGGAGAGAGAGAGAAGAAACTTTGGAGGAGAAGTAAGATCAAAATATGCTTGAAAAGCAGCATAGTACACTCAATGGTGAAGGAACAATATATTATTATAATGATTATAATAATTAGAAATGATTATATATAGTATACTATAGTAGTAATTATAGTAATAGTTATAATATTCAACAAAAGAGCATCCTATCCTTTTTACATAGTTACGAGAGGAGATAACGGGTTGAAAAAAGGAAAACAATTATTGTAATAGTAATGCAATATTTGAGATATGGAGGGGTATAGGAATATAAACAGCTGACATAAAATAAATAAGATTGAATGTGCATACATATTTATATACATATTTATATATTCATACACAAATATTCATACATATTTCCCCCTCTTTCATACATAGTAAAGAAATATATTATATGAGGGGCATTTGTTCACCAGTCAGGCTAGTTGGATGTTCAAGTGATAGGCAATAGTGCCATATTGTCGCGTGAATTCTGATACTTTATATTTGAGTATGGCTATCTGGTTTTCATTATTAATGTAGTCCTTTAATAGTTGTACCCATTGTGTAACTGAGATTTTGTTTTTGTTTTTCCAGTTGATTAATATTGTTTTCTTAGCGATAACTAGAGACAGAAGTATAGGTTGGATATATTCCGGTGAGGTTTTTATTTGTGAGTGATCACCTAAAAGACACAATAAGGGGGTTGTTGGAATTTCACAGTTAAAAAAAATAGAGAGATTGGCAGTAACGTCTTTCCAGAATGGAATGACTGTTGGACACGTCCAGAGTGCATGAAAATGATTATCTTGGGTATTGAGAGTGCAGTGGATGCATTGGTCAGACTCCGCTATACCCATTTTAAACATTTTATACTGTGTTAAGTGTGTTCTATGTATAATCTTGTATTGAATTAGTTGAATTTTGGTATTTCGACTTGTATTAAATGTGTTATTGCAAACCTGTCGCCAGAGATTATTATCTGTGTTTATGTTTAGGTCCTTGTCCCATTGCTTAATTAGAATTGTGTATATTGTATCTATAGATAAAATTAAGGTGTATAGTTTAGATAATAGCTGTCTTGAATTGCTTATTGTATTTATTTTCTCGATAAAAATGGGTGATTTTTGATAATTCTTACCAATTTTAGTTTCAATTACGTTTTTAATTTGTAAATAGAACAAATATTGATCTTTACCCAAGTTATATTTCTGCATTAATTCTGGAAAATTGACCAGTCTGTTGTCTGTTACCAAATGATGTAAATGTGTAATTCCTGCGTTACTCCATTTTTTATTTCTAATCGGTGATTTATTGATGGTAAAATCTGGGTTATGCCATAAAGGAGAAAAATAATTTGGTATTAACTGATTCTGGGTTATTTTATTTACACTCCACCATGCATCTAAGGTATTACGAATTACTGTATTTTTGTATAAATCATGATATTTCATTGAGTTTGTCATAAGGGGCAAATCGGCTAATAAGATGTTTTTACATTCGGACTGTTCTAATTGTAACCAAGTGTTATGAAAGTGATTACCATTGATCCATTTGCAGAGATATTGTAATTGTGCTGCTATATGGTAAAGATAAAAATTTGGAGCACCTAATCCACCCATTGCCTTACTTTTTTGAATAGTATTAATGCTTATTCTGGGGTTCTTATTTTTCCAATAGAATTTGTTAATTGTGCTATTTAACTTTTAAAACCATTTTTTAGTAGGTTGTATCGGAATCATGGTGAACAAGTAATTCATTCTTGGTAATACAGACATTTTCACTGTTGCAATTCGTCCTATGAGAGATAGCGGTAGATTCATCCAGCGATTTAAGTCTTCCTCGATTGCTTTAAGTAACGGGATAAAGTTAAGGTTAAATAATTCAGATAAGTGAGGGGATATATGTATTCCTAAGTAAGTGATATTACCCACTTCGAAATGATTTTTAATAGATCCTGTTCTTTGAAAAGATTTATTTATTGGTAAGATACTCGATTTGGACCAATTTATAGTATAATCCGATATTTTCGAAAATCTATTAATAAGGGTGATAACTTCTGTTAGTGATTTTTCTGGGTTTTGTAAAGACACTTAGGAACCTTTATGAATACTAATTAAGTCTAGGAATAAGAATAAAATTACATAATTCTTGGAATTTTAGCAAACTTAAGACAAAAATTTTACTCTGAGTAAAAGGCCAGTTTATATATATACTGGCCCCTGGGCCAGTATATATAAAACTTCTCAGAAATGCTCTTAAGAATAGTCTTAAGTTTTGACTTAAGTGTAAAAAAATTCTTAGTAAGTAAGTAAGAGTATGAGTCTTTTATAAAGAAGCTAAAAGCAACTTTTAGTAAAGTCTAAGACTGATTCTTAAAGGGATAGTTCACCCAAAAATGAAAATTTGATGTTTATCTGCTTACCCCCAGGGCATCCAAGATGTAGGTGACTTTGTTTCTTCAGTAGAACACAAATGATGATTTTTAACTCCAACCGTTGCAGTCTGTCAGTCGTATAATGCATGTCAATGGCAACAAAATCTATGAGAGTAAAAAAAAACATGCACAGACAAATCCAAATTTAACCCTGCAGCTTGTGACGACACACTGATGTCCTAAGACACGAAACGATCAGTTTGTGCGAGAAACCGAATAGTATTTATATCATTTTTTACTTCTAATACACCACTATGTCCAACTGCCTTGAGCGCACGGCATCCGGTGCGTGAGGTGTGTATGTGCTCTGATGTGCCAGCTGTGATCTCTCACGCATATACGTTGTCACGTGAAAAGAAGACTGGATGCAATAGCAAGTTATTCACTTTAATAGTGCTTCACGCCAGGTTAGTCAGATATATACACACAGTACAGTCACAACACAGACAGCAGGAGAAATGGTAACACAGGGACTGGATGGGCGATGGTGTCCGTGGTGAGTGGTGCTCCGTGGTGAGAATCCGTGAGATGAGATGAGCAAGGTAAATCCAGAACGAGTATCCAGGGGAACAGACAGGAAACAGCAACGAGAACTCCAACTCCAGGAAACAAGAAACACGGTAACACGAGACAACACCAGGACTCCAAAACAACGATCTGACAAACATGAGACGAAAGACAAGGCATTAAATAGGCAAGATCTAATAAGCCACAGCTGCCGCTGATCAGTAATCAGCGGCGACGCCCACACAGAACAATCAGGTGACACACCCCACAACCCACACACAGACAACAGAATGACACAGTGGATCTGTGAACCGTGACATACGTCACTCATTGTTTACACAGTGCACAAACATTGTAGGTACGATGGCTAATCAAAATGGTACTTATTTAATCTGGATTGTTTAAACCGACTAAAAAAACTAATTCGGGAGTGGTGACTTTCCACATATTCCCAACTTCTGAGCCTGCCCACGCCCGTTAACATACTAAAGTTGTTGAGGGTCTGCAGCGATCATTTTTCCCCTGATGATTTTACATACCCAGGAGAGGATCACGTCTGACTTAAACCATCAGCTGTGCCTATGGTTTTTCCACATCCAACTGAGGTATGTGAACAAGGTCTTTGTATGTGTCCTATTTATTTGTAAAGCTGCCCTTACAAAAAGTAACAAAATAAAATGCAGTTTTGATGTAATAAAACCAAGACCCTCTACAATGAGGGTAAGCCACAGAGGGTCATTGCTGAAAGAGCTGGCTGTTCGCAGAGTGCTGTGCCAAAGTATATTCATGGAAAGTTGACTGGAAGGAAAAAGTGTGGTAGGAAAAGGTGTACAAGTGAAAGGAATGACCGCAGGCTTGAGAAGATTGTCAGGCAAAGCTGATTTAAGAACTTAGGAGAGCTTCAAAAGGAGTGGACTGAAGCTGGAGTCAGTGCATCAAGAGCCACCGCACACAGACATCTTCAGGAAATGGGCTACAACTGTCACATTCCACGTACCAAGCTACTTCTGAGCCAAAGACAACGTCAGAAGCGTCTTACCTGGGCTAAGGAGAAAAAGAACTGGACTGTTGTTCAGTGGTCCAAAGTCTTCTTTTCATATGAAAGTAAATTTTGGATTTCATTTGGAACGCAGCCATCTACCAGGAAATTTTAGAGCACTTCATGCTTTCTTCGGCTGACAAGCTTTATGGAGATGCTAATTTCATTTTCCAGCAGGATTTGGCAGCTCACACTGCCAATGGTACCAAAAGCTGGTTCAATGACTATGGTGTTAATGTGCTTGATTGGCCAGAAAACTCCTGACCTGACCTGAACCCCATAGAGAATCTATGGGGTATTGTCAAGAGGAAGATGAGAGACATCAGACCCAACAATGCAAATGAGCTGAAGGTCGCTATCAAAGCAACCTGGGCTTCCATTACACATGAGCAGTGCCACAGGCTGTTGCCTCCATGCCACGTCGAACTGATGCAGTAATTCATGCAAACCCAACCAAGTATTGAGTGCATAGAAATTAACATATTTTTCAGAAGCCTGACATTTCAGGCTTTCATTTAAAATATCCTTTTGTTTTATTGATCTTATGAAGTATTTGAATTTATTGAGATAGTGAATTGGTGGTTTTTGTTAAATGTGAGCCAAAATCATCACAATTAAAAGAACCAAAGACTTAAAGTACTTCAGTCTGTGTGCACTGAATTTATTTAATACACAAGTTCAACAATTTGAGTTGAATTACTGAAATAAATGAACTTTTCCACGACATTCAAATTTATTGAGATGCGCCTGTAAATACCGTTTGGTTTCTCGCAGAACCCGATTGTTTCATGTCTTAGGACATCAATGTGTCGTCACAAGCTGCAGGTTTAATTTGTTTAATTTTTACTCTCATAGATTTTGTTGCCATTGACATGCATTATACAACTGACAGACTGCAACAGTTGGAGTTAAAAATCATCATTTGTGTTCTACCGAAGAAACAATGTCACCTACATCTTGGATGCCCTGGGGGTAAGCAGATAAACATCAAATTTTAATTTAAGTGTTAAGTGTTGTGAACTAAGGACTACAAAGATGTTAACTCAAAATTGCCGGCCTCAACCTCTGAATCAGCCAATAGCAAGCCTGCAAGGGTGAAGTCACAACAACACAACACAGATAATTTAATTTTATTATAAAAAAAATAAAATAAAAAGACACTGAAACATTTTAATATGCATAAGCATGTGTGTAAGCATTTGCTGTTTAGAATTAACTCAAACAGTAAGCCTACAGTAAATGTCAAAATTGTGTTTACTTTTTCATGGACTGTGCTTTAATGCAGTACTAATACCCCGCATTTCTCTTTAAAAAAAATTATTAATAGGCCTATGTACTGTTATTTTGTTCTTGTAATAAAATAAATAATAAAAAAAACAGAAATGTGAATTATATAGCTACACATAAAACACATTTGTGATAGCGTATACGTTTTCCCTAGGCTGCATGAATGAGTAGGCTTTGTATGCGCAATTTAACAGCAGTGAAAATAGGCAAGTGGACAATGCTCCAACACATGGCGCAACTGTGCTTTTAGAGATCTGAGTTTGAGACCTGCCTCGGGATAGCGTTTTCAAACCAACATATTTTGTTTGAAATGTATATTTATTGATCCGAAAAGGATCTTTGTTATTAATTTTCTGTCATTTTTATTGTTTATTTTTAATTAATAATGATAACAACATTGTAAATAATTGCTCTTAACCGATGTTGGGTGACAGTCTTTGTTTTACCGTTCTTGATGCTTAAGAAACAACAGATTGGTCAAGCGTTTGGTTTTGTGAATCACTCATAAAAACTGACAATGTTAACCAATGTATAAACCATAAAGCAATGAAAGAAAAACAACAAATTTCAAAACAGATCCGTATCAAACAAATCAGTGCTGGGTGAATACATAGTAGCCTATTGCTTTATTTTCAAGGTAAAGACTGAACAGTTGCCTATTTATTTATTACAGGAGTGTAAAAGTTACTAAAGTGTAAAAATACAAAGAGGAAGAAAGTATATTCCATTTTTTGATTAGCTATTATCAATATGCATGGTTACCCTTGTACCGGCCCTATCAATCTCTGGGTGTACTCACACTAGGCACTAGGCCGAGCGCGATTGCCCCCCCTCCCCCACTCCCCACTCCCCACTCCCCCCTGTACTTACATTGTGCTTAACATTCCAGGCCGAAGCACGCTTACGTCATATACGATGCAACTTTTTGTATGGAAGAAAACAGGAAGAAAAGCACTTTCACTAAGATACTAATAGATGTATCATTTATGCAGCATAGTGTGCAGCGATTTTCACTTGCACGTATCAGAGGATTATTAGACCAGACCCATTATAAACCCAAATACACTCTAATTAATTACATTAATTGAAAAGTGTAAGTAGTAATAAAGATGTTTGTCATCGTAATTATGACAGTAGTGCACACAAAAGTAGTAGCTGTTCCATGCTCCAGTGCAGTTAGCGCTCACACTGCATGCGTACCGCGTTCGAGCCCAAGTGAACCATGCTCTGGCCCACCTCTTCCAAGCGGGCCAGAGCTGGCTAAACGAACCGTGCCCAGGCACTGTACGGAGTGATCACACTAATCAAACAAACCAGGCTTTGGGGGTCAAACTAGATTAAGCCACACTGAGCCTTAGTTCAATTAGGACATTTAAGTAGCTTTTATAAATGATGTTTTATTAACAAAGTTCGGGAGGAACAGGTGCAGATAATTAACCTAACTAGCTCAGGTGGAGAGCATTCAGTTAATCAATGCAACCATGACAAATAGGTATAAATACAGCAGACTTACCTCTGTTTGTCTGACAGTTCATCAGCATCCCTCCTCCACCCCTTCTCCTCACTTCAGTTCTATCTACCTCTACCCCAACGGGGGGAGTAAAATTTCCCTCCCCCGGACAGCACGCCAAATATCCATAACTCTTACTGTACTTAATTATGTGTAAATGTTAACTCGTGAAACGCATTAAAAAACATTACTGGTCTGTAATTGTCACGGATCCCTTGTTCCCCTGGACTCCATTTCCCAAGATCCTCCTGTTTCGCCACCTGCACTCACTTCCCTCGTCAGCTCCTCATCATCACGGATCACCTGCACCTGGACTCTATTATCTGCACTCCCTTTATCATGCACTCACTCCCTGCACTCCTTGTCCGTTCTCTGTTGTGTTATGTTGTAGTTGGTGTATGTTTGGTTCTCCTGCCTGTTGTCTATTAAAGAAGAGTATATGTATTGTGGAAATCCGCATCTGCCTCATCTCTACACCAGCAACCTTAACAGAAGAACGGACCTTAAAACCGACCGGATTTTCCACAGGAAAAGAAAAGGATGGAGACTTTCCCCAGCTTCTTGACTCCTGCTTCTCCCAGGCCTCTAAGCTCCTTCACTGCCGGCGATCGCCTCATCGGGCTCCTACAGGTGGGTCGTTCGCTGGAGAGGTATGTGGAGGAGTTCGTTGAGCTCGCTTTTTTGTCTGACTGGCCTGAAGCATGTTTGATCTCCTTGTTTCTGGATGGACTAGATGATGACACCATCCGTTTTGATGAACCCGATTATCGTTTCTCCTTAAGCGAAACTATAAATTCCATTTTATGGTTAAATGACTCCAAATTCGTAGTTGATTGGGTTCAGGATGGGTGTCTGTCTCTAGTCCATCCAGAAACATGGTTGGCCGGGCCAGTCAGTCAAACTCTGTCTTCCTCCGCATGCCCCTCCAGCGAACTTCCTGCCTGTTCCACGCTGGACCCTCACTCCTCCGCTGGGTCCAGGAAGTGGAGGAGGAGGAAGCAACCCGCTCCAGTCTCTCCAGAGCCCGCTCCAGTCTCTCCAGAGCCCGCTCCAGTCTCTCCAGAGCCCGCTCCAGTCTCTCCAGAGCCCGCCTTAACCCTCTCCGAACCGCCAGATGATGCAGCCTGGCTCATTGATTTCTGGACCGAGCCAGTATCTCCAGCTCCAGCCACCGCCGCCGAGCCCTCAGCTCCAGCCGCCGCCGCCGAGCAACCCGCTCCAGCCGCCGCCGCCGAGCCCTCCGCTCCAGCCGCCGCCGCCGAGCCCTCCGCTCCAGCCGCCGCCGCCGAGCCCTCCGCTGCAGCCGCCGAGCCCTCCGCTCCAGCCGCCGCCGCCGAGCCCTCCGCTCCAGCCGCCGCCGCCGAGCCCTCCGCTCCAGCCGCCGCCGCCGAGCCCTCCGCTGCAGCCGCCGCCGAGCCCTCCGCTCCAGCCGCCGCCGCCGAGCCCTCCGCTCCAGCCGCCGCCGCCGAGCCAGCCGCTCCAGCCGCCGCCGAGCCCGCTTCTATTATGAACTGTGTTATTGAACTCTCCAACCCAAGGACTGTTTACCCTCCCTGCCTCCCTCTTCCACCTCCATCCATGTATGTCCACACTGAACCTCCACCTCAAGCCCCCTCGCCCAGATCTCCACCTCGGACCTCTGGGCGATTACCTTCACCCCGGCTCCAACCTCCCTCTGCTCCACCGTTGTCCATCAGTCCTCCAGTATCACCAGTCTCCATCCTGCCTCCACTCACACCTTGGTCATTCGTCAGCCTGCCCTCCCCTCTGGACTGCACTCCTCCGTCTCCGCTCCGTCACTCCGTCCCTCGGATTCAGTTGGCCTCCTCACTCCCCCCGGTGTTCGTTTTGTTGTCTGTCGCCTGTCTCCTACTGCGGCCTTCTGGAGCACCGGCTGCGCTTCGGTCGGCGGAGCATTGGGTTTCGCCATCTCCTGCCGGTCCTTCACCGCCGCCTGGGCTCTACGGCTCTAAGCCTTCGGCCCCGGACCAACCATGGCCGCCTTCGGCCCCTGACCCGCCATGGCCGCCTTCGGCCCCTGACCCGCCATGGCCGCCTTCGGCTCCTGACCCGCCATGGCTTTTGAGCCTGCCCTGGAGACCTCCACTCCAGTCTGCTCTTCCCCCTGCTCCGGCTTGAGGTCTCCAGGGCGCCCACGGATCCCTTGTTCCCCTGGACTCCATTTCCCAAGATCCTCCTGTTTCGCCACCTGCACTCACTTCCCTCGTCAGCTCCTCATCATCACGGATCACCTGCACCTGGACTCTATTATCTGCACTCCCTTTATCATGCACTCACTCCCTGCACTCCTTGTCCGTTCTCTGTTGTGTTATGTTGTAGTTGGTGTATGTTTGGTTCTCCTGCCTGTTGTCTATTAAAGAAGAGTATATGTATTGTGGAAATCCGCATCTGCCTCATCTCTACACCAGCAACCTTAACAGTAATCTTCAGACAAAACAACGGCACTGACAGTGCAAGCTGATTTCAGTTAAGACAGCTCAGATTTTAGTCTGAGACTTGTGGACATGTAATGGCCACCTCGTGCCCGTCCCAAGTCCAACACTACACACTGACCACTATGCACCCCTGATGTTTACTTCTACCTGACAGTCAAAGCAATCAAAGCTGTATTGCTTCCTGAGTGTGGACTCAGGAAGACTGTGAGGACTTAGGGTCCTGTTTGGGACAGCAATATAACCCTTAAATGCATACCTCGCGTCTTTAGTGACCCGGGACATCATTCGCTACCCTCCTCCTCGTTCATTTTTTAAAGTTAGACATCAACCTTCTTGGTATTCCTCAATCAATTCATTATAAAGAATATAACAAGAAAAAAATCCTAAAATTATAAAAGAATGCCTATTTTTGTATTTATTTTTTGTAAAAATTGTATAGGGTCGCAAACGACCCGAAGTGTGTATGAGTGTATGTATATTTTTTCTTCACAACAATAATTGAATCTTAGATGACGGAATAAGTGCAATTCACCTTTATTCCACAAGTTGGCAGTGTCTGATACACAATGCTGAAGTGACGACTCATTCAGACAGAAAACGAAATAATAAGAAAATCATGAAATGGCTCAGCGATTTACTGCAGAGCAAGTACTGAACGCAATGAAATACGACTGTAACTGTCACTGGATGGATCTGGTGAAGCTGTTAGCGATAAAAATATTGATTTTGAAGATGTTGAAAATTATATAGTTTTGAGAATATGTTTGAGATCACGAATGGGCTCATATTCGTGACCTCAAACATAAAACTAGCCCATTATTTGCTGAATTTACTGGGAAATGAGCTCTGACGAGGACAGTGATGATGGCATAAAACATCTGCTCAAACGGAGCCCTTTCAAGCTCCAAAAGGTAACAAAATATGCTTTATTTTATTCTTCTGTAATTGTTACTCTGATATCAGAGGAGTTTTATATTATTGCAAAAAGTAGAGATCCATCCGTGTTAGATATAGATCCGGGTTGATAAAGACCCGAATATGTAAGAATGATTGGCGAAACAGTCATGCATTTAAGGGTTAAAATCTGCCATTTTTGCTTAGTTAGCGGGAGATCAGTTCTGGTGCCAGGATTTTTTTTTTTTTTTTTTTTGCTGAAATTGTCATGTGACTAAGATCTCTTTTTCAGCAGAAACATTACATCATTACAAATGAGGATGTTCCTGAAAAAAATCATATTTTTGTGCTGCTGAGTCTCTGAGAAATAAGTAATGGCAAGCATGATGCATATACCTGTTTACAGCAATGAAGTCCATGAGGAAAATGCTTGTATACATGTTTATATACATGGCTACTCCTCCAAAGCTGCAGTAAAAATTAAG
This sequence comes from Ancherythroculter nigrocauda, assembly GCA_036281575.1. NCBI lineage: Eukaryota > Metazoa > Chordata > Actinopteri > Cypriniformes > Xenocyprididae > Ancherythroculter > Ancherythroculter nigrocauda. The sequence goes on from VTFQ01000013.1 coordinate 8,922,598, forward strand.
CATTGTCTTTGAACTACTGGTATGGGAAGCAATGCGCAAAGATAAACTAAGGCAAAGTAAGAAGTCAGCTGCAGCCAGGTTCTTCATGTAGACTGTGATACTGGACTGGACACGCTGATTAGTGCAGAAATACACACGCATTGTGATGCAATTCAGCACCAGACTGACAAGAAACACTAGTGAGTATGCAAATAAGAAAACAGGATGAGCTGGAACTTCACACAGAGCTTGTGTTGTATTAGTCATGTTAGGTTCCATGGAGTAATTTGTGGAAGTGGTGAAGATGGTTGTAGGCAATGGAGACTCCATCTAGGCAAAAAACAAACAAACAAACAAAAAACATTGTTTATTAATTTAAAAAAACAACAACTATAGGTTCATTCTGTCAACACAGCTCAACGTTTTGCATTTTTCCCCAAAGTTTGCTAGCAACCCAATAAATATTAAAGATGTCTTAGGGTGTGTTCACACTTGGTTCTTTCGGTCCTGACCAAAAAAGAAAATGATACAATTACTCCTGGTTCAGTTAACATTCACACTGTCATTTTAAACACTGGACCTAAAGATATATATATATAAAATACAAAAAATTTCATCGAACATCCAAAAAAAATGCTGTGTGCTGGGCTAAATGCCTTCGCTGTATGTGCATGCATATGATGGTATATGATGGAGCAATCCCTATGTCACACATACAAATGAATCTGTTGCGAGGAGACGTGGTTCTAATGCATGTACTGAACTGTAAGGGCAACATGTATGGGCAACATCATGACTATGATGAGAAAAAAAAACAGGTATGCTTGACTGTTCCCAGATAGCATGGAGACATTGATGCAATGTTGAGTTTTGATCCAAACCATCATTTTGGTTGAGAGTGACATTTCAATGTTTAAAGTGTGTTGGATCGGCATTGAAATTTTGATGAAAGCTGACAGATGTCAGGAGACAGTAGCCCTGTCCAAATACCCACACTTGCGGTCTTTGCACTTCACCACTTGTCTACTTAAATGACGTATTTCCTGTATTTGGCTCAAGTGTTCAAGTGGGTGTGAAGACTGCCCGATGGAACACACTTAAGGTAAATCAGCAAATTCTTTGATAAAGTCTGTATGGTGCCCTGGTGGCCTGTATACAGTAGACAGCACAAATGTCAACTTACATAACGTTACATAAAGCACCATCACTTCAAAGGAATTATATTTGAAAGACTTTTGAGTATTACTGAAGATATTACTATAAATTACAGCAACACCTCCCCCTTTGCCTTTCTGACAAGGATTGTAATTGATGATCGTAATCTTGGGTTAGACTCATTTAAAGTAATGTAATCGTCTGGTTTTAGCAAGGTTAAAACAGCAAATCTAGATTATTGTGCTTTTGAAGAAAGGGATCTAATATTCAGCAACCCAAGCTTTATCATTTGTTTATAAGTATTATTTCTGTTTTTTATTTGTTGAACATCAATTAAATTTTTACCCTTAAATGGGTTTGGAAGTTTTTTGTATTTACTAATTCGGGGTACAGACACAATCTCTATGTGATAATATCTAGGTGAAAGAGTTTCTATGTGTTGGGAACTATCTGACTTCTGTGACGTGAGGTAGCTAACAGACGGTCGGTTTAGCCAGTCTGTCTGCTTCCTGACCTGGGCCCCATGTTTCAGTTCTAAGACTATGTGCCATATTACTAGAGAGAAGATCAGCACCATCCCAGGAGGGATGAATACCATCTCTTTTCAACAGGTCAGGTCTGCCCCAAAAACTTTTCCAATTGTCTGTGAAACCTATATTATTCTGCGGACACCACTTAGACAGCCATCCATTTAGTGATGATAATCTGCTCATCACTCCGACGAACAGGAAGGGGCCCAGAGCAAATGACTGTTTCTGGCATTGTATTTGTGAGTTCACACACCTCTTTAATGTTAATTTTAGTGATCTCTGACTGGTGAAGTCGAACATCATTTGTGCCGACGTGAATAATAATCTAAGAAAATTTACAATTAGCATTAGCCAGCACTTTTAAATTTAAAGTTGTCCCTAAGAAGGGCTGCTCAGTTGCCTGGGATGCTGCCAAAGTTCCCTGCTGCCCTTAATACAAAGAGCACCCACTGGTCCACAGGCTACCTGCATGCAGGTTCAAAGCTATGACTGTCAGTGGTAACCACCACCTGCATGAACATGCCATAGTCCTTCTGCAGGAATGCATGAGGACCTACATATGATTAATCATTAAAAGATCACGATCTGGATTCAAACACCCACGCGATTTATTCAGTGCTCGAAGTGGGCCGGTACGCACCAGTGCCCGGTTGCATAAAGCACCTTAAGTTTTTCCCTTAAGTATGACACTTAAGGCGTGATTTCCCCTTAACTAAGGGAATGACTTAAGGGTGTTGCATATAATCTCTTAAACTGTTCACTTAGGTAAGGGAAACCGTTAAGTGTTTCACGACAGCAACCCAGGTTTTGCCGTTATAAAATTCTACTGTTGCCATGGACACGTTATTTGTTAATACATATCGTGGTAAGTTTTCACAGAAAACAACATAAGATGGATACGGAAAACAAAAAAGAACACCAAATATGAAAGAGAACGACCAGACGCGAAACTCAAAATGATAGTTTACTCAAAATTGAGATTTCTGCCGTCATTCACTCACCCTCATGTCGTTCCAAACCCATAAGACTTTCATTCATCTTTGGATAACAAATAAAGATATTTTTAATATTCTCTCATCATTTATGTCCATTTATTGAAAGACATCCATATGATTACGGCTGTGTCGGAAGCTCAAACGTGCGCGCAAGAACCAATGAGGTTTGTTTTTGCGTGTGATGCACGCACGTTTGCGCTTCCGTTGACCATATAAGATATGTGCTACATATGTGATTTCATCAATGTTTATGTGAATAAACCGCTAAAGTACAATTTGTTTATCATATAAAGCGGTCGATCGTGTCTCGTTAGAAGACTTGGATTGAACCTGCTCACTCCGTGTAACACTTAAGGTGAAGTTTTCCTAACCTTATGTTATACTTAGGGAAATGACGGTTAAGGGGCTTTATGCAACACTTACGGTTTTTTAAGGGATTACTTAAGGGAAAAATACATACTTAAGGGAAATTCTTAGGGTTTATGACGTTTCACCTAAAGAAACCCTTAAGTAATACTTAACGGTTATTTTCTGCAACTCCCTTAAGTTTAAGGGAAACATAAGGGCGATCTTAAGGGAAAATTACACTTAAGGTGCTTTATGCAACCGGGCACAGGACTTCTATATTTTAATCTGTAGTGTCGGCTACACTCACTTTTTCTCACGTATCAGCACTTCTCACATGTTGCCGTTACACTAACCCCCACACCAAAACCTAGAATCCGGCTATTAATTAATTGTATACATCAAACGTTTGGAGCTTTTATAAGCATGAATGGCATGTCAGTCACCAGAGACGCGCTCACCAGCACACTCAGAAAGTGTGAAAAGATTTGTGCGAGCCGTTCCTATGAAATACTGTGCAAACCATTTGAATTCTATTGAGAATGTAGTAAAACACTATGGAGTAAGTCAAACATGATCTAAAAAGACTGATAAAAAGAGGGAAAAAACATGATGATCCTGCAAGCTTTTTGAGGGGTGGGGTGGGTGTAGTCATTAATAAAAAAAATAAGTTTTGCTAAATGGAAATAGGAAAAATGGTGTAAAAAGTCCACACATTGCATTTAAATGAACACGCATTTTGATTGGTAACGACAGCCATACGTAATTTCATGACGACAACACTGTCATTATTTTTACACCAGCTAGAGGTTGCATGACTTTAAAACGTAAATATAGGTCATAATAGGGTGCTTGAAAAACGACCTATAGGATCATTTGGGTCTACACTGCTCCTTAGTGTAGTGGTTAGTGCTCTGTGTTCTAGCCCCGGTCATAACAAACCATTGTTTAAGAAAAGGGATGAGTGAATATTGCTATATTTTCTATAATATAACTTTTTATAGATACATTATTATCCAAATTATTTTCCTTTTTAGAGTGCACATTAGTTTTCCTTTCCCTTAAAACTGGATTCACCTTTAAATGTTTAATAATTGTGACTAAACTGAGAGGTCTCCATCCAAAACATTTTACAGTTTTCTTTAACCTGAGGAAAAATGTATTTAAAATGTGTGTGTGACGTTTAGTTCAGTATGCACCACATATGCAGATTCCTACAATGTATATCTAACTTGGGCAAAATCAGACAGGAAATTTTCTCCAAGCAGAGATTCTGTTGAATGAACATGTTTGTGCCACAGACGGTTCATAAATTATGTCCATTGACTTTTCATGTGCCTGCTTGATCATTAAGAAAATATTGTTAGGAGGAAATATGAAATAGGTGATAAAAACGCTAAAAATAATAAAAAAAAAAGTGAATCTCAGTCATTTCTACCCTGATTACAATTATTTTTTTGTGCTTAAATAGCAGATAATCTTATTTAATAGAAAAATTTCAAACAAGTTGTAGGTAGAAACAAGAACCTAAACGGTATATTTTCTTAAAGCACACTGTAATTCAATCTAATTTATCTGAGTGCATTCGAAGAAAGCATGAAAAAAGTATGATTACAGGGTATTTTCGTGTAGTACATAGACATGTTAATGTATTTTTAGTATAACTATCATGAATTAAAAGCATTATAAATACAATTTAGAACATTTCTTTTTCACTAGGTATACATCAGATGTATATGACCCCAATATAGAAGCTGACCCCAAAGAAATGTGAGCTGTTTAAATCGAGTGTGAGGTTTCTTGGCAAGTTGGTGACAGGAGAGGGTTACACAATGGACCCTGCAGAGATGGCTCCGGTGCAGGCGTTAAAAGAGAAGACCCCTAACACAGTGGGTGATGTGCGCCAGATCCTTGGGTTCCTCTCCTACTACAGATCCTTCATCCCCAGTTTCTCCCGTGTGGCCCACCCGCTGTATACTTTACTCACTGTCCCTAACCCCGAGAAGTGCACTCCAGACACGACCGTGAAGAAGCCCTGTAAAACAGGAAAGAAAAACAAGGGTCACTTGTCCACAAAGCACAGGAAGAGGATGAAATTCTGTCGAGAGTCCTCGGGTACAAGTCACAGAGCAGGAGGCCAAGTAGAGCTGAAGTGAAAGCAGAGAACCCTGCAGTGGCCATACTGCTGAAACAGTGGCCAAAGGTTCATGTGGGTCAAGATGGTGTTCTGCGCCGTAGGACTTCCCGTCGAGAACAACTGCTGCTCCCCAAAGTTTATCATCCGCTGGTCTTCAAAGAACTACACCAAGACATGGGTCACTTGGGGGTCGAAAGGACGCTTGACCTGATTCGAGAACGGTTCTACTGGCCACAGATGAGTAGGGACATTGAACATTTTGTCAGTAAAGTGTGTGAATGCCTCAAGAAGAAGAAACCGAGTAAGCAGACCCGTGCACCTCTGGTGTCCATCCAGACCACATATCCATTCCAGCTTGTTTCAATAGATTTTCTGCATTTGGAGAAATGTAAGCATGGGTATGAGTATATATTGGTGGTCATGGACCATTTTACGAGATTCGCGCAGGCCTACGCAACAAGGAACAAAGCGGCCAAGACTGTAGCTGATTTTCTTGATTTTCAACGACTTTGCCCTTAAGTTCGGGTTTCCCAGCAGACTACATCACGATATGGGTAAAGAGTTTGAGAACAGATTGATGGCCAGCTTGAAGAAACTCTCTGGCATCCAGGGCTCGCACACGACACCCTACCACCCCCAGGGTAACGGGCAGGTGGAGAGGTTTAACCGTACCCTGTTGTCCATGCTGCGTACCCTGGAGGACAAGGAGAAGGAGGATTGGAAGGAGTACCTCGCTTAAGTTGTCCACGCGTACAACTGCACCAAGAATGAGGCAACGGGTTACGCGCCCTATTACCTTACCTTTGGAGGTTCTCCTCGCCTGCCTATTGATCTCTTATTCAATCTAGAAAAAGATGAGGCCCATGACACCTATGATGACTATGTGAGTCATTGGAAGACGAGAATGCAAGAGGCATACAAGATTGCGGCAAAAACAGCTGTCAAGGGAGCAGTTCGGGGAAAAGTCCTCTACGACAGAAAAGTCCAGGGGAGAGACCTCCACCTCGGCGACAGAGTTCTCCTCAGAAACCTCACTCCCAGAGGGGGTCCTGGAAAGATCCAGTCCTACTGGGAGGGCCAAGTGTACAAGGTGAAGGAGAGAAAAGCCGATGGCAGTCCCGTTTATGAGATCAGTCCAGAAAATGGTAAAGGAAGAGACAGAGTGGTTCACAGAAATCTTCTGCTGCCCTGTGATTTCCTTCCCCTTGATCAGCCACCAGCAGAGATTCGTCAGCCACAGAAGGACTCCCAGAGCTTTCCAAAGGAAAGAACCAAGCCAGAACGACAGCATCGGCAACAGCTAGAACAGAGTGACACCTCCAGCGACGAATGCGGCGGCAACTACCAGTGGCATCTCAGACCTGGCCGAGGGAGACGGCAAAGACAGGGTTCACTGAATCCTCTAGCAGAGCCTTTTCAGCCTCAGCAGAGTCCTCAGCATCACGAAGAGGATGTGCCACTACATAGCGAAGAGGATGTGCCACTACATAGCGAAGAGGATGTGCCACTACAAAGCGAAGAGGATGTGCCATTACAATCTCAGAGACCTGACTTGAGTCCTGATAGGCCTGAGCATGGTGAATCTGAGACCGACCCTCCGGTCCTGATGCAAAGGGAGCAACAGGCGGTAAGACAGCGACCCCAGAGACTGAGACATCAGCCTGTGGTACTGAGTTATGATACACTGGGTCAACCGTCCTTGGTACAAAGAAACTGTAAGGTAACAGAGACTCAAGTAACACAGACTAAGAGTTACTGGAGGCCTTGGATGGCTGAGGTGTTCTAATATGATGTTTTCCTTGTTCACGGAAATGTCCGGAGACATTTAACTTTGTGGGGGAGAGTGTAGCCCTGAGTGTTTATTGCTCCTATAAGAGACACACATAAATATTGCCCCTTTAAATTTTGATTCCGGTAAGGGAGTTCTGATAATAAGAATTACAGTGACAATTGATGATAATACTGCTGCGATGTATTTTTAGAAAAAGTGTTATTGTTGTGAAACTCAGCTTCACCAATAGAGGGCACCCTAAGCATTACACTAGGCTGAGGATTGGTCACTGACGCTAGTAGAGTGAAAGAGCGCTCAGTATGTAATGAGTGAGTTCGAGTGTACACGCTACATAGAGTGTTCCTGATCTAACCTGTCTTTTTCATACTTTTATACAGGTAAGCTGACGAAAATTCACCCTCTAGTAAATCACAACAGTATTATGTGCTTATAAAACTGTAGTTCTTGCGAGAAATATATTGAGATGTTCAATGTTACGGTGGTTCAGAATTTTTGCACCTAAAATGGCGGACAATCATATTAACAATCCTGATAAAAGATTGTAACTTTCTGCATGAGTGAAAATCAGTATAGTTAGTGTTTAAAAATACCATGATTCACACAAAAATGTGAGACAAGTGATGGGTGATGTACTAAATCGATGTTTAAGAACCTGAAATGGTCGTGTGCAGTGTTAAAAAAGTGAAGCTAAAACGCACACGTGTGAATAGGCCTATAATCACCCCACTCACGTGTTAACTTTATGGAGAGTCATTCCATCAGCCATTAACTGAAAAAAGAGCATTTCAGGGTGTATTATTAATAAGAAATCAGACTCAGTGTGTTAATGATTTTATTATCTATTTGCTGAAGATGTAATGTTAAAATATAGAAACCGGTATTGGGTTAAAACTGTGATTAAAGTAATTCATAAAATGATAAAAAGAGCACTAAGAAAGGTTTATACAATTAAAAATGCTGAAGTAATGTAGCTATATACTGAGTTGTAATTTTCAATGTTTGAGTATAGAGTTTGCACATTACTCGCCTGTATTTATGTTAACAGAGTGTAATGTGATACTTTAATGTTATTCACTATACTTGCCTCTGCACAGCGTAAAAGTGAGTATTGAACATGTTTAGGGTTATTATGTTATGGTGTTAATGGGTTTAGAAAAGGTAATTTTAAGGATAGCGTGATGGTGTGTCCAGTCAGTGTCATGAATATGCATAAATACTTGCACTTTGAGACATTATTTTTGATACTGTTAGAAAAGCTGACGCTAGTAGAGTGAAAGAGCGCTCAGTATGTAATGAGTGAGTTCGAGTGTACACGCTACATAGAGTGTTCCTGATCTAACCTGTCTTTTTCATACTTTTATACAGAAATAAATGTGTTGCACAAAGGAAGAGCACCGCCTCATTCTTGAAAAGTGTAACATATAAATAGTTCTCTTCAAGACAGGACATAGTTTTCAATAACACATCAGTATTAAATCAGTACACACTGCACTCCATTATTTGAATAATTGTAAATATTAATTAGCTATGAAGCAATTAGCTAGATTTAACTTACTTTAAATCCACTTGTAAGCCTTTGATCCAACCGTTTGTCCAGCTTTGGTGTGCTCACACAAAGATGAAAGTGAAAATTGTAAATACAAATGCATACTGATGCGTGAGGAGTAACAGAAAGACGTAGTTTATTTGAATATCGTCTGGCTTAATTTGAATAATGAGCATATATATGCTTTAACTCAGTTATGCAATGACAGAACATGCACAAAACTTAAATTCTCCTCTGCAATATCACATATTCATATTATACATTTGACTAGTTTTAAAATTCAAAGTACAACACATATCTAAGTAAAAATATAAATGGTTAGTATTTGGAGAACATTTTTATCTGCATAAGATTATACATATGGTTTTGTTTTAATTACCAGAAAAAGTTTTTTATTTATTTATTTATTATTATTATTATTATTATTGATTGATTTGTCTGTTGTAAATACTTCTTATAAATGCAGAAACAATATACTGTTTGAATAACACACATCCATTTGATTTTAGACAGGCAAGTTCTGATTGATGCAGTTATTTTGGGGATGGTAGTAACACTTTTTGTTTGAGCATCAGTAACTCAGTGGTTGTTTGTGCTAGATCTCTCAAACTTTGATACAAGGTAGCCACATTTGTTTATTGCAAATAAAACTCACATGTGTACTATCACAATCACAGATTATGTGAGTTAATGCCAAATACAATGAGTTCCTTTGTTACAACCACTGGGGTGAGTTGTAACACTATCTAATTTATGCAAGAACTTTTGATTAAAGTGAACAATTTAATGTGACAAAAATATTTATTTTAGGACTTTAAATTTAGTACAAAAACAACTGCCGTGTTTGTTTGGGTGTTTGTGTCTGCTGTATTACTGTCACATTCAGCAAAGACAACAGAATGACATAAGACGCATCACTCGTATTGTTTTGAAAGGTAGAAAGTGCAACGCGCCATATGTGGAATAAGTCCCGCCTTCTAAATGGGAGCCAATTGCCGGTGTTATGAAATATTCAGTGTCTGAGATTTTCGGTGACACTGGGCGGAGCTTGCATGAATATTCACGTTTCCTGTTTTGAGTTAAAGCGCCACTGAAAATGTTAGTGCACTATATGTTAGCGAGCCAATAGCGTTTTAAGTAGCCTATTTTTGTTGTTTCTGTATTACCTTGAGTCTTTTAAGTATGTGGTTTTGAAAGTTTGCCAAAATGTATGGTAGCATAATAATATTAATTGTAAACTCCTGTGGTGAAGGCAGCAGTAAACTTTCCTAGTTTGCAGAAGCACTTCTAATCTGGGTAGACTTGAATTTCTATATGTAATGTTTCAAAAATTGCGCACATGCAAGAAACCATGTTAATGTACTTTAAGTATAGTTTATTTATTATCCAAATAGGCCACGGTGAATTATGCATGTGATAACTAATATAACATCTATAGCAAATATTCTTACATTCCCAAATTTGACTTTTGCCAATAAATATCCCTGTACACCAGACAAAGCATTCACTTTTATTTTTCACTTTGTTTCGAACATGACAGTGTATTAAAAATTTTAATAATAGGCTACATGTTTGTTGTAATGTCATTTTATTATATATTTCAGATTGAATGTGTCAATAGCAAAGGTATCACTGGGATCACAAGAGCAGACCAAACTTTAATTTGTCTGGGATCCCAAGACCCTGTGTAAAGTGTGTTAATCTGTGTTTAAATACAAGTGTTTTTGCTAATTAAATATGTCATATGTCGTGACGTCTTATTTGTGAATAAAATTCCAACACAGAATCAGTTGTTTATTCAAAGTTAAACTACTCTCATTATTTACTTTCATCTTTGATATTACAGATATGCAAATTACTACATGGTCTATTATTTTAGCAGCTAATTTAACATAAACAAAATTTTAATTATTATGGAAAGCTTGTAGAATACAACTAATACATTTCATTGTGAATATACTGCAGGTTTGATCATTTAGTTCCATATAGTTTCATATCAACACTGTTAAACTGAATCCTGATTCACAGTGCTTCGTTTTTTCCACATTAAAATTTTATTTTGTCGATGAAATGCATCATTTTGTGGGAAAAAAGATTGAGAATGTTTCCTAATAATATGAAAAAAATAACACAACTTTAGGATTTAATAAAGTCTCTTTAAAAATATTTACCAACTGAGCAAGCAATTAAGACATGACAGAACAATCACAGTATGTATATATGTCTGATTATCCACATAACAATAATATTCCTCATACTTTTGCCAATTGTCTTCTCCATATAAATATTTTTAAATAAAACCTGCATTAGTAATTATTAGTAAGCTGATCAATTTAACCACTTGTAATTCAATTTTAACGTTTTAATTGTTGTGGAAAGCGCATTAAAATGAAACCTTGTGAAAGTGCTGCAGGGAAGCTAATATCACTGTCTCATGTGTCTATTCATAGAGAGCATTGTGTGTTTTGCAGAAAAGGATAAAGAAGTTTTACATTAATTCATGCAAGTCAAAAACATAAACGGAACATAAATCTAACTCTCAATGTGTTTTAAAAATAATAATGTCTGGTTAAAGTTATGCAGGCTATCTGAGAAAGCAATAGGGAATTACACAATCACAACTGAAACTTTTATTATGCAACCACAGTTACATTTATACAAGTTATCTTCTCAAACGAACTAAAATAAAATCAAAATAGTTTAGCCTACTAAAACAAACAAACTCGATGTTGGCGCATTTCCTAAAGATAGACCACCAGTGGCTGTAATCACTAAAGTATATCTCAGGACACAATGTAACCTACAAACAATTGAGCATATAAACAGTTATTAATAAAAAAGAATCATAAATTCATTCGACACAATCAAACACAATCACCGTTACAGAAAACAGTTCCGTGATCCAAGGACAACACTTTCAGTGGCGCTTTAACTGAAAACAGGAAACTCGTGAATATTCATGTAAGCTCCGCCCAGTGTCACCGAAAATCTCAGACACCGAATATTTCATAACACCGGTTGGTAAAGTCATCGCGTCACTTCACCGTAAGCCGGAGTGTCTGGTTGTCCACTGTGTGGCAGCACAGTATTGGTTTTCACCATAGACTGGTTTTCACCGTGATGCCGCGGGAAAAAAATAACACAAAACACATCTAAAACTGGAAAGAGCTTTGACTGTAGAGATAGATTTGACAAGAATGGGGTAGCCTATATTTTTACAGACTGCCGAAAGCTACAGAAAAGAGAAGCAAATGGATCGCTGCAATTCACAGAAACAACTGGACTTGCAGTCATCATTTTGTGTCAGTATTTTCAATTTTGAGGTAAAACCATACTGTATTGTTTTGACAACTCATCAATTAAATATTTACCATCTTATATTCTGCATAACTGGATGTTTTTAAATAAACACTGACAAAAACTATTGCTGAAGTTTTAGGGCTGGACGATATGACGAAATAAATGACATTGATATAATCATCCGGTTTTAGACCTACTTGTATTGTATTTATAAAGCGTTCGCAGGCAAATTTGCCTTATGTATTTCCCCTGCGTCACTGGATCTTGTAAGGAACATAATATTCTACATCGAGTCCAACCTTTAGATTAAACTGTTAATCGTTTGTTTAACTCGCGTTTTCGCAGTTTCCCCAGTTAAATTCATTCATGCAGCAGCTCTTTTGCCACTCAGTCTGGCTGCATAAGGGAGCGCGTTCCGGCGGGAGAGTGACGTTAATGCATACCCTCCATAGAAACAGCCGCGCGCCTCCGAAATGAGACACAAAAGACGCACATTTAGGATTGCCCAGGTGAAAAAAATAAAATAAAAAGTACATTTCTATAATGTACTTAATGTACTCTATTTTCAAGCACTAATGTTGTACTTAATAGATATACTAAAAATTCCCTAGTACTTCTTGAGACATCATGAAATATGAACTAAAATGTGCCTTTAACATAGGCTACTATCTCGCTATTTTTAAAAATGTATTTAGTTACCACTTATAGTACACTTGAACCCATAGTGTACTACAAGTGGAAACTAAATAATTTTTTTTTTCAATACAGAGTATATTAAAAGCACATTTTAGTTCATATTTCATGGTGTCTCAGAATAGCACAGTTGAGTACAGTTAGATGCTCTTAAGATTATTATCTTAAAATAATTTTTAGTATAAGTACAATATTAGTGTGCGAAAATAGAGCGCTTTAAGTACATTGTAGAAGTGTACTTTTTTCGCCTGTGTGCACATGCGTATTAGCTTGATCCAGCCTGAAAAATACAGGGTTTTTTTTTTGTTTTTTTGTTTTTTTTGTCATGATTCAAGCGTTTAGAAACAAAATTTATGAGACAGTTGTTGTCAGATTTCATTGGTGATTTCAAATATGAAATTTAATTGAAAGCTTGGTAAACAGCTTTAGAGAATTTGATGTTTCCCCATTCAAAGCGATAGGAGCTGCACTTGTATGCGCAAGAGGCGTTTCAAAGATGGCCGCCGAGTGAAATGACTTGTCTTAAAGGGACTTTGACAGTCTAGGGCTCAGCACTAAGGATTTTTTCTGGTTGGGCCTGGTTGGGCCAGTGGTTTAAATTTTTACTTGCCCCGCCAAACTTTTCACTTGCCCCGCAACAAAAAATTAATAAAGTAAAAGATAAGAAAATGGGCCTATAAAATAAGCCTAGTTATTGTTTTATTGTTTTTGATACATGTAACCTTAATAGAGTTATGGCACCAAAAGCTACCAGATTAACTCACTAACATTTTAAATATTGTTAGACAAGTAAACAAACATAAAATAGAAACAAAATCATCAAATTACAAATAGCACAAATAAATAAAACAGAACAACCATATAAGTGAAACAAACGGTGCTTTTCAAGTTTTCATGTAGGTTTAAACAGGAGATTTTCAAGTAAAGAAATTGTAATCTAATGTAGGCCTACTATAACTATTTAACTATAGATTCAACTTTATTAAAGTTAATCAATCAAGAGCAGTTACAGATACATAAATTATGTTTTGAAATGCTGAAAATATAAAATGTTAAATAGCCTACTGTTATTTTTAATTATTTAAAAAATGAGAAGACACTTAAAACATGAAATTAAACCTGCCAGTAGGTGGCAGCGAATCACTATTAATGTTTGAGTCATTGAGATTTAACCGATTCATTCAAGTTGCTGATTCATTAAGGAAGTGTTGCTCAGAGATGCAAAACAATTCTATATATCGCACACCCTACAGCACTGGCCCGATCGGGCAAGTGACCATTGCGTCTACTGTACCGAGCGTCATAAGGCTGGGTAAGTAGTGTACACAATCGCATGTTTGGTAATTTCAGTTCATGTGCGGGTGAAACAACAAACAGCCACCCACAAATAGTCTATAAACAAAGCATCAGGCTGTTTGAGTTCACAAGAACAATGGTTAAAGTTACTCGTCAGGCTACAGAAGAATACCAAAATTCCTCTGTTAAATTAGATCTAATACATTGAGAGTCACACAGACCTAACAACCTAGCCACAACACATAATTGCGAATAACTTAACACAGCCTCACCTTAACACAGGCCTGGGGTCAGCTTCCTTTGCTGTTCTAGTTAACATGTACTAAACATGAGTAGAATTTGCACCGCAGCGCCCCCACACCTTGATGCTCATGACAAGAATAACATGTATATTTATCTTTATTGAAGTGCATTAGGATTAAATCGCCGTCATGCATGAATGAATGATATTTTTGCAATTTTACACATAATAATACACAATGATCACATTACACAAAACTGAAATTGCACGTCAAAATAACACATTGTCAATATTTTTTGAGACCCCCCAAAATTTCACAAATCACGTTTTCAGGGGAGCCCATGTCTTATTAAGGGGAGCCGAGCTCCCCTATAGCTCCCCCATAGTTCTCACCCTGAATGCAATGCATAAAATTAAACTAGAGAAACACTTTAGGTTATGTAAGTCAAATAACTGTATATAGTACTATGATTGATTTTCAAGAAAAAAAGTAAAAATTTTATCAAGCTTACTTTTTTGCATTGCAGTGTTTTGGTTTTAAAATCTTTAGTGTTGCTCACAGACACATGGTAATGTGAGTGTATGAAATTGATGACATCACCACAGCTCTTTCTGACTTGTTAAACTGTTACAACTGACCCCATGTTGCAACACTCCCCGATCTCCCTACGTCATTACTACTTTGTAGATATTCTATTTTTTATTATCCACATAAAATAAACATAGTGTACATAATTCACTTCCAGTCTAAAGCTAAATTTCACAAAGAGAACATATGTGCATTTTTGACCATTCTTCTAGAAGCGCATTTGTGAGGTCAGGCAGTGATGTTGGCGAGAAGGCCTGGCTCGCAGTCTCCACTCTAATTCATCCCAAAGGTGTTCTATTAGGTTGAGGACAGGACTCTGTGCAGGCCAGTCAAGTCTTCCTCACCAAACTTGCTCATCCATGTCTTTATGGACCTTGCTTTGTGCACTGGTGCGCAGTCATGTTGGAACAGGAAGGGACCAAACTGTTCCCACAAAGTTGGGAGCATGAAATTGGCCAAAATGTCTTGGTAGGTTGAAGCATTAAGAGTTCCTTTCAGTGGAACTAAGGGTCCAAACCCAACCCCTGAAAAACAACCCCACACCATAATCCCCCTCCACTAAACTTTACACTTGGCACAAGTACCGTTCTCCTGGAAACCGCCAAACCCAGACTCATCCATTGGATTGCCAGACAAAGAAGCGTGATTCGTCACTCCAGAGAACACGTCTCCGCTGTTCTAGAGTCCAGTGGCGGCTTGCTTTACACCACTGCATCCGATGCTTTGCATTGCACTTGGTGATGTAAGGCTTGGATGCAGCTGCTCGGCCATGGAAACCCATACCATGAAGCTCTCTACACACTGTTCTTGAGCTAATCTGAAGGCCACACAGGGTTTGGAGGTCTGTAGCTATTGACTCTGCAGAAAGTTGGCGACTTCTGCGCACTGTGCGCCTCAGCATGCGCTGACCCCGCTTTGTGATTTTACATGGCCTACCACTTCATGGCTGAGTTGCTGTTGTTCCTAATGGCTTCCACTTTGTTATGATACCACTAACGGTTGAGCGTGGAATATTTAGTAGTGAGGAAATTTCACGAATGGACTTATTGCACAGGTGGCAACCTATCACGATACCACGCTTGAATTCACTGAGCTCCTGAGAGCGACCCATTCATTCGCAAATGTTTGTAGAAGCCTAGGTGCTTGATTTTATACACCTGTGGCCATGGAAGTGATTGGAACACCTGAATTTAATGATTTGGCAATATAGTGTATTTCTTACAGTATGTACATGATGTCTGCTTAAAAAGCATGAAACATACAACTTTAATGAATCTCAGTGAGCTAAAGAAGCTACCAATATGTAATGAAGTGTAACATTTTTTCACAATAAAAAATATGATTAGATTTTAGTTAAAGCCTAGAGTAGAGTAGCCTATTATTACCCTATTTCTGTAATGACAGCATCTTTAATCAGAGTCGCAATGTCAGTTTTTGGGATGGACCAACTCATTTACTTACAGGTAAATGTCTCAAAATGTCCCATCTAAACAGCAACTTACAGTAGCATCTCGAATATGCCTGTATGAACGTGCAACGGGAGTCAGTCATTTTTTAACCATTGCCCTCACGTCTTCATCTTGCGCACAACACGGCATTTGAGTCTCGCATAGAACACAAAACTGACAGGAGCAGCTCCAGTGGAGAACAGTGACTGGATCTAAAACCTCCAGATGACACACAGCTCATATCTCAATCACTGTAAGTTGCTGAAACCACACATGAAAACCCACAATACCTGGTAGACACGCTTTTGAGCAGCACAGAGTTGCTCTCTTGCACTGTACCATGACGTGACAGACAACTTGCTTTCCAGTCTGGCTGCGTTCACACAGTGCAGGTTTTCAGAGGATGTGGTTGTCCTGAAAATTTATGGGTGTGAGTTCAATAATAGAATGGGTAAACTGTGTGCAGGGCTGTCCTGGTTGCGTTACATGGGGAATGGGTGCTTTATTACTATGAAAATAAAGGCAAAAATGCAGTTCTTTAGCATGGATTAGCATTTTCCTGTCATTTAGGTACCAATACCACAATGGTGTTAGACATTTTACATTATTATAGTCTCTGAGTTACACTGATACTAGTGAGTTTTAGTGAGCGTCTACACAATAATAAATTTTTTGTCCATAAAAATAGAAGCCAGTTGAACATCACTACTCAAGATTTTCTCCATCATCAAATCTTTCCACTTTGTGTGCCATACTGATGTTTACACGTTTTTTTTAGATTTGACTGTCTTCAAACCATTTCTGCATCTTCAGCTGTACAAGTACTGATTCTCCCATTGTTTCCACTGATAAAGTGCAATAATAAGTGTGTTTCATTGTCCAATTTTTGCTTTTCCATCATCAAACAACAATACAAGCATATCTACAAAGGCGGCAGCCAATGAGAGTGAAGATTCTCTCAGACATTTAGGGTGTTCACACTTGTCATGTTTTGTTCGATTAAAACGAACCCTGGTGCGATTGCTCTGTTAGTGCGGTTCATTTGAGCATATGTGAACGCTGCCATCCAAACCATGGACCGAGACTGCTGAAAAGTTGGGTTTCGGTCTGCTTCCAAATAAACTCTGGTGCGGTTTGAATGATATATGAATACAACACGGACCAAACGAACCAAAAACAGGAAGATGAGACCCTAAAAAGGACAGAATCCTCACGCATATCGTTTTTCACCGAAGTGAAGGCACCCTTAGAGAAACACCGCGGATCAAGTAATTTCAACATGGCGGAATACAGTGAGACCGTTGACCTACACCATATATAGTTAAAAAACTTTTTACAGAAAACTATCATGAGTACATTCATTACAGTAAAATGTTTTGAAAAAGTAAAACGTTTAGCATTTTTGTTGTTGTTGTTGTTGTGAATTGTTACTGTTAAGCCTGTTTTGTTTTTATTGTTGTTGTTTTTAATATTGCAGTAAAAGAAGCAAGCTATGTTATTTTGATTGGCAAAAACCAATGGAAATGGGTTTTGCATCAACTAAGTATCAAGTCTAAACACATCCTGTCTCTCCTGAGCCAAAGAACATCCAACAGAAGTGTGACATGTGTGGGAGTGTGTGCCATTTTAAAGGAGTAGATCAAACCAAAATGTCATTATTGTCTCAACCGCATCTTGCTCCAAACCGCTATGACGTGCTTTCTTCTGTGAAACAAATCCGAGGGGGCCCACAGCTGGAGGGCCCAAGCTACGGCCCTGCCAATGGCACTAAGCTTTTAACCAAATGTTGAAAGTCCTAAAATGATGGAATCATCACCACATGATTAGACCTTATTTGATTTGAGAACTGCAGGATTCAGCAGAAGGGCAAGATTTTCCCTGAACAAAGTCTTACACAAGACCTCACACAAAGCTATTGTATGAATTATTTATGTTGATTTTTTGTCATTTTGGAGCTTGATACCCCAAGTCTCATTCACTTTGATTGTACAGAAAACAATAGTCTGGGATATTCTTCAAAATACTCTCTTTACTGGCATATATGGTTCCATAATGAACCTTTGACACCCATGGAAACTTTCCATTACACAAAAGGCTCCTTATAGTGGAAAAAGGATTTTTAGATTATTAAAATGTTCTTCACACTTCATTCTATGGCATCACTGAGTAAAACCCCCTTCTGGAACATTTATTTTTAAGTCAGATGAGATGATATGAGGGTGAGAAAGACATTTTCCTTTCCTTTAAGGATTGGCTTACTTCAGTAAATGATTTTGAAAGCTGTGGTTGAAATTTGTTGTTTTTTTGCAAAGCACCACTTCAGTTTGACCTTCTTTCATTTTGCAAGGAAACCACAGCTAGATATGTGGTTTTAAAATGTAATATCTGCTCTTCCATCTTGCAGATGGCCAATGAGCATCTCTCTTGTTGCCCTTTCTCTTACAGATTGCTGATACTCAGCCCAGTGCCGATTGAAGGCCTCCTGTTTTCTTGGTTTACAGAAGACATCTTCTGCAAAAGTGATTCTCTGAATGTCCTGCACATGAAGAAGTAAATGATGGGATCCAGACAGACGTTAAGAGCGGACAGGAAGAGTGTAGTTTCTTTCAACTGGAAGAGAATGAAGCGGCTGTGCTCGCTAAAACCAGCCCCGGGCCTTTGGCTAAGCGTATAGGGTACGCGACAAACGTGGTAGGGCACAAAACAGAAGACGAACACGGCCAGCAAGCTAAAGATGCTTCGATTTGACCGTCGTCCTGCCTCGCTGCTGTCCTGTTTCACCCGTTTGCAAGAGCGGTACACGTGACAGGCGATGGAGGTGTAGCAAAACACCATCAGGATGAACGCCACCCAGAAGATTCCAACGTTGAAGTGGGCTGAAATTTCATGCCAGCGTCGACCCAGTTTGCTTTTTAGGGCCATGCAAGAAAAATCCTTAGGCATAGGGCTGGTTGGTTAATATGGTGTTGGGCAGCATGAAGAACATCATGACGCCCCAAGCTAGCAACGAGAAAGCCTTCGCTACTGAAACGCGCTGCAGAATGGAAGACACAGCAGAGGTGCTGCGGACGACTTTGAAGTAGCGCTCCAAGCTGATGAGACTCATAAAGGTTATTCCTGTGTACATGCTGAGGTAGAAAAGCACAGCTGTGTAGCGGCAAACTATCAGCTTCAACTGCAAGCCGCCATAACCGAGATCACCCACCACACGCCACGGGTAGGTAAACAGCATCAGAAAGTCTGCCACCACCATGTTTTTTAAGTAAACGACTAAAGCTGAGGAGCTGGGAACCCTGAAGAAGATCCAAGCGGCAAGTCCATTGAGAATGAAGGCACAAGCACAGATGATGGAGTAGAGCACAGGCAGAACCTGATGCGTGAACACACTGCTGACGTTCGTGCCGTTTTTCTGTTCTGTCTGTGTATTGTTGATGTAGTCCATGTCTAAAACAGAAAATGAAAGTACCTTTTTTAGTGCATGCTTTGAACTGCGCTACAATATTTCTTGGTATCATCAATGTCCAGAAATAAAAAGTGACTCATATGCCACTTTTAAAGTGTACTGCTGAATGTACTGACAAACATTTATGTAAACTACAATATACTTTAATGTCATTTCTGTTGAAACTTGAATGTATATACAGTATTTAATATTTGTAATTACACATTTGTTATGATAAAGTTGCAATTTAGTATATTTAAAATAAATTGATGAAAATGTAATATTGAATAACGCACTATAGTTAAAATTATAATCAAGTACTTTACATGTGTTTTACTGTGTTGGTAAACTTCTTGAAGGTAAAACAAAGGTTATTAAAGCATACTTTTAAAAAATGGCAGCGTTCACACGTTCAGTAAAATGATTCACTTTTTAAAAGTTTGCTAAGAAACATAATCATTCTCTTTAAGTCAACTTAAGTGGCCTTTTATTTTATTAAAATTATTATCTGTAAATATTAGTCTTATCAGATTTTTTTTGTTTTCTTATTTAAAGAGATAGTTCATCCGAAAATGTAAAATCTGTCATCGTTTACTCACCCTCAGGCTGTTCCAAACCTGTGGAACACAAAAGGAGATGCTGTGCAAAATGACACTATTAGTCACCATTTGCTTTGATTGTATGAGAATAAGATGCATCGGAAGTGAATCGTGACTGAGGCTGTTAGTCACTAACATTCTAACATCTTTTTTCTAACACCATTCTAACACCTTTTGTGTTCCACAGAGAAAATGTCTTTTGGGTTTGGAACAACCTAAAGGCACAGAAATAATGATATAATAGAATTTCTTTTTGCATCAAATAAAACACATATCACATAATTCTATGTTGCCTATTTCTATGTTGCCTTGTCTATTTTAGATTTTAATCAAAAGGACAATTTGAATGACTTCAGTCTGAATATGGTGCCATTTGTATTCAAACATTTCTAGAGTTTTAAAACACTCGAAATAACTTTGCCATATCCTCTTATTAAAAATAATTATAAACTTTTACCATAATAAAATAAACTTACTTGAAGACTCGAGTCAGCTTGTATCATGACAGAGATTGAGAAGAAGCATGTTGGGGAGATGAGCCTCACATGATAACTCAGAGGAAGGGGGCGTTGACTTTTAGAAAGGAACTAAAAGAACCGCTCAGTTTGTCTCGTGGGTGGACACTTACTCAGCACTGCAGGAGCTTCCTTCAGTGTCTCTGTATACAAATAGATTCCTTCTTCCACTTCTTCAACATAAACCAATGTGACAATGTGTCTGATCATTGCTCATTAGAGTCTATGGAGTTACCAGTTGTGTTTAAATAAAACCAACTTTGTCTCAGATGTTTCTAAATTCAAAAGAGCTTTATTTTCGGCACATATACAAGTATACAGTGAATGAAATAGCATTTCTCTGAGACTCAATGAACAGTGAAAGACAACATAAGGTGCAACAAAATATGACAATATAAATAAGACAATATTTAAAAAAGAATAATATAGAGAACATAGGACATGCAAACCAGATCTGTTGCTGTTCAAAGGTTTGCGGTCAGTAAAGAAGTTAATACTTTTGATCAGCAAGGGTGCATTAAATTGACAGTGAAGACTTTTACATTGTTACAAAAAAATTCTATTTCAAATAAATTCCTTTCACAACATTATATTAAATGGCATCGAAAATGTAGAATATAGTGCAATATTTGTTCTTTTTTTGTTTTGTTTTTTTTGTTTTTGTTTTGTCTTTTCTGGAGCTTGGCTGTGTGAATGTATGGAAAAAAGCAACTTAGACATTGTGCAAAAATATTTGCTTTTTTTTCCAGAGACAAAAGAAAATCATATTTTGGAAAAACATGAGAATCAGGGAAATATAACAAAATTTCCATTTTTATGTGAATTATTAACATACCTCCTCAATATTAAATAAAATCAGGTATGTCCTTTGTATATTCTATTCTCAACTTAAAAGCGCCATGTAAGGATTCAAGTTTAAACGGATTAACTTCAAATCAATACAAATCCTATAAAATACATTACACAATAAAAAGTAATACAACACAAAAACATTTACAAAATAACATTTACTGAACATTTACAGTTGTCAGAAAGAGCTTTTCTGATTTATTATTATTAGCTCTCCATATGAGGATTCAGTGGGAGTTCAAAGGGGAGTTAAATATGGATGTTGTGTTTGTCAAGCACAGTTTAAGCTGGTTTCCTCTCTCACCCCATGCTGAGCGCCGTGGAATATGAGACTGTAATAAAACTGCATCATTTATTATTATTATTATTGTAATAATTTGTCTTAATTTGTTCTTAATGACCCTACAAGCTTGATTAAACCATCAATATATGAGGGGGAAAATTATATTATATATAACCCTAACGCAATATGCTTACAAAATCAATATGCTTACAAAAACTTTAACAAATTTTTAATAATGTTTGAATAAAGCATGGAGATGCCCATTTTCCTAAGGTGGACATCATGTTATATTTGTATATTTAATATATTTAAATAAAGTAAAATAAAGTCTTAAAATGAAAAGAAATATTTCTGCACTACTGCTATGTCACTAATTAAATAAGTGAACTGATCTAAATAAACTCCTTTGTACAGACAGTCAGATGTTCTTGCTTCCATTAAAGCTCAAGATGCAAAAAAATTCTCAAATGATGCAAGAGAACATGATCATCAGGTTTTACACAAACTTGTGGAGTTCATGCAGCTCAAGTGCTGCTGTCATTAAAGCAATGAAATCAAATAGTGATTTCAAATGAACCTGTTCCCAGCCAACATTTATCGGCGGGGCCAATGTAGGCAGAATATGAGTGTGAGGTATGGGCCCTACATGGGTTTGTCTATGGGTCCCATGTCAGCCCTATCTGAATTAGTCCCAGTATGAGCCTTAAATGGGTTTATCCATTGGTTTCATGTCAGCTGTATCTGAATTAGTCCCAGTATGGGCCTTAAACGGGTTTGTCCATGGGATCCATGTTGGCCCAATCTGAATTAGGCGCAGTATGGGCTAATTCAGATAGGGCCAACATGGGACCCATGCACAATCCCATGTAGGGCTCATACATCACACCCATATCTTGCCCATCTATGGTGCAGAAATCACACATTTCACCATTAACTCAACTTACTAGTTACTTTGTCGAAATCTTTGAAGGTTAAGTTGTGCCCTGAAGGTCTTGCAAAAGACAAAGTAAATAAGTGGATCCAAGGAGGCATTTAGTACCGCAAGCAGGACGGTCAGCTCCTTTAGGATGTAGAACGCCTGAGCTGCTGTACAGTCATGCAGCTGGGGACTGATGAACATGTACGGCAGTCTCACCATATGATATGGCACAAAACACACGCAGAAAACCACCACCAGTATTCGCATGTTACGCTTTGACTTGCTGAGCTTAGAGTTCCCAGGCTGCTCCGGCATAGTGCGCTGAGCTTTTCGAAGCCTCTGTACAGTCCCCCAATAAAACAGAATCAGGGATATCAGCACAGACAAAAACATTAAAAAGGAAGTGATCTGCATGACCAAGTAGATCTGTTTGAGCACGCTGTTATGAAAGCTTTCACAGTTGAAACCACTGTGGGGAGAGTTTTCCTTATCAGCACTGACAAAAACAGCGATATAGACAAAAACAAAGCACGACTGGACAGCCCAGGTCACTACGCAGATGTAGTTGGTCGAGCGGACGGTTTGCAACACGTGAGTCTCCAGTGGCCGTACAACCCTCATGTACCTGAAAACAAAGAATTTAAAGAATACAGAGAAGGCTTTCAAAATACAGCAATAGGGTTTTTGACACTTGCGATGACTAGCAAGTCCACAAGACAAAAAAGAGAGGTGGGTGGGTGTGACGTGGGTTTCCCCCTCGGCCCAAATCGCGTTCTGGGGGGGTGAGGGTGTTCGGTTGTTCTCCCGCAGTAGAAATCGCGTTCCGGGGCGGGGAGAAATGGGAACGCAAGGGGCACCGCAATGCGACCGCAAAGGGCACTTTCACTTTCACGATCAAAGGGGCAGGAGCTCAAGCACAAACCCGGCCCCTTGCAGGCCACTGGATCTGAGAATCATACAGTCACTGCTGGAAAGGGTTCAAATCGGCTGTGCCTCATACGTCCTGAAAAGTGAAGCTGCTGGCTGTTTGATCGCCCCCTGGTGGCTGGATGCAGTACAGGTCATAAACCTCGCCCTCTCCATTCAAACAAACGGGAATGAGTCAAAACATAAAAATAAATTACGCTTCAATTAAAATTTTCCAAAAGATGGTTTTGGTCATTTAAGGTAGTTGTTATCACGCTGATATATTCTCAATTGTTCATCTTTGTGATAAGTTTGATTTTAGCTAGCAATTTGATGCTATAGAAATGGGGCGTGTCGTTATGATCGACAGCTGTGACTGACAGCTTCTCTGAGGACTGTCGGAGCTTCGAGGGGAGATTGAAGATATATAACTAACTATTAATTTTCGATTTTTTTGTTATTTCTCACCGACAAAATGAGCTGTTCAGCAGTAAACTGTACTAACCGACCTACAGGATCTGACGGATCACTTAACTTTCTTCGGTAACATTAAATATGGGCTGTGGCAAGGGGGGCGTGGTTTGGCGAAGTCTGCAATGGGAGAGAGAGGCGGGAAACGCGCGGTGAGTGAGTGGGTTAAGCGCAAATAACGAATACCTGTCTCTTGTTTCAGTAATTGGCGTGGAAAGAGTATTTAACGCCAGGAGAAGCAGGAGCGAGTGAGAGAGAGAAGGACTACTGGCTGCCACACTCCTGGATTCCTGCCTGCCCATTGCTGGAGTGAAATTAATGTTTATTTGTGACTGTTTTGTGCCGGTCTGCACACCTTTTGTTTTGTGGATTATCTAATAAAAGCAGCCAGTAGTCAAAGCCGACCCTGTCCTCTTCCTTCCTAACAAACGAACTCTGTTACACTGGTGCCGAAACCCAGGAAGGAAGAGACAGGTGTTCGTTATTTGCGCTTAACCCACTCACTCACCGCGCGTCTCCCGCCTCTCTCTCCCATTGCAGACATCGCCAAACCACGCCCCCCTTGCCACATGGGCTTTATAAGCTAATTAATAAATGTTATTAGCTAAGATAACACGCCTAACATTAGCCATGATGGGGAAAAGCAGGTGATCGTTATCTGGCAGTTACTAATTATTTTTATGGGTATAAAATAATAATTAGCAGGACAAAACTAATGATAGCCTACTCTAATTACAGCAATCGATCTCCTGTAACGTTAGCTGAACTTGATTTAAAATGGCAGGACCGTTTCTGACATTTTAGAGTTGTTTCTAGTGGCACATTATATTGAGTTTATCTACTGAATTTGCTGATTCAATAATATTATTGCTCTAGAAACAGAATAGCCTATTATTTTATTGGTAGAATTTTAAATTGTGTATAATTTTTATAGCCTATTTAAAATACATCAATGATGACGCAGTCGTCTGGGAGGAAGTTTGATACCACGACTCCGCCTCCGGGCTCCACTGACGATTCCTTCTGCGCATGCCCAGGCTCCAAACTGACGTTTTTGTGTAACATATCAACGCCCATCATCGAATGTTTTACGATCAGTTCATTACAATGGAAGGAAGCGGCGTCACGTCGTCCATCTTTTTTACAGTCTATGGTTCAAATTTGCAAAATATGATGGAAATCTGAAGGATTTTTGGGACCTGGAGGATTTTTCTGAAGAAAGTTGGGCACAAACAAGGGACTCATGAACAACCACAAAACAAAAACAACGGTTGTAGATCATCCAGATAACCACACACAGTATTAAGAATCAAGCGTTCACAAACTTTTGAGAGGGTCGTTTTTATAAATTCAGCTATTGTTTTTTGTCTTGTGGACCATATGTAAACATTTTTTATGTAAAATATCTTACTCAGAACAGTACTAAAAAAAAAAAAAAACATGCATATTGTAATGTCCCTCTTATTTTGTTATAATTATTACATTTTCACTGATTCTGCAAGGGGTTCACAAACTTTCAAGCAGCACTGTATATTATTATATTAAGGCCTGGTTTCACAGACAGGGCTTAGACTAAGCCAGGATTAAGCCTTAGTTCAATTAGTGTATTTAAGTATCTTTTATAAATGTACCGTAGGGGAAAAAAACAAACATTACTGGTGTGCACTTGAGACAAAACAATGGCTCTGCCTCTGACATATTTTATGATATGTCAGAGCAAGTTACTTTCAGTTAAAACAGCTCAAACATGCATTTTAATCTAGGACTAGCTTAAGCCCTGTCTGTGAAACCAAGGGGGAAATATATTAAAATACATTTTAAATTTGTTTTTCATTATCATTACAATTATACAAATACATTTAATTATGTACATACAATTACATTATCATTATACAATTGCAATGTGATATATAGTGATATAACAATAGTTGTAAAATCAATTATAATAATTATTATTATTAACTATTATTTATAACTATTAATATATTTAATTATTAATAATATATAAATTATACATTTTATAATTATAAAAAACTAAATTTTTAATTCATTGTAATTAAAATATGCTTTTACTATTTATTTATTACAAGTAGATGGATGGATGGATGGATGGATGGATGGATGGATGAACATCCATACCTGTTTGCAGCAATGTAGCCCATGAAGAGAATACTGGAGTACATGTTGAGGTAGGAAGCTGGAGCACCAAACATACAGTAGATATGCAGAATTTCCACTGAACGGCTTGCATATTTGGCAATGCGTAATATCAAACACAGGCTGACAAACAAGTCAGCTATAACCAGATTCTTGAGATAGACTGTGATGCTGGACTGACTTGTAGCTTTACAAAAATACACATATATTGCTAGGCTGTTTAGTGCCAGGCTTGCCAGAAAAATCAGTGAGTATACAGATATAAAGAATGTACGAGCTGGCATTTCAGACAAGCCACAAAGTTCTTGAGTTGAATTGGTTGTGTTCTGGTCCATGATTGAGCTGGATGTTGACTGAGATATGAGACAAATCGTTATCTGCTGGAAGAGAGGGTGAATATTATTATACAAAATGGGGGCATTTTCCACAATACCAAAACGCTTTACGATAACGTTTCATTTGTTAACATTATTTAACATTAATCTATGTAACAGTATTCTATTCTGGTTAACATAAACTAACAATAAATAAAACTCCTACATCATTTATTAATCTTAAGGTTAATTTCAGCATTTACTAATATATACTATATTGCCAAAAGTATTGGGACACTCCTCCAAATCAATGAATTCAGGTGTTCCAATCACTTCTATGGCCACAGGTGTATAAAATCAAGCACCTAGGCATGCAGACTGCTTCTACAAACATTTGTGAATGAATGGGTTGCTCTCAGGAGCTCCGTGAATTCAAGCGTGGTATCGTGATAGGTTGCCACCTGTGCAATAAGTCCATTCATGAAATTTCCTCACTACTAAATATTCCACGCTCAACCGTTAGTGGTATCATAACAAAGTGGAAGCAATTGGGAACAACAGCGCATGCTGAGGCACACAGTGCGCAGAAGTCTCCAACTTTCTGTCAACAGCTACAGACCTCCAAACTTCCTGTGGCCTTCAGATTAGCTCAAGAACAGTGTGTAGAGAGCTTCATGGAATGGGTTCCCATGGCCCAGCAGCTGCATCCAAGCCTTACATCACCAAGTGCAATGCAAAGTGTCGGATGCAGTGGTGTAAAGCAAGCCGCCACTGGACTCTAGAACAGCGGAGACGTGTTCTCTGGAGTGACCAATCAAGCTTCTCTGTCTGGCAATCTGATGGACGAGTCTGGGTTTGGCGGTTTCCAGGAGAACGGTACTTCCTTCATTGTGCCAAGTGTAAAGTTTGGTGGAGGGGAATTATGGTGTGGGGTTGTTTTTCAGGGGTTGGGTTTGGACCCTTAGTTCCACTGAAAGGAACTCTTAATGCTTCAACCTACCAAGACATTTTGGCCAATTTCATGCTTCCAACTTTGTGGAAACAGTTTGGGGATGGCCCTTTCCTGTTCCAACATGACTGCGCACCAGTGCACAAAGAAAGGTCCATAAAGACATGGATGAGCGAGTTTGGTGTGGAGGAACTTGACTAGCCTGCACAGAGTCCTGACCTCAACCCGATAGAACATCTTTGGGATGAATTAGACCGGAGACTGCGAGCCAGGCCTTCTCGCCAACATCACTGCCTGACCTCACAAATGCGCTTCTAGAAGAATGGTCAAAAATTCCCATAAACACACCTTGTGGAAATCCTCCCCAGAAAAGTTGAGACTGTCATAGCTGCAAGGGGTGGGCCAACTCCATATTAAACCCTTCGGATTAAGAATGGGATGTTATAAAAGTTCATGTGCATGTAAAGGCAGGCGTCCCAAAACGTTTGGCAAAATAGTGTATTTTTAAAAATCCAAAGTTTTATTTGTTTACATTTTCTAATGCACTGTGAACTAACATAAACAATGAACAATTAGATTTTTACTAACATTAACAAAGACTGATAAATGCTTTTAAAAATATAGGTAACACACTGTCCACTTCAGACATTCTACTAACTATAAGTAACTACATGTCAACTACCAGTCATCAGAGTATCAGTAGACTGTGTGCTTAATATCTGCTAACACTTTATTTTGATGCTCCACCAACAGACATTCTACTGACTATAAGTTACTCACAGACATAACTGACTGTGATTGTGAACTTTGTGTGTTTTTGACATAACCTTGTGTGTATTTAACAGTTTAAGCACAATAAGATGAGAAAGACAACTTAGTTCAATGCTCACGGATGCGGCATCTGACATTCATCTTTCTGTGCATATGTTTTAGATGTGTGTGCTCAGAAAACCATATATCAGAAGAGTAGACTGATATGACTTTAAACAAATGCACATAATTAACTTTCATGATGACTAAGCATGTCACGTAAGCGTGACCGCGATAGAGATGATAATCAAAATCAAACATATATTTTGTTAGTTTTTGGAGTTTTTGTTGGTTTTTGAGTATCTGAGGCATGAGCTGTAGGCTCTGCCCTTCTTATTTGTTTAGTGCTCTGGTGGGAAGCAGCAGCTCATTTGCATTTATAGATACATGCACAAAAATTATTTTAAGCTGTATTCTGAGCTGAAATTTCACACTCTTTTTCTAGGGGGAAGCCTGAGACTTAAATTGCATCTTGTGAAAAAGGAGCATGATAGTTCCCCCTTTAAAAGCCAGTGCAAAAAAGATAGTTGATATTTTTTTACAGTGCTGTTCAGATATAGTTAAATTGAATATTTCATCCAAAAAGGAAATATCAACATTATTTACTCACTCATGTGTCATATGGCTTTCATTTGTGGGTGAACTAGTTCTTTAAATTTACTTAAAAGAGAAACAACTTATACAACTAATTTCTTTATCTATTTTACTCATGCTTTAACAGGTTCAAAAATAAATAAATAAATTAAAAAAAATAAATTGGGTTTAGCTTCCTGTCCTCAATCCTTAACCACAATATGGTCACAGCACACAGACACAAACTATTTCACACCTCAGTGACTCATGAGTATCGTTTATACTCACTTTTATTCATTACTTTTTGTATTTATTTATTTATTTATATTTTTATTTGGTCAATTCACTAGATGATCACTAGATATGTTATAATAATAATAATGTGTTTTATTTATATTGCGCCTTTCAAGGACCCAAGAACGTTTGTTACATGTGGTGCCACAACCTGAGACCAAAAAAGTGTGTCTTGTTCTTCCTCTAACACTTTGCTATGTTAAGAACAATGAAACCACATTCCTCCAGACGAGTACGCAAATTATATACTTGTGTTTCACATCTGCTCTTTAGCCGAATACAATGGTAACACTAGAGTAAGGTCTCATTGTACATGAACATGAACTAACAAAAATGTTCATGTTAGTTCACAGTGCATTAACTAACGTTAACACAACTTTTGTTCATAATAATGTATTAGTAAATGTTGAGAACAACACTAAGATTAACAAATGCTGTAGAATTTTCATTGTTAGTTCGTTAACTCATGTAGTTAACTAATGATAACAAATGAACCATATTGTAAAGTGTTTCCAATAAATAATGTTATAAATTATATATATATATATATATATATATATATATATATATATATATATATATATATATATATATATATATATATATTTCACATACATAATATAGTAAATTACAATAATAAATAAACATGTTTGAAAACATTATAATTTTCACCTATACAGAAGTTGACTTTTGAAAATCTGTCATATTGAATAAACTGAATTTGAGCTGAATTAATTTACATTTTACATTTATGACTACTATTACAGTTTCACATAATTTTAAACAAAGCATGACTTACCCGTAGCTCTCTAACTTGACACTACAGATGAACACTGTCTGTCACTTCCTTAAAAACAGGAAATTCATTTTGAGTTCCTCAGTTATTTTAGATGATGCAGTAAAATATTTTTATTTTTTTGGTTATAGGGAATTTGGTCAGTTTAACAGAAGTTATTTGAGGTTGGTTCATGACAATGATTATTATTTCAAAACTCTCTTTTGCTTCCTGTTTGCTAATTCTGAGATTGAAATGTTGAGATGTGAAATATAAAAGACAATCTCAGTTCAGTTCTGAATGACAGACGACGTCTTAATTATCTAATCAACATGTTTTGCTCACACAAAAAGTTCATTGTCTTTATTACTCCTCACCATATTGCTTTCATCTAAATAAAGTCAGATGACCTCTCAGCTCATGTCTGCTGTCCACCTCCGCATCGAGTCTTTGCATGTTTTCTCAGGACTGCGATGACCCCCGGCTCTGCTGCTTTCTGACCCTCTTAGCCCCTTGGAATCAAGACAGCGTGTGTCTTTCTCAACTGTCCTCTTTACTGGGAAAATTAGCTTTTTCCCCTCTGTATTTCTCTGTGGATGTCAGGAAATCCACACAGAACAAACAAGACATAAATAGTATTCAACAGAAACGATAAGACTACATGCACCATTTACTGAGCATGACACATGTAGGTGTGAGCAACGAGAAGCAAAGAAGACAGCACACAAAGAAAATACAAAGAAAATTGTTTGTTTGATGATAATTAATAGTTAAAAATGAAAGACTGATTAAACAAACAAACAAACAAACAGTCTGTGCTTGCAAATATAATATGACTGTATAAGTTTTAGTCATTTTGTTTCCACAATTGTTGTAAGATGAGATGTATCATATATGTACTTTTATTATAGAAATACATTACAGAAAATGTCCTGTTGCAAAAAAAAAAAAAAAAAATTAGTGCAGATTCACAATGTGTGAGATAAGAATAAATTAAATAAATCAAAGTAAAAATAAACATTGCTTTATGTTAGCCTATAATAGTGCTTTATAACCAAATATATGGATATAATTATGTAATATCATATTGTGCAAAATCTGTCACGCTCACTGAGTTGCAGGTTATGTTCAGAGAGTAAGTTGCTATGGTTACTTACCCTGAAAGTTACCTTCAGTTTTTACCGAAAGTTGAGGTCATCCGCTTACTCTGCTTAACCTGCTTTGTGGAAAACCCCCGGTAACAAATAAGAGATTCCAAACACGAGATAAACAGAACTAAACAGAGACCCCGTTTACACTAGAGCGTTTTTGTTTTAAACAGCATTTTAAAATGAAAACGATCCCCGTCTACACTGGCATTTTCACAGCATTTCAGAAACGATCTCCGTCTACACTACACCGCCGAAAACGGGTGTCACATGACCGTTTACACTTGTAAATGTGTCACACTGGGCACAATTACAAGTGTAAGCAGTTGCCTCTTGCGCATGTAAGTAGCTACAGTATTAAAAAATATGCTGAGTTTAACTGCACAATGGCTGCTAAAAATGATCATCAGTCTCCATCTTATTGTTTACACGGTCGTCAAGGATACGCAGAGCGAACGGGGGCAGCCACGCCCTCATTTTCAAAGTCTCTGTTTTGGTCCGTTTATACTGAAACGCAACCCCGGTGTTTTCAAACTAAAACAGGGTCTGCAGCATTTTTGAAAGTCTCCGTTTTCGAGGTTCGGTGTAGTGTAAAATAAACGCAAAACATATGAGTTTTAAAATGAAACCGCACTAGTCTAAATGGGTCCAAAGTGCACATAACATACAAAAAGGACAACACCAGAAAAAGACCATGAGAAACAATGAGGAATAAATGGGGCAAACAAGGGACACAGAACGCATCATTTGAGAATTGAGATGTGCTGCGATCTTGTTGCTCAACTGACCGTCCCAGCATATTATAAGTGGCTAATGCACAATAAATACAACATAACATCAAACAATTGTCATAACCTATTAAAAAATTCTTTCATATTATTATAGACATTGTTTTCATATAATTTTATATCTTTTTATTTCACCGCGTGTATTTATGAAAATGAGTAGCCTGTGGCTGTTATGCTTTGTCAATGTTAAGATTATTTTTTATATGCCAATAAAAATACTGCAGGCTTTCTTCAGGTTATCATTTTATTAAAATTAAGCAAAACAAACGGTTTACTTTCACGAGCCGTCACGTAGCTGGAATCTCACGAGAACTTTAAAGCTTACAGGCTTCCGTACGTCGACCGCCGCAGCGTCTTCTGGGATTTTTAACGGTTCGATTCCCTCAAGTTTGCATTCGATGCATCCTCGATATCAAGAACACATCCGGGTACTTTCATGCGTCCTCCGTTCTTGCGTTCTTGAGCACTGGAACGAACTTCGACGGTTGATGATGACGTAGAGCAAGAACACAAGGACGCAAGATCGCTGAAGAACGCATATTGAGAAACAGCCAGAATACAGGAACAATGGGAACAAAACACAACAAAAAAATAAGTTCAAAACCAAGAACCACAAAACTAGGGAAACGTAAACAGAAATGATGGGGAAATGATGAATGACATCATGTACATTGGAAAACTGTGATGCTTATGAGTCGCCTTCATAAAACCAACAGCCTTCCTGTCATCAGATCAGACCTCTAACAAACACATTTTGTAACAAAAAAGAAAAAATGGTTTTTCTATTGAAATTGAGGTAGTTACACAAAAACTGAAACCAGCAGATGCAGTGAACTCAGCAAAACCCCATGAATAACATTTCTAAAAAATGTTCAAAATATGTAAGCAGAACATTGCTGTTGGTAACTTATATTCATTAATAAATCAGATGTGTAGTATAAATGCTTTTAACATTACTTTTTATTTTAGTTTAACATGCTTTAAAATGCTTTCATTTTGAGAATGCTAAAGGACCCTGTGTTTGCTTTTTTGAAAACTGAAAGTGAAAATGTTACCTGGAAATTGCTTCACTGTCTGTTGAGCGTTTTGATTTACAGTCACGCAAGTCAAACTAAAGCAACACCGGCTGAATCTTGTGATTTGTTGCCTGACTTGCGTCGTCTTCCTCTGGTCTAAACCACATTGCGTTTTGTCTGTCCTCTGTCCTTGGTGCTGAACAACATCAGGTGTGTGAAGCTCAGTGCTTCAGAAGGGAAGTCAGTATAAAAGTTGAAACAAAAGTTGGGTTAGCTTTTCCCACAAGAATAACAGCTCTTTGGCTATTGTCCTAACCCTGATGATGTAATGATATTTGTTGTGTTCCTAGAAATGCAGTGATATCCTTTACTGAGTTCCTAGAAATATGATAGTTGACTCTTTGTCCGTTGGTGTTGTGTAACAGATCAGTAATAACAAATAAACTAGAGTGACAAGAGCAAAAGTGGTTTTTAGTCACAGTAAATGGTATGCCTTACACCTTAACCCACCCTTAAAGGATTAGTTCACTTTCAAATAAAATTTTCCTGATAATTTACTCACTCTCATGTCATCCAAGATGTTCATGTCTTTCTTTCTTCAGTTGAAAAGAAATTAAGGTTTTTGATGAAAACATTCTAGGATTATTCTCCTTATAGTGGACTTCAGTAGACCTCAAACGGTTGAAGGTCAAAATGACAGTTTCAGTGCAGCTTCAAAGGGCTTTAAACGATACCAGACGAGGAATAAGGGTCTTATCTAGCGAAACGATTGGTCATTTTCGGAAAAAAATGTAAATGTATATGCTTTATATAAACAAATGATTGCCTTCCAAGTGGTTCTGTCAAAACTGCACTTTCGTATTCTTCAAAAAGCTTATGCTGTATGTCCTACGCCTTCCTATTCAACTTACAGAATGAATGCAGCGCCAGTTAAATTTTTTATTCCTCGTTTGGTATCGTTTAAAGCTCTTTGAAGCTGCACTGAAACTAATTTTGACCTTCAACCGTCTGGAGGCCATTGAAGTCCACTATAAGGAGAATAATCCTGGAATGTTTATCAAAAACCTTAATTTCTTTTCTACTGAAGAAAGAAAGACATGAACATCTTGGATGACATGGGGGTGAGTAAATTATCAGGAAAATTTTATTTGAAAGTGAACTAATCCTTTAAAGCTACCCATACCACCAAACCTGCCCCTAACCTTACCCGTATTGCACGTCAACAGCAGAAGAAGTGTACACAAGTACACTCATACTTATTTTTTGATGTAAGTACAGGGTAGTTAAGGCCACCTTGTATAGCATGGAGACTGTGCCATTATGTTCAAAGTTTCTAGAACAAAATTGTCAGACTCAGATGGAGACAGAGAAGTAAAAGTCAGATGGTAGTTTATTTACAGAGACACTCCTGACCATTCCCCCATTGTAATAAATCAGCATATTAGAATGATTTCCGAAGTGACACTGAAGACTGGATTTAATGATGCTGAAAATTCAGCTTTGATCACAGACATAAAAATTATATTTTAAAGTATATTATAATAGAAAAGTTTACTCTAAAACTGCTATCAAATGAAAGTCACATGTCTAACCAAGTTGTGTTCCAAATTTGAAGTTGATATCAAAACGGTTTTCACAGTCTGAATCTTGAGTTTGTAAGCTTTGGAATGATACCTAACTTATGATGATTACTAAAGCATGTGATATGAAAAGAGGCAATAAATAAAGAGTGCCAAGCTTCCTTAGTTGGCATGAACGTGAATAATTTAAATCATATGAAACTAGAAATATGACCTAGTGGTTAGCACATGATCAGACCTATCAAAATGTGTCATTCATGTGGGTAACATGAGTTCCCAATCCTCATACCCTCTAAAACTCATCCGTTTCTTGTTCTTCTTCTATTGTACCTGGCAAGAAGAAGTACAATGAAATGAAACCACACGTACCATCTTACATGAGTGACTTAGTGAGTGTATGTCTGCCTTTAACGTCCTCTTTCTATTTCCTTTTTTGTCACGTCTGTCGCTTCTGTGGCTCCAGCTCTAACAAATTCTGTGACTGATGTTGTCTGCTTTTCGTTCATTTTAAGGAAGTATGTCAAGGATCAAAATAAATGCACCTCGGCCCAAATAAATTAACTGAATTAACATTTCCTTGGAAGTCCTTTCCATGCAACAAAATAAGGAAATAACTTTAAAAAAAAAAAACAGTTGCATCAACATTCATCATCATATCTTATGTTGTATTTCAAGGAAGACAAAGTCATATGGGTTTGGAAGAGTGTGAGTGAATTACACTGCCCTCCAAAAGTTTGGAAACCTCCTGGCAAAGTGTGGTTTTGGACGATATCAGCATAAATCTTTATCATTTTTTGGTGCAAATACATTACAGTAACTTCACATTATCATTGAAGACCAGCAATAATACTTTTCATTTTGATTACATAATAATGGCAATATATACATGTCAAAGTCAGACATGCTCCTTTGCCAGCTGTGATGCCTGGGTACTGGTTTAAACTTGGCCCAGGTTTGTAAAAGATTTTTGGGTCAGCACACCTTAATAGCTTCAACAGTTGATTGCCAATTAAGTTTAGAATACAATGAACCAATCAGAACCCAGTTTAGGTCAGATAGCTGCTAATGGTGGATATTTTGATGAATCGAAAAAATTTTTCTATGTATAAACTGTTTATATGTTTTCATAGTTTGTGTTGTCCCTTATCAGTGCAAAATTATCACAAATTAAAAAGGATTCATGCCAATATTGTCCAAAACCCCACTTTTCTAGGGCGTTTCCAAACTTTTGGAGGGCAGTGTACAATTTCATTTTTTAGTGATATATTTCTTTAAACATCTCATGCTGACTGTAGCATGACTCGCTGATGCACGTGCGAGGCAGCAGGTTTATGGTTCCTGTGCTGGTCTCTTTCAAAAACATAATCCACTCATTGTGTTGGATGGGATGGAGTTTCATCTGTAAATATTTGCGTGTCCAAGCAGAGCAGATCTGAATGAGTGAGAGGAAAAGTGCAGCGCTGTGACAGAGGAGACGCCAGCAGAGAGAAACAATAAGAAAGAAAAGAGGAAGTAGAGAAGACAAATAAGACAGGCTAAATTTATGAATTACATCCTGAGAATCCACAGCAGGGGTTCCCTCAACTCAGTGTTATTTTAACCCGGCACTTTCCGGAAAACTGTGATGCAAATTCTGTTGTAAGCATAGGCCTAATAACCATTATTAGGCCTATGCTTTCAACAGAATTTGCATCACAGGAAATGTTCAGTACTTTTTGTAGTCAAGGCTTAACATAATAGACATAATAATATATTTACTTTTATGTTGTCTTTTAAAGCTGTAATCACACCATAAAGTACTAAAATCCACAGTTTGAGGAAAGCAAGTGAAATAACATAAATATTAGTATATTTTCATTGTTCGTAAATGTATAGTAGACTACAGTTGCTGCCATTTGTAAATAATAATAATAAATTATTAATTTAATTTTCACACCATGCCACCATACCAGTAAAATTATCAATATCTAGGAAAACAATTATAATCATATACTGTATATTGCACACACAGAAGAAACTGTTTTCTGGTGGCACATATGTTCCTCTTTTTTTTTTTTTTCTCATCACTCTGCAAAATCAACAAACCACAAGAAATTAGACTTTGTTTCACAGTGTGTTGCAGTGGCTGGCAGTGTGACTTCAGTTTATTGAGCAACAGTTCCACTTACACAAGTTACACAATCCCCTGATATGTCAAAGAAAGTAAGAGCAATGTATTCCTCCAAATAAAGACTGTAACTCACTGAAATTAGCATTACATTAATTAGACAATAATGCAAGATATAATGAATTCTGTTCTGTACTCACACTCATGTAGTTTCACACCCGTAAGACCTTCGTTTATCTGCAGAACACATATTAAGATATTGTTGACGAAATCCAATAATCTGACTCCTCCATAGGCAGCAATTTAACAACCACTTTTAAAGGTACTAAAGACATCGTTAAAACAGTCGACGTGACTGCAGTAGTTCAACCTTAATGTTATGAAGCGACGAGAAAACTTTTTGTGCGCAAAAACAAAACAAAAATAACTAATTTATTCAACAATATCTTCTCTTCTGTGTCATTATTCTACACTGTTTACGTCCAGCGCTTCCAGGTTCTATGTCAGAACGCCGACTCATTATTGACTGGCTCCTGCGTCAGCATCACACGCATGCGTCATGCTGATCACGTGCTTCAGCAAATACTGAGCTGGTGTTCAGACCTAAACATGGAAGCTTTTACTGTGCTTACTGCGGCAACTACATAAGGATAAAGACAGGGAAGAGAAAAAATTGTTGAATAAAGTCATTAATTTTGTTTTGTTTTTGCGCACAAAAAGTATTCTTGTCACTTCATAACAATAAAGTTGGAGCACTGCAGTCACGTCGACTGTTTTAACGAAGTCTTTAGTACCTTTCTAGACCTTGAAATTGGTGGTTAAATTGCTGTCTATGGACGAGTCGCATACCTCGCGGATTTCATCAAAAATATCTGAATTTTTGTTCCGAAGATGAACGAAGGTCTTACGGGTTTGGAATGACATTAAAGGGTTAGTTCACCCCAAAATGAAAATTCTGTCATTTATTCCTCACCCTCATGCCGTTCCACACCCGTAAAACCTTTGTTAATCTTCAGAACACAAATTAAGATATTTTAGTTGAAATCCGATGGCTCCGTGAGACCTGCATAGGGAGCAATGACATTTCCTCTCTCAAGATCCATTAATGTACTAAAAACATATTTAAATCAGTTCATGTGAGTACAGTGGTTCAATATTAATATTATAAAGCGACGAGAATATTTTTGGAGCGCCAAAAAAAATAAATAATGACTTATTTAGTGATGGCCGATTTCAAAACACTGCTTCAGGAAGATTCGGAGCATAAATGAATCAGTGTGTCGAATCATGATTCAGATCGCGTGTCAAACCACCAAACTGCTGAAATCACATGACTTTGGCACTCCGAACAGCAGATTCGATACACTGATTCATTTGTGCTCCGAATCTTCCTGAAGCAGTGTTTTGAAATCGGCCATCACTAAATAAGTCATTATTTTGGTTTTTTTTGGCGCGTTTATGGATCTTGAGAGAGGAAATGTCATTGCTGGCTATGCAGGCCTCACAGAGCCATCGAATTTCAACTAAAATATCTTAATTTGTGTTCCGAAGATTAATGAAGGTCTTACGGGTGTGGAACGGCATGAGGGTGAGTAATTAATGACAGAATTTTCATTTTTGGGTGAACAAACTCTTTAAGTATCTCCTAAAAAGAGGCAGATTAATGCATAGGCTAACCTATCATGTGATCAGTCCTTTTTTCAAATATTTTCTGATTAATCTATTTCTGCAGTACCAGTAATTACTAGTTTTACTGGACAGAGGAATAAAAAAAAAAAACAGGCAACTGATGAGCTCCCAGAACACATGACGGATTAATGTTCCATCACCTCTCCCTACATCAGATTCAGTTGTAAGTTCACACACCAATGTTAGTGGGGAGCACTTGTTTTCTAAACTGGCACTTGTCGAGAACAGGTACTGTTAATCTGATAATGCCCAACACCATTGGATCAGAGCGCTGTAAATCACTGCCCATTGTTGCCTGTAAATTTGACAACGCTCAACACAATTGGATCTGAGCCCAATGTAATGCCTTTTTACCATGCCAATGAAGCTACTTGAATCTGAATTTGTCAACTGCTGATTGATTTGTGATGCAAAGTTTTTCAAACGAGGAGAGACCATAGACCAGGGGCCGGTTTCACAAACATCTTCTTAAGAAAGAGGTTAAGACAATTCTTAAGATAAATTCTAAGAAGTTCTTAAGAATGTTCCTAAGTGCAATTCTTGAAAAATTCTAAGGAAGTTCGGAAATATTTTCTTAAGAACTTAGGGCAATATCTTAATTTTTTACTTAAGAAGTGGTTGTTTGATGGGAGCCAGGGCTGGACTGGTAATCTGGCATACCGGGCATTTTCCCGGTGGGCCGACGCACTTTGGGGCCGATAAAAGGTTTATTTATTTTATTTTTTTATTTTATTTTTTTGCCATGGACTGGCCCATCACGCAGGGACAGCGGCCCATTGGTTTGTCTGGCCAAAGTCAAATTGACAGGCCAAAGTCAGAGAGATCTCCCCCTCCCACGCTGTTTTTTGTTTTTTGCACTTTAAAATATTAATATTGAACCACTGTACTCACATGAACTGATTTAAATATGTTTTTAGTACCTTTATGGATCTTGAGAGAGGAAATGTCATTGCTCCCTATGCAGGCCTCACAGAGCAACATTGCACAGGATGTGTAAATGATAACTGCGTCGGGCTGAAACTAGCAAAAAACACCTGGGTGTATGATAGGGCCCTAGATATTTATATATGTAGCCATCTAATGGTTACACCATGGTATTACAGATGATAAATGGTGCATAACTTAGAGGTAAATGTTTAGGACTATAGAAATCCCCTTTTATAGCCAGTATTTATTTCTGTTTTCCCTGGTCCCCCTGACTGGTTCTTGGTCCCCTCTGTGCCACCCCATTTAAAAATCTAGCAGAGATTGCCATGAAGTGCCATGTTGAACTTCCAGTGACCAGTATGAGAGAGTGAGGCTACGTTTACACGTGGTCGGCTATTTTCATAAACGGACATTTCAACCTCTCCGGTTTCAAAAATAACATCGTGCACACATGTCAGTTTTCAGAAAAGTGTTCATTTACACGTACCAGTGTATATATGACGTCAAGAGCATGCCAAACCTGTAGGTGGCGGTGTAACGAGAAGCTCAAGTCCACGTAAGCCAATCAGAATCCCGAAAATAGCAACGAATCACACGGACTGGTTCTTCGTGTTGGAGGGAGAAGTTGTTGCAAAATTGCTGACCTCCGAGCACTCATTCGTCTCTGCTCCTCGACATATGGAGCAGCTGTATTTGCAAATGAAAACACACGAGAAGAGTTTGCACCAACATAAATGCGACTGCTACTCTGAACGCTTCCATGATCACATGTAAACATAGGTCGCACTTTTGACGTAGGTGCGAGCTCTGGCGCATACTGTGTCGTTGGCTGCCTAAGCACCCGTTTGTCTCAGTTTACATAGAAACGTGCAAACGAAGATTTTCAAAATCTCCACTCTGGCCGGAGTTTTTAGAAAGACTCATTTTCAGAGGCGAATTCTCCATTTGCGTGTAAACGAAGGGCGCAAACAAAGGGAAATGTCTCCTTTTTTCAAAATAACCATGTACGTGTAAACGGGGCCTGAGAGCAATAACACCAAGTTTAACACACCTGCTCCCCATTCACACCTAAGACCTTGTAACACTAACGAGTCACATGACACCGGGGAGAGAAAATGGCTAATTGGGCCCAATTTGGACATTTTCACTTAGGGGTGTACTCATTTTTGTGGCCAGCGGTTTAAACATTAATGGCTGTGTGTTGAATTATTTTGAGGGGACAGCAAATTTACACTGTTATAAAAAGCTGTACACAGGGTTGGGCAAAAATACATCAAAATGTATTTTAAAATAAAATACCAAATACCTTAATTTTAAGTGTATCAAAATAAACTACAAAATACAGCAGCCACACCATGTATCAAAATAAACTACTGTACTTTTGTACTTTAAAAATACTAAAAAATACTTTTACAAGGGAGCATAAAATTTCTTCAGGAACCTTCCATCAATTGACCTATTTGATCGATCCCTGCACCATTACACTGACTCAGTTGATTAAGTAAACAATGTTTGATAGCAACTGCTTTTCTCTGCACGAGTCATGCAATAAATCTGGCATATGCAACCAGTTAAAGGCACAATATGTAGGATTTTTGGATTAAAATATCCAAAAACCACTAGAACAATGTTATATATTTTGTTGACTTGAAATGTTTCCAAGAATGTTTTAAATCCAGAGGAATAAGCAATTTTAACCATGACACAGACCGTGTCCGTGTGTCGCCTATCAGTGACATCATTACCCTCAATTTCCAGTTTTATTTTGTAGAAACCATTGAAACATCAAAGACGCTTTAGTATATTATGTGTTTTATTAGACAGGTGAGCAACTGTTTGGATACATTCATCGACAGAAAACTAATTGTGTTATATAGCTCAACACTCTAAGTCTTTTTGTTTGAATCTCGTTTTCTTGATTTAACGCGAGTACCATGTTTTACCATGACTAATATCGTAAACTAGTTTACTGCAGCGTGCATTAAAGGTGCCGAAGAACATGTTTTCAAAAGATGTAATATAAGTCTTAAGTGTCCCCTGAATGTGTCTGTGAAGTTTCAGATCAAAATACCCCATAGTTGTTTTTTTTTTTATTAATTTTTTTAACTGCTTATCATTATAAATGTACGCGGCCCCTTTAAATCTGGTGCTCCACGCCCCAAGAGCTCGCACTTGCCTTAAACACCATAAACAATGTTCACACAGCTAATATAACCCTCAAAATGGATCTTTACAAAGTGTTCGTCATGCAGCATGTCTAATCGCGTAAGTATAGTATTTATTTGGATGTTTACATTTGATTCTGAATGAGTTTGATAGTTCGTTCCGTGGCTAAATCTAACATTACACACTATTGGAGAGATTTATAAAGAATGAAGTTGTGTTTATGCATTATACAGACTGCAAGTGTTTAAAAAATGAAAATAACGAGAGTCTTGTCTCTGTGAATACAGTAATAAACGATGGTAACTTTAACCACATTTAACAGTACATTAACAACATGCTAACGAAACATTTAGAAAGACAATTTACAAATATCACTAAAAATATCATGATATCATGGATCATGTCAGTTATTATTGCTCCATCTGCCATTTTTCGCTGTTGTTCTTGCTTGCTTACCTAGTCTGATGATTCAGCTGTGCACAGATCCAGACGTTAATACTGGCTGCCCTTGTCTAATGCATTGAACATGGGCTGGCATATGCAAATATCGGGGTGTACATATTAATGATCCCGACTGTTACTTAACAGTCTGTGTTATGTTGAGATTCGCCTGTTCCTCGGAGGTCGTTTAAACAAATGAGATTTATATAAGAAGGAGGAAACAATGGAGTTTGAGACTCACTGTATGTCATTTCCATGTACTGCACTCTTGTTATTCAAATATGCCAAGATAAATTCAATTTTTGAATCTAGGGCACCTTTAAGTGTCTCATAGCAGCCGCTGAGTGAATGCAGAGTAGCATTTTAACAAATTTCAACACACAAATATGTCTAACATGATAAAACAGCGCTGCTTTACCCCAAATACGGATGACCGGAAGAAGCGGAAGCAGCTACTGTGGCATAATTAAAGATCTGCTGCTGTCTAGGTGTGTGTCGCACTCGTCTCTCATTATAAATCGCTCCAGCGTGAGAGCTCGTTCAGCTCTCACAGCACTCGCCCTGCTCTGCTTCATACTACAGTCACGTTAATAATCTCATCCATGAAAATGATTTTTGCCTGAGTCTCGTCCCGATTCATTTACACCGGCTGTAGACGTGAAGACAATACATCTCATGATTCCGTGAAATCAAGGTGTCATCGAGCTTCGCCTTTGTTTTGAATAAACGACCTCTAGCGGCGAAAAATTTACATATTGTGGCTTTATCAGATCAAATATTAACAAATCCCTGTGATCTCGCAGATGAAGGTTAGTTTTAAAGTAACCAACAGTTTAGTGTTTGCGAATGACTCATAATTGTATCCTAATTTAGTTACTTGGTGTTTGGTAATGAAGGGCTTATTCAATGACAGACAAGTCATTCATAAGAAGTCAAATGATGGCACCTGTGTTCATAGCAACTAGTTTCTATCTAATTAATCATTTGATTGTTAATCATAAATATAGGGGGGCTGGTGCTCGGTATAATAGTTTTCAAGAACATTATGTAAATTGGTAAACTATTTAGCCTAGGCTACCAAAATGAACACCAAAACTTAAAATTAACTGTTAAAAATTATAGCAATTCATGCTAAAAATTGATGGAAAGCTGGCAGCCTGCACGTTTCTTGACCACCTTCTTGCATTTGGATCAGTTTTCTGTTCTGATCTCAACAAGTCTCTGCAAACTTAGGCACCAATCAGAGGCTATAATTTTATGATGTCATCATGTAGACTTTTTTACAAAGTATTTTACAGTATTTTAAAAACACAAAAATACAAAACACTAAAGTATTTTGATACAAAATACAAAGCCATTTTTATCAACCCTATCAAATACAAATTACAAAATACTATTTTGCATTTGAAATACATATCTGAAATACATGTATAATAAATACTGCCCATCCCTGGCTGTACACTCACTACTTTACATTGTAGCAAAGAGTCATTTCTTCAGTGTTCTCACATGAAAAGATATAATAAAATATTTACAAAAATGTGAGGGGTGTACTCACTTCTGTGAGATACTGTACATACTATTTTGAGAGGCTGCACACTGCAGCACCAATCGGTGGAGCTTGACGTCCAGCTCCTGCCTCTCTGTTTGTAATGGGTGGAGCTTGAAAGTTCAGCCACACCCTACCTCTACACATAACCCTATCTCTAAACCTAAAACCACCTAGAGGGGGATCTGGACATTTGGCTCTGCAGTGAGAAGCACTTGACTATTTTGGGGATTGTTAGGGGTGTAAAGATAGACAAGATACATGTGGCCCTCTTGTGGCCACTATAGGATAAATTTCCTCTTCACGCAGCTTTAAATATGCTGAGATCATGATTCTGACGTGTCCAGTCTAATATTGTTGTGTCAGATGTCTGTGAATTTAGTTTTTGTTGAATTTGTTTTTTTTTTTTCTGTTTTTGTCAGGCACACAGTTTCACAGTACTTCTGAATTATGAACAAAATCTACCATGTTTTAAATCAAAAACATTTTTGTGAAGTGTTTTTTTTTTTTTCTTGAAAAATGTGCTGCTTGCATTTTTTTATTAAAATAAATAAATGTAATAAATAATGCATTCTTTTACACACCGAATTGTTCATACAATTTTAATCTTGTAGAAATTAAACAATAAATAGAACATCTTAACACAGCATTTCAGTATCAACTGTATTATATCACATACATATAATTACACACATACAATTTGCATAAATATGCATAAAAATTAAAGTGCGTTCTGAGAATATATCACAATATATTAATTATATATTTTATACATATATGTTTTTACATATATGTTTTAAATAGCTTATGTATATTTGTTCAGCATCGTGCTGAACCAGCTGAGCAACAGGAACATGGACTTACGTGATGAAAGTGCAGTAAAAGATTCAGGGATGTGAAAAATGGCTTTCCTAATCCACTTCTCATTTCTATTTTTTCTCTGTTTAAAATAAGTTAAGTAGTCATAGCTGAAAGTCATTCTCACATGCAGATGAAAATAATAGAACCTCTAGTCATTTCAAGCAGGAACAACCTAAAAAGAGAAAGAAAAAAGATAATTTAAAAAAATGCTGTAGAAAATTATAAATTGCTATAAAAATGCAAAATAAATAAATTTGCAATTAGCTGAATCTTTTGATCAACTTAAGTAGGACTTCAGTACATCATTATATGTAATTTCATAATTACTTGTATTGTCTTTGAAATATGGTTAAAGTGCTGAATGTGCTCACAAGCATTTATGGTAAATTAAATTATACTTTAACTTAATTTCTATTAAAACCTTTATGTCATGCATTTAAAAATATTTGTAATTACACATTTGTAATGTTGAAGTATAGAATATTAAAAAAA
Organism: Ancherythroculter nigrocauda; assembly: GCA_036281575.1. Classification (NCBI taxonomy): domain Eukaryota; kingdom Metazoa; phylum Chordata; class Actinopteri; order Cypriniformes; family Xenocyprididae; genus Ancherythroculter; species Ancherythroculter nigrocauda. The sequence continues at coordinate 8,967,264 of VTFQ01000013.1, forward strand.
AAAAAAAAACATAATATTGAATTACACACTACAGTTTAAACTAATCTAGTACTTTACATGTCTTTTAGTGTGTTAGTCAACACATTATAAGTGTACTTTAAAGCACAAAAGATTATTAAAACAATGATTTAAAATATAAAACTTTTAATTTGACATTATTACAAAGTGCACTTAAAAGTGTGTTAAGACTCAGTTAACAGTCATTAAAGTGTACTCTTTTTAAATACTTAAGTGGCCTATTATTTAATCAATATTACAGTTTTTTGAAATATGCTTTGAAGATTTGAAGTACACTACAAGTGCACAGTGAATACAATGAAGTGGACTTTTTCACAAAGGTAGGCTCTTTGTAAAATACCTTATTCTTGCAGAATCCGGGTCCACACATGAACTCCAGTAAGGCGGTGAGGAGATGCAGAGCGCAGAAGATGAACTCAAGGCCACTTGCTGCCATGAGAACAGAGAAAAGAACAATATTCCAGATCACGACACCTCGAGGTTCCTCACAGGCTGATGCCCACCGCTCCGGATCATATAGATACAGCTTCTCTCTGCAGTAACAGACACACAAGAACATGGTCATTATTTACATGATCATACATGAAATATCATTATGCTTGAGTGCACTGAATTTTCAAAGTACAAGTCTTGCACGATTCGTGATCGCGACACTTTCAAAGTGAAATGCCCAGTAGATGGCGCTAATTGTGTTTGGTTTTATCGTTAATGTGGCAACATTTTATTGCGTGGTAATTGCAACTTCTCACAATTTTTCTCAGTATTGCGAAATTTAAACTCGAAATTACAAGTTATAAAGTCAGAATTGCGAGATATAAAGTCGCAACTCTTTTTTTCTCGCAATTGCGAGTTTTTAATCACACAATCCTATATATAAAGTCGCAATTTTGACTTTTTTCTCAGAATTGCGAGATAGCACAATTGCGAGTTATAAAGTCAGAATTGCGTGAAATAAACTTGCAGAATTGTGAGTTTCATGCAATTCTGACTTCATATCATGCAATTCTGACTTTATAACTCGCAATTGTGAGTTTATATTGCAATTCTGAGAAAAACGTCAGAATTGTGAGGTAAAAAGTCGCAATTACCTTTTTTTATTTATTTGTTTTTTTACACTTCATGGCGGAAACAATGCTGTATCAGGTGAGCTACCGAGCAAGTGTACTGTGTCAGAATAGCCATACATATGGCTATGATTATGTGATGCAAATTTCAAAATGTATTAGTTTACAAATGATGTACTATGATAAAAAATGTTTTTAAGACATATTGTGCAAAGAACCACGCAAAAAGTCTTTATTATTGGATATAATCATCATTTTGTGTGAAAAGAAACAGAAGGTGATGCTGTTTTACTGCCTCCAGTTTTCATTTCAGCTAGAAACTGCAGTGATTTGTTTAATTGGTATGTGTTGAGTTTTGCAAAAATGTAGGTAGAGGCACATTTTCACTTTTTAGTAGCCTACACTAGCACATGAATTGCATCAAAGCTAACACAGCAATTAAAATCCACAATTTCGATATCATGTGCCACATTTGATTTGTTTCTCGATGAAACAAAACTATACCAATGTTTACGATTTTGCCTACTGAATAAATAATAGTAAGTTAGCTCTTTGTAAACATAGTGAAAGAATGTAATCTCAAGTCTTACTCACCCAATATTGACTTGTTTTAATGGCCGTTCCCACTTTAGGCCTTCAGTGCCATTGTGTAAACAGAGGGGTCCCAGCGCCAGCCCCATCCCACTGACCACGAAACACAACCCAGCTGCCACAATAACCAAACATGTGTATCCCAACTTACGCAAAACCTGGACACAAGACAAGAATACTCAGAATAGTTCACAGGATAGTTCTTAAAAAAAAATCTCAAAGAAATCCCCAAATTTGCTCAATGATGTTACATCATAAGGACAGGATATTTGTTCAAAACATCATGTTAATAAGTTATTATTCAAATGGTGAAAATACAACAACAACAAAACTAATGCGTAATACAATACAATTCTCTTACCTCAGCAGTAAAATAACAGCATCCTTTCTTTTCGTAGTGTGTTGTAAAGCCTCGAGCAGCCACAAGCACCTGACAAAACAAAAGAGTCATCAGAGCAGTCTTGTTTGACATAAAATACAGTTGTGTCATGTGATGGTGAAGCCCTACTGATTCAGTTCAGTTCAAGACAAGGAGGACAAAATCTCTTTCAAATGAGGATGTTGAAACCAGAACAATAATAAAACCTTATTAAGGAACACAACTGTGTATATATGTTATTGTATATATTAAGGTCATTATTAATTATTTATTTGAATAATTATTATACATGTTTATAATATACACATGAATTTTTTTCATTAATTTTCCAATGTTATTATAATTTAAAGATGTCTTTATCGTGTAATTAAACAGTATCAGATCTCCTATAACCGATAAAGGACTAGAAAAGCACAGCTAGTGTAATGAAAACTCACCAGAAGGCCAGATGCCCATATACCAGAGCACCACATGGCCTCTCTGGTCACATGACGCTCTGTCAGGTACTGATACTTCATGTCAGGAAACAACAGCAGCACATTTGCCACCATGCAGACGATGGCTATAGGGATCAGAGCAATTCCCACACACCTGGAGCAGTGACTGACACACATCTCAGCTCAGGGATCCTGTACATCAGACATTACAGTTCATTTTGTCATTGCTGAATCCACTTTATCCACATTAGTGTTTTGTTACTATATGTACAGTATGCATCATCACCATAAATGTTGTCTTTATGAACGATATGAATTTCATTGCATTAGTTAACAAAATATGCAACCAAATGGCATCTGCTAGCAAAAATAATGGTAGTTTTCTCAGAATTAACTTTGTTTTTCTGAAATATTTTTGCTTTTTATGCTCAAGCTTGCTCAAGCATCAAAATATTGTACTTTCTGGACTCGCTGTGTTTTGAGATAATGAAGAAAGCCTACCTGTTGAAAGCCTGTAGAATATGGTTTTAGGCTGACAGTCTGTTGTCTGGAATGCTCAGAAGAGTCTTCAGCCGTGATTGAGCATCCGAGTATTCCAGGATGAGGAACTTTGACTGCTTAAATACAGTGTTTCCTACCCACATTCTGTGACACACATACACAGCCAACTGAGGATGTTGAAACCAAATGGGAAAGAAAAAAAACTGCTCAAGTTTGCATATACAGTAACAATTCCCAATAAGGTCTCATTTGTTAACATTAGTTAACATGAACTAATAAGCAATATATTTGTGTAGCATTTATTAACCTTTGTTAAGATGTTCATGTTACAGTTCTCAGAGCATTAACTAATGGTAACTTATACATGTGCTGTAGAATAACTGTTCATTTTTAGTTTATGGTAACTAATGTAGTTAACGATTATTAACGTGAAACCTTATTGTAGTGTTAGTCATTTACAATGTATTATCCAGTGACAGGCAAACAGTAAACACTGCACATGTGAACTAAATCTGACAAAACAACAAATCAAGTGGCTGGTTGCATAAACTGTTAAGACTAGTCATAAAAGTTAGTCATCTATTTTATTTTATTTTTTTCTTCAAGACTGCTTCTAGTCAGTTACAAAAAAAATGTACAACTGTCTAATTTGAATCAGAAAAGTAAGACCGATCACCTCTTGTCTTACTGCTAGTTGGTCAAACTAGTTCTTAAGACACAGTCTTAACATAGTGGCTAACTTCTTGCAACTGGGCCCAAATCTCTTTAATGACACTACAGAAGACTATATACACAAGTTTAACTTAAATTAAAGCATTCAACATTCAGACAAAAAAAAAAAAAAAAAAAAAAAAGTTACGATGGATTGCAGATTAATAACTAGAATGTACATTTCCTGAAGAAAATGTGAATGGTGCTTGCAGTGGCAAAACTCGGCACTGTGATGCATGTAAATGCAATAGAGCCAAATCAAGTCTGTATAATGTTCTGGTCCTGAAATATTGCTTATTCATGAAGTTACACCGTTGCTAGGGTACTCTAAATGGTTACTATGGTGTGCTTACACAGTTTATGGCATGATATTTAAAAACTGTTTGCCATTGTGAATCAAAAAATCTGGTGCTGAGATATGGCTTGTTAATGTTGTTATATGATTGCTAGGGTGCAGTAACTGGTTGCTAGGGCATGGCTATGAAGTTATGTCACTACTTATTGGCTGTTTGATAGACTAATTCAGCTGAGCCCAGCCCCAAGTCTCTATTACCTTCAGATCCAAAGATATGATCTCTCAGATTTTGTCCCAATGTTAAGTCTATGGGACTTTTTTCAGCCGATTTTTTGTCTGCTGGCGAACATCATACACCCGATCGCTTAGAAAAGTCATAGCCCACCTCTCCTCAATATGCCGGTCAATTTGACACCTCATTCATTGGTCTACGTCAAATGGTGCATGACGAGTTGTACTGTAATATTGTTGTGTAATGTTGAGTAATGTTCAGTTTCCACTTTCCTTTCCTTAAAAAAAACAAAAAAAAAACACAAATAAATAAATAAAAATATTGCATTACAGTGAAGGACTTGTAATGAAGGAGAATGGGGCTAATTTATACAGTAGTAGTAGGCTATGTAAGATGTTAACAATATGTGTGTTATCATTTTACTCTGAAAAATTACTAAGTTGCAATTTTACAACTTTGTTGTAACACCATAATCATTTAAACCCAAAAACTGATGATTTAACCAGCTTTATAGCTCAAATAATACACAAGTTTTAACAGAATGCTTTCCTAAAATTATAAGCATCATCACATTTGTTTTAAAATTATCCAAAAATGATCGCACTTCCATTGTAACTGCCTCACTGTAACCTAGATTTTTGCATTTGTTCTTAAAGAATACTGCTGAACTTACATTAAACTCGGAATATTTCTTTAAATGTGAAATATCTGTGTAAGTAATGTCACCAAACCAAATAGCTAAAATAACGAGCTTGCTTTGTTTCAGTGTTAATTTCATTAACGAAAACTATGACAAAAAATGTTCGTTGACAACCTTTTTTCCATGACTAGGACTAGACGATGAGAGACGACACCAATGTCATTAAATGATAACTGTGACTAAATCAACACATGCAATATTGTTGACGAAAAAAGATGAGACTGAAATGTGGCTATAATACAAAAAAACTTGACAGACAAGTAAGCTGGAGTTTAGCAGTCTTTATTTGAGATTTTCTACTTAAATTAACGTGTCATTCAGTCGGTCGTTTGCTGACTAAATCTGCAACCAAAGTGTAGGCTGATATCCAGCAGTGGCACTCAAACTGATGCAAGTTACGCAAACAAAATGCTGAGTTTTGCCGCTTGCTTAATTCTACTCCTTAAAAAAACTTACAAAAAAAAAAACATTAAAACTGAGCATGTATTTCTTGCAGGTAAAATGCCGTAAATACATGACATTCAATCAAATTACCTCATCTTTCGTGGTCAAAACTGACTGCATCCACGCCAGCAAATCGTGCAACATTAGTGATTCTCGACAATATACCTTTGTAAAAGTGGGGATTTAGCACTACTAGCTTGAAGAACAAATACAGACACAGACTCCATAGAGATGTTAGATTAAAACTCTTTGATACAAAAACATACCATTCTGTGAGTTATTCATTTTAATGTTGATCATATTATACCAGAAAGAATGCAATGTTTCCCGAATATCCACACGATTTCAAATATGACACTGATTTTATGCAACAGTTCAACAAACAAAAGGGTAATATTAAATGATGTACATCTTAGTATTGTCAGTATTTTTGCTCTATTTTTTTTTATTATTATTTAAAGCTTTATTTATTTTATAAAGGTATTTACAAAGGTAAAAAACATGCACTGGAAAAATCGATTTAAGCGGGCAAATGTTGTCCCTTAATGGAAAAAGTGTAACAGCAGTCTAAGTGGAAAAGAGGGGGTACGCAGAAGGATGTTAAATCCCTCAAGGGGGTAACAACACTCTAAAAAGTTTGAGAACCACTGAAAAGGGATATGTAGAATTGCACAAGTGCTACTGCTAAGAGCGCAATGTCAATACAAATGTTGGTAACTGTAGCTTGACTAAAAGCAATGACTAAAGCTTGACAAAAATGCACTGACTTTTTGTTAACTAAAACTAGACTAAAATATGAAAGACAAAAATGTGACTAAGACTAAAGAGCATTTTCGTCTGAAGAGAAAGACTAAGACTAAATCAAAAATGACTGCTAACACTGCTTTGTATGCGTTTGTTTGGACGAACCGAAACATTGGTTGAGCCGATGCTGCCATTGCTGTATCTGGCTGGCTGGAAAATTGAACGTCTCTGTACATTTTGATCTTCACATAAAATCTCTTGAAAGAAGTGTGATTTATTGCATTGAATGTGCACTTTTTGTGTACTGCAAATCTTAAAAATATGTTTTTTTTAAAAAAAAAAAATGTAATAGTAATATTAATGAAATAAAATGCCACTTACTGTAAGTGCACTGCACTTAACATGTACTTTCCACCACAAGTGATGGCTTCTGAAGCAAAATTTTGCTCATACTTTGCTAGTTTTATTGCCTGGAAAATCCAGCCTACCAGTGGATGAGTCTGGTCGGCCATTGAATCAGTTCGATTTCTAGAGCGGAGCAAATCCGAGCAAACAGGAAGCGGAGTAAACCAATCAGAGAAGGGCGGATATGACGTTAGCAAAGCGACAAGAGAGTCAACAGCGGAAAGTAAATAATTAACGTGTTTTTGGTCATTTAAAACTGAATTCACGGCTGAATAGAACAAACTCTCGGGTCTCCCGTGCGCAATCTTTGTTGATATTGAAGGGACTTTTGCCGCACTAGAGTGATGCTGTTTGCGTCACTGAAATAAACAAATCTGATTGCACGGTACGTTTTGGAGTTGACTCAAGGCGCGACGGAGGGCGGACTGACCAGACTGATATATCTTGTAGAAGATATATCATTCTGGACTTGCCAGGCAACTAGTTTTATGATGTTTATGATGCTTTTATGTCCTTTTTGAAGCTTGGAAGCTGCAGTCCACATTCATTTTAGAATAGATTGACTAGTCTTCTAAAATTTCACCTTTAGTTTTCCACCAAAGAAATAAAGTCAGTTTAGTATGAAATGAGGGTAAGTACATTTTCTTTTTTGTGACAACTATTCCTTTAAACCTCTGGTGCTCTTGGTCATTTTTTATTTATTTATTTATTTATTTATTTTTACCTCACTGGAATGGTACAAAACTTGGTATGTGTGGGAAAAAAAAATAAAAAATACGGACATAATTTGAAAATGTTAAATGGTCCTGAAAAAAAGTAACTTGTACTCCTTAAAATAAATAGAAAGCTAATTTCATCTAGTGGAAACGCTTGGTACTGCAAACAAACCCAAACAAAATCTTACTGAAAGCTCATTTTTTGAGATATCAACCTCAAATTCGGAACACAACTTGTTTAGGTTTATGGCTTTGATTCACAGTTTTAAAGTAAAACATGTTTTGGAAAAATATGTTTCATAAAAATACAAAATATTAAATAAAAACATTGTCAAACTTATATAGAGTACATTCATTTCATTGATCGATTTAAAAAATTGGTCTTTTTTGACCGCCACGCGGGTTAAACATACAATATGCAACATACAGTTTCTTCATTATACACTTATATCTGCACAATGTTCTTGCTTGGGTTTGAATGCGTAGTTTGTTACTTATGCATCCCAGATCGTATCACAATTCTTTCATTTCACAATCGGTTAATCTAATAAAATTAAGGAAAGAGGGATACCTATTTTATTTAAGAGAATTAGCTCAATCATGTGGTTTTATTTAGACACCATTGTTAGTTCCCAGCACGATTTGCAAATGGCTGGAAATGGAGAGTAAATATTGAAATTAAGTGTCATTTTATGTGTTTTTGAGTGAAGGGAAATATCTGTTGATGTTTAATGTTCAGTTATGTTTGACATTTAAAAGAGTTTCTGTTATGTTGAAGTTTTGATCGTTACCATTGTGCTGAAGAGTAGAGCTCATGGTTGTGAATAACTGCATATACTAATATTTTGAAGCATGTTCCTGTTACTATCATTTTGTTTTTAAGTAAACAGCACATAATATTTTTTTCATTTTGTTCAAAAAGCATTGAATTGTTTGAATTGTGAAAGAATTGTGAAATTAAAGAATTGTGATACAATCTGGGATGCATGTGTGACAAACTACGCATTCAAACCCAAGCAAGAACATTGCGCAGATATGATACATGTACAGTGAAGAAACTGTATGTTGCATAATGTATCTTGATATTATTAGTCAAATGTTCTCAATATTTTCTATACAACACTGAACCACAATTTTACTAATAAAATATACACACTATTTTTAATTATCACCTTAATTTTTTTAATGAAAATTACAAGACGATGATTCTTTTTTTTTTTTTTTTACAGTGAAGGTCAGTTTGTAGGACCCATAGTATTTTTCTTAGTTTATGCTCTTTCTTTGAGATGATCAGATATCTGACCCACTTTGTAGTTGCGTGCAACAACTGGAAGGTCACTGTATGACCAAACTATGATGCAGTTCTGTTGCATGTAAAGCGCACGTCAAATGACCAGACCTCCATCAAAGTCAGCAAGCTCACAAGACAGTCCATGAATCAGGCTGCTGTGAGGGGATTTTTGTGCAGGCCTGTCAATCCAACAACTGTGGAATTATTTGAATTTTTAATCATTTTATTTTTTTTATTAAACGTTACTACCGAACTTGAGAAATCATATCCCCCCTATTTGCTAACCACAACTTTAGGTTGCCAGCATAAGGGAACATGTTCAATATTCACTCATCAAATATGAGGTTGTTTAATGGCTGATGCTTCAAGTCTACATGAGATCAAAATTAACCTGATCTGCTTATTCTCAGTTTTGAATAATTATTCATGTTTGGGGTCATTTTTGAAAGAATTCTCTTATGCTCACCAAGGCAGCATTAATTTGATCAATTACTATTTTTTTATTTATTTATTTTTTTCAATTCCATTTGCTGACTTCATCTTTAACAAGCAATTATCATTGCACACTTTTAATAGAATCCATTTAAATATAGTTCATTGGCTAATTTGGATATCACTTCTTTCTATATAATCCTGGGGGAATTTTTGTCACAGAAACAAGGAATATTACTCATGTTGTACAAAGACACACGAGACTCAACTGGGAAGTGCTGCAACCAACTTTGAGCCCAAAATATGGGAAATACTAAAATAATACCATAACAGGCTAAAAAGCAAAGCTAAAAGGAAGGAACTATCTTTGAGCCGTTATAAACCTACTTTAGAGGAATTTGATGAGGCAAGACTAGAGCAAACTTCGGTAGTCTGGTTCACTGATCATCTGACTGTTTCCCAGATTTCACATGACATTTCCGACGATAATACTTCTCAAAATGCAGTGCTTTTGCAATTCTCATGTAGAAAAAAAAAAAAAAAACAATAGCGTCATGACAATGCAGATCAGCAGTTATGCCAAAGCTTTCCCCTTTAGGACAGATGCGAGTCACATTAGCATTCTTCAAACTTAAGTTTAGGGGGATGAGAAAAAAAAAAAAAACACTTTATTTTAAGGTGTCTGTGTTACAGTGTAATTAAACATTTATGAATTGAGTAATAGTATGTAACTGCATGTACTTACTATAGGGTTAGTTTGGTTTAGGGTTAGTTGCATTTAATTATGCATAATTTATAGTTATTACTACATTAATTACATTAAAAACACTGTAAAAAAGTGTTACCAAAAAAAAAGAAAAAAAAAAGAAATTATATATATATATATAACGGTGTCGGTATAGTTCGGTATATGCTATGTTCAGTAAAAAAAAATAGGACAATTGTCAAATAAAGAAAGAAAATAAAAACAAATAATCTAACTACAAGAAACAGCACAAATAAATACATGAGAGCTAAGATACAAATAAAATAAACAATGCTTTACAGGTTTTTCAGCTATCTAACAGCTTTCAGATACAGAAACTGAATAAAGTAATCAAATATAAAATAACACTTCATATAAAGCAGGAATATTAGACTGCTGTCCCTTTAAGATATTATTCAAAGATCCAGTACACTGATACTGACACACATGCGTTGTCTGTCTCATTTTTCTCCTAAGACATAACCTACTATGTTTGTTAGGATACTCGTCAAGATGGGCATGTTGACAATTTTTGTGTGAATTTGTCCGTTTAGGTGCAAGACTTGAAAGAGAATTTGCGTGAGTACTTTCGGCACATCATTGAACATTTGTTTACAATGAGTGACTGTTTTGTCCATGTTCTTTTGATCATCGCTGTTGTATGCGATATAGAACACGATATATATCCGCAGTATTGGGAAACTACAATGCATATCCATCGACTGAAACATACATTAGCCCAATCCGTCTATCTGTTTTGCACGTTGTTTTCTACAAACCATATTATAGATGCGTCGTCAAATTTGGGATGAACCGCGGTGCAAGCGGTTCGATTTTTTACAGCGAACCGTACCACCCGTACCACATTATATATATATATATATATATACAGTGGGTGCGGAAAGTATTCAGACCCCCTTAAATTTTTCACTCTTTGTTATATTGCAGCCATTTGCTAAAATCATTTAAGTTCATTTTTTTTCCTCATTAATGTACACACAGCACCCCATATTGACAGAAAAACACAGAATTGTTGACATTTTTGCAGATTTATTGAAAAAGAAAAACTGAAATATAACATGGTCCTAAGTATTCAGACCCTTTGCTGTGACACTCATATATTTAACTAAGGTGCTGTCCATTTCTTCTGATCATCCTTGAGATGGTTCTACACCTTCATTTGAGTCCAGCTGTGTTTGATTATACTGATTAGACTTGATTAGGAAAGCCACACACCTGTCTATATAAAACCTTACAGCTCACAGTGCATGTCAGAGCAAATGAGAATCATGAGGTCAAAGGAACTGCCTGAAGAGCTCAGAGACAGAACTGTGGCAAGGCACAGATCTGGCCAAGGTTACAAAAAAATTTCTGCTGCACTTAAGGTTCCTAAGAGCACAGTGGCCTCCATAATCCTTAAATGGAAGATGTTTGGGACGACCAGAACCCTTCCTAGAGTTGGCCGTCTGGCCAAACTGAACTATCGGGGGAGAAGAGCCTTTGTGAGAGAGGTAAAGAAGAACCCAAAGATCACTGTGGCTGAGCTCCAGAGATGCAGTCGGGAGATGGGAGAAAGTTGTAGAAAGTCAACCATCACTGCAGTCCTCCACCAGTCGGGGCTTTATGGCAGAGTGGCCCGACTGAAGCCTCTCCTCAGTGCAAGACACACGAAAGCCCGCATGGAGTTTGCCAAGATGGTGAGAAATAAGATTCTCTGGTCTGATGAGACCAAGATAGAACTTTTTGGCCTTAATTCTAAGCGGTATGTGTGGAGAAAACCAGGCACTGCTCATCACCTGTCCAATACAGTCCCAACAGTGAAGCATGGTGGTGGCAGCATCATGCTGTGGGGGTGTTTTTCAGCTGCAGGGACAGGACGACTGGTTGCAATCGAGGGAAAGATGAATGCGGCCAAGTACAGGGATATCCTGGACGAAAACTTTCTCCAGAGTGCTCAGGACCTCAGACTGGGCCGAAGGTTTACCTTCCAACAAGACAATGACCCTAAGCACACAGCTAAAATAATGAAGGAGTGGCTTCACAACAACTCCGTGACTGTTCTTGAATGGCCCAGCCAGAGCCCTGACTTAAACCCAATTGAGCATCTCTGGAGAGACCTAAAAATGGCTGTCCACCAACGTTTACCATCCAACCTGACAGAACTGGAGAGGATCTGCAAGGAGGAATGGCAGAGGATCCCCAAATACAGGTGTGAAAAACTTGTTGCATCTTTCCCAAAAAGACTCTATTAGGCTGTATTAGATCAAAAGGGTGCTTCTACTAAATACTGAGCAAAGGGTCTGAATACTTAGGACCATGTGATATTTCAGTTTTTTTTTTTAATAAATCTGCAAAAATGTCAACAATTCTGTGTTTTTCTGTCAATATGGGGTGCTGTGTGTACATTAATGAGGAAAAAAATGAACTTAAATGATTTTAGCAAATGGCTGCAATATAACAAAGAGTGAAAAAGTTAAGGGGGTCTGAATACTTTCCGTACCCACTGTATATAAAATACACACAGTGCTTCTCACACATAGACTTTACTTGGGCAGGCCGCCCAGGTATATTAAAGAGGGACTCTTTGGAAGTTAGTCGGGCCGAGACCAACAACAAACGTCTAAGCAATCAGCATTAGGGGGCGTATGACAGTCGAGGAGAGAGAACGAGCAAGAGGGAGATTTGAAAATAAGAAAACAAACTGCAGAACGAGAGATGGCACACAATACAAAAGAGCTCAAAAGAATATCACTGCAATGAAGGTTTATGATTGGACATGCGCTTTAGGACCCGCTTTTATTAGAAAAGCTTTCCAGCGCTGGAGAGAGCCAAGTGGTAAGGCCTGAAAACAAATGTGGAGGCTGCTTTGATTTCTTCTCATGTAAGTAACATTGGGTTTTGATTGTCTGGAGCTGCTGTGCTGTTGGCGACTAACAACGAACACTTGTTTGTATTTACTCTTGTGTACTGTGCGTTCATTTTTTGTGCTTCCTTGTGATTCGTTCATCAACTGCGCTTTATTTTTTGTGAAGCATTTTGTTGTGCATTAGCTGTGATAAACAGACATCCAACTGCGCTGATGACTGCTAGAGAATGAAGTGCTCAGCATCATGGTAGTGCAATCGCCTCGCATGCCAGCTGTGATGGGGCCGGGGTTCAAGACTGACTCGGAGCAGGGTGGTTAGGATTGAAGTGTGAGTTTTGGAGCAGAGCAATGAAGAGAGGGGTCAGTTTGTTTGGGTTGATTTCAAATATCAACAATGTCCAATAGCGTAGTTCAAGATCTACTTACCGCACCTTTAACGGCTGCCCAAGTATATTTGGAGACACATTTTTGCTTTATTTTGCATTTTTTTTATCCGCCCGAGATAATGAAACCTTCCGCGATTGAATAACTACTGGAAAAATCTCCCCTCGCCCTAGGCGTTTTGTACCTGCTCGTTCTGTGTGCACAATAACTGTTCACTCCCGCTGACATTCCCATGTGCGCTGCAGAGACGCGGTGGATATTTCACAAAGGCGGCGCTGTTGCGCGTTCTACAGGCTCCCGCAACACTTCAGACTGCTTCAAAATGATTCACATTCAATGAATAGCACACATTTATGCCAAGCGATTACTAATGAACTCGAGTTGATGAATTATGAAAGTGTCTACTTTATGGCCTTTATATAATGTTTTAGAGCAGGGGTCTCAAACTCAAATTGGCAGGGGCCGTTTCTGTGATTGACACCTCATAGGAGGGCCATATTAATATTCAAGCGCAAGAAAGCGCAACATTTCAGAAAATTTACTTTCCTTTGCATTATTTCTCATTTACATCAAATTTGCCTACTAAAATATCTTTATACCTATATTTTATTTACCATACTAAATGTAAACAGCAGTGTCTCTCTCATTGTTACAGAGTGTAATATAATACACTCTAATATAATACTATTAATATACTAATATAATACTACTAATATACTATTAATTGCAATAGTCTGGTGCAACTTCTTACATCCAACAAGGTGCATGGAATAAAAAAATTAGTAATTTAGAAACAAAACCATCAACACTTGTGGCGTGGAGGGGTCAGAAATAAACAAAAAACTGGAGCTATATATACTTTATTTTGCCAAAAAATAAAAATCTCTCATTGTTACATACATTATTAGTTTTTAATATTTAGTGGAAGTATTTTCCCTTACTTTATGTTAGCTTAAATAACATTAAAATTTTAAAACACTGTACTGAACAAATACAATCCCTGAATACATTTGTACACTCTTCTGTTTCTTGACAGACACCTGGCAGCGCATTTGTCCAAGATGCCGTTTGAGCATCGGTAACGTTTAATGGCTGCATCGGACGCGTTTCGGTGGTTTAAATCGAAGCTCGTGACTTAAGGTCGAGTGCTTTTACTGTAATTTAGGCAAGCGCGCTCATAATAGAAGCGACGCGGTTGAGAGCGCGGCTCATGGCTGCATAGCAAAGACAGACGCAACTGGAGCGAAAGCGCATTGGAAAGAAGGAGAATGCGGCGCGGCCGCTTATGTGAAGCGATATGTGAATGAAATGTTTTCAAAAATTTTCAAAAATGAAAATTCTGTCATTTATTACTCACCCTCATGCCCTCATACCCTCACCCTCAAGCATAATGAATCAGCGTGTTGAATCAGCTGTTCGGAGGGCCAGCAGTTTGGCATGCGATCCGAATCATGATTCGATACTCTGATTCATAACGCTCTGAAGCTTCCCAAAGCAGCAATCACTAAATAAGTCTTTATTTTGTTTTTTTGGCACATCAAAAATATTCTTGTCACTTTGGGGCGGTTTCCCGGACAGAGTTTAAATTAAACCAGGATAGGCCTTAATCCAGAATAGTTAATCGTGGTTTAAAAAATGTCTTTCTGAAACACAGTTTAAGTTCAGATTACTAAAACCTGGACTATGGAGTCCTGAATTAAAATAAACCAGATTAATTTAAAACCAACTGTGTTAATCTGAATTAGCATGAGAGAGGTTGCCTGTAAAACATGGAATGAACCAAAAAAAAGCTTAAAATTGCATGGAAATGAGAAGCAAATCCAAGGAAAACAATGGCAGCAAAAAAAGACTCCAATATAAAAACGTAACTAAACAAGAGACATTTATTTTAAAGCAAGCAAAATACATCAGCTGTGAAAAAAAAGAAGAAATGCCTGGAAATACGTTTGTAATGAATTCCTTTTAAATAGATGAATTCTATATATATATAATAATAATATGATTATTAATGCTTTTGTTTTGTCTTTTACATAGCAACAAACTAAACATAACTATTTACATGTGATAATCGGTGTTGGCTGGCAGTCTAGAAATGATACGGGTTTGATCCAAAGCACTATCATAGTGGCTGTTTCATTATATATGTATTTAAAAAAAAAAAAAAAAAAAAAAAAATCTTGTTAGCAGGTTCTCAACCCAAGCACAAGCTCAACACTTCACCACAACGGTAATCACCAAAAAAACAATAATAAAAATAAATAAAAAATAAATAAAAATAAAAATTTACATAATAGAACATTAAACAGTAAGAAGTCTCTCCGTATTCTCATCTTTCTAAAAAATGCATAAAATAACACTTTTTCAACATTTACTCTCCCACTTCAGCCCAGTGCAAAGCATGATGGGAAGTGAAAGTCCTATTTGATTGGGTTACTTGACTGAAACATGTTATTTTAAAATGAAAACATCAAGTGAGTTCCAATTTAAGCCTCAATTTAGCTTTGGAGTAGCTCTAGTCTTCCTCCAGGTAATCAGCTTATTAAACTCTGGACTAGACTAAGTCTAGGACTAGAGCCAGAGAAACCAAATTTCCAAATTTCCGAAATACCAAACCAGAGAAAGCAAATTTCTGTTATTCTGGTTTAAAGGGCCATTTTATTCTAGGACTAGGCTTAATCTCTGTCCAGGAAACCGCCCCATTATAATATTAATATTGAACCACTGTACTCACATGAACTGATTTAAATATGTTTTTAGTGCATTAATGGATCTTGAGAGAGGAAATGTCATTGTTGGCTATGCAGGCCTCACAGAGCCATCAGATTTCAACAAAAATATCTTAATTTGTGTTCTGAAGATGAACGAAGGTCTTACGGGTGTGGAACGGCATGAGGGTGAGTAATTAATGATAGAATTTTAATTTTTGGGTGAACTAACCCTTGCAGTACACCATTTTTGTGACTGGATTTTTCACCTGGCTCCCACTGCAAGTGTATTTCAAACCTGTGGGAAGCACTGATTATATATATATATATATATATATATGTGTGTGTGTGTGTGTATGTGTGTGTGTGTGTGTGTGTGAGAGAGAGTGTTGGGGAAAGTTACTTTTAAAAGTAATGCATTACAACATTGCATTATTCCCTAAAAAAAAAAAGAAAATAATTGCATTACATAGTTACTTTTTATGGAAAGTAATCCGTTACATTATTTTTGAGCTACTTTTTCCTCATCTGGACTAGGCTGTTTGTTTGTTTTTATACCAACAAAGAGTTCTATTTTTGGCAAATGTAAAGGCCCTTTCACACCAAAAGTGAAATGAATAAGCCTCAGGTTGAAGGAAATGCAAATTCACGCCTGTACAGTAGAGCTCAAACAAACAAGCCTTTCAGCTGTGCTGCCATTCAGGAATGCAGAAGAATAGCAGGGCTCGACAATAAGGACTGACCGATGGCCCGGGGCCAGTGTGAACGACACTCGGGACAGTAGACAGAACTGTCACTTGCCCGATCGGGCCAGTGCTGTAGGGTGTGCGTTATACATTGTCTATGATATCGTAATTTAACTATCTGACATTATAGAGTATGTCCCTCACTTCACAAAAAACAAACGAAAAAACACACCTACTGACGGGTTTAATTTCACTTAATTTCACATTTTCGTTTGAAAAAAAAAAACAACAAAAAATTAGATATTTTCATGTAAATCTAAAAGTAATGCATTTACTTGAAAAAAGTAATCTGATTACGTAACTTGTGTTCCTTGTAATGTGTTACCCCAACACTGCTCGTATATATGTGTATATACACACACAGACACACACATATATATATATATATATATATATATATATATACATACACATACACGTGTGTGTGTGTAAATACCATGATCTGATAGAGAAAATCTGATCTGTATATTTGAATTATATACAAAATTTCAATCCATTTGTATTAAAGTTGAAACATACTAATAAACTTAATGAGATGCATATGTCAGTCATACATAAGTGTTTATATTGCTCAATGCAGTTTGTTTCAATCTCATACATTTGAACTAATTGATTATTGCATGTTTCACAGCTAGTCATATTTGAACTATGTTCATACCTTTTAACTGAATAAAAAGATTTATATGAAAGCTTGTTTCTGCCACAGAATAAAAGATAAAAAAGGGTATTGCTACATTTTATCTCACAATTCTGAGCAAATAAGTCAGAGCTACAAGATCAAATTTGCAAATCTGACTTTAATTGTGACTTTATAACTCTGTTGAGAGTTTACATCTCACAAAAGTCAGAATTGCGAGATACATATATTTTTTAAAATCCATAACAAAAAACAAACTTCCATAGATTTATGCTGATTCTAAGCAATTTAAAAAAAAAAAAAAAAAAACATTTTAAAAATATGATTAATCAAATACAATCAAATTGATTTTTTTTGACTGCAGAAATCTTACGGGTTTTATTTATGTATTACTAATAAATAATTAGGCCCTTGCATTTAGCTTTTCACTTGTCAAATAACCAGACAACAACAACAAAATTCTGTAAAGTAATCTTTTCTTTATTTAATCAAAGTGAAAATGCTTACAAAAAGATTTTCTTCTGCAGCATTCACACCTTTTCAAACTCTAAGCTAGTCATGACTTTATAAACGCTTATAAAATGAAAACCATTCCAAAACTATCATGACTTTACAGTATGGACCTCTCTGGAAAGGCACTGAAGGAGTATTAGCAACATACGATATGAGCAGAAACCGAACAAGATAACGGAACACGGCTACACGGCGTTCTTTAGTAGCAGCGCGGCAACTACTAACATCTGTTTCAAGTCTGAGGGTGTTTGAGGAACCAGATCAAAGCAGCAGAGGATCATTCAGCTGCCCATGTTGGGGAACATCTCAGTAAGGGTGGTCTGCTTCGCCCCCTTCTTCAAGCTAGTCGGGACCGTCGTTGAAGGAGAAGATGCAGGGGGCGATCCCACTGTTCCAGACAGTCTCTTTTCAGTTTTCCCGTCGTCCCTGCGTCCCGTGCTGTTCCTCGCAGTCGACCGTGACGTACTAATGTTCTTTTTCGTACTCTCCACATCTGGGTTTGTACTTGTGGAAGCCGGAGTGTTTTTTTGCCTGAGCTGATAGCTACCGGCAGAACCCTTCCTGCGGTCCACTGTGTTTTCACGGTTCAGCTCCCTCTGAAGTCGCATCGCCAATCTTCGGTCCTCTTCTTCCTGCTGCCAGCGGCTCCGTGCGGTCTCCTCGTCCCATGCCATTTCAGACAGGAAAGGGCTGTTAGCCGGAGGAGATTCACACTGCGGAGCAGCACAAGGCCTCTTAGTGTGTAGATCGGCTTCACTCAGAAGCTCTATCTCTGAACTCTTCCTTTTCGAAGAGCTGCTGTTAGGACTGTTAAAAACAAAAGTGTGTTCCGAGCAGCTGGGATTGAAGTTGGAGGTGGAGGGTCTCCCGTTGTAGTCCAGCACAGGCACGATCTGTTTGACTGTGTCCTCCACAGATGGTGCTGTGAGGCTTTTTGGAGGGCTAAGAATGTTCTCCTGAAAAATGGAACATTTATCATCTTTAAAATTAAACTATGCAACTATGTTTTATCTTCCACTAAGCATGCATGAATTTTCCGTATACACTACTGTACAAAGGTTTTGGATCAAGTAAGATTTTTTTTTAAGAAGTGACAGTATAATGTTACAAAAGATTTCAGTTTCAAATAAATGCTGTTCATTTGAACTTTCTTTCCATCAGAGAGTCCTGGAAAAAAAAAGCATCAGCTAGAGGTCGACCGATTCATCGGTTTTGCCGAATAATCGGCACTGATAACTGATTGGTGGAACATGATGCCGATAGTTGTTCCGGGTTGCGTCCAATGCTGGAGTAGCTGAGAAGGGGCCGCTGTCATCATACAGTACGAGAGCGGCCTCTAGAGGCGGAATCACTGATATGTCATGTTTATTTTGAGCGCTGACACTTCAGATGCGCAGTTCTCAACAATGTTATAACGGATATAACAGGACTTTCCCCAACATTTAATTTTGTCTGTTTTCATAAGCCTATTTGTATTTTAGAGAAAAACTATTATTAGTTTGGTATTAAAATTGTAACAAAAAAAATCCCTTACAGAAAACGTATGAATCAGTCTTTCACAAAAAAAGCATTATAAAAGTATTTTTAACACATTAATTATGCCTTGTAATACAGCTTATAATGAATTGTATGGTCTCATGTATAATTGTAACCACAGTTTTATTACATTATAATACTTATCTATTCACTGAACACAGCTTTAGAAAGTGCAATGCATTAAAGGGATAGTTCACCCAAAAATGAAAATTCTGTCATCATTTACTTACCCTCAATTTGTTCCAAACCTGTATAAATTTCTTTGTTCTGTTGAACTCAAAGGAATATATTCTGAAGAAAGTTTATAACCAGGCTGCTTTGGGGTACCACTGACTTCCATAGTAGGAAAAAAATAAATACTATGGAAGTCAGTGGTGCCCCAGAACTGTTCAGTTTTCCACATTCTTCAAAATGTCTTGCTTTGTGTTCAACAGAACAAATACATTTATACAGGTTTGGAACAACTGATGACATAATTTTCATTTTTGGGTGAACTAATCCTTTAAAACACACGACAAACAACCAATTTCAGAATCTGCAATTATTTTAAGGCATTTTAACTTTGGTTACAATTATTTGTTAAAATATATAATGCATTATAAATGTACATTATGAGTACCTTTATACTGCATTATACATTAAAGCTTTAAGTGAAGTGTTGCCAAAAAACTTAAGATGTTTATTTAGATGTTTAACACATTTAAAAATCAAATAAAATACAACTGATAACTACAAATGAATGAAGCTTTTGTTCCACATTATGTGGCATGTATGATCTCAAAGACAACATTTTCTTTGATAAGTAATTAAATCAATTTGTTTTATTTTTATCATCACTTTTAAAATTAATTTCAGGTTATTTCCTTTTTAATGATTTCATTTATAAGAGGAGGAGAGAATCAAAGCATCATCAAAATCACCTTATTAGCCATCAGAGTGGAGTTTGGGCTGCTGTCAGAACCGCTCGGCTGTTTATGAGACACTGGACGCAAAAACCTGACATGTAAGAGAATGCAGTGCATTAGAAAACCCCTCTCTCTTTATGGTCTTTCAAAACTTTCAACAATAACCAGACCTGAAAAGATGAGTTATGTTACTGATATACTGGGGCTCAACAGCAGGTACTCACTTCTCAATATCCCCCATATTTGGTTTTGTTTTCTTAGCTGGCGTAGCATCAGTAGGTTTGACGTTCCATGGCGACTCAGAGATTGGTCCTGAATTCTGCACAAACAGCACAAAACAGCATTAATAATCATCCCCAAAAAGTTTTGCTGAACTTGGCTGAGCTTGACAAATGCAGTCAATGCTTTAGGAAGACAGAATGAGATTATTTACATGTCTTCCTGTTATGCTCAGATGGTCCAAATGTCTGCTGTCAGATTTTATTGTTGTTTTGACATGTTATTAAAACAATCTTGACAAACAGTTTTGGGGATTTCAGTCCATCCAAGCAGAGAGGAGCCACACTTTTATGACCGTGCATGTCACTGAATTTGGCTCACGGTCTCTGATGTGTGACCTCACCAGTTCTTGGCTGAGCAGTCTGGCCAGTTTCTCATCATTCTCCAGCTGTTGCTCTTCCTGCCTCCTCCTCTCCTCCGCCATACGCTCCTCCTCCTCAGCCAGCAGGCGCTGAATGTACTCCTCACTGGCTCTCCGCTCGGCTTCCTCCAGAGCTCGCTTCTCCTCCACAAGCTATTCAAAACAAGAGATGAGATGATGAAAGCCACTCTTCACAACATCAAAACACCAAAAACAAATTCTGTTCTGATTTGCACTAAAATAGACCATGTCATTACAAGAAAAAAAAAACCCATCATGAAATTATATTACAAAAAAAAATCTTTTAAATAAGTCTTCAAATGGACACTACTATTGAAAAGTTTGGGGTCAGTGAGATTTTGTTTTAAATCAATTCTTTATTAATTAATCAAAAGTGACTTTCACAGGCCTTGTCCACACTCATACATTTTCATTTGAAATCTTTTTCTCTCAGTTTTCATCTTCCACCCACACTGAGACTGTTTTTGTCAATGAAGCTTTTTGAAAACACTCTCCCAAATGGATACATTTGAAAACGCTGTTTTGGCAAAGTAGCATAGACTGTGAAAACAGAGGTGATCGAAAACAATGCATGTTTAGTAATGTGATGCATATAATATATATGGTAATACCTGCATTGCTGCGCCTGACATTAACTTTAGTGTTTCTAAAGATAAATGTTCCGTTGCAGAATATTCTTATTGCATTCCTGCAATGCAAAACATGATGACAATTGTGTTTTAGACCATATGAGTTTGAGTGCGACCTGGACGCAACAGTGAGTGGTGGGATATTTTGCTAATAAAATGATTGTGCCAGAAGAACTTTATGTCTGCTACGTTTATTGCGTTTCACGCATGCGCATTAAGGTGATGTAAGCATTTTTAATGTTTCAGTGTAGATAAGCATCTTTTGGAAAACGCTTAAAAATGCTAGTGTGGATGATTAGTGATTTAAAACAAAAACACGGCTTTGAAGTGTAGAGCTAGAGCTGCATGACTCTGCACGATTTTTTGTCTCAAACAGAGATCACGATTCTCCTACGATTCTGAACACACAGCTGAAACAAAATAACATGTAATTTAGTAGACTTTCTGCAGTCTATTTAAAATGTTTAATCTGAATGATTTTTTTTTTAAAATCAGTTTGAATGAATGATTCAGTGACTCACTCATAAATACTTCACTTATTTCATTACTAAATGAATCAGCAGTTCTGAACAAATCTCTTGAATAATTCAATGAAAAATACATTTCTTAACAGTCACTTGCCGCCAAGTGGCGTAACGATGAAATCATATACAATCATATTTTGAAGCACCAAGTTACTTTCAAAAGATGATTTGCTTTATTTTGAATGTTAATCAAACAACAAATGACAAAGAAATCACTCACTGCTCCTGACTGAATAGCTTTTGTAACTTCATTTACACTTCATGATTAATCTTTACTTAATACAGTGAAGATAATATGCAGTGTTATTTTATATTTGATTATTTTATTAATTTTCTGTACCTGAAAACTTCTATTAGATACCTGAAATACCTGCTGTTGCTTGTAGTTTGATTATTTGTTCTTATTATCTTTATTTTTATTTGACAGTTGTCCTTTTTTCCCTGACCATAACACATACCAAACCATACCGAAACCGTGACCCTAAAACCGTGATAAAAACTTGAACCGTCGCAGCCCTATAATATACACATAAAGAATATCGGCCGATATATCAATATCATTGGCCCCCCAATAACCTATATCGGTCGGGCTGTAGTATTAACCGATTCTGCGGGAGTGTGGGCGGGACCTTGATATCACGGCTCCACTTTGCGCTCACTACTGCGCAGACTCCAGACTCAAGATGTCAGCGCCATATTGGCACACTGGCGGCTTCAGTTACTACAATGGAAGAGAGTGAAGGTGCGTCATCCATCTGTTTTTACAGTCTATGGTGTCAACACGATGGCCAATCAGAGGTGTTTACGAATCTGCTCAACAGCGCTCAAAGCGTCACATTTTTTAAATTTCCGAAGTTCGTACTTTTGACAACACTAGTAGTAATAATAATAACAACAAATCTTAATGGTAATTATATGGCTATAAACAACTATACATATTATGTGCATGGAAAAAAAATCTCAGATCGTCCACTGCAGCAATGTTGGGATGCAGCATTGTGCTCTGAGCAGGACTGGACACACAAACAAAAACGATTGTGTTAGCAGAACAACAATACAACCCATGTAAACATGGGATTGCTGTCTGCAATGTGCATTCATGAGGCCCACCTGTTGTTTCATTGACTGCTGGCTAAAAATCCACCACCATCATGAATCTCTCACCTTGCTGATCTGGTCCTCATACTCTTTCCTCAGCTCTCCTGGCTGACATACTCGAGGTCTCGAAATCAGCACTGGAGGGAAAAAAAGCAACATGCATTACCATGATACAGATATTAGGCACATACTGCTTCAGTCAAGCTGCGCTCCATACCAGCATCATCACAATCGTCAATTCCCTGCACTCTCCTCTCGCACTGAGTGGGGAAAGCGTCCTGTATGCGCCTCCACAGCTCCATGTTGACCAAGGTCTTGTTCCGGCTGTTGAGTCGTGCCCAAGTGGACACACGTTTCCGGCAAAGCGGACAGCACATGTTGGACTTGTCCACGGTTTCCAGAAAGCAGGGTTTGCAGAACGTGTGTGTGCAGGGCAGAGTGACCGGCTCCAGGAATATGTCCAGACAGACCGGACAAAGACAGTCTGAACGTTCAAGACCCCCGGAGCTTTCTTCAACGGGACCCGTGTCCATTTCAGACACAGGCGGCATTCTGCGGCCGGACTCTGTGTGTCAGTAAATGACGACTCTCTCTCTCAGCTTCTACTGCAGCATATGACAGCCAGCTGAAAGACAAAACAACAACTGAAAGGCTGATCTAAAACATAGTATTATTACCCAGAAATGTACTACATTAGTTTCCTCCACCACCAAAGTACAGCAGATCTTGTATGGAGAAAATATATAAAACATTTAGAGTTTTATGGGTCTCTAAAGGCTGAAACCTCCTGCATTAGATAACATTAAATCTAACGTAAATATCTATATATGAACTGCTTATTCATATCAACAAATAATCAATTCTTCAGCAAGTGTCTGCAAACCTGCACATCACTAACGTTATAGTTTTTATTGTTAAACAGTTAAGAGTTCATCATTAGCAACATTAACATGTGTGAATTTTAACGCGAGACGTCCAAAAAGGCTTAATTTATAAACAACTGTTAATAAAATATATTTTCAGAATGAACTGAGGTTTATTTTAAACAAGTTCTTATGCTAACCCGCATCTCAATGCTAGAGTAATTAGCAACTTTCCAGCAGTGGGAGTGATTATTGTGAGGGCAAAATTGAAGTAAACCTTCTATTGTTTGAAGTACGTAACATCTCTGTTGTTATATGGTTCATTGATGCGAATGTCAAAAAACAATTACAAATATTACAATTCGCACTTATTTGCTTACTTACTGACTAGGCCCCACAATCCCGGGAATTTTTTGCGCCCTACTACTCACACATGTGAAGCCATGAGCGCCAATAACAGACTGGCATTTCAAAATAAAAGCCCTTCGATTTCACAATGGACTTAAAACTGGGTTCCGGGGCCCACAAGGGACTCATATATTAATAGTAATAGTATAAGTAGAAATAGTATAAAAATGTAAAAAATAAATAAATAAATAAATGCAAAAATAAGATTAAACTAACTAAATAAATAAATGTAATTAAATAAATAAATAAAATAAAATAAATAAATCGATTCATTAATAAATAAATAATAAATCTGTATAGCACATAGTGAGTAGAAAAACGTAAAAACGTAACAAAATAGAATATTTTCCAAAATAATTTGTATGCATATTCATAATATTCGTTTGCACAACCTTTTAAATTGCACTAGGAATATCCTATTAGGGGGTCGATGGCATCTAGAAGACTGAAAACCTGTGCTAGTTAGCTTGTTACCAGATGGATAGATATAATCTGCTTTTCTAAAATTAATAGGCAACTATAGAAGACTATATTATAAATAGTTAAAAAAAAAAAAAATGTTGACAATGTTGAAATGATTCTCGTTCTGATCCTGTGACCAGCAGAGGGAACTACTGTTACACACATCAATGAAATGTAAACGGATGTGTTCCAGTTCACACACTGTGCACTAAAAGTATACCTCACTAGTCACGGGAAAGTTCATACTTTTGATTGTATAAAATAATGCATCATGCCATAAAATCTCGCCTTAATAAACATGTAAACATCATCAGCATCTATAGGCTAGTTGCGAAATCCATTGCCTAAAAATTAATTCACTTCCATTTTAGGTTCATGAGACCCCGTGAAATGGCTTGAAGCAGTTTTCTTTTTTTATTTGGTAACAGGACGTTTTGTTTAATTTAGATTTGGTCCCTTTTTGAATAGCCAAAAGGGTTTAGCTTACATCAATAATGATTTTCTTCCATTTTTCTTCTATTCTTTTTTATTACAGGTTTTATTACAATTTTAATTATGTATATGAAATGCCTATATACTATTTTTTTAATGAAAAATGATGAATGTATCCTTCTGTGTTTTTCTTTTATTATAAAATAGATGTAATAATCCACTATCTATCTATCTATATCCACACACACATACAGTGCCCTCCACTAAAATTGGCACCCTTAGTAAATATGAGCAAAGGTGGCTGTGAAAATTAATCTGCATTGTTTATCCTTTTGATCTTTCATTCAAAAAAATCACAAAATTTTAACCTTTCATCGAAGTAAAACAATTGAAAATGGGGGAAAAATCACATTATGAAATAAATGTTTTTCTCTAGTTTACATTGGCCACAATATGTACCTCAGAGATGACGTGTTTTTGTATGCAAAACCCGGAAGTGAGTTAGCATTTTAGGACTTCCGGTTCCATCGCCCTAAAGTCTATGGGTTTTTTGAATGGGTTTCTGATAAGTCATCTGAAATAAGGTCTGTGGTTAACAAAGCCTCTAAATATTTTCACGTTTTGATCTATGACATAAAACACACCAGTTATAACCCACTTGTGATTGTTGACTTTAGACGTCATCTTGACAAACGGGACATTTGGACAGCATTTCTCATGAAAAAGTGGATAAGTATTCATACACAGTGCAGATCATAATCAGCGAGCATGTTTTTAAATCAAGTTGTTTTTTAAATAAAGTGTGAGGAAGCTTGGTGGTGACGACCATGGTGTGCTGTAGTCCGTTTATAGCCTACTATTAGCTTTTTATATCTGACGACTTTATTTAGGCTTCATGTAAATGTATAAATGTTGTGTTAACTTGTGAAGATTATCTTGATAGACAAAACGTGTAAGTGTCATAACCCTTTGTTAAACACAGAGCTTATTTTTTGCGATTTTCCAAAAGTCTATGGGAAAAATGCATAGGCTTTCGATCGAGGGAACCCATGTGCCGCTAACTTCCGGGTTGGCCTACAAAAACACGTCATCCCTGAGGTACTTTATTATTGGCACCCAATTATTGCAACCTCCTTTTGCTAAGATAGCAGCTCTGAGTCTTCTATAATGCCTGATGAATTCAGAGCACCTGACAAGAGATCAGATACCATTCTTCCACACAGAATCTCTCCAGATCCTTCAGATTCCCAGCTCCATGTTGGTGCTTCTTCTCTTCAGTTCACTCCACTCGTTTTCTTTAGGGTTCAGGTCAGGGAACTGGGATGGCCATGGCAGAAGCTTCATTTTGTACTCAGTGACCCATTTTTGTGTTTGTTTTGATGTTTGTTTTGGATCATTGTCCAGATGGAAGATCCAACCACTGCCCATTATTGGATTTCTAGCAGAAGTGGTCAGGTTTTGATTTTTTATCTGTTGGTATTTGATAGAATCCATGATGCCATGTATCTGAACAAGATGTCCAGGACCTCCAGCAGAAAAATAGGCCCACAACATTAAATATCCAGCAGTATATTTAACTGGGGTACTTTTTATCCATGTGTGCACCAAACCCATCTGGTGGGTTTGCTGACAAAAAGCTCTTTTTTTTAGTTTCATCTGACCATAGAAGCCAGTCCTGTTTGAAGTTCCAGTCATGTCTGACAACTGAATATGCTGGAGATTGTTTCTGGATGAGAGCAGAGGATTTTTCTTGAAACTCTCCTGAACAACTTGTGGGGATGTAGGTGCTGTTTGATCTTTTTTTTTTATGCTTTCAGAGACTCAAGACTCAACTAATCTCTGCAATTCTCCAGCTGTGATCCTTGGAGAGTCTTTGGCCACTCAAACTTTCCTCCTCACTTCACATTAGGATGATTTAGACACACGTCCTCTTCCAGGCAGATTTGTAACATCTTTAGTTGATTGGAACTCCTTAATTATTGCCCTGATAGTGGAAATGGGGATTTTCAATGCTTTAGCTATTTTCTTACAGCCACTTTCTATTTTGTGAAGCTCAACAATCTTTTGCTGCACATCAGAACTATATTCTTTGGTTTTACTCATTGTGATGAATGATTAAGGGGATTTGGCCTTTGTGTTTCCTCATGTTTATACTCCTGTGGAACAGGAAGTCATGGCTGGATAAGATCAAAAGGATAAACAATGCAGATTAATTTTCACAGCCGCCTTTGCTCATATTTACCAAGGGTGCCAATATTTCTGGAGGGCACTGTACACACATCCAGCATACGATTTTCAAAATATAATGCGAGACACACTACCGTATTTGTTCATGTATTTTATTTAGGACAGCATTAAAATTAGGAAATTATGTTCTGATAGTTCATCATGAAATGGTCAATGTAATGCCACTGACAATCAATAGGCAACAGTTTATAAACATCTATTCACTGTAGAGTCACCAGCCTGACTTATAAAAAGTGTCAAATATCAGATGGTCAGGGTGGAGGTTTGTCCTCATGTTCAGGAGATAGACTAAAGGAAGACGAGATACTGTTTGTAGGACTCTGTATTCTTCGTCGCAGCTCGAACGTTTGCCTCTCCACCTCCTCCAGAACACTTTTACTCAAAGACTGAAGGAAAAGGTCAATATGAGAACAGTGAAAACAGTAGTTCCACACAATATTTAAATTGAATGAGAAATCAACATATAATTAAGTATTATTATATTAATTCTAATATATTATTTCGTAACAACTTTGAGTCTATATAGAAGTCACCTGATTCTCAGCCAGTGCCTCTTTGGCCATGTAATGCTCTCTTTTGATCTTAATTTCCACCTCCTCTGGAATATCTGGCACCAACCAGTCAATAATACGTCCAATCAGGAGTACAACATGCTGTGAACCCATCGTCAACATTAAAAATTGTGTTCAGTTTTCATTTTATAATCATCTATATCTATATCGCCATAATATGGAAGCTTGTTTCCGCCAAAAAAAAATAAAAAATTAAAAATTAAAAGACAATTGTGACTTTTTATTTCACAATTACGAGTTTACATTTCACAATTCTGATTTGTGATTCTGAGTTGTGATATAGAATCAGAATATATGATATGATATCAGAATTGTGTGATACTTGCAATTGTGAGATAAAAAGTCGCAATTATCTCATAATTTGTTTCTCACAATTGAGTTTATATCACGCAATTCTGACATTATAACTCGCAATTGCGAGTCTATATCACAACTTTATATATTTATATTTATATCAAGTTTTTATCACGCAATTCTGAGAGAAAAAAAGCCAAAATTGCAAGATAAAAATTCGGAATTACCTTTTTTATTTTTTATTCAGTGGCGGAAACAAGCGTCCCTAATTATCAGAACAAATGTATGTGCAAAGTTTACACATACATTTGGTCAAACTAGTACCAGACTGTGCACCTCGAATATGATGACGAAACTCAGTCGTATGGCCAGCAGATGAAAGTAATCTTGTGTGTACTGTCCTTTCTCATCCCTGAGGCCTCGATATCTAAAAAAAATAAATAAATAAAATTAACACTTAAATAACACTCATAATGGCTTATGTATTCAAATATTAATATGTAACACAGTCCGTAAATGGGAAGAAGGAGGCGGGAACCGGCGAACGTTCAAACAAAGTTTAATTCCAAAATAAACAAAGAAAACGAAAGTAATGCCGGCAGACCCTCGCAGACGTCTGCCGGCCACACAAACATAACAAAACATAAAATAAAGTCCAGGCCTGGTCCTCTCTCGTCCTTCACGGTAGTCGCTCCTCCTTTTATGCTCCCGGAGCTCCTCCGTGAGGGACTCAAGGCCGGTGCGCCTCCCAGGTGAAGCTCATTAACACTCGCGTCACCGGCCTCGCGCCGTTCCCTCACGGCTCTCGCCCGCCCTGGTCGCCACATACCCCCATCGCCCCTCGCAGGCCGGGGGGTACTCCCGAGACTGCGCTCTACTCCCCCCCCGGGGCCTGTCTCGGCGGCCGCAGCACCTGGGGGTAAGGACAGACGAGACGAGAGAAAGGAGACGGAAGCAAGGGGAGCGACAGGACGAGAGAGGGGAGAGAGGAAAAAGAAAGGGAAAAAAAATTCTGGGTTCGGTTCCCAGACACACTGCCGCTCGGTCCTCAGCC
The DNA here is from genome assembly GCA_036281575.1 of Ancherythroculter nigrocauda. Classification (NCBI taxonomy): domain Eukaryota; kingdom Metazoa; phylum Chordata; class Actinopteri; order Cypriniformes; family Xenocyprididae; genus Ancherythroculter; species Ancherythroculter nigrocauda. Next base: position 8,996,505 of record VTFQ01000013.1, read on the forward strand.
TGCCGAGAGGCTCTTCCTCGCGGTGCCACATGCGATGGCACTGGACGCTTGGTGGACGGCCCGATCCTCGACCGCCTCCTGGCGGCCGGCGATGGCTCCTCCGGCTGAGGGCAGCCGGCAGCGAGTCCCCCGTCCCCTGCTCCTCCCCTTCATGGCAGACGGCAGCAGGCTCCGGCCCACGGCGGACGGCGGCGACTCCTCCGCTCCCTCCTGGACGGCAGCCATCCCACCTCGTCCCAGGAGCACGGCATCCGAGTCTCCGTCCCACCTTTCACTAGGCTCCAGTACCACCGCCTCGGGCAGCCTCTCGCGGTCTTCACACTCCCGCGCTGCCCGAACTCCGCAGCACCGCGATCCCCCTCAGCAGCGAGGGCTCTCCGACAGCATGTCCCTCCTTCCTCCCGGGTTTCGGCACCAATGTAACACAGTTCGTAAATGGGAAGAAGGAGGCGGGAACCGGCGAACGTTCAAACAAAGTTTAATTCCAAAATAAACAAAGAAAACAAAAGTAATGCCGGCAGACCCTCGCGGACGTCTGCCGGCCACACAAACATAACAAAACATAAAATAAAGTCCAGGTCTGGTCCTCTCTCGTCCTTCACGGTAGTCGCTCCTCCTTTTATGCTCCCGGAGCTCCTCCGTGAGGGACTCAAGGCCGGTGCGCCTCCCAGGTGAAGCTCATTAACACTCGCGTCACCGGCCTCGCGCTGTTCCCTCACGGCTCTCGCCCGCCCTGGTCGCCACATAATAGAACACAGATTTAAATACAGAAACATTTTTACTGTCAGGGGTTCGTTGTGTATAAACGCATGAAGATGAAGTAGCATCAATACAATGTCTTTAATGTCAAAACTCAGGAGATCAGGAGAACAGAGGGGTAAATCTAAAACACACAACGTAATATAAACAAGAACAGATGGATAATGATGGAGAACACAGGGTATAAATACATGGAGCTAACAAAAGGAACTAATGAGATAATTACTGATACAACAGGTGAACAAACTGACTAATCAAACACAGGAAAACTAGGTCACAGGGAAACAGGGAAAAGACACAATAAAACATAAAATTACTCTAACAGAAGCTCCCCTTCCCAGAAGGACCGACCACACACTATAAAAATTTCATCAGCATAAGGAGGATGGCATGGAAAAGGAAAACAAAAACAGTCCATGGAGGGAGGAGCCATGGTGTTGACTTGGCAGACTCCACCCTGGGGGCGGACAATGGAGACTTAGCCACTGAAGATGGAGACCCAGGTGGAGCAGATGAGCCGAAGAACCCACACGACATCGCTGGCACTAGAGACCGAGGTGGAGCTGTGGCGACGAGCTTCTGAGGTGGAATGTAGAAAACTGAAGACTGAGGATGATGGTGGAGCTGGGGAGAAGAAGGTGCTGGCAGGACGACATCCGACCAAGGCAGAGCCTGTAGGATGAGGGAGCCCGGTGGAGTCATAAGGCTGAAGGTTTCCGGTGGAGCTGAGGGAGGAAGGAGCCAAGGTAGAGCCGACAAGTCGACAGGCTGTGGTGGAGTGATGGGTACTACGTCTGGAGTTAGAGCCAGGGGATCCTCCTCAGGGCTGATTCAAGGCTGGACGTAACCAGTGGGGAAACCGGAGATTCAGGACTGGGTGTAACCAGCGGGGAAACCGGAGATTCAGGACTGGGCAGAACCAGCGGGGAAACCAGAGATTCAGGACTGAGCGGAACCAGCAGGGAAACAGCAGATTCAGGGCAGGATGGAACCAGCAGGGAAACGGCAGATTCAGGACTGGGCGGAACCAGCGGAGAAACTGAAGATGCAAGACTGAGCGGATCCAGTGGGGAAACTGGAGATTCAGGACTGGACAGAACCTGCGGGGAAACTGAAGATTCAAGATTAGGCAGAACCAGAAGGGAAACAGGAGATTCAGGACTGGATGGAACCAGCGGGGAAACTGGAGATTCAGGACTAGGTGGAACCAGTAGAGAAACTGGAGATTTTTGGGCTGGACGAAACCAGTAGGGAAACAGGAGATTCAGTGCAGGACGGAACCAGTGGGGAAACAGGAGATTCAAGGCTGGATGGAACCAGCGGGAAAACAGGAGATTCAGAAGTGGGCGGAACCAGAGGGGACACTGGAGATTCAGGACTGGGCGGAACCAGCGGGGAATGGAAAAACAGGGGAATGTTATCCACAAATACCTCCAAAAGTGCAAAAAAATGTTCCAGTGGCCACAGCGAACACATCCACCATGGTAGGGTTGTGGGCAGGAATTTCCTCCCAGCCCTCATCCTCCACTAACGCTCCCTTATTGGGCTCATGCATCTGGTCAGACACATCTTGTGGTTCAGGCTCTGGGGTGATGACTCCTTCCATCCTCAGTTCAGGTTCAGGCTTGTCAGTCATAGCAGGCTGAAGTCCACAGTCTGCGGTTGTTCTCTCATATCTCCATCTTGCCGGTCATCGGTGGCAGATGCTGGTCTCTGGTGTGGGGCTGGTGTTGTCCACAGCCAGGCCAATGGTGAACGGTTTGTTGTTGTTCACCAGCACCCACTCCATGAATGTGGTGAATTCTTCCCCGGGACCACTCGCTGGAATGCGTGCCTTGGACCACTTGCTCAGGCTAGAGTAGTAAAATGAACAGAGCGAGCGGTCCGGGGTGTGTGTCTAGCATGCAAGATGGAGGAAGTCCCGTGTGTTCATCCAGCAGATAGTCTCAGGTAGAGAAGTTGTGTGGCTGGTAGATACATAGAGGGAAAAACAAAAATCCACAGAAAGGGAAAAATAATGGCACAATAATACTGCTAGGTCTGTTCTTCTGTCAGGGGTTTGTTGTGTATAAACACAAAGACGAAGGGGCATCAATATAATGTCTTTAATGACAAAACTCAGGAGAACAGAGGGGTAAATTCAACACACAGCGCAAGATAAATGAGAATGGACAGATAATGATGGAGAACACAGGGAATAAACACATGGAGCTAACAAAAGGAGCTAATGAGATAATTACTGATATCATCTGTAATACTGTTATACTGAAACACACCAATCCCAAACTACTGAACAGTTGTATATAATAGGAATAGTACATCAAAAGTTTGGTCTTCACCTGCATGATGTATGGCTTTGGGTTAAGTTCACAGGGGAAACAGCGAGGGTGAAGTTGATGTATCCGCTCATGCTGCCCGCAGTGTAGCGGTAAAAGATTCGTGGCAGGAAATCAGACGTGAAGGCAATCAGGAAAGCCTGGCAAAAGAACAAGACATCAAACACAACTACCCAGGATACACAGCCTGTCTAATTAACATTATTTTGTACTAAGATTTTTGGACATCAAAAGCTGTAAATAAACTCACAATTCAGTGTTGACCAGACTAACACCGATAACAGAGTCAAGCATAACAGTGGCAGATACACTCCCACGTAGAAGGTGACATTCTCAGGACCTTGAGCAATGTTCCCTATAAGTTCTGTAAAGGTGATGAAAATTCTGAACCTTTACAGAACATTAGGGACGTTCCTAAAATGTCCTCTTTTGGTAATGAAAGTGCTGCAGTTCAAGGTTTCTTATATGACTTCAGGGGGACGTTCTCTTTTGGTTATTTTATGGTCACATAAGAATATTACAATGAGGATATTTAAGACATTAATGTTCCCACACAGTCATCTGTTGGTCATTTAATAACGTTATGAGTTTAGGGGGACGTTCTATTTTGGTTATTTTATGGTTGCCCGAGAACGTTACAAAGAGAACATTTGGGAAGTTATCAGACCGCCCTATAGTAATAGTCCCCTAAACAGTCACAGAACATCCTGAATGTTCCCTGAAGGTCCACCAAATAACGTCCCCCAACCCTTAAAAGAACTCCACATCGTGACTGTCTCTGAAACGTAATGGGAACGTTACCAGGTGACAGGTTACCCCGCTAGAAATTTTACATTCCCAGAACATTCTCAGAACATCCCCACTGGTGTTAAGGACGTCGTCTAGTAATGTTCCCAGTATTTTTTGTATTTTTATTTTAAATACAAACCATTATTTAATTATATTTCAGCATAAACATGCACCATTTGTCAGGGAATGAACATAATCCTGCTAACATTTATAATTTGTTTACTGCTGAAATGTTGCATGTATATGTAACAAGCAAAGTATTTATAATAATGTACTTTAAATAGCATCAACCTGATCTCACAGGAAAACATAACTATTTTACGAGGTGACGATGTTATATGAATTTGTAATTTGTGAATCGTACGAAAAAAGTAAAACAAAGCCCCTAAACAACCATCACAGAGGCATAAGCAGCTCATATGAAAATGTATGAATGAGATGGTAAGAATTCATATGAATTAGCCACAAATTCGCCAAAACGTAAAATAGTTACAAATTGTCAAGAGATTGTGTTAGATATATTATGAGCTCAATTTTTGTGGTATCAACTTGGTGCTTGGCCCTGAATGATCACAATAAATTAAGAAGACCCTTACATTACTGATGACAGCCAGGAAGGAGATGAACTTTAGGATGGTCAGCCAGATGCCAATGTCTTGTGCTCTTTCCACAACAGGCCTGCGATACTCACACACAAACTTCTGGGCATCGAGACGCACCTCCACCCAGTTATTTATCAAGGCAAACAACGGAGCCAAAGGACAGGCTGCTACAAAGATGGTGATGAAGCCAAACTGCAGAACTGACAAGACAAAGAATTCCAAAATCAGTGTTTCACTGCAGTTGCCTCTAATTTGAAAGCCATCAAAATTGTAGTTTTTGTTTTGATGGCAATAGGCAATATTGTGTTGCAAATAATTTATTAAAAGTGCCCCAATTATGCTTTTTTTGGATATTAATTTTCATTGTAGTTTATAATATGTTGTTTGTGAATGTAGGAGGTCTGCAAAGTTTCAAAGATCAAAGCGCTTATCAAATGAAGTTACTTTCTCCCAAAAGAAAGAACTGATTCTGAACTGTCTGAAATGAGTAATCAGTAATTCCAGTCTTAATTCCTGCACAAACCTACGTAGGTTTGTAACAAATTTGCATAATTCCAGCCGAAGGTCTTCATTGGCAACCCGTGAACAAAATCTACATTGACCCTCAAACACTGTAGCTGTAGTTGAGGCCAGAAAAGAGTTTGGTTTGTGTTGTCGATATATTCAGAAGACACTGTTTTCAGAGCAAAAGGATGAGGACTCGCGCTCGAATTGATCTGGTAAAACCAGCACCATCGTTACTGTTCGTATGACTGTGCTGAGGAAGACCTGGAGCTGAAAGTCAGATATGCTAATGGACATTTCGTTTCAAACACGCACTGTAAGCGGTCGACGATTCACAACAGACTGAGCCACCTGACCAATCAGAGCAGAGAAGCCCAATCACAACAGACTGAGCCATCTGACCAATCAGAGCAAAGTAGACTAATTACAGTAGACTGGACCATCTGACCAATCAGAGCAGAGTAAGCTCTCAGAAAGTAGGGGTTTAGAGAGACCAAAGACTATAGAATAACACAAGGCGTGTCACTCGTATTATTATGAATGGGAGAAAGTGCAACGCACAATATGGCGGAATAAGTCCCGCCTTCTAAATAAGAGCCAGTCGCCGATTGGTAAAGTCACACGTCACTGCAGCGGCCATTAGAAGCTCCGGTTCCTATAGAAACAGTCAGACACGCGCCTCCGAAATGAGGCACAAGAGACGTGCACTTAGGACTGCTCATGCGCATTAGCTTGATCCAGCCTGAAAAATACATTTTTTTTTTGACAAAATTTATGAGACAGTTGTTGTCAGATTTCATTGGTGATTTCAAATATGAAATTTAATCGAAAGCTTGGCAAACAGCTTTGGAGAATTTGATGTTTCCCCATTGAAAGAGATAGGAGCTGCACTTGGATGCCCGAGAGGCGTTTCAAAGATGGCCGCCGTGTGAAATGACTTGTCTTAAAGGGACTTTGGAGAGACTGAATCCTTGATCGAACCGTTTCAGACACTGTGAGAAAAGAGCTGATGCTGCAATGTATATTATGTGAAATTGTTTTTTGACCTGTGATGCATGTAAACCTACTGCAGGAGACCTCTAAAACAAAATTACGAGCCTTTAAAATAGCATAATAGGGGCATTTTAGGATAAAAAAAAATCTGATCTCTTCTCATAATCATTCTCATAATATATTTAATCATAATTAGAGAGTAGAAGCTACAATAAGAACAAAAAACATAATAAAAATCTGTATTCTCAACACACAGTACACAGAAGATGTTAGAAATTACTGAATAAACTGACCAAGATTTACATTGCACAAACCAGTCTAAAGCGGGTATTAGAAGTGAACTTATTAATCTGACAGGGGATTATTTCTGTTATCATAATAGCTGAACTGTCAGAGCCAATAAGTCATTGACCGAATAAAGTCTGTGACCCTAATAGAATGAAGATCTTTGAACTCAGGATACTTCCATTCCCTGGACAACCAGTTTTTATATATAGATTTGAACTGATAAACACATATAATATTATTTATACAAAAAAATTATTATCCAATCACATAAATATATACATATAGCTCTGTGTCAGTAAGATTTTTTTTGAAAGAAATTAATACTTTTATTCAACAAGGTTGCTTTAAATGGATTAAAAGTGACAGTAAAGACTTTTACCTCATTACAAAAAAAAAAAAAAAAGGTTAATTTTACTTTAACAGTTTAATTTAACAGTTTTCAGCATAAGAGACTCTTTTAAAAACACTAAAAATTCTCACTGACCCTATATGGGTCTCTGGTAGAAGTATCTTATATACTGTAGTGTGTGTGTGTCCTGATATTATATTATATTTGTGCATCTAAAATTCCATCCATAATAGATAATACAATAGACATTAGGTCTTACCCATTTCTAGATACTCATCGAACAGCCCCTCACACACTAGCAGCTGATAGTTTGTTTCCCATGGACTGATTTCTGGCATGGTGTCGGGTTCATCTATCACCTCCTGACTAGGAGCTGGCTTCAGCTTCCTCCTGTGCCACCAAGTCTTCAATTTACTGTTGGAAAGAGAAGAAGTAATCTTGGGCCCATCATAAAATGCACTATAATGAGTAAACTAAATCTTCAAGAAGATGCATTGAACATATAAAAGACCTACGGCAAGACAAATTCCTGGATGTTGCTGATGACCTGTTTGCCAACCATGATGACTAACAGCTCTTGAGCAAGTTCAATGAGACATCCAGAGGAGCCACACTACAAAAAAGAAGGACACAACTAAGTTATACACATGTATTAATGAGATATCCCTATTCCGAAATCTAGATTTTTTTCCAAAATTCATGATTGAGGGGGAAATGTTGCAGAGTTGTGTATTGTGGCTGACAGTGTTAGTTTTACTAGGCATTTTTGGAGTGACATAGACAAAAGTAAAGACTCATAACTCATTTTTTTCTTAGCTAGGTGCCGCCTGCAGGCGGTACACTCCAGTTTAGAGGGATGACTCAGCACTCATTAAGAGTTGATCAAAATGCATTAAAAAATGTTTCTAAGCTTTAAAATGATACCTATTTTGTGTTATTCCTGTCAGTGTTTGTTTAGTAATTTGATTATGAATTTTTCCATGGGAGGTGGTGTACCACCAGCGGTACACTTCGGGTTTAAATGGTTAATCCAACAAAGGAGTTCTATGTGAAAACCTAGTTAGAAGATTTGCTTTCCTACAGTGTAAATACTCACATCCTCATTTCGGATTCCTAGGAGTGTATTATAGTTTCCAGGGTATCCAACAAACCTGTAGAACAGATCAAATATTAGATGAATATTGAATCTTCATAAATATTCATTCATTCTTAATGTATACCCACCTTCCCTTGAAAAACGCAATGTAAACAGGAGATGAATAGAAGTTGACAAACTGGAAGATGAAAACCTTGAGGATGAACGCGTCTTCATATTTGGTCTGGGTGCGGTGCATTTCTAATAGAAGGAAGAGGATGATACTTTGTTGTTGCATAAAGAAATACCTAAATAGCATGTGTAGATATGAAATAGCTTACCCCATCGTGTCAGAATTTGGGCCAGGTAAGTATAGAGCCGCTGATAACAACAGAATAACCAGCAAATTTAGCATAGAACCAGTAAGGCTAGCGATCCTTCCAGCCTAATGGGGTGAAAAAAAGTTATCTTAGTAAACAAAACATTATGTTAAAATTGTGCTGAACTACGTCATCTAAACAATGGTTGGTTTACATCGGAGTAAGTATTAGCGCAAGGCTTTTGAATCATTGTAGCTGGATTCTAGTTCATCCAAGCTGGTTTTATTGGCTGGCCAGTGACAACCCAGCTAACAAAAATATGTTCTAAGTATGTTGTGTTATTCTGAATGTTCTCTGAACTTTCAAAACATCCAGTTTTAAAAGTGCTCTCGTTTTAGTTTCTGGCTTAGTTCTATATTCCTGGTTCCTGTGTTTATTTCCTGTCTTTCAGTTGACCAAAGCCACTTTTCCACCATCGGGCCAAACAATTTTAAGAATGGTAAGGTACGGTTCCAGTTATATTTCCACTTGAGGTTGGTTCAGCAGGGCAAAATTACAAACCATTCTCAGCCCGGTATTTTCTAAGGGTATATTTACATAGCAACAATGTACAAAAAATGGAAAACTATTTTCTTTGCCATTTTCACATACAAATGACAACGTTGTCAAAACGATCCCCATTCACATGGATCCGTGAAAACGACTAAAAACGCTGTATTACTCATGCCAGACCAGTAGTTGGCGACGTCACTTTGTAAAGAAATACTACGCACCTATAGACTGAACCTATAATATGCATGTGCATGATGTTACCGTTTTCACAAATTCATGTTTTTTTCAGTTTACACAGAGATGATAACAGTATCATTTTCAAAAACTTGCACTTTGAAACCAGTTTTCAAAAGTTTGCGTTTTCAGGCCACCAAAATGCAGTTGTCCTGTAAATGAACGGCCAAAATGCACAAAAACTTTTCAGTTGAAAATTGTGTTGTGTAAAAAGCCCCTAAAAAGCAGCTCTACTTTCCTAGTTATTGTCTGTTGGTTACTATAGCAACCTATTTTGTCCACCTGCCCCTTGTTAATTCACTCATTTAGTTGGTGTCTTTTAGTTTTCATTTTCTTTAAATTTAAAAAATGTTGGGACATTTTTTAAATTGAAAGAAAATGAAAACTAAAAGACTTTCAAATCACATGAGCCAATATTTTATTCACAATAGAACATAGATAACATAACAAATGTTTAAACAGAGAAATTTTACACTTTTATCAACTAAATGAGCTCATTTAAAATTTGATGCATGCTACAGGTCTCAAAATAGTTGGGACTGGGGCAACAAATGGCTGAAAAAGCAAGACATTTTGAAAAGATTCAGCTGGGAGAACATCTAGCAAGTAATTAAGTTAATTGATATCAGGTCTGTAACAAAATTAGTTACAAAAAGGATGTCTTAGAGAGGCAGAATCTCTCAGAAGTAAAGATGGGCAGAGCTGTGAAAGAGTGCGTAAAAAGATTGTGGAATACTTTAAAAACATTGTTCCTCAACGTCAAATTTCAAAGGCTTTGCAAATCTCATCATCTACAGTGCATAACATCATCAAAAGATTCCGAGAAACTGGAGAAATCTCTGTGCGTAAGGGACAATGCCGAAAACCTGTGGTCTTTGGGCCCTCAGGCGACACTGCATCACTCATCGGCATGATTGTGTCAATGACATTACTAAATGGGCCCACGAATACTTCCAGAAACCACTGTCGGTAAACACAATCCGCCGTGCCATCTGTCCAAATTGATCAAGAATTGCTGCGCAAATGCGCCGGCGCGCGCTGCATAATGACTTTATTATAGCTTAAATAAAGCGCAAAAGAAACTGCAAGCAATGACCGTCGTTGTTCTGTTGTAAGTTAAGTCATGAAATTACCAAACATGCGATTAAAGCTGCCTCAAAACTGTGCAGGCATGCATGTATTTGTTGACATGGTTTTAAAGCTATTGTTATCCAATTTGTTGGCCTTAAAACGTCTTAAAATGCACATATGTACACCAAGGAAATCTACATTTTCTCGGGGGAGCATGCCCCCGAACCCCCCTAGCATACTACATTTTCTGACCTCGGTAATTAAACCCCGCCGTGCTGCCCGGGTTATTCTATCTAATGAAATCTGAGGTAAACGTGCATTTCTCCAAATGTGCGCACTTTTGGACTAAAAGTTTGTGTGTATGCACTGTGATCAAAAAAAAAATGGGACCAAACACGATTGAATTTGTGTCTCGTTATTCAATTAACAACTACGCTAAAAAAAAAAGACAAAACAAATCTGGATTTTGGAGTTAGTTGAATCAATGTTAAAATGATAAAGTTATTTTTCAATAGACATATTTTTGTTTTTTGTGTGAAAAGAGGGTGGGTGGTGGCAGTGGGGCTCATTGGGTGCTCAGCACCCCTAAAGCTCTGACCCTAGAATCGCCCCTGTGGCGCATCATTAAACGAAAAATATGTCAAAGACGACCACAAACTCTTCAGCAGATGGAAACCTATATCAGGCAAGAATGGGACCAAATTCCAACACCAAAAGTCCAGAAACTCATAACCTCGATGCCCAGACATCTTCAAACCCAACATTTCCGGGGTTGTATGTTGGTTTGCTGTTTTCTTTTGCTCCTAAGGGTTTTTTCCAACATGTATTAGTTTTTGTTTCTTTTTGTAAATAAATATGTTTTGCCGACATTATGCGAACGTTAAAGAAACATTTTATTTTATCATTTTGCAAACATTATGGGAACATCTTTACAAGTTTCAATAGAAATCAAATTAAATTTTAGTTTACCATGCTTGTCAGTACACTGAGTACATTTTAATCACATTTCAAAGACAATAGAGGTAATTATGAAATTGCATATAAAGATAAGTCCTACTGAAGTTGATCTAAAAGCACTCTCAAGTTCAGCTAATTTCCTAACTATATTTAAACTGAAATTAACATGCAATTAAGTGTTTGGAAACATTACATTCAGTTAGAATTCATTCTATTTTTTCCATATTTTTTTGTACTTCTCAAGTTTACTTTTTTTCACAAGGCTAATGTAAATTTAAATGCAAATATATCTGATCCAAGAGATTTTAAAACTGTCTCAGCAACAATCACTTGACAGTCTTTACTCATTATGAAAATAGTATGGTCAGGTATCAAAAGGAATAGAAAGAAACTTACTGAAAATATGAAGAAGGCATTCTGAGATCTGTAGATAATGATGCTTAGGATGGACCGATACATGATGATGCCCATTAGGAATATTAAAACGATGGCAATCTGCAAGCACAAAGAGGAAAATTCAACCATGATGATAATGATTTAGAAAATTTGTTGGCAAGATTTCTCAACAGATGTGAGATGGAAATCATTAACTAACCATCATAATGACGACCATGTTGCCAGTTATCGTACGACTCAGTCTTTGAGTCTCTGGAAAATAGGGCTCCTCAGCGCCAGTCACAGGATTACGAACCGTCAGGGGTGCCAATGCTGTAAATTCTGGTCGTGGCCTCTCCTAATATCAGAATGGAAATATTATGGAAAGCAATGGAGGCAAATCATTATATTGTTATTATTCTATTAGCCAAAATGCCTGAGGCCTGAAGACTAGTACATATTGAAGTTTTAGACACACTGTAATAAACTTAATCACCTCTATTTCTTCAAATTCGGAACAGTCCCATCGGTGGGAGAGTATGGAGCTTGTGCGCTTCCAGTACTCCAGGAAGGTGACCGCCCACAGAGACATGAATATACTGAAGAACACAGTTCCTCCATTGTCAAATAGTAAGCCTGCCTATCGCAAATTTATGAACAAGTATTTTGAGTACAAAATGTGATAGCTAGTTCACAGAGAATGTGAAAACGCTATAAAATGATTTTAAAACTTGGTGACCTTGTAGAAATGTCACCTTATAAGTATAGCAGATGCTGGAGAGGTTCCAGTAGCTGCAGATGTTGCATAGTGGACACATGACAAAGGTGTTGCCACTGGAGCACAGCTCTTCTCTGTGGAAAAGATATCAGCACAGACCACAGGGTCAAGGGTCAGGATCAGTGCTTGGTCATCAACATTTTGCATTGTACGTGTGTGATAATACTTACGCTGGAACATCGGTGACCATCAGCCAGATACCAAACAGAAATATAATAAAGCCCACCACTGCTGCTGGTAATAACCAGCCTGTGTAGAAACCTACAGACAAGAGAAATGAGGACAGAAAGTTAGTCATAAGCTGCGATCCTTAATCACAGGCTGCATCTTTCGAAGGCCGACTGTGTCACGGCGGCGTGACGAAGGGTGTCCTAATTCGAAGGCTCCTTCAAATGCGACCTCGAAATGTGTCCTTTGTTTCCCGGGCTATGAAGGATACAACAGATGAATTCTTTGCAGCCTAGCCTATCACAGAATTCATTGCACACCAATGATGACAGGATTTTTTGAGGGAAGTTGCCAGATTACTCTTTTAAAAGCAAGTATTGGGTTTCAACCTACTTGAATATCTAATAATATTAAAAAAAATATATTTCTTTTAAGTGGTTCAAATGTTGATATATCTTACTGATGTGTGGTTTTATATAGTTTATTCTCTATATTATGTACATAAATAGACCAAGGTGGACATATTTATACAGGTTGTGAACCCGGTTTTGTTTTAAGACAGTTTAGTATAACTTTCGAAAAAGTCCAGTACAAACATCACAGTTGATAGTTGACAAGAACAATCCTCCGTATTCTAGACCGTCCCATTTAAAGGGATAGTTCACCCAAAAAGGAAAATGATCCCATGATTTACTCACCATTAAGCCATCCTAGGTGTATATGACTATCTTATTTCAGAAGAACACAATCAGAGTTATATTATAAAATATCCTGGCTCTTCCAAGCTTTATAATGTGAGTGAATGGCTCCAGGGGGTTAATAAAGGCCTTCTGAAACGAAGCGATGGGTTTTTGTAAGAAAAATATCCATATTTAAAACTTTATAAACTATAATAACTGGCTTCCGGTAACAGCCATACGCAAGTCGAATTGCAGTAGAAGAGTGACTTCTGAAGTGATGTATGATGTAGATGTAGGAGTTTCGTAAGTTTAGACGCCTCTCACGGTTCCTACAAATAGGCCTGGACAACAAACTCAAGCTCCTCTTCTCTTATATCGAAACCCTCCAACATTTCTCTTTAAAAATTCTCATTTTAGACTTCTAATCCGTCAGTGGTGTTTTGTTTTGTTTTTTGCTCTCTCCTCTGCGCTTCTGCGTTCGTCAATACGTCATGCGTCATGCGTCAGGTCAGAGGTCACTCTTCCACCAGAACTAGACTCGCGTAAGGCCATTACTGGAAGCCAGTTATTACTTTATAAAGTTTTAAATATGGATATTTTTTTTACAAATATGCATCGCTTTAATTCAGAAGGCCTTATTATTAACCCCCTGGAGTCAAATGGATTACTTTTATGATGAATGGAGGCACTTTTTTGGGTTTCAAAATTTCGAGTGCCATTCACTCACATTAAAAAGCTTGGAAGAGTCAGGATATTTTTTAATATAACTTCGATTGTGTTTGACTGAAAGACATACTGCTAGGATGGCTTGAAGGTGACTAAATAATGGAACAATTTTCATTTTTGGGTGAACCTATCCCTTTAATAATGCTAGTTCCGACCTTAGTCCTTTGAAGGATGCAGCCTCTGAATTGACACATAGCTATATTGATGGAAATGTTAGACTGTTGTAGTTGACTAAGCTTGAATGCAAAATTTGTTACTTTTGATATCCAACAATGTTTTTGATCAGCCTGCACTGACACCATTGTATGTGAACTGAACTGAGCTGGACGATGACATTACTATTTTCTCTAGAGCTGCTGTATAGATAAATGAACTTAATTAATAACTAATGATTTTTACAATGGAATGAATCAATACTGAATTTACTTAAGCTGGACAATGACACTATTTTCTTCTAGAGCTGCTTTACAGACAAAATTATGTTCCCTCTATCACTGTAAAGCTGCTTTGACACAATTTACATTGTAAAAAGTGCAATATAAATAATTAAGTGTTATTGGGACATTAAGTAAAATTAGGACAAAGAACAAAACAACCAAGTAAAACGTGACGAGAACTGATAAATAACTGAAAGAAACATGGAGCTTAAAATGAACAAACAAACCAGTCAGCTAAATGAACCACTGGTGTAAACAACATCAAACAATGAGTAACTAAGGAAACAAACTCAAACACAGGAAACAGAACTAAACATGAGCAAAACCATGCACCCATACAGAAAAACAATCCTGATTATCTCTTACATATTCAGTATTTATGCAATCATCTACTTATTTTTAGCCTTAATGAAAACACTTTACAATACAATCTCATTAGTTAACAGTAGTTAATGTGTTATCTAACATTAACTAACAATGAGCAATACATTTGTTACAGTAGTTATTAATCTATGTTAAAATTAGGTAGCAAACATACAACTGTTTATTGTTAGTTCATGTTAGCTCCATGAAATAGATAGATAGATAGATAGATAGATAGATAGATAGATAGATAGATAGATAGATAGATAGATAGATAGATAGATAGATATAAACATAGAAAATAAAACATGTTTACATTTTTATGCCTTGGAATTGGCTAAATGTAGGTTCAGTCATACCCAACCATGCAAAGTAGAGTGCTATCTTCTCGCCAAAGTATTCGCGAATGTGATCCAGAGGTTGGTACTTCCTCCAGCAAGCCCAGCGAGCCCAGTAGTGATGCAGAATCTGTCTCATGTTGAGAGACTGTGGATCTACTGGAGTCTTCGGCATCTCAAATGGGCCCTAATGAGAAGAACACAAATCATCGCCTGCTCAAAATCAACATGAAATTGTGCTTGCAAACCAATTTTGCTTTCATGATGTGACATATTTCCATTAATTGGATTGTGAAAAGTGGGAATTATACAGCAAAATATTATTAATAATAATAATAATACAACTTCAAGGTTGTCGTGGAGGGGTTGAAAAATAAGACGTTTCTTGGTGTCAGACAAAAGAGGAAAGTTATTTCACGTAGAGCAAGTTGTTGATTCTGAGGAAAGTTTATGAAGATGCATTAAGAGTGTAACTTAAGTCAAATTTGATTTCATGTTGACTTTGCATATCACTACATGCAGATGTAAACAAAAAGAAATATGCAAATAAGAAGTGTGTTTGTTAAGGTAATGTTCAGATATTATGTAGGAGACTTACTGTACCTCATGTAAAGGAAAAGCAGCAGTGAGAACTTTCTCACTAACCAGCCTGCCGATTCCAACTTCCCCTCTCTTCAGCGCTCCATATGGAGTCCTGGCTAATATCTCATATAGCTTTAGAACAAGGACAGAGAAATTACAGAAAACTGGCAGATCAGTTACTGTATGAGAAACATGATGGTAAATATTATGTCTATAGAACAGACATTTAAAATGCACTAAGTATTGTTTTTTACAACAGATGTCAGTATAAAGCCCAAGACCTTTCACATTAATTAGCCAAATAAATAAATTCCTTAGCACACCTTTAATTTTCAAGAACAAGCTCTCAAAACTCACTATCTGGTGCCTCTGTGTCGTCTTGAAAAAAGTGTCCTTGTTTTCATGACCAAGAAACCTAAAAGCAGCATTAAAGATTAGTGTAAGATAAAGTAAATATGCATTTCATAAAAGTAATTACATGCAAAAGCTTGATTCAAAATGATGAACGATAAAAATATTCAGTTCACAAGGTCTCATATTTAAGCTCTTTACTGATACTGAAACAAGTAAACTTAAAAAAAAATATTCACAAGGGCAAAATTGTTGGTGAAAATGACACCATAACTAAAGGCCAGTTTTTATTTGTGTAAAAAAAATAAAGAAAGAAAATAAAAGAAAAAAATCATCACTCAATAAATACTGTAAATACTATTATATCAATCTTATTATGTTATATTAGATTACATATTATATCATATTTCAATATAATACAATTAGTTTTATTAAATAAAAACAGTTTTAATATCATTTAAACCCTAGGGGAACAAAAAGTTGTTTGTAAGTGTCAATATATGGGTCAGACAGTCCATCTGACAGAGCAAGCACTTTGCATAAGTTCGTATTGGGAGTGTGTGTGATGTGTTTGTCTTTAAGGAGGTGCTGCCTCTCTGCAAACACTAAAGTGTATGAACTGCATGTTACATGACAGGCTCAGATCCTCTTCGTTAAGCACACAGGGTTTGGATACATGTTTACAGTTCACTATTTTTTTAACTCACTTCCTTCCTTCACAAACCACCAACTTGTTAAAATGTGTAAGGTGCATAAGTAGACCTGTCAATAGCTTTGTTTCCATCCATGTATTTTTATGCAAATGTTGGGATGTTACTTAAAAAACACTGGATGGAAACTGTAAGACACACATGAAATTTTATTTACTGTATTATGTAGGAAAAAAGAGTCACAGTCTTCCCTAGTTCCAGCAACTTTTTATTACTGTATTACTGATACTTTGCACCAGTTTCACAGAAAGTGAAGATTATATCCATGTTTCTATCCATGTATTTTTATGCAAATTTTGGGGTATTGCAGTTAAAAAAAAAAAAAAAAAAAATATGCATAAAATGATGTAATGAGTAAAGTGACACATTACTAATTTACACATTAATATTTGAATTGTTACTTAAAAAAAAAATGCACATTACTTTTCAATTTAATTTATTTGCATAAACATTTTTTAAACTATTGCATTAAAATTCTCTCTCTTCTCCATAACGTAGTCTCTTAGACATGAGTTACTGCACTATACACTTGCAAAACCCAGGTGAGAGAAAGTAACACAAAAGTAATGTAATGCATTACTTTCCATAAAAAGTAAATAAGTAATGTAATTAGTTACTTTTTTAGGGACTAATATTACCCAAAACAGTAATATTTATATGCAGTATGGATCAGTACCTCTCTAGTTTATTGGTGCGGAACTGGCAGGTATAGTAGTCCGGTGGAAGGTTGGGCACATCTTGTGCCATTACGTTTGGGATGTGCAGTTTTTCTAGGATGTTCTCAGACCAGTTTGATATTGGAGTTGTCACAACCTTAAATCACCCAAAAGAGAAGAACAGTTAAGATATATTGAGTATAGGTACACTTTACTTTGTGGTATAAAAGATCAGTTATGCTTTACCTGTAATGGCACTCGAAGGCTGATCTCCTCAGCATAATAACACAGAACATTCCAGGGTGCGCTCAGAAGGACATAAGTAGTCTTTGTTTTTCCCTGTAGGACCTCTTTCTGAGACACATTTACAGTAGGGGAAAGATATTACATCAGAAGTTGTACTTTCAGATAATCTGTTTCATATGTGTGTTTATATTCAGTTTAACATGGAGATATTTTGAAATATATCAGTGTTTTTTCCATACAATATAAATGAATGGTGTCCAAAGTTGCTCGAAGAGTGCTGAATCCCAGCTTTGCTTATATGCATTGCAAAAACCCACAAATCACAATCATGGATTCTCCAGATCACATAATTACATTATGTTTAGCCACTATAGGTTCGCAGACAGAGCTAATGATGACATGCAGTGACAACACTTAGTCTGATTGTATGGAGATGAAAGAATGAGGGACAAAACATATTGGGGGGACGTGATACAGAGCCAGGATTATCGAATTGTGATCCTTTGGCTTGTGGACTGATTGATTGCTTTGGAAAATTTGGACTAGAAATTTAATGTTCCTGAGCCTCAGCTAGACGTTAGGGCTGGTTCAACTGATTTGTTGGGAAAAAAGAGGAGATTCTCTGGGGAATGCAATGATGGGCTAGGATTACTGAATCATGGCCTTTTGGGGTTATGGTTTGATTCACTGGTCCAGAAAAAATAAAATTACTCCTGGGCAGGGATTTAGGAAGGACTGGGCAAAGACATAAGGGAGGGACACAAAGGAATATTTATTATTATTATTATTATTGTTGTTTATCACCAATTTATCACCTGGATTTACCAGGATGGTGGTGATTGATTGAGGTATGGAAGGGGAACATGATACGGGTTAGGATTGATTTTTTCCTTTGCAGTTGAACTTTGGAAAGTGCAATGTCGGTTAAGGGGTGCAAACACACCAAGCCGACGGTCAGCCGTCTGGCAGTTTTTGTTCATCGATCGACTAAGTTTTCTCAGTGTGTTCTGCACCGTCGGCTGAAGTTGGTAGTCGTCGCCTTTTTTTTTCGGCCGATTCGAAATGTTGAATCGGCGTCAGAGCTCGTCGGTCCGTCGGGCCATCTGATCATTCTGATTGGCTGTTCAGCTACTGCCACCTGCTGGTTCAGAAAGGCATTTCATCTTGCGCAGGTGCAGAACTGACGTGCTACTTGGCTGTCGGCTGTCTAGCGTCGGTTTGGTGTGTCAGGGCAACTTTGGACACAGACCCTGCCGACGTGAACCAACCCCGCAGTCTGCTTTCGTTGCCACTAGTTCGTCGGCTTGGTGTGTTCTGGCCTTTAGGGGGAAGGGCTTGGTAGAAGCATGATACTTAGCATCCGCCAGTCCTAGCTTTCATGAATGCAAGCTCTACTTGGGTGACTCAGGATACCTAGTGGTGTTAAAATCATTTCCTGGGTAGGGAGGTAGATGTCCATCTCCTCTGTGTCCACTTGGACAGCACTCAGGGATGGTGGCCTGGAGTTGTCAGGCCTTAATTGGAACTCAGTCTTCTATTGGTGATTAGCACTGCTGAAGCAACACTACATTTCTTAATGTAATTGATTATTTCCAGGAGCTCATTGTTTCTACCTTCAGTTAAACTGCTAACAGTGATTGTAAATTAATTGCCTAAGTTATTACATTATTAGCTAACTACTTTCTCTAAATTGTAATGTTGACATGCATTCTCTGTAAAGCTGCTTTGAAACGATATGTATCGTGAAAAGCGCTATATAAATAAATGTGAATTGAATTGAATTGAATTTACAGACATAAATCATTTATATAGGAGTAGAGAATTAATGTGGACCTCAACAAAAACTATAGCAATTGGCTGGGAGACACACACCTAGGTCTGATCCCATAAGGCAGGCCACCTCGCAGGATGGTGTCTAGAGCCGAAACACCCAATGATCCAACCTGGTCTCATAACGAAAACGTACCCGTGGGCACGTTTTCGCGAGTCGCGAAATATGTACCAATGAGTACATATCGCTGCAGTTTCGATGCGAAATATCCACTTAGCAGTGCTAAAAGCGTTCTTTTTTCTTTTTTTTTTTGCCGGAGCAGATAATAGGGTGAATGCAGTATGTTTTTATGACGTTGCTTTTTAGATGAATCGCTGCGGTTCTTGATTTGACATTTGCGCTACCGTTGCGTTTTAAAATAACTTCCCACCGACACTACGCCTAAACCTACCCGATAGTGTTAACAAAAGCAAACGTGACGTAAGAAGCATCTGCGATCTGTACCGTTTTACAGCTCGTTTAGATCTCTCTTGTTACCGTCAGTCGCCTTTCACGGGATTCGTACCCAGGCAGGGGGAGTCGACTCCTCGTCGTAAGTTCAACTACATATCGGCTGAGCTACCAAGCAAGCTTGGTTGCGGAAAGTCCAAAGTACGTTCGTTTACAAATCGGGCACTCCGGTAAGAAGCATTTTGAAGTCGTGATATGATATTGCGCGAGGAGACGTCAAAACGAGTCTTTATGAATCCATAATCCAACCCGGCTGTCGTCGAAACCGTGTGTGAAAACGAGCCAAAGCGCTCATTGACATTTTACCAGCCTCTAGCGTTCGTTTCTGTTGGAAACTGCAGCCAGACATACGTGCCGGTACGTAATTTTGTGTTTCGCAAAAATGTGCCCATGGGTACGTCTCTCCCATGAGACCAGGTTGCAATGATCCTATGGTACACTACTGATGATGTGTCTCAAACATTTATCTTTCAAATTGAATTTCTTTGGGAGATTTGAAATTCATTCAAATTCAAATCTCCCTGTACCTGAACCGAATCCTGAACATACCTTTTACAGGGGATTGGAGTTTGATCTAACCCTAAGGAAGATTACCCTGGTATGAATTTTAAACTAACCCAGTTCCTAAACATAAATATTAAATATACCCCTTACAGGGGATTGGAGCTTAACCCTAAAGGGGGGTAACTCTGGAATGAATTTTAAACTAACCCGGTAAACACCAAACACTAGGGGTTAAGGCTGATTTATACTTCCGCGTCGGACCTACGCCGGAGCCTTTGCGCCGTAGGCTATGCGTCTGTTTTCATTTATACTTCTGCGTTGTTGTCTGCGTCGATGTGCATGACAACTTGTATAGATGTATGACTGCATTTGTCCCCTAACACAGAGCATTTTTTAATTCCTATGTAAGTTGTAAACGCTCGCTCTTCTCGTATTGCTCCGCACCAGTTTTTTGACCTGAGGGAGGGGTTCTAGTAGACCAATCACAGCGCTCGCGGTTCGCATAGAATTGACGCATTGTTACATTTTTGAAGAGGTGCATGTCAGGCTACGTCATAGGCTATGCATGCTACACACAGCTTACGCTGTAGCTATGGTGTACGCTCAACGCAGAAGTATAAATCAGCTTAAAGGGTATTTTGCTTGGGGAAATTGTATCGATACATGGACACCAAGTATCAATATTTTCAGGGAATGAATGTCGGCTCACAATGTGAGTATTGTGCATAATTTTACCCTACCCACACAGCAGGAGAATCCTATGCGGATCCACATTCAAGTTGACTGTCACATTCGTTTTGGCGCCGCCCAGAGGATCAGCTCCGCCTCCGGGTGGCGCCGTAAATTCTACTGTCAATCAGCGAATCCTGAGCGGACCCATGTTGGATCCGCAGACGCGCACGCACCTTTACTGTAACGGTTGTATCAATTTGCAGGTCCCAAACGGACCCGCCGCGGAGGTAAGGTTTTAATCGCGGATGCAGCGCGGAGCCACGGCAAGTCCGCGATCCGCCTTCTTTGCGGATCCGTCACTGCGCGCAAGTAGACGCCGATACGGGTCCATTCGCGGATACGTTCCGGAAGCCGCGATACCTCCGCGGCCGATCCGCCGCGGAGTTCTTTTGCTGTGAGGGTAAGTTCTGTGCTTTTACTGTGGGAAATAGTAATAATTTGAACTATTTCTTTCAGACTGTAATTTTACAAACAGAGCATCTCTCTTTCACATACGTGCAGTGAGCTGTGTGTTCTCATGTATTTCTGAACATGGATAAGTTATATGCTTTTAATACACTGTTAACTCTTTCCCTGCCAGCATTTTTTTTTTTAAAAAGTTGCCAGCCACTGCCAGCATTTTTTATTATTATTTTCGCAAATAGAGCCTCTGCTTTAAATAACAAACAACAATAACAAACATTGTATTCTAGCTTTGTGTATTCTTTTGAATTTTAATTTTAAAAATAGCAACATTTTGAACAAAAAGCTGGGAAAATTGGGTTTTTGTTAAAGACTACATCTGGATCGGATTCAGAACTATGATCAAAACATAGATGAAGCAGATTGTCCTAAACCCCTTTCTGGGACAACATTTCATTCTGTGACATTTGGCAGTTTTGATATTGATATGCTTTTTAATGTTTGATGATCGCATTTTTTTTTTTTTACATGTGCATAAGCAGTGATTCTATCTCTCGTTTCTGCTTCTTTTTTCCTGTGTTTTGATCTGGAGATTCTGTACTCTTTCAGAAGATGGGTAATAGCACTCCCTCCGTAAAACAGTGAAAACATGGATTGCCGGAATTTTTTGTCAGTGTTGTCTCATAAATGACAGAAAATGGCATTTTATCTTATTAGATGAAAATATGTGTGTTTTCCTTTGGGGACATTTTCAATTGAAAAAAGGTAATAGCAAAATTTTGCAATATGTTATCGCATTCCTCAGCATTAGTATCATGATAATATTGTATCATGGCGATTCCCACCCATGCTAAACAGGATATTGCAGCCTAATCTAAGACTAAGGAAATAACCTTAGGAAGAATGAGGCTAATTGTAACACTAATTAGGTAGGAAATAACCTAAGAAGGGATTAGTAGAATGATTTACACTGATTTACATTAGTAGAATGAATTACACTGTAACATGGACATGTAAAAATAAAGTGTAACCAAAATAATTATTAATATTGTTGTTAATTTTATAATCTAGTAGTCTAACTATGTCATAACTATGCCATAACTAACATAGTCATAACTATGAATTAACCCTTTAAAAGAGATCTTTTTGAGTCCATCCTTAAGGCCAGGGCACTTTTGGTTACATTTTATTTTACATTGGCCTTGTTACATTTTACATGTATTTACTATAGTAATAACAGTAAATTTTCCCCGGTTTCAAAGACAAGGCAAAAGCCTAGTCCTAGAATAAAATGCATGTTTGAGCTGTTTTAACTAAAAGCACTTTGCACTGACATATCTTAAAATATGTCATTGCCATTGTTTTGTCTCCAGTTTACACACTAGTAAAGTTTTTTTCTAAAAGTTACTTAAATGTCCTAATTGGTAAGGACCTAAGGTACTAGGTAACTAGGTACTAACCCTGAACCTACCCCTAAATCCTAACCTTAACCCATGTAGTTACATTATATTACCCAGTACTTTCTTACATAAGTACACTGTAAGTACACATAAGTGCATGTACTGTAAATAAAGTGCAACCAAGTATTCTTTTTAAAAGTATGCTAAAGTGAACTTCTTTTTCACAAAGCTGTATGCAAATAAACTTTGTATTCAGCACATGGCGGCAACCCAAATATAGACCTTAAACTGAATTTGATGTGCATGTAAATGTTTTCATACTGTAGTTACATACTGTCTCCTGATGAATGCCGGCAGTCCGGAGTCTGGAGAGGAATTCTGTCCTCCATTTCCTGTGTGTATCACGCGAGGAACCAGATGAAAGTTTATCCGATTCTGCCAACTTCAAGGGGTTCACAGATTCCTCCCAAACCAAGACAAAATCTTTCAACAAATTAAAAATTGTTTTCATATTCATCAAATGCATTAAAATTCTAAATGCTTTGATTAGAGGCTAACGTTTTTAGAAATAACAATTAATCAGACATTCATATTTTTTGCAATATACAGATGAATCTCATACAGGCAACACATGGGAAATATTGTTAGTAGAGAAAGTGGGCAAAAAAAAGACATTTTCTTTAAGAAATCCTTTGTCAAAGTGGCTGTAAAATACATGATTACATAAACTCTCAGAATTGCAGGATTCAAGCAAATCTCATTTACTTTTATAAACACAGAAGTCTTTTCCTTGATGTTCTCACCCATAATACTCACCAATTCGGGTGACTCCATCACTGAATACATTCTTGTTTTCCTGAGGTGCCGCACATGTCTGTGAATAACATGAACACATCTCCATTATCACTATCAATATGAAGAACTGATATCCATGTGTACAAACCTCAGAGAATGATCTTAACAAGAAAATTCCTTGGAAAAGCCTCTAATGTGTATCTTATCAGGGATATTAGGGTGGAGTGGTGGAGGGTGAGGGATGCGAGGAAATTTGGCATGTTTGTGTTACATTGTTAACTGCTAATTAGCTTCCTCTCTTTGTGACCGCTGATGATTTTTGTAAACAAGCTGCATTTTTTTTTCCAAACCAGGATAACAGGCAATCCTAGTACCTCCATGCTCCCGTAGGTTTGTTCAGGCTGGTCCGAGAGGGCGATAAGCGTGTCATTGTCCTCCACTAAATTCTTCTTCCTTTTCATCATTACCCCAATAGAGCTGGTTTACCTCTGTGTTGTCCTACCGCAAATCTGAAAATGTTCTGTCCCCCTGCAATGAACATGATGCAATGATTCAGTAATTATATGGCAATTAAAGAATATAACAAAAATACAAACTCTGGAATGTGCAAGTACTAGTCAAAAGTTTGGAAAAATGTATATTTTTGTGGAAACTGTGATCATTCTTTGATGAATAGAAAGTTCAAAAGAACAGCATTTATTTGAATTAGAAATCTTTTGGAACATTTTAAATGTCTTTACTGTCACTTTTGATCAATTTAAAGGTGCCCTAGAATCAAAAATTGAATTTACCTTGGCATAGTTAAATAACAAGAGTTCAGTACATGGAAAAGACATACATTGAGTTTCAAACACCATTGTTTCTTTCTTCTTATGTAAATCTCATTTGTTTAAAAGACCTCCGAAGAACAGGCGAATCTCAACATAACACCGACTGTTACGTAACAGTCGGGATCATTAATATGTACACCCCCAATATTTGCATATGCCAGCTCATGTTCAAGGCATTACACAAGGGCAGCCAGTATTAACATCTGGATCTGTGCACAGCTGAATCAACAGACTAGGTAAGCAAGCAAGAACAATAGTGAAAAATGTCAGATGGAGCAATAATAACTGACATGATCCATGATATCATGATATTTTTAGTGATATTTGTAAATTGTCTTTCTAAATGTTTTGTTAGCATGTTGCTAATGTACTGTTAAATGTGGTTAAAGTTACCATCGTTTCTTACTGTATTCACAGAGACAAGAGCCGTCGCTATTTTCATTTTTAAACACTTGCAGTCTGTATAATTCATAAACACAACTTCATTCTTTGTAAATCTCTCCAACAGTGTAGCATTAGCCGTTAGCCACGGAGCACAGCCTCAAATTCATTCAGAATCAAATGTAAACATCCAAATAAATACTATACTCACAGGAATCGATGCATGCATGCAGCATGAATGATGAACATCTTGTAAAGATCCATTTGAGGGTTATATTAGCTGTGTGAACTTTGTTTATGCACTGTATAACTGCACTTATAGTCGAGAGCTCGGGAGGGCAGGGAGAGAGAGATTTAAAGGGGCCACGCAGCCTGAATCGGTGCATAGTTAATGATGCCCCAAAATAGGCAGTTAAAAAAATTAATAAAAAAAATCTATGGGGTCTTTTGAGCTGAAACTTCACAGACACATTCAGGGGACACCTTAGACTTATATTACTTATATTACAAAAAGACGTTCTACGGCACCTTTAATGCATCCTTGCCGAATAAAAAAATATCAATATCTTTTTTTATTTGTATTAAATCTTACCCCAAACTTTTGAATGGAATATTTCTACAAAAATATTAAGCAGGAAAAACTGTTTTCAACATTGATCATGATAAGAAATGTTTCTTGAACATCAAATCAGCTAATTAGAATGATTTCTGAAGGATCATGTGCAGGGTTGGCAGGTTTTCACAGCAAAACTTGCCCAATTGCTCCTCAGAACTAGCCCAAAACTAGCCCAATGGAATTTCAGGGGGGTCCCACGGTAAAAATCACGTTCTGGGGGGTAAAATTCACTTTTTTGGCGGGGCTCCACTAGTAAAATTCGCATTCCAGGGACTAAATATCACGTTATTTTGGGTCGATTCAACCCGCGGACATGAAAACAACCCGCGGCAACAGTGTAAAAGTAGCCCAATTCCGTGGGAAAACCGTGGACTTGGCAACACTGATCATATGACATTGTAATAATATTGTAATAATATTTTTCTATTTTATCTGTATTTTTTATCAAATAAATGCAGCCTTGGTTAGCATTAGATTATTTCAAAAACATTAAAAAAAGTACTTATTCAAAACTTTTGACTGATACTGTAAATAATGTATTAACCTGTTTGGCTATTTCAGGATATTTCTGAAGTATTACAATGCTCTTTCAGACCTCAAACAGAGCATGATGATCAAATAGTTCTCAAAATTAAAACCTATAGGTAAAGTGAGATGACTTCAGAAGAGTAAACAGTGTTCATACAATGACCCAATTAAAGATGTGCACACTATGTACTTAGAAAACCTCCCTAAAGAGCCTAGAGTCCCAGAGAGAAACTTTATACATAGAACAACAGTACAAACACTTTCCTTCAACCACAAATATATTTCATATAACTGGGAAAATGAATGAATGTTATTGTATTTTAACAAAATATCAAACCAAGAGGCATTAAACACTATGTCTATGAGACATTGTATGTGTCATTACACCACCCAAGTGTTGAGTCTGATCTCTGAAACAGATACAGAGTCAGGATATTAGTTAAAGGGGTCAGTGAGGGAATCACTTCTACCAATTAAGCAGTCTGAGGGACAAATTTGGGTCATGTGTCATACTAATGCATGCTTTAAAGTATTACATCACTGCATTGTTTCAGACAGTTGATCCTTCTAAGTAATGCTCAAAACTTAATAGCAATTTTAACATAATAGTAACGATAAAATGACAAGAAAATAACAAAATTAACTTAAACCAAATTTAAGTAATACTCACAGCGATACAATCCAGCATGATTTAAAGGTGCCATAGAATTGAAAAATGAATTTACCTTGGCATAGTTGAATAACAAGAGTTCAGTACATGGAAAAGACATACAGTGAGTCTCAAACACCATTGTTTCCTCCTTCTTATGTAAATTTGATTTGTGCAAAAGACCTAAGACCGAATCTCAGCACCGACTGTGACGTAACAGTCGGGATCATTAATATGTACACCCCCAATATTTGCATATGCCTGCCCATGTTCAAGGCATTACACAAGGCAGAATTAACGTCTGGAGCTGCACAGCCGAGTCAACAGACTTTATGCAGGTAAGCAAGCAAGAACAATAGCGAAAAATGGCAGATGGAGCAATAATAACTGACATGATCATGATATTTGTAAACTGTCTTTCTAAATGTTTCGTTAGCATGTTGCTAATGTACTGTTAAATGTGGTTAAAGTTACCACCGTTTCTCAGTGTATTCCCGGAGATCAGAGTCATGTCGTTATTTTCATTATTAAACACTTGCAGACTGTATAATGCATAAACACAATCTTCATTCTTTATAAATCTCTCCAACAGTGTTTAACGTTAGCTTTAGCCACGGAGCACTATCAAACTCATTCAGAATCAAATGTAAACATCTAAATAAATACTGTACTTACGCGATTAGACATGCTGCATGACAAACACTTTGTAAAGATCCATTTTGAGGGTTATATTAGCTGTGTGAACTTTGTTTATGCAATGTATTATAGAGTCGCGAGCTTGGGGGCGGGGAGCACGAGAATTTAAAGGGGAAGCACGCTGAATCGGCGCATATTTAATGATGCCCCAAAATAGGCAGTTAAAAAAATGAATTAAAAAAAATCTATGGGGTATTTTGAGCTGAAATTTCACAGACACATTCAGGGGACACCTTAGACTTATATTACATCTTGTGAAAAGCATTCAATGGCACCTTTAAGAAATGAAAGAAATTAGAAGACATTCATCTCAGGGGCGTCGCTAGCCAGTGTTGCCAAGTTCGCGGTTGTTTTTCATGTCCCCGGGTTGAATCGACCCAAAATAATATGATATTTAATCCCTGGAATGCGAATTTTACCAGGGGAGCCCTGCCAAAAAAAGCAAATTGGGCGGGTTTTGTTGTGAAAACCTCGCAACCCTGTCGCTAGCCCCTTTTTACTGTGGCAAGAGCCCCAGAATAGCTTTGCTGTGCCCCAGTAAAAATTTTTCTTATAGGCCTATATCATTGTCTGATGAGGTACATAGGTTACAGTAGATATACTTCTGAAAATATGCTCTCCTATTCATTAAACATAACCATTTACATAATTTGAATTATCTAAAACTTGAAGGCAGATAATGCTAACTGAAGTGAAATGCTCGCTGTGCTCCTCCTCCACTTTTCCCTATGTAATCCTTGACAAGAAGAGATTAGGCCTATACCAGGATACTATACCAGGATAGCTGTGGTAATGAGTTAATGAGTTAAATCTATAATGCTGAGTTGTTTCAATCCATGTTTGGGTTAAATATGGACAAACCCAACTGTTGGTTTAATTTTTTTTAATTAAACTTAAACTCAGCAGTTGGGTTTGTCCATATTTGACCCAAACATGGGTTGAAACAACCCAGCATTTTTTAGAGTGTTATATGTGAGTTTGCATTATGCAGTTTGCATTGAATGGGGACATCCTGTTTTCCAGATATAATTTAGTAAAATATTTCCCAGAAAACTTTCCTGATATATCATGTGATATGTCGGTTACAGTAGATAGTAGGGCTGCCCTCTAATTGTCAACTAAGCCTTAGTCGACAAATATTTTATAAGTCGGTGAGTAACAGGAAGAAAAAAAAATTGTGGCAAAGTCACGTAGTTCGTGAGGGATTGATCATTAACGGCGGGTCTTTGTGGTAATCACAGTATCGCTCGCTCTAACGTAACATAGATAAATGCGTGTTATTATTAGGTGGATATCCAAGTGTTAATTATGTGACGAATGGCTTAAATGAACGACTAGAAAAATCTTTAGTCCGGGGCAGCCTTAGTAGAGAGATACTTCTGAAACAGGCTTTCCTATTCTTTGAACGTAATCATTTACATCATTTTAATTATTTAAAACCTGAAGGCTGATAATTGTAATAATTGCTAATTGTAGCTAAACTCTCGCTGTGCTCCTCCTTCTCCATTTTGGCATCCGTGGAATCCTTGATTTGCATTCCCAGTAGGCACAGGACGTCACTGTAATGCCAGGAATACGTGAGACTGCAACTTTGGACAGATGTCAAATTTTGATGGACAAAAACGTTTTTTTTTTGTTTTGTTTTGTTTTGTTTTTTTTTTACGTCAAGCTTCTAACGTTGGACATACGTCAAAATTATTATTGATTATATCAAAACCTAATGTTGTCTTTACATCAAACTCCAACGTTGGGCAAATGTTGCATTTTGGTTGGAATAAATCTCTCAAACCCCAACCTTAGCTGTCAATTCCAACTTAAGAAAAAGGTGATTACATATAGTTAGTATGGATTTTGTTGGCACGACACCAAACCTTTAACCAAGCCAGGTTTATGTTAGAAATGGAAAAAAAGAGAAAATCAACAAACCGAGAAGAGAAACTTGGATACCATGGTCTAGATCCACTGTCAATCAGATCCAAAGTATTCATCTTAAGACATCAGCAGAGAAAGTTAACAAACTTTAAAATCGTAGAGAAACTGAAAATCTCAAATGTTTGATGGTTTTATTGGATTAATGAGACGTGCAATGAATTATCAAAATAAACTTTTATTTTAACACATTTAAAAAACTTGCTTTTTTAAAGAGATGACTTCACCAAACTTTCTGAAAATTTATTCACACAATTTATAATGAACTTAAAAAATAATAATTATAATTTGATGATAAAAAAGTTTCATAAAACTCAAAATCGTCCAGAATTGCCCCTCTTTTGCACATTTAAATTTCAGGTGTACATGGTCTTTTACTGATGTATTTTATATTGTAGAACAAAATATGAAAATATCTTGAGCTTGTGTTAAAGGGTAACTTCACCCATAAATGAAAATTCTGTCATTACTCACCCTCATGTCGTTCCACACCCGTAAGACCTTCCTTCATCTTCAGAACACAAATTAAGATATTTTTGATGAAATCCGATGGCTCAGTGAGGCCTTCATTGCCAGCAAGATAATTAACACTTTCATATGTCTAGAAAGGTACTAAAGACGTTGTAACAGTTCATATGTAAGGGAAGAAGGAGGCAGGAACCAGCGAACGTTAAACACATAACTTTAATATAAAATAAACAAAGAACAAAATGAAAGTAATGCCGGCAGACCCTCACAGACGTCTGCCAGCCACACAAAACATAATAAAACATAAAATAAAGTCCAGGCCTGGTCCTCTCTCGTCCTTCACTGTCGTCGCTCCTCCTTTTATGCTTCCAGAGCTCCTCCGTGAGAGATTCGAGACCGGTGCGACTCGCGGCTGATGCTCGTTATCACTCGCGTCACCGTCCTTGCGTCAGTATTTAAAGTCAGTATTTAGTTTTTTTTTTGTTGCACAAAAAGTATTCTCATTGCTTCATAACATTAAGGTTGAACCACTGTAGTCACATGAGCTGTTTTAAATATGTCTTTAGTAGCTTTCTGGGCATCTGAAAGTATTAATTATCTTGCTGTCAATGCAGGCCTCACTGAGCCATCGGATATTATCAAAAATATCTTAATTTGTGTTCTGAAGATAAATGAAGGTCTTACGCATGTGGAACGACATGAGGGTGAGTAATAAATGACAGAATTTTTATTTTTGGGTGAACTAACCCTTTAACCCATTCTGAAAACTTTGGGACAATGGAAAAATATGCATCCTCATTAGGATTTAGGATTCATTCCTGCAGCACTCATCAACCTGTGGATTCCAAAGATAACCATTCATTTAGGAAATAATGAATCTAATTAAATTATATAATGGTGAATTAATCAAATTAACCACAAACAACCACATTTATCCATATGTGAGTGTAAAACCTAAAAATATTAGCTTATTAACATTACAATAGTGTGACACTTGAGTAAAGCATTGATTTATCACTCAAGTCAACGTTTCCAGCCCGTCCACCACTCTGATGGAGCAACAAGCCACTAATTCTGGCCATTTTGTACAGAGCACCTAAAATTCTTTTAATGAATTGTTAACATATGGAAATTTATCACTGATTAATTAATGAATGAGTACTTTTGCATAAAGCAAAACTAAAAAGCAAGGTTTCTCTGTTGTTTACCAGGGTTTTGCTTAGTCAAGAGTTAGAAAACAAGGCGTGCTGCAGTATTTTTTTCCCTCCCATCTTTAGATTTCAGGCTACATTATTCTTATGTTAGTCTAGCAATGCAGCTAAATGAAACTTAAAGTATTTAAGCTAGGTGGAAATTGGTGCAAGTTCAACAATCCATTGCTGACAACGCTAGCTCGCTATGTCCCACATAAACTATAAAACTAATAAAGAAAATATTATCATGACCAGAATTAATTTTCCTCACCTCTTCTCATGGTCAGCGTGCACAATCTTCTTGGTTACTTAAAATCCTGATGTAAATCCTACACGATATCAACTTCAGCTGTTGTCATATTCTACATCAAATTGACTTTGACATTAGACGCTGTGCTGACATTCGTGACACTACCAGGCTAACGCTCATCATTGTTTGAATGAGTTGTATGCGAGTTTGTATTATTTGACTGAATGAAGACATCCTGTTTTCCAGATCTAATTTACTTGGCACAGATTTGATCCATAACAGCTTGTTAACGGTTAAAAGAATGCTTGCTTATCTCTTGTAATTTGGTATCGTTTCATCTGTGGCTTGATTTTGCCATCATGTTGAAAACATAAAACCAGATTTAAGCAGGTTTTGAATATTATTATTGAAGTTATCAATGTTATAGATTTTTGGACACCATTGTATTTTTATTCCCTCAAGATTTAGAATAAGTGTTAGAAACAATAATAATAACTAAATAAATGTGCTTCCTCATTTACAGTGATGATCTACCAAAATACCAGATGTGTGTTCATGTTATGTCCCAGAGGAGTGTGACTTCACACCGATCTGTGGGATTCGAACCACACAGCGAGCGGGACAGCGTCAGTGATCTACTGTACAGAGAATGATCCTACTGTACAGCTTCAAACCCTATAAGTCAAACTGGAGATGTAAATGGTCATTACATTTTCCCCATTTTGCATTTTTCATCACACTCTTTGATCAAAGCTACTTAAAAATAATACTCATAATCAGTTCCTTACTCTATGTAATTCAGATCCAGACTTTGAACGTTGTCTTCAAAAGCCTTGTGTGAAATTTCAAAAAACCTTTGAATTTTGAGTGTATAAGCTTTACTGAGCGATGTCAAGGTAAGTCTAAAGAGTTTAGAAAACTCTAGAAAACTTAAGTTAGATCAGCATCAAACATTTACAATGGAAGTATATGGGATTTTGGTGGTGCCGAGTTTAGAGGATGAAGCTTGAGTTGCAGTTTAAAACTGCGTTCACTTTATTTTAAGGTGACATAGTTACATTGTACTTACTCAAATATGTACTGAGTAATATTAAAGGATTAGTTCACTTTCAAATTAAACTTTCCTGATAATTTACTCACCCCCATGTCATCCCAGATGTCCATGCCCTTCTCTCTTCAGCCAAAAAGAAATTAAGGTTTTTGATGAAAACATTCCAGGAAAAAGTGGTCTACATGATACCAGACGAGGAATAAGGGTCTTATCTAGAGAAACCATCACTCATTTTCTAAAAAAAAAAAAAAAAAAAAAAATGTATACATTTTAACCATAAATGCTCATCTTGAACTAGCTCTCTTCTTCTTCTCTATTAGAATCCCAGCAGTGTATAGACACTGCTAAGTGTATTACTGCCCTCCACAGGTCAAAGTTTGAACTAAATTGTCATATACAATATGCTAGTGCAAGTATATAACAATTAGTTCAAAGCTAGTTCAAGATGAGCATTTGTGGTTAAAACGTATATCATTTTATTTATTTTTTTTAGAAAATGAGCAATGGTTTCTCTAGATAAGACCCTTATTCCTCGTCTGGGATCGTGTAGAACGCTTTGAAGCTGCACTGAAACTGTAATTTTGACCTTCAACCGTTTGGAGGCCATTGAAGTCCACTATATGGAGAAAAATCCTGGTATGTTTTCATCAAAAACGTTAATTTCTTTTCGACTGAAGAGAGAAGGACATTGACATCTGGGATGACATGGGGGTGAGTAAATTATCAGGACATTTTTATTTGAAAGTGAATTAATCCTTTAAGGTTAGGGTTAGGGTTTAGTTTAGGGTTAGTTACTTGTAATTATGCATCATTTACTGTTATTACTAGAGTTAGTACATGTAGTAACATGTAATTACATCACCTTCAAATAAAGTGTTACGTAAATAAAGTGTTGGTCTCAGTTTATGAATTCAGAAAAAGTAACAGCATGTTTCCTTTGCCAAATGATTTGTCAGTGCAGCATAAACATTATTTCACCTATTAGGTCTCACATAGAGTCATTAACTACTATGTACTCTAATTTATATTATCACTTAATTGTGTTCATACATGTACGTAACCTAAACCTGTATCCCACCTCAAAAGCAGCATACAATAAGTGTTTTGCAAAAAATTACGTTGTACCTAAACAAATCACGTAAATAAATGCCTAATGAAGCAACTTCCTGTCAGCTATGTCTCATAGTTCATGGCAGTGTTTTGTGGCTCATTTTGCATCTCATCTCTCTGGCTGCTCACCTGTAGTTTCCTTCCTGAATCTCTCTCTCCTCCTCTCTGCATTTGTTGAGCGTGGCTCCTCCAGTTCTCCTCAGCTCAAAGATGTTGACATTATCTTTAAAATCTTTTCCAAAAGTGGCTCTTTTCAAGGCTTCAGAGCTGTTGCAGGATAAGGCTTGGAGGGAAAAACTCTCCGTCGGGAAAGGAGGAATAGAGTGCAAGTGAAGAGGAAAAGGAGGGGTAGAATCTGATAATGTTTGCTGTTAAGGAGGAGTTTCTTTTAACTTCAGCTACACACACATGTGTGCAAATATGGACACACAGACACGCACTGAAACCAAACAGTAATAAATGACTTGTATACAGTATCAGTGTGTCAATCGTGTCAGTGCAAAAACATTAGCTTTATTTGCAATTTTAGCCGTTATTTCATATATAGAACTTTTTCATGCTTAACAGTTTTAACACTGCTAAATTAAATAAATTGCATTAATATTTGAAATATATGTGAACCCAGAATAATGAAAGAGGAAGTTTATTTAATGAGAGACCTTTGGAACATATATTATGATAGTATTTTGTAATATGTATCATGCTATCTTTCACTTTAGAATACATCAGTAACACACAAGACAACACTACAGGCACAAAGCAGCAAAATCCAGCTAAAGAGGATAAAAAAGCTCTGATGAACACAATTATTATTATTACACAATGCATTGTCAGTTATCTGAAGAATCAATTTAAAGAAATAATTCTTTCATGGTAAAGGTGCTAGAACTTGGAAGTGACGAATGCAAGGCAAAACTGTTCAGATGGAATAAATCTCACAAATTTTGTAATTTTGATAATACTAAAACCATCATACAAAAACTTCTATGGACATTTAAGAGAAAAACTAAAGGTCACTGTACAACTTACCCCTTTTGCCTTATATTCAGCTTGATCATTTAAATTTGTTGTTTATATACATTTGGTTTTCATCCTAAATATTTCTGTTTTTACATTTACATCTTACACAGTTAGAAATATTTCTGAAAAACATGTAAACAGTTAAAGCAGGAACAAATCATCATCTCAATCATCATATCAGTGGTTCCCAAACTTTTAAGCTTGAAGTACCCCCTGAAGGGATTACCATCCTTCTGCATACCCCCTCTCTTCCACTTCGACTGCAGTCACCACTGCTTTACCATTAAGGGACAATATTTGCCCCCTAAATTGATTTTCCAGTGCATTTTTTTACCTTTATGAATAACTTTATAAAATAAATAATGTTTTAAATAAAAAATGTTCAATGAAGAAATATGCAATGATGGTAAAACTACGTAAAACTTTTAAATATTAAACAAAAGCCAGTAGGTGGCAGCAAGTCACTGTTTTTATGAGTGAGTCATCGAGTCATTCATTCAGTAACGAAGCAAGTGGCTGTGAATGAATCATTGACTCTCACGATTCGTTCAAAGCCACAGAATTGTTCGCGAAACACAGACGCATGTTGTAGTTCTGCTGTGGTTTTCGTTAGAACTGTTATTTAATTGCAAAATAGAGTAAATACTGACAGTACTGTGTTTAAAATGTATATTTTATTTTTTGACCTGTTGTATAATAATGTCACGTTTGCGGTCATGTGGATATTTGGGAACAATTGCATTCTTACTCGTTATCATCATTAAATACAAGAACTCACACATGGTATGTTTTTGTATCGGAGAAAGTTTGAGTCTTAAATCGAAATTAATCCATTATCTGTGTCTATATTTGTTCTTCATGTGAGTAAGTGCTAAATCCCCACTTTTACTGTCGAGAACGGCAGTAATTTAGCGCGATTTAAGGCAGCAGAATCTGCACGTGATCTATCATATGCATGTTGCTTGTGTGGATACAGTCATTTTTGACTGCAAATGATGAGGTAATTTGATTAAATGTACTGAATTTACGACATTTTGGCAGTTAGAAATACATACTTGATTTTAATATTATTTTAAGTTAGAATTAAATGCTACTCAGCATTCGTGTAACCCCTTTTGTCACCTCGCGTACCCCAGTTTGGGAACCACTGTCTAATATAATTCATAAAATGTTACAATTTCTGTAAATGAAATGGTCGGGGTGACAAGAATCAAAGCAAGAGAAGTGAGAATGTGAGAACCCAAATGTAGGTATTTATTGACAACAGCAGCATAAACAAGAATGCAAGTATATAACTGGAAACAGTTCAAATGGTAAAGTATGGAAGTTAACCCGCCCCTTGACTTTATCACAGGTTGAAGATGGAACCACACACCCAGAGATGAGCAGACGAGATGAGAACACACACACACAGGGAGTAAATAAAGGAG
Organism: Ancherythroculter nigrocauda; assembly: GCA_036281575.1. NCBI lineage: Eukaryota > Metazoa > Chordata > Actinopteri > Cypriniformes > Xenocyprididae > Ancherythroculter > Ancherythroculter nigrocauda. The sequence goes on from VTFQ01000013.1 coordinate 9,032,009, forward strand.
GTATCACCACAATCTAGAGATCGCTGGAGATAACAATGGAGATTGCTGGCATACAAAGTTAAGTTTTACGAGATCCAAAGGTGAGTAGAGCAGGTAAGGATTCTGTATTTTTGTTGTAGGCCAGACATTGACTGAATGTGTATGTGCTTATGAGTGCAGTGATGAGGATCAGGTGCTGGTGATTCGTAACAGGGGAGACGTGTCATTTCTCCACCTTCCTCTGGAGGTGGCTCCTGACACCTACAATCTCTTTACAGGCCTGAAAGGTGCTGACTGTCAAGGGCAAATGGAGACACAAAGCAGAGTGTAGTCAGAGGAGTTGGGAGCCAGGACTGAGCCGAAAGTGTAGGGAGCCAGAGTGGAGCCGGCAATCGGAGGGAGGATGTCCCGAGGAGGGACTCTGGAAGGCCAGCAGTGGAAGTGATTAATGGAGGACCGGCTGAGAAGAAGGTCTTGGGAATGCTGGCTGAGAAAATGATGATGTTTGGAATGTTGATTAAGAAGGAAGTGCTGGCAGAGCAGATAGCCAGGGAGGTGCTGCCAGAGGGGAACTGGGGACTGGAGAAATTCAAAGATGTTCCTGTTGTATTGAGGTGGCAATGGTGGTTGGATTGAGGTGGCAATAAACGACCACCTTGATTGAGGCAAGGGAGCATGGGAACGGACTCTGTGGCAGAGATGAGGGAACTTAAAACAGCCTCCTTGGCCAAGAAGAGGGAGCTTGGAAGTGGCACTGTGGCCAAGATGAGAAAGCCTGGAACGGCCTCGGTGGCCAAGGAGAAAGAAGCTTGAAACAGCCTCATTGGCCAAGAAGAGGGAGCTTGGAACAGCCTCCTTGGCTGAGATGAGGGATCTTGGAACAGGCTCTGTGGCCGAGATGAAGGGGCTTGGAACAGCTTCCTTGGCGGAGATGAGGGAACTTACTGTAAAACAGCCTCCTTGGCCAAGAAGAGGGAGCTTGGAACAGCCTCCTTGGCTGAGATGAGGGATCTTGGAACAGGCTCTGTGGCCAAGATGAAGGAGCTTGGAACAACCTCCTTGCAGAGATGAGGGAACTTAAACCAGCCTCCTTGGCCAAGAAGTGGGAGCTTGGAACTGGCTATGTGGCAGAGATGAGGGAGCTTGGAACTGGCTCTGTGGCCCAGATAAAGGAGCTTGGAATGAGCTCTGTGGCCAAGATGAAGGAGCTTGGAACGAGTTCTGTGGCCCAGATAAAGGAGCTTGGAACGAGCTCTGTGGCCAAGATGAAGGAGCTTGGAACTGGCTCTGTGGCCCAAATGAGGGAGCTTGAAACAGCCTCCTTGGCTGAGATGAGGGAGCTTGGGACTGGCTCTGTGGCCCAGATAAATGAGCTTGGAACGAGCTCTGTGGCCCAGATAAAGGAGCTTGGAACGAGCTCTGTGGCCAAGATGAAGGAGCTTGGAACGAGCTCTGTGGCCAAGATGAAGGAGTTTGGAACTGGCTCTGTGGCCCAGATAAAGGAGCTTGGAACGAGCTCTGTGGCCAAGATGAAGGAGCTTGGAACGAGCTCTGTGGCCAAGATGAAGGAGCTTGGAACTGGCTCTGTGGCCCAGATAAAGGAGCTTGGAACGAGCTCTGTGGCCAAGATGAAGGAGCTTGGAACGAGCTCTGTGGCCCAAATGAGGGAGCTTGAAACAGCCTCCTTGGCTGAGATGAAGGAGCTTGGAACGAGCTCTGTGGCCCAAATGAGGGAGCTTGAAACAGCCTCCTTGGCTGAGATGAGGGAGCTTGGAACGGGCTCTGTGGCCCAGATAAATGAGTTTGGAACGAGCTCTGTGGCCCAGATAAAGGAGCTTGAAACGAGCTCTGTGGCCAAGATGAAGGAGCTTGGAACGAGCTCTGTGGCCCAAATAAGGGAGATTGAAACAGCCTCCTTGGCTGAGATGAGGGAGCTTGGAACTGGCTCTGTGGCCCAGATAAATGAGCTTGGAACGAGCTCTGTGGCCAAGATGAAGGAGCTTGGAACGAGCTCTGTGGCCAAGATAAAGGAGCTTGGAACTGGCTCTGTGGCCCAGATAAAGGAGCTTGGAACGAGCTCTATGACCCAAATGAGGGAGCTTGAAACAGCCTCCTTGGCTGAGATGATGGAGCTTGGAACTGGCTCTGTGGCCCAGATAAAGGAGCTTGAAACGAGCTCTGTGGCCAAGATGAAGGAGCTTGGAACGAGCTCTGTGGCCCAAATGAGGGAGATTGAAACAGCCTCCTTGGCTGAGATGAGGGAGCTTGGAACTGGCTCTGTGGCCCAGATAAATGAGCTTGGAACGAGCTCTGTGGCTAAGATGAAGGAGCTTGGAACGAGCTCTGTGGCCCAGATAAAGGAGCTTGGAACTGGCTCTGTGGCCAAGATGAAGGAGCTTGGAACTGGCTCTGTGGCCCAGATAAAGAAGCTTGGAACAAGCTCTGTGGCCCAGATAAAGAAGCTTGGAACAAGCTCTGTGGCCAAGATGAAGGAGCTTGGAACTGGCTCTGTGGCCCAGATAAAGAAGCTTGGAACAAGCTCTGTGGCCCAGATAAAGGAGCTTGGAACAGCCTCCTTGGCGGAGATGAGGGAACTTAAAACAGCCTCCTTGGCCAAGAAGTGGGAGCTTGGAACTGGCTCTGTGGCCCAAATGAGGGAGCTTGAAACGGCCTCGGACTCTGTGGCCGAGGTAATGCAGTAATAAATAGAAATATGTATTACTGCATTACCTCCATAAATTACAACAAAATATTTCAGCAGTAACTAAGTGAACAGTTTTAAAATAAACCAAGTGAAAATTTAGTTTTTTTTATAATATATATCCTTTATTTCATGTTCATTGACAGTTCTCTAGGTTGAATGTTGCACTACACACTGGGCAGAGAATATTCCCCACCCAACTAATATTTCAGGGAATGTTGTCAGATTAAAAAAAAGAAAGAAAAGAAAACACAACTATACGACAGTGTAACCTCTCAAGCATCAACACCAGCAGTACAAAAGAGAGATGACATCAAACTACAGTTGATTAAATGGTGAATGTACAGTATATAAATTAAATAAGGCATCTTCATGAAGATGATGGACAATTTCAGTATTTAACAGTGAGAGGGTGGACAATATCACCCTGTACCATCCCATGATTATGAGCGGAATGTGGTATGTGGCACATTTAATGACATTCTGGAAAATAATGATTCACATCTATCTTTTCTATAAGTTGAACTTCTTCGAAACACTGAAAGTGTGTGAGTGTCAGAATGTGATAGATACCTTCATTCCACTCAAGCCAAAACTCAATAAATGGCTTTCATCCAGCAACCCCCCCCCCCCCCCCAAAAAAAAAAAAAAAAAACATTAAGATAATCAGTCAAAAACCTCTTTCAGGTCTCAAAAGGAAATTCTGGATTGGCATTTTGGTATTCGAGACTGAGGTTGCAAATAAAGCAGGTATATAACACACTTAAATGGCATTTACTGGCTATTTAAAGGCTTTGAAACATTTCAAGTTTCCATTTTTTCAATATAACTTGGAATATATTTAAGTCTATCTATGTACATCGATTCCATAGGTCTACAGAAAATAATTAAGGCCAAAACCAAATGCCTATCCATGGCAAAACTTTAGACTGACATCTGCCCCATAATCCTCATGGAGCCTGTGAACGGAAAAATATTCATGGTGTTTGATACATATACAAAGCAGAATTCAGGAGGCGTTCAGTCACATAATTCAATCAAACTTAAAACAAATCACTAAAACTTCCAAAAGTGTTGATAGACAACGTGAAGAAAGATTTGACTAAACAGTTCAAGAAGTAATTCACCCAAAAAATGAAAATTCTGCCATCATTTTCCTCAGTCCAAACCTGTATGACTGTCTTTCTTCAATGAAACAAAAAAGGTGATATTTTGAAAAATGTTCATGCTTCTCTTTTCCATTCAAAGAAAGCATACAGTGAAGCATTTAGAATTTTAATTTTTTGGGTTAATTATTCCTTAAATAGCTTTACCAAATGAGAGTGTCACAATAATCTACAGTGTTTGTTAACAGTTAGAATCTTTGAATTTAATGGCAGTAACATTCATCAGTTAACCTCATCTCAGCGTGGCTAATTAGTGCTCTCAGCCTCTAGCTATGTAGAAAATAGAGTTGAAATGTGGATGTTTATATGCCAGCTGACGGAATAAGATGCCAAACACACTTACCGCTTGAGCTTTTAAAATGGTGCAATTAAACTGTGGTTTAAAATAAACAAAAACCAACAAAAGGTGAAGTCAGCAGCAGTTAAAATACATCAAATGACACAACCGGCCTGCTTTAGGAAAGCAAACACCAGGTTCAGAGGAAAAACTGGCCACTCCAAAAGCACAAACAGACCAAACATTCTGATTAAAATGTACTCGCAGGGTCAATTTACAGCAACTGAAAACGCTGAAGATGGGATTGGACACAGATTAAATTACTCATTTCAGGTTGGGTTGCTTCTGTCTAAACATCCAATGATGTCTGATGCAACTTTCTGAAACACTTTAGGCATGCTGGGAAGTTTAGCAGATCTCAAGAAACATGTCAAGAATATGTTTTATTTCAACTAAACATGATAGAAAATGAACCCTGTTATTAAGACGTCTTGCATTGTGACATTTTTATATATATATATATATATATATATATATATATATATATATATATATATATATATATATATATATATATATATATATATATATATATATATTTATTTAGGCCACACATCTTATTGTGATGCAAAAGAAAAAAAAAATGTCATTATCACATAATAAAAATGGGTTGATAAATAAAACAAAATGGGTTGTTAAGGTTTTTTTTTTTATGTTTTTGAAATAAATCTCTTTATGTTCACTAAGACTGCTTTTATTTATTCAAAAATACAGTAAAATCAGTGATATTGTGAAATATTATTACAATTTATAAGAACTATTTTATTCTTTAATATATTTTAAACTGTAATTTATTCCTGTGATCAAAGCTGAATTTTCAGCATCATTACTCCAGTCTTCAGTGTCACATGATCCTTCAGAAATCATTCTAATATGCTGATTTCTAATCAATATTTGATACATTTTCTTCAGGGGTTTTTTGATGAAAAGAAAGTTCAAAATAACAGCAATTATTTGAAACAGAACGTTTTTGTAACAATGTAAAAAAGCCTTTACTGTCACTTTTGATCCATTTAATGAATCCTCGCTACATAAATGTATTTCTTTAAATGAAAACGTACTGACCCCTAACTTTTAAACGGTAATGTATACATATAATTTAATTGTATAATAATTAATCATTAAATTATTATAATTTAATTTGTAATAGTTCATTTTGGTGCTATTTTTGTACAACCTCTAATTTATGTTGATTTCAAAAGAGTTATTGTATTACAGTATTTGTTTACTGTAACATTATTTACAGAGTATAATTGTAATGAATTTGAGGAATAATGTGTTAAATTGTCATGAGAACCATGTGAAAAGTCTAAATAGCTCTAAAAATACAATCTTTTATGCAAATAATCCTAATAATCTACTGATTTGGGGGTGAAATATGACTCGAACATTGGTGAGATTCACCCTTTTAGTGGTTTTGAGAACGTAACGTGAGCATTTCAGCAGACTTGACAAAGTTCAAACAACATGGAGACATCCCTTTACAGACACGGAAACACAGCGTTCACATACAAGTAAATGTCTTTAGGCAAACACACTGGAATTACACTGGAATGGAATTACTGAAGGTCGAAGCAGTGCAAATTTCCACTTTCACTTACACAAGGAACAAAACTAAAATTGTTCTTTGGCAAAGAGCAGTTTAAAATGAACATTTCATTTCAACTTTGTCAAGATCAAAACATAATACACAGGTGGGATGAACAAACAGTAGCTCTCCCTGTCATTTAATAGCGTTTCTATGAAATCACAATTGGGAAATAGGCTTTCTTCCTTCCTGTGGGGGGTCACAGATGTCGTTCAGGACTTCCTGTGAATCTTCCGTGAATCTTCCTGTGAAGTCATCACAGATGGAGCCAAACATTTCCTGTGAGGTCACGGAGAGACATTCCCAGTGGCTTCACAGTGGTCACATCTTCCACATCAGAAGACAAGCAATCAGGGTGTGAAGCACAGAAACACACATGTAAGCGTCCCTCGAGTTCAGCGAACAAATAAATAAAGCGAGCCCACGCGGGCTGATGTGGCGGCAGAGGAAAATTTGATAACGGTCGATTCGAACACTGGAGAAGATCAACGTTGGCAGGCGCTCGCCTCATCCTCCTGCATTCGGCCCGACTCCTCAAATAACTTTAGCACATAAATAAAAAACAGTGCTTGGGAAAGAGCCAAAACTGTCCGTTCAGCGTTTTTTTGGGAGGCCAGGCTGGTCTGTGTAAGCAAGCTGGTGTCTTGTGGGTGCCAGTCCTACCACACCTCACAGCGGTGGCCTGAGTTCATGGGAGAGCCCAGCGGACACTGGAAGTGCTCTGCGAAGTCGGGCGAGTTGGACAGGGTGCCGATGACGCGGTATTTGGGTGGGCTGTGAGGGTCCGTCATCAGGCCCTCGTGAGCACTTTCTGGCGTTCGGACAGAGCACCAGACCTAAGAAGAAGAGCCAAAGGAATGCGTTTCTGAGACCACATGTTTTCACGATGTGCTTTATTTGCTTTAAAAAGTTAGCATATTAAAAAAAAATATGGATAACATAATAGTAACACTTTACAATAAGGTCCCATTCCTTAACACATTACCTAACTAACAACGAGGAAGACATTTGCTAGTTTTTAAAAATCTTAGTTTTTTTGTAGTTAATAAAAATACAACTGTTCATTAATTCATGTCAGCTCAGGTCCATTAAATGATATTAACAGATACAACTTTTGACTTTAATAATGTATTAGTTAATGTTGATATTAACATTAACTAAGATTAATAAATGTTTTAGAAGTATTTTTCAGTGTTAGTTCATGCTAACTTATGTAGTTAACTAACGTTAACCTTATTGTAAAGTGTCAACATTAAAATATATAATTGTATATCAACGCTAACCAAAATGAATTTTATTAAGATTATCCCAGATAATTATTTAATATTAATTTCTACATATAGTAATATATTAACTTTATAAGTTATATAATCTTAATATATTAACATAATGTAATTATCTTTTAATATTATATAATACATTACATGTAATTCCGTGTTAATATTAAATCTAATCATTTATTAATCTTTTGGTGTTATTTTATCATTAAAAAGCATTAAATTGTTATTTTATTAAGAAAATTCATTACTTATTCTGTCACCACATCATATAGAACCTGAAAGTTATAATATATATCGTCATATTTACATATATGAACATAAACAAAAAAAAAAAAAAAAAACATTTTGATTTATCAAGGCAATTTAATTTCTACATAGTAATATATTACCATTATAAGTTAGATGATGTTAATACATTAACATTAATATGATTACATATTAACATTTACCAAGATTAAGATATGCTGTAAAAAGATTAAAATTCAAATCATTGTTAGTTTATTAATCTTGGTTAATATATACTAAAATAATATATTTATATAATTTAAATATATTAACATTAAGCAAAATAATAATAAAAATGTTGTTAGATCATGATACCTAAAGGATCGACTAATGTTAATTTATAGATCTTAATTGTAGAAATCATTAAAAAAAGTGTTATTTTATGCATCAAATTCATTTCTTGTTCTGTCACCACATCATATAGTGCCTGACTTGTAAAATAAGTTTAATATTGGGCCTGTATTGCTGAGGCACAGAGTGTTTACCAGTCACACAATAGTTGGGTAAACAGGTGTTTCATGTCATACTTATTATTTTTACATACTTGCTTCTCTTTTTGCATGTCTTTTCATACCTGTGCAAAACCTACGAAGAAGAGCTGGTCATTTGTCAGATTGACAGCTGGGAGTCTCTTCTCTTCGCCATTCTTCCGCACCCATGACCTATACGCCTGTCAAAACAAAGATCTCAAAATCAGTTATTTGTCTTTAATCAGTTCAATCACAACATTTGCATTAGCTTGGAAAGAAATACATGTCTAGTGATTTATATTCATCACCAGAAGGGGGAGCCTCGTGAACCACAGAATCATCAAAATAAAAATTCCTGTGGGATGTTTTTATAAAATGTATCTTAATTCTTTTTCTTTTCTAAAAGGCTTTAAATGACCATCCACTCTTAATGTGGACAGAGCATATTGGAAATTCTTAAGCCGGTCATATATCAAATGATTATAAATAAATTACTTGAGTGCCCATACAAATACTGAATATTTAGGAAAGAGAGTTTGCAAGGCCGGGATACAGTCCAGTTAAGGACACAGGATTAATGTCTGATTTATTTACAAAAAATGTAGCCTACACCCCTTGTTGTATATGTACATTTATTAAATGACAAAAAAGCTAAAATTACAAAAAATGAAATGTAACCGCAGTGTTGGGTAAGTTACTCTAAAAAAAAGTAAAGCTACTAATTAAATCTTCAACAGTGCAATAGGATTACTTTACTAATTACTCTCTTTAAAAAGTATTGGATTACTTATCACTAATTACTTTCTAAATACCATATCAACCTCGACCGGTTGACGACATTTAATTTTGATGTTAAATCCACTATTGTTTTATATAGAATTGTTCTATAGTCTATAAAAGTATTTAATGCAAGTACATCAGAAGTAACTGTAATTAAATTACAGAAAAATGAAAAGTAATCCCTTACCTTACTTTTTAAGGGAAAAGTAATTAAAGGGGACCTATAATGCTGTCACAGTCACCGTCGTGTTCTGTTTGTTTTGGTTTGCATTTTGTCACATGTTCCTTTGTTCTGTTTTCCCGCCATCATCAGTCACCATGGACACTAACTTGATTATCACAGCTGTTAGTCATTTGAGTGCATTAGTGTGTGTATATCAGTTCAGTTCTGTCAGTGTGTCTTTGTCGGGTCTCGTTTGTACTTGTGATGTGTTGGTATATGCTCTGCTCTGGAGTCTGTGTTTCTCCCTGTGGGTTTCTCCCTGGATTCCGTGTTTCTCCCAACATCACGTAACAAATGCCCCTTTCACGAGATGTAATATAAGTCTCTGGTGCCCCCAGAATGTGTCTGTGAAGTTTCAGCTCAAAATACCCCACAGATCATTTATTATAGCTTGTTAAATTTGCCCATATTTGGGTGTGAGCAAAAACACGCCGTTTTTGTGTGTGTCCCTTTAAATGTAAATGAGCTGCTGCTCCCGCCCCCTTTCCAGCAGAGGGCGGAGCTTTAACAGCTCAACAACAACAAAGCTGGAGAATCTCACGCAGCCAAAAAATGAGGATTGTCAGTAACGGTGTTCAGCCTTACATTGTTCAAACCGGAGTCGACTCTGATGGAGAGACTCAGGAAGAAGTTAGCTTAACTTTTAGAATGAAACTGGACGTTTCTGAATGGTTAGTGGATAAATTTATGTAGTTGCTGTGGAGTTGATTCAACTCATCCACTAGCATGTGCCGTCATGTTCATCTTTTTTGCAAATCTGGCGTTGAATTGACCCTCATATGTGAAGCATGTCAACAACATTCCATTACAAAACTCTTCCTCTTCTCTAAAGCAGCCCAACATGGCCTCGCCCCTTTGTTGTGTGTTCTTTGGGGGCGGGGTTTATGTAAATTTTAGGGTTAGTGGTTAGGGAAGAAGATCGTTGTAATCCCTACAGCCGTTTGTTGTAGTCCTTAAACAGAGAATTCTTTAAAAGAAAACATCTCCCTTTGCACTGAACTTTGAGTGTCGTATCTTTGCAGATATTATGATCTAACAGCAACATTACACACTAACTAAAGTTAAACAAGTGAAATCATAACAATAATTAATTACTTAGTAATGCATTACACCAAACTCTGAATGTAACCTACGTGATAGGCAGCTTTCAGACCACCATTGTCTGCTATGTTTTCTCCCAGCGTCTGTTTTCCATTAATGTGCTCTCCATTGATGGTGTACTGCGTGTACTGATCCACCATACACTCGGTGCGGTTCTTAAACGCGTCCACAGAGGAGTTCTGCCACCACGGTCGAAGGTTTCCATCTTTGTCATACTCTCTGCCTGTGTAATAGAATTAAGATATAAAGGGGTTATATAATGAAATATTGAATTTTATTGATGTACTATAAAAAATGTATTGCGCTGAAATTAATCTACAAAATGTTCTGTGAGCATGCATGGGTTTGTTTCGTGAACATGACAAAACTTAAAGCAGGCTTTGCAAAGAACCTGTGAAAGCTGTGGGAAAAAAATGCACTCTACTGCACTGAAAGTAGTGTACTTCAAATCTTAAATGTATATTTTTAAAGACTTTACTTGCGATATATACTTGCCTATTTCTTAACGCACTTGAGTACATTTTTAAAAACTGCACTTTGTAATAATGTCAAATTAAAAGCTAATTGTATTTAATATAAATTAAACCTATAATAGATTTGCATTTAATTGATATTAACATGCAAAATCATTACATTTAGTTCAAACTTTTAAAGTATATATTTCCATAATAAGTAAAAAACTATTTTAAAAAGTATGTTAAAGTGCACTTCTTTTTTAAAAAGGACAACCACAAAAAATTCTAATGGCCAGAGAGAACATTGAGAATTATAATGGAAAAACTAAATTTTTTTTTTTTTTTTTTTAATCTTTACTGATAATATTTTTAGGCATCAGGAAAAGAAAAACATATGATATGAACCCCAGTGTACTAACCTTGGTCATCAAATGCATGCGTTAACTCGTGTCCCATAACCACTCCAATACCACCAAAGTTTAAAGCTCTGTGAAACACACCAAAACATCACGGTTGTTACAAACTCAGGAGTATTTTTTAGCAACATGCTAACAATTTCAGCCATGTCTGCTCACTTGGGGTGATCCTGGGCGTAGAACGGAGCCTGTAAGATGCCAGCGGGGAAGACGATCCCATTCTTGGTTGGCATGTAGTAAGCGTTCACCGTGGGTGGAGTCATGCTCCATCTACAGAAGAAAAGATATCGCAATCACAAATCAGCTACCATCTACAGGCTGCCTCGAGTTTTTCTCTTATAACACACACTGTTAAACTCACTGGTCTCTGTTTGGTGGCTTGCGGAGCTGGTCTGCCATCACTCGTGCTGAGAAGTTATAGAAGTTGATCATATTCTGGAAGAAGTTGTCTTCTGTAACCTCATACTACAATCAAAACAGCACATTGCCTGTTAGCTGGGAAATGCTATTATTTTCAATAATAATTCATTAAATAAAGTACTTAATAAATCTATAATGTAATATAATATAATATAATATAATATAATATAATATAATATATATAATATAATATAATATAATATAATATAATATAATATAATAATATTAGGTCGGTAAGATTTTTTATGTTTTGTTTTTGAATGTCTGATTCTCACCAAGCCATTTATTTGATCAAAAAAACAATACCAACAGTAATATTGTGAAAAAAATACACAATTTAAAGTAACTGTGATCTATTGTAATATATTTTAAAATGTAATTTATTCCTGTGATCAAAACAGAATTTTCAGCATCATTCCTCAATTCTTCTGTCACATGATCCTTCAGAAATCATTCTAATATGCTCATTTGATGATCAAGAAACATTTATGATTATGAAAACAGTTGTGCTGCTTTTTTTTGTCTGATACATTTTTTAAAGATTTTATTAATTTCAAAGAACAGAAATAAAAAAAAAACAATTTGTTTGAAAGAAAATTTTTGTCAGAATAAATTATTATTTATCTATAATTACAAATTTAATGTAAAATGCTAATTATTTTTAATATTTAAATAATTTAAGTATTAACTATGTTTCAAAGACAATACAATTATGAAATTACATATAAAGATTAACTTAAGTCCTATTTAAGCAGATGAACTGCTATATTTTTATAAAGCACAACCGCGCTGCTAAATCTGAGACACATTGAAAATCATTTAAAACTGGAAAAATAAAGTTTTAGGATTCTAAAATGTAAACAAAAGCTATTTGCTGACTCACCCCATCATACACATCATCAAGCTCTTTGGAGTCCAGAATGAAGTCTGGAAATCCAATCATGTCATAGATGGCGTCCGCCTAGAGCCAGAAACGACACTTTATCCTGATTTCTTGGCAAGCAATGCAAAGTGTTTACAGTTAAGCTGTTTTTGCAGTCGTGAATCTCAGACAAATCCGCAAGTTTTGGTTATCCAGTCATGCTGCTGTCTTTATAATTCCCATTCTCTCTCACCTTGTCCTTGGCAGCTTGTCGGGTCTGTTCATCCATCCAGTTCAAATCATCTAGCGCGCTTTTGAAAGCTGTGCGGATTTCATTGATCATTCCCTCCGCCTGTGTTTTGACAGGAAAGATGAGGTTGTGAACTGTGTAATTCACATTGCTGCCACATGGTGGCAAACATGCATCACCAATGAGATTCTAAATTAAACATGAGGACATAAACTTGCACTGTCAAATATGTATCCAGTAGTTTTCAGTCATATGGCTTTGAGTAACTCACTATTTCTTTGCTCTGTTTGTCGAAAGTGGCTTTGACAAAAAGAGCACCCAACGCAAAACCAAGAGTGTCATCTGTGTTCCCGATACACGTCTGCCAGCGTGGGGTACAGGACTAAACAAAAAACAAAAAAACAGACATGTTGACAGATTAACTTGAAACAAGCAGTCATAAAATCACAAAATGGGAACCAGATTTTTGACGTGATTGTGTCAATATAAAACATGCTCAAACTAAACAACAAATCATCACTATCATTTTTTTTACAATTATACTGATCGCATACAAATGTGTCAAGAAAAGTCCAGATTCTCTCTTTAAAGGAACAATTCACATAATTCTGAAATTCAGATTTTCAGTGAATAATGACTCAAATTTCCATCCGTTCATCACATAAAGCTTATCGCATGACTTCATAAGATGTGTACAAAAGGCATATAGCCCATTTTTTTGGTATTGTGAGGACATTTTTTTTTTAATTCCAATCCCCACTGACTTCCATTACATGGAAAAAAGCACATTTTAGTGCTATATGAAACATGTCATTTGGAATTGGAACAACATGAAGGCAAGTAAATAACTGACAACTAAATTTTCACTTTTGCGTGAACTATTTCTTTAATTCATCCATACACACTCCAACAACACACACCTTCTTAGTGCCATAGAGGCTCTCCAGAAGCTTATCCTGAGCGTTCTCAAACCGCTGGTCAAGACTGGACGCTCCTTTCTGCACCAGATTCCAGATCATGTAATTATTCAGAAGACTGGAGAAGAAAGAGAAAGAGTGCATCCTAATATCTAAAAAAAGGACCATTCCTGCATTTGTATTCATTTATTTATACAGGTAGAGTGAGAGACAGTGTTACAGAAGATCTAAGAAGGAATAAATGCATTAATATTCTTAGAAGGAGAAGCAAAGAGAGAGAGAGAGAGAGCATGAGAGAGACTGTTATTAGTACTGAATGTTCTGATACACAATCTAAACACGCTCTCAGAGGGGACATCCTCTTCCTGAACTCTGATTAGCTGTAACCATAGAGACAGCTGCCGTACCTGCGGTCGGTCTTGTTGATAAGGTCCGAAACTTGTTGCATGTATTCCTTGGCGTAGACCACCACAGGCTCTGTGTCGTTCAACTCTAGCGGTGAAAGGACGGAGTTCAGATAATCCAACCATTCAACTGCTGGAGCCAACGTCTACGACAGAAAAAAACGTCATAATGTCATAAGTGAAATATTTCCATATTCATTTCAGTTTAATGCAAGGTTAGACTGTAAAATCACTTTAGGAACAGTTTTGGGCTCTTTATGCAAAAAAAAAATACACATACAACAAAAAGCAAAAAACACCCTTGGCCACCACTGACACCTATTGGTGTGGATGCAGCTTTACACAACAGCAAAAGTTTTAAGTTACGATAATGCAGCACAAATATGAAAGCTTGTCTCCCCTGAGAATTAAATAAAAAAAAAAAAACATTAATTGTAACTTTATATCTCATAATTACAAATGTATGTGTCGCAATTTTACTTTATATCTCATAATTGTATATTGTAATCAGTGTTGGGGAGAAACGCATTACAAGTAACGTGAGTTACATAATCAGATTACTTTTTTTTAACCCTTATGCGGTCTTCGGGGTCTTTTTGACCCACAAATGATGTTTGCTCAAATAAAAAAAAATGTTCTCTTTGTCCAAATGGCATGAGACTTTGTATGGTGGTGAACACTTTTAAGATCTACAAATAAAAAAAAAAAAAAAAATTGGAATGATATCTTGCTTTTATGTTAGTGTAAAAAAAAAAAAGTTACGTTCGTGGTCTTCGGGGTCCAAAACCCCGGGCAACAAAATGTAATTTTGTAACAATATAATATAGTTTTTAATAACCAATGTAATTTGACTGTTTATTAATGTTTTTTCTCAACATTTGTGCAGTTTTTGGAGGAATCAGTGATATCTTTTAAATTTATATAAATAAATTAAAAAATATTTTTTGAAATAGCTTTTTATGTAAAATTCACTTTATAAAAGGCCCAGATTTCTAACTTTCATTCATGTGTATAACATGGATAATTTGATTTTTGCCCATCTTTTGAAAAATGCAGTTTTAAAATGAAAAAACTATCACTTTTACCAGTAGATGGCTGCAGAGCTCCACTATTTGCTATGTGCTATTTGAATGACTGAAAGACGTCTTTTCACAAGTTTTTTTTTTCAGTTGATTTCATATCTAAATGTTATGAAATCACAATTATAATAATAAAAATTACTTTGTCAAAGTTTAGCATTTTTTGTGCAGGGCAAAATCAGTTTTTCAATAATAATTTTATAATAAAAATAATAAAATTAAAAAAAATATTTTCGTGTGCGACTGTGTGTGTGTGAGCATGTCCATTTTGTATTGGGGACATTTTTGGAAGTGTGCCACTTCATTTCTGTCTATGTGTGTTGTGCGTTGTTTCTGATTTTGAGAATGGACTTTGTCCAGTTTCTAAGTGGGGTCTCTGTGGGTTACATTATTGATGATATTACTGAAAAACTGATTTTTTTCAGTACAAAAAAATGCTAAACTTTGACAAAAAGTAATTTTTATTGTTATAATTGTGATTTCATAACATTTAGATATGAATGGTTATTCTAGACTAGTTCTAGACTAAATGTGAGCATACATTTACATACATTTACTACTTCTCCTGTGTCCTATTCTTCTATATTCCAGGGCTGCGTTCCAGTTTGTTTTTGTTATGCCCTTCCCTTGCTAACTTCCCTCAGTCTCGTTGACTCGGTTGTACGTCAATGCTCACGTTGTATGAGTGCCCACTACTGGCAGAACCTTTGCAATGGGCTGAATTGGAACATCCTAAGCCCTTGATCACTTGGAATCCGCTATGGAGTTGATTTATTATTATTATTATTATTATTATTTTCCTTAACAAAATTGTTTAATGCAGCATTCTATATGTATATAGGTGTATTTGGGTTGTTTTAAATATTAAAAAAATATATATCATAGAGTTGTTTGTGGTGGGGTAAATTAAACGCGATTTGCAGTGACAACACAATCGTGTTGCATTGTGGTATATGAAGCTGCCTGAAGTGTACATATGAAGTAGACTCGCTCCCACTGTCAAAATCGAGGGAGCGAGGGTCTGTCCATATAAACTTCCCTCGTCCACTTCACAAAGTGGAAGGCACATCAAAATGGTGGCAGGGATTCCCCAAAGGGGAAGTGCTTACAGAAGTTCGCAAATGCGTGTCTAAAAGTGGAGTGGAACGCAGCCCTGAATGGCAGCACAGCTGAAAGGCTTGTTTGTTTGAGCTTCGCCCTCTACTGTACAGGTGTAAATTTGCATTTCCTTCAGCCTGAAGCTTATTCATTTCACTTATGGTGTGAAAGGGCCTTTACATTTACCAAAAATAGGGCTTTTTTGTTGTTATAAAAACAAGCAAACAAACAGCCCAGATGAGAAAAAGTAAAGCAAAATTAACGTAACACATTACTTTCCATAAAAAGTAACTAAATAACGGAATTAGTTACTTTTTATGGAGTAATGCAATATTTTAAAAGTAACTTTCCCAACACTGACTGTAATGTGAGTCTATATCTTACAATCATGACTTTATTTCTCATAATTGTTTTTTTATATCTCACAATTTTGACTTTATGTTTCGCAATGTGACTATTTATTGTAAATTCGGCTTTATAACTCACAATTTGACTTTTAATCCCGTAACTTGGACTTTATTTCTCACAATGCGACTTCATATCTTGCAATGTCCCTTTAAATCTCACAATTGCAAATTTTTATATCACAATTGCGACATCTCACAGAGTGACTTTATATATTGTAATGTGACTTTATATCTTTCTATTGCAGTTTTATTTTCTGTAATTGTAATTTATATCTAACAATTGTGAAATGCGGCAATATGCATCTCACAATGTGACTATATTTCTCACAGTGTTTATATTTTGCAGTGTCACTTTAAATCTTACAATTGTGATTTTCACGAAATTGTCACTTTATATCTCACAACTGTAACTTTACATGTGGCAATGTAATTATTTAGTTAATGTAGCTTTATGACTCACAATGTGACTTTCTCATAGTGTGAGATTATATCTTGCAGTGTCACTTTACATCTCACAACTGTGAATTTTTAATTTACAATTATGAGTTTATATATCACAGTGTGACTATATCTTGCAATGCCAACTTTATTTCTTGCCATTGTCACTTTATATCTGACAAGTGCAACTTTATATCTCACTAGGTGACTTTTGACTTTATTTCATCACTCATGAATATTTTACTCTACAGTTGAAGCTTCAGTAACAGGGCTTTCAGTAATGAAGTGAATAGTATTGGGCTGGTCATATCTCAACATAACACAGCCATCATTAAGTGGTGATGCACTTTAATAAAACCTTTTGTAGGCCACCAACACATGGAGCATTAGATTTAATTAAGACAAACTTTCATTTTTTTTCATAACCTTGACTGTGAGAGCTCTGCTTGTCTCATTTTTTTTTCCCTTAATGATTTCTCTTTTAGCCATGAAAAGGACACAGAATGCGTGTTCGGATTCGCTCTCACACAAAATGCTCAAATAATCAGCAGGCTCGAGTCAATAACCTGCATGTTTTCATTCCTGAATCCTACATGCAATTCTAGCTGCTCTGCCCTTGGGTGTAATAAAACAAAGACCTCCATCATAAACACACAGCTGAAAGCCCCCATCTACCCTCATTCACCACATAGCCTTCATCTCTACTGTGGATTTCTGGCAGATGAAAACAAATTAGGTGACTAAAATGGACTATTTTCCCTCTCTCTTATGGATATGAGAAGCTGTGTTGTTTTTTTAATAAACTCAAAAACCAAGCGAACCCTTGAGGTTGCTCTGCATAAAGACGTGCAAAATAAGAAGTGACTGTTGCAAGCTTTGTCTAATGAGAGCTGAGCTGTTTAAAAAACAATTCAGAAATGCCCTTAAAAAGTATGTATTTTTTCTGTTAAAATTAGGGCTGTCAAACTCAAAATGTTAAAGGATTAGTTCACTTCAGAATTTACTCCCCCATGTCATCCAAGATGTTTATGTCTTTCTTTCTTCAGTTGAAAAGGAAAAAAAAACATTCCTCAAATGTTTATCAGTAAAAATCCATTTAAACTTAAATCTTTGTGTAGTGGGAGATCACAGCTGGTTGATGCATAGATGAGGTAATGAGAATCTATTTGCAGAAGTCTCTTTTGATTTACAAACTCAAAATAAATTAACGATTCTCAGGATACTCGGATATCAGAAACACGAACAGAACAAGCAACAATTATGCAACATAGATGGAATAAAGATTAACTGAAAACAGACTCAATATAAACCAATGAAAGAAACGGGAAGCAGGTGTGGTGCATTAATCAAACAATGAATAACCATGGAAACAAATGCCAACAACGGAAACTGAGCAGAAAACAAAGCAAAACCAGCTAAGAAAACAACTCAAAATTAAAGCTGAAAGGGCCATTGTACCCGGAGCCACAGCCACCCGGTGGCCTAAGGAAAACAGTGAACAGTGGGCGACATGCATGTAAGCAAGAAAATACAGGAGAAATAATTTTGACGTGCCACACTTCCTGATGCCAACAGGTGGCGTTTTGACTATAACTGAATATTGCCATGTAGATGTCTTCAGGCCAGGACTGTTATCAAACATGTGAAGTTTGGAGCAGATCGGACATTGTATGCCTGAGTTACAACAACTTCCTGTTCATGGAGTTAATCGCACACTTTAGCACTTAGCCAAGTGTTGCATGATTTAATGTGTTTCTGGTATGTTTGGTACTTCGTGAATTACAGTGCAAAGCATGCCATTTCCTGTTGCCAGCAGGTGGCGCTATGACTAACTGAATATTGGCATATTGGAATATTTAAGCCAGGACTCTTATCACACATGTGACGTTTGGGGCAGAAACATTTTTTTGCGCACATTTGCTTTATCGATAACAAAACATGGCAAAAACTGGATGGAAACTTGGCTATTGTTAGGTTACTGTATTGACTTTCACACCTGTTCGCTGTTCTGTTGATTACTCCCTGTGTATTTAAGCCTTCTGTTTTCAGAGTTCTTGGTTCGGTGTCGTCGCTGTACTATGTGGTCGTGTTCTATGCTTATTCCTGCGATTTCCTACGTGTTGACTGTTGGATTTTGCGATTAAAGACTGTTTTGGTTGTAGTATTCCCTATCGGTTTCAGCGCATTCTGTTGCAGTTTAAGAAATAAAATCTTTTTTTTTTTCTTTTTTTTGAGAGTAAGTAAAAAACACGTCTATAAATTTGTGTCACCCACACAAAAAAATGACATTTTTTATGACAAGGTTTTATGTTCCCTTATTTATGTTCCCTTAGAAAATAGCTAAGCATGTTAAGTCAAATGTAAGAATTGTGTGTCACCACACATCTGAGCTCCACGGCTGCCAGAGACGTTTGCTCATCACATGCAAGAGAATAGTGACATGAATATATAATGTATTGGGCTTCAGCTTTAAGGCAGGGGAATGAAGAACTACTGGTCATTTTACACACACTTTCACCAGATGGTTTTCTTACAAACTGAGTAAGAAGTAAATGAAAACATACTATAAAAGGAGATACAAAAAAGTCCTAGAAATGTACATTTGCATTATTAACTGAAGCCTGTTTAATCATTTGTAAAACAACTATATACAATTATTATTTTAGAATCTTAGTATAAAAACCATTAGCATTAAATAATATTAACAATAATAATTATTTAAAAATTCTTTGTAAGAAAAACCTTTTTCAAAAGACTGGACTTTTTGGACTTATTCCCTTTATACTGACAGCAGACATAATTTAATCAGTAAGCAATCTACTGTCATGCCCACCCCTCCACCTCACTACTTCACTGTACAGTTGCTCAGCAACTGTTGCCACGGAAATCACAGGAGCTTTCACAATACAAAAGTTTCAACGCAGGTGCTCTAATGAAAAAATCTTAATAATTAAATGATGTAAAAAAGCCAGAAGACACAAAAAGGAATGAATATTTATATGCACAGACGGATAAAAGATGTGGCCTTCTGTTGAACCATATATATGAGTATTAGATAGATAGATAGATAGATAGATAGATAGATAGAAGGACAGAAAGTTCATAAAGTGTGAACACACTTACACAGACACACAGCGGCAAACCTGACTCCATGCGCTGTGCATTATTCATGAACTCTCTCTTCTCTTATCTCATACAAACACTGTTAATAAGCAATATGTCTGAAACACATTTACTGATTAAAACTAATGATCCCAAATACTCAGCTAAGAATTTCTGAGCTTCCTGAACACGCTTTCATCTGTTTACCGCACTACTACACCAAACCTTCAGGACTTTTGTCTAATTAAACCCTTGTGATCCTGCACACACACCTGGAGTTCAGCTATCGTTATCTTGTGGTAGATCTTTTCCTCGTCTCGTCGTTCGTCCTGAGGCACCGTAATATTAGCCAGCGCTGTCTCGAAGTCCAAAATTTGCTGCATCTGACCCCGGGTGGAATTCTTGTCTCCTCCCAACAACAATCCCAACTCTACCATGTAATCCAGATAAGCCTTCAACACCTAAACACACATCAGTGGCAGGCTATTAGACATGGGCAAAAAGCTGCTTTAAATATTACAAAATGTCTTTAAATATTGATACTTTAAGTTCTGCTTCATGATACCTTCTCGTTTGTCTTATTGAGGTAATAATCTCGGGATGGGAGGAAGAGTCCTGATTGGTCAACCTGGAGAAAGAGGAAGTTTACACAGGTGAGCAAACACCTCGGGTGTGATCAGTTTAGCAAATACAATAAAACAAACATGAAACAAAAACTTTCAAACAGCAGATGTTCATTAAAACTTGATAAAGTGAGTAAATGTACCTGAATGACATTACTGTTGGAGTTTTTAGGGTCCACGCTTACACCAAGAGTGAAGAAGGGCTGAGCTCTGTAAGGTCCAGAAACTATCTTTAAAACGTCCTGAAAGTTATCTTTATCCCAGGACTCTGTGATGTTCCAGCCTCCTATCTACCCACACACAGACACAAAGTAAAGGGAAAACATTAGTTTCTAGGTGTTTTCTAAGTCTGAGGTGGTACTTAAGTCCTACTGTGGAAATCAAAAGTGACCTTGTTTACTATCTTTATATCAGTTCCTGGTTATACTGTGCCTGATTCACCATCTTTTTTTTTTTTTTGGATAAATGTGTTTGCCAAATGTATAAATGTAACCAAGACTCTAGAAATGATCTATTTATTATCTAACATATTTCATTTATGTTTCATATTGTGAATGTACAGAATGTGAAGAAAACAACAATTCCAAAATTAAATTAAAATTCTCATATTTTAAGGTTTTATCTAGTTCATTAGACTAGATAAACTTGAACAGAACAACTGGTAAATCAGACGAGTACAGATAAATTAATTGAACAAAACACAGGGCTTAAATACAAAAAGCAAAATATTCAACCACATGAACAACAGATGCAAATGATAATCAAATCAACAAACTCAAACACAGGAAACAGAACTAGAACGTGTATCCAACCCACTCAAAAACAGAAACTGACAACCCCCCATCAAGAAGGCATGACCTTGCACCTTATTAACTATTACCATAAAAATTACAACAGAGGAGGGCGGGAGGAGGCTTAGGTGGGGGATGGAGAGCAGGCATAAGGGATGACCACTGGAGCCAGGGTGGAGCAGACAACATGAAGGGCCAGGGAGGAGACGACGCAGCAGAAGCCAGGGAGGAGATGACGCAGCAGAAGCCAGGGAGGAGTTAGTGGTAGGATGAGCCAGGGCGGAACCCCCAGCAAGAATTGAGATTGAGACGAGGCTCCTGGAGACCAAGGCAGAGCTGTGGGGATGAACAGCCAAGGGAAAACCAGGGTACCGGAAGACTGAGGCAGAGCCGGTGTACCAGAGGACTTAGGTGGAGCTGGAGGGAATGCAGAACCTGATAGAGCCAAAGGGGTGGAGGGATAAGGCACAGACAAATGCCCGGTAAATCCATGGCAATGGTAGAGTGACGACTGACCAAGGCTGAGCCAGAGGAAGCCAGGTGGAGCTGTAAGGACGACTGTCCCAGTTGGATGGAGCAGAGGGGGCGAAGATCCATGGTGAAGCCGATAGGTCGATGGGCTGAGGAGGAATGATGGGACTGGAGGATAAGGCGGGGCAGACAACATAAAAAGCCAGGGAGGAGACGATGTGGCAGAAGCCAGGGAGGAGTTAGCGGTAAGATGAGCCAGGGCGGAATCCCCCGCAAGAATCCCAGGACGTAAGCCCATGGTGGAGGCTTGGCAGGCAGAACCAGAGGGATGACTAATTGAGACGAGGCTCCTGGAGACCAAGGTGGAGCTGTTTGGATGAACAGTCGAGGGAAAACCAGGGTACCGGAAGACTGAGGCAGAGCTGGTGTGCCAGAGGACTGAGGTGAAGCTGGAGGGAATGCAGAGCCTGATAGAGCCAAAGGGGTGGAGGGATGAGGCACAGAAGAAAGGTCCGTTAAATCCATGGCAATGGTAGAGTGACGACTGACCAAGGCTGAGCCAGAGGAAGCCTGGTGGATCTGTAGGGACGACTGTCCCAGTTGGAGCAGAGGGGGCGAAGAGCCATGGTGAAGCCGGTAGGTCGACGGGTTGACGTGGAGTCAGGGGACTGGAGGCTAAGGTGGAGTAAATGGGTCGACAGTCCAAGGTTGAGCTGACGAACTATCAGTCCAAGGCGGGAAAACGATGCACCAAGTAGACAGCGTAGGATGAGACAAGGGCTGATGAGAGGCAGTGAAGACAGGGCTGAAGGACTGGGCAGTGTAGACAGGGGTTTAATAAATTACCTTTCTGGCCTATACTGGACACACAGACAGTCTAAGAGCAGCCTCCTTGGCCAATACAGGACGGGCAGACTTCTCAGAAACAGCTCCTGGCTGACATGAAACAGACAGACATCTCAGGAACAAGCAGAGAAGGTGGGAGTGGGAGGCAGGGCAGGAACATCAAAGACATCAATAACCGCTTTTTCACTGTTGGCCCAGTGTGAGCCAGGGCTAACAATGCACTGGACAGGGCCAATAGCCTCAAACCTCAAGCACCAAGGTCAAAATCAAGTTGCATTTCCACTGTTGGGGTAGTAGCCCCACAGCGCTACCCTAAAACTCGCCCTCCATAGAACGACGTTACACAACTTCACTATTATACCAGCTGACTGAAAACTAGCTAGATCACAAAATGAGCATGACAGAAGCAAACGATTTAAGACTTAAGACTCCAGCATTGATATTTGACCAATGTTTTACAATAAAAAATGTTACAGTGACAGTAATTTATTAATTTGTGTCAGGAGTGAACATCAATCATGCTGAATCAAACTGGTATTTACCATTTCACATAAAAAGAGAACATACCTATTCAGTTGCACCTGCTTCCATTTATTTGAGATCACAGGAATGCACAAAACATCTCCATTAAGTCTTTTAAGTCACAAAGTGCACGACACGGACAGTTGCTTTATAATCCATATTTTATTAGCTGGGAAAACAATGCAATAAACAACTGATTTAATAAGTAATAACCAGGGTAACACGTTAACACGTGATTAATTTGTTAACGCGTTAAAATATTTTAATGCAAATAATGCAAATAAATTACTGAAGCACATGAAATTGCATTATTAAAGTAATTTACATCATGCAGTTAGAGCTTAGAAGTTGCAAGTTTATAATACTGAGCATCTACAATGCCGCAAGCACCTGTAACCCTGGTAGGCGGAAATTTCAATCTGTCCAAAAGAGTACTAAAGAAAACAAGGCTGACTGCATCAGAAAGGGCAGCGAGAATAGAGACTCACATTGCGTTTTCAGTGAATTGATCATTCCAGTGCATTCTGTGATTGTTTCTGGAGAGCACAAGCCCTCAAGCATCACGCTGTGTGAAATACAAACTGAACGTAACATCAAAACACCCCACCGCTGTATGGCCAGATGATACACAAACTAAGTTTCTCGGCTGGATGAAACAAACCAGTTTCTCGCTAGTAAAGTTTTGATGGATGATCAAGGTAAACATGATTGTGGAGTCGTATAGTAAGCACACATGAGTCTCTTATATTGATGCATAAACAAACCGTTTAAGTGCGTTTAAGCACTTAAGTGCGGTCTCAATGCACTGATCGCATTTATGCACAGACACATTTCAGTACATTCATGTTGTTTCAACTGTGGTAGATTTTCCAAGACGTACCTGACTTAAGTTTACCTGTTCCTGGGGCGTCTCCTAATCCACACTCAATACATTCCTTGATCTTTCAGAGCGTCTCTGTGGTGACCAGGGTGGGCGAGAGCCGTGAGGGAACGGCACGAGGCCGGTGGCGCGAGAGTTAATGAGCTCTACCTGGGAGGCGCACCGGCCTTGAGTCTCTCACAGAGGAGTTCCGGAAGCATAAAAGGAGGAGTGACTACAGTGAAGGACAAGAGAGGACCAGGCCTGGACTTTATGTTATGTTTTATTATGTTTGTGCGGTTTATTACCCTCACGGACGTCTGCCGGCATTACTTTCCTTTGGTTTTTGGTTTATTTATATATTAAAGTTTGTTAAATGTTCGCCGGTTCCCGCCTCCTTCTTCTCACATCTACAAACCGTGTTACATTGGTGCCAAAACCCGGGAGGAAGGAGGGACATGCTGTCGGAGAGCCCTCGCTGCTGAGGGGGATTGCGGTGCTGCGTAGTTCGGGCAGAGCGGGAGTGAAGACCACGAGAGGCTGCCCGAGGCGGTGGTACTGGAGCCTTGTGAAAGTTGGGACGGAGACCCGGATGCCGTGCTCCTGGGACCAGATGAGGTGGCTGCCGTCCTGGAGGGAGCGGAGGAGTGCCGTCGTCTGCCGTGGGCCGGAGCCTGCTACCGTCCGCCATGAAGGGGAGGAGCACGGGACGGCGGACTCGCTGCCGGCTGCCCTCAACCGGAGGAGCCATCGCCATCCGCCAGGAGGCGGTCGAGGATCGGGCCGTCCACTGAGTGTCCAGTGCCATCGCATGGCACCACGAGGAAGAGCCTCTCGGCAGGCTGAGGACCGAACAGCAGTGTGTCTGGGAACCGGACCCAGAATTTTTTTTTTCCTTTCTTTTTCCTCTCTCCCCTCTCTTGTCCTGTCGCTCCCCTTGCTTCCATCTCCTTTTTCTCGTCTCGTCTGTCTGGGAGTAAGCACAGTCGCGGAGTACCCCGCGGCCTGCAAGGGGCGATGGGGGTATGTAATGACTAGGGCGGGCGAGAGCCGTGAGGGAATGGCGCGAGGCCTTGAGTCTCTCACGGAGGAGCTCCGGAAGCATAAAAGGAGGAACGACTACAGTGAAGGACGAGAGAGGACCAGGCGTGGACTTTACATTATGTTTTATTATGTTTGTGTGGCCGGCAGAAGTCCGTGAGGGTCTGCCGGCATTACTTTCCTTTGGTTTTTGGTTTATTTATATATTAAAGTTTGTTAAATGTTCGCTGGTTCCCGCCTCCTCCTTCTCACATCTACGAACCGTGTTACAGTCTCCAAATCGACACTCAATAATACACTTGGGAGCCTCTCCAAATCGACACTCAATAATATATGATCTTTCGGAGTGTCTCCTAATCGACACTCAATAATATCTTGGTCAACGTCTTGACCCTCTTAAACCTAGTGTTCCCTAACCTGACTGCTGCACAGCAATAACCAGAGACTCCAGTTGTTGTCCTTCAAAGCTTTAATCACGGCCGGGAGAGTTCCCATCAATCCCAGAGAATCTCTCTCCGAACAAAGGAATACAGCAGGTTTTATAGGATTTCAGGTACATTTCACAGTCAGTATAGCATTATCTATTACTCATTATTATCAGTCTTAATATGATTGGTTCAGATTTAAGAAAAACATCTCAGTTCCTCTGCCCCGCTTACTGGTGGAGTAAATTTAGATTAGAACAACTGAATCACATGATCATAAATATCACTGGGTTAATAGTTCAGCAATTTTTCAAAGACTATTTTTTATCCTTAGAAGGATGCTGTCTAACCAGCACAGCAGAATTTTTCCACTTGTTACAACACTCAGTCCTAGTGAATATTTCTCTATTTCAAAGTTAGCTTATTAGGCCTGTAGAAGAAAAGAACTGTTTGTTCATTATTAATTAGTTCAAAAATTCCATCACACACAGCCCTGGTAACAACCTTGTGAGAATACTAAATAATTTCAATGAACTGACTGAATAGTATTGCATTTTGATGACAAGATAATAAAATAAGTTCACAAAATATCTCCTAATAAAAGTTTTTTAAGAAATGCTCTGAAAATAAATTCCAAGGTGCAAATATTCATAATAAATTTAATAATACTAATTCTCTACACAACTGACTGCAAATTCACATTCAGATCTCTTTCCATTCTGAATTGGAAAGCTCAGGTTCCAATTCACATTTGTTTTCTTGTTGAATACTTTTTTTTGTTGAAATATATCACATTACTGAAGTAAAATAAGCTGCAAATGCCATTTCATGTTGATTTTAAGATGTTTAGATCAAAGGTATTACATTCTGGAAGTGTGAAAAAAGACAAAAGCTTGAAGAACATTACTCAGGCTGATGTGTTCGGGCTGACACCTAATATCAAAGCCAATTAAATCTGTCTTGCCTCTGAGAATAAATCTATTCTCAGCTAACTTCAACACTATATGCTCTATCACTGTGATCCCAATGATACGAGATGGCAGAAAGAGCGACAGATTGAGAGAAAGACATAAGAGAAGGGTAGCATTTGTAAAAGTGTGTTCAAAAGGCAGCTCATCAGAGGCAGTGTAAATTTTTCGCCCTCCATCTTCCCAACCGTATCTCTTTTAAACCTTCCAGAAGGCAGCTGTGTGTGGGGAGGGCTGTAAATTAGGTAGATGAAGAGCTGTTTGACATCACTGCTTTGTGTATGTAACATGGATTAATCTTTCAGGTCTGTGCTGAGGGTTAGTTTCAGAGCTTTCTTCTTCAAAATGGCTGATTCAGAGAGATAGAAGTGCATGAAAATGTCTTTCACTGAAGGATGTCTACATAATTTCAAGGCTCGCTGATTTTAAACCGAGAGGAATTGATAGTATCGTAGCCATTTGAGATAAGGTATCTTCCTCAGTTCAAATAAAGAACTATTTTTAGGAGATGCACAGAAAACCAATCAAAAAAATTAACCAGGCATTAAATTAAATCAAAGGTCATTCTACAAAATTGGTGTTTTTGTGTCCCCAATTAATATACATAAAAATGACTACAAATGAATAGCTGACACCAGCTTTCTAAACACAAATCGAAAAAAAAAAAAAAACAGTGACATTTACTATATTTTTAAGTATTTTTTTGCTTCACAAGTATACCTTTGTGCCTCTTCACCCCTGTGTTTTGCTGTAGTAAATATGCACAGTTGCATTAGAAAGAATATGATCTCTGCATCTCTGCAAGGACAAGTAAGGTTCTCTTTTTTTATATCAGTTTGTTTTACATTTTATACGTTACATCTGTCAAAGGGGACAATTTTAAATGAACGTTACCATGATTTTGTATAGTAAACAATTGATTACTGAAAAATGTGTATTTTTATAATGTTTGCATTAACTGTACCTTAAAGGAACACTCCACTTTTTTTTGAAAATATGCTCATTTTCCAACTCCCCTAGAGTTAAACAGTTGAGATTTACCGTTTTCAAATCCATTCAGCCGATCTCCGGGTCTGGCGGTACCACTTTTAGCATAGCTTAGCATAGTTCATTGAATCAGATTAGACCGTTAGCATCTCGCTCAAAAATAACCAAATAGTTTAGATATTTTTTCCTATTTAAAACCTGACTCTTCTGTAGTTATATCGTGTACTAAGACCAATGGAAAAAAGTTGAGATTTTCTAGACAAATATAGGAACTATACTCTCAATCCGGCGTAATAATCAAGGAACTTTGCTGCCGTAGCATGGGTGCAGCAGGCGCAATGATATTACGCAGCGTCTCTCACAAATGTCTCCACGGTTGCAAGGCACGCTCCCTGAGCAAACAGGGGGTCACAGGCGGTGCATAATATCATTGCGCCTGCTGCACCCATGGTACAGCAGCAAAGTTCCTTGATTATTACGCCGGAATGAGAGTATAGTTCCAAGCCATATCGGCCTAGAAAATCTTTTCATTTTTCGTCAGACTTAGTACACGATGTAACTACAGAAGAGTCAAGTTTTAAATAGGAAAAATATCGAAACTCTTTGGTTATTTTTGAGCGAGATGCTAACGGTCTAATCAGATTCAATGAACTATGCTAAGCTATGCTAAAAGTGGTACTGCCAGACCCGGACATCGGCTGAATGGATTCGAAAATGGTAAAACTCAACTGTTTAACTCTAGGGGAGTTGGAAAATGAGCCTATTTTCAAAAAAAGTGGAGTGTTCCTTTAAAGAAATGCCTTTTTGAAATGGAAAAGGTTCCCAATTCCATTAAACATTTTGCACTGTTTACCCTCCACACCAGAGGGGGCGCCGCAGAAACACTCACCTTTGCAATCAAGTCGATGAGTGGCTGGGCTCCGAGTTCTTCTATTCGTTGTTCATTTAGACAGGAAAGATAGTAGGACTGCGTCTTTCTCTCTGCCTCACTGCTTGAGTTAAAGGTGCCATTTTCTACAGGAACACATAAGAAATAGCATTTGAGTTGCATTACAAAATTGTTACATTTGATAAATCTCATCAAAAGATGAAAATCGTCACCCTTTACTCACCCTCATGTTACTCACCCTCATTTCTTTTTTCCATAAAATACAAAACAAGGAATGTTCAAGCTGCTCTTTACCTTAAAACTAAATTAGGTCTAGGCCAAGGTATAGATATAGGCTTTTTTTTGGTCGTTTGTTTTTTGTTTTTACTTTTTGGAGCTCAACTGCCCTATTCTTTCATCAAAACATTCTTCAAAATGACTTCTTTTGTGTTTGGAACAGCATTGGGTGACTAAAAGGGTGACTAAAAGATGACAATTTTCATTTTTAGGTGAAATATTCTTGAGCTTGATGCTAAGGCAAAATTGTCCCCCACAGAATAGGGACGAGAGAGAGGAGCGTCACATAGTTAAGGGGAAGCTTGGAGTACCATCGTTGGGGTAAACAAACATGACAGCAGGGAGAACAACTTGCGCGGGGTCAACGCACAGGGTCATGAAACAACAATCTGAGTTTCTCCAGCTGCCTGACAAGCTGACAAGACGGTGCCCTCTGATTGGCTCCCGTTGCATGGAATGATCGTACGTAAGCACAAGCAATGCAGTGGAGGTAAACTGAGTCAGAACTGGAAGAATTGCAAAAAAGGGTCCTGTCATCTATCTTTTTAATGTCACATCCATGACAGCTGCCCTTGCATGACAAAACGTGACGAAATGCAGATGCCGTTGGCGAGCCAAACAACCAGGGTGGTTTTCATCCTCAATAACCTCTGCCATCAGTCGCAGTCAAAACACTGTGTGTCGCAGCTGCCAGTGGGAAGACAGGCAGGGGGGAAAAGCACTGCCACTGTCATGCTAACTTTATTTACATTAAAAATGGCAAAATTAAGAGGATAGACCCGGAACAGGTGATTGGCAGTGCTGGGTGCATATTGGACTCAACAGGGAAACAACCAGTGAGGGTCAAGCCATGCAGGTTAACTTCCTGAACCATGTAAACACTCTTGTGGTTTTTGACAACATAGGCTCATTGGAAAAACATGCCTCTACCTACATTTTTGCAAAACTCCAAGAACTTACCTATACATACAATTAACTGCAGTATCCAGATTTATCGAACATTATTGGCACCTACAACTTTTATTCTTTTTCACATAAATTACAATTACAGGGTCAGATTATCAATTAATAAAGACTTATTTTGCACAGTTCCTTGCACCTCAAAACCCATAATACAACACTTTTCAAAGTAGTAGTATATGTGCGTTCTTATCATTTTGAGGACAACTCAACCAGTTCTGATGTTCACATGCCCACTGTTGGCGCTTTCGGCGGTGCAGCCCCATACGCAACAAACTGAGATGCATTGTGTATTCTGACACCTTTCTATCAGAACCAGCATTAACTTCTTGAGCAATTTGATCTACAGTAGCTCATCTGTTGTATCAGACCATATGGGCCAGGCTTCGCTCCCCACATGCATCAGTGAATCTTGGCCGCCCATGACCCTGTCGCCGGTTCACCACTGTTCCTTCCTTGGAGCACTTTTGATAGACACTGACCACTGCAGACCGAGAACACCCCACAAGAGCTGCAGTTCTGGAGATGCTCTGACCCAGTCATCTAGCCATCACAATTTGGCCCTTGTCAAACTCGCTCAAATTCTTACACTTGCCCATTTTTCCTGCTTCTAACACATCAACTTTGAGGACAAAATGTTCACTTGCTGCCTAATATATCCACCCACTAACAGGTGCCGTGATGAAGAGATCATCAGTGTTATTCACCTCACCTGTCAGTGCTCATAATGTTATGCCTGATCTGCGTATAGTTGCCTAACATCTCATCCAAACGAGGAACACACAGGGGTGTGAACAAACAGATAAAGGCACACAAATGATGAGTCGCAAATATACATGCAACCACCCACTCCTGAGCACACAATTATCCTTGTCATTGTGATCTGTGATTGGTGCTCTTAGTTGTTGTCATGGTAATACACCTCACACTTCTTTAGAGGAGGAATAATTCAC
This sequence comes from Ancherythroculter nigrocauda, assembly GCA_036281575.1. Lineage (NCBI taxonomy): Eukaryota > Metazoa > Chordata > Actinopteri > Cypriniformes > Xenocyprididae > Ancherythroculter > Ancherythroculter nigrocauda. The sequence continues at coordinate 9,062,378 of VTFQ01000013.1, forward strand.
CCTGCTCTTTGTGTTTTTATACACATCTGTGTTTTGCGAAAGAGCGATGGTGTAATTAATCTATAACATGATCGTTCAAGCAAACAATACCTAAACCACCTCTTACTCCCCTCTGCCCTCTATTCTTGCTCATTTTTCTTCTCTGTAGTATTTTCTCCTCCTAACAGTGCAATTACATTAAGAAACAGGAGGCAGAAATATTCAAGTAATAAATTCTCAGGGGAACAGTGGCAGTCCAATTACCGGTCAGCAGGTCTAGTCTAGAGAGAGGACACACAGTGAGAAAGGAATGGGTTTTGGCATGACTCGCTGCTCGTCTAGCAGAATTCAGAGCTGATCTCATTCCATTTCCAGATTTTGCTTATGTTTGTTTGTGTTTTCTGGGCAAAGGTGCCCATCAAGCAGGCGCTCTGGCACAAAGTGCTCATTTGTCTTTATCGGAGTTGCTCTGTGTGAGGGCAAAGCGCACACTTACAAACACATAATGTGACTTCACGACTCTCCGCTTTTGTTTTTGTTTAAAAAATATCCCTTTCATTTCAAATTATATTTTTTAGTTAAAATCATTTATGCAAAAGCCCTGGAGTGTAAACAAAAATGTATTTTATGACTTGGGCCAGTAAGTAGTCACCTAGCAACCACACCCTAACACCCTAGTAACACCCTACAAATCACCCAAAACACCTAAGGGCAATTCCAGCGTTATGGACGTGACATTTGGAGTCAAAACTTGAAATATAAACGCTCAAAGAATGCATTTAATAGCAACATATTGAACCGTCTATTTATATATTCATAATCCCTTACTAAAGGAGTCCAGACATTAGAAAAATGTCAGTCTATTCAACTGTTTTATATTTTAGATGAGGGAAATATACAGCGTTACGGACGTGACAAAAAAAAGTCACTAAGTTTTGGGTGACAACATATTTTTTAAGAATTCTGTGAATTACATTGCGCAAACCAAAAGTAATACTGCCCACCGAATGAAGAAGGGTTGGCTCTCCACAGAGCATAAAATAATAATTTTATTTCATTTTTCGTGTTCGCATTAATGAGGAAAAAACAACGTTACGGATGTGACAGTTTTCCGTTACGGATGTGACCGGTCTGAAAGTTGACTGCTTTAAAACTGCTTTAAAACTTTCACAGAGACCTCAAGCAAGCATTTAAACCAATATTGAAATCTGAGATACCAGTATGGTAAGACTCCACAATTTTTCAACTTTTTACTAAACTTTATACAAATTTAACGTTATACTCTGTAGTGCAAAAGGTTATGGATTAGACCTATTTCTCATGTTGACAAGCATGTGCGTTGTTCAAGAATCAATTTAGAGACCATGATTTTCCTTCTTACAGAACTGCTTGCTAAAATACATTGACAAATATTAATGTTTATCATAAAGCAGTTTAAAATCGCATGTTTTCCCCACAGTCAGGTGAACCGATTGACACTATTGCCAATCGCAATCATGTCAGTTTTATGTTTTGTGTATGAATGACCACACGTTTTTTTTTTCGGCTAGTTTTCAGAGTTTAAAGCGGAGTCTTGAGTCAAAATGATCAAACTTTATTTCAAGTCAAAATTATTGCAATCTTATTATTTTCATTTTGTCAGCTTGATCGCGCGGATTGTGATCAATAGGCTAGGCTATTCATTTTTAACCAACAGGTAACGCAACATCCCAATTCCCGAGGGAAGTGTCCTATGAGACACAATGCTCTTCTATAAGTTGTACTGTATCATATAGGCCTACCTTTTGATGTTCATATTTCGTTCTCTGGCAAGAGGAAGAGAAGATCGGTTCATGTGCGCCTGATCCGCTGCTTACAGGCACTGCAGTAGCTAATCTGTCACGCGCCGTAGGCTATTAAAGAGCGACATCTATTGTTTAAATTTTGTTATAAAATCGACTGAATTTGAAAGTTAAACCTTTTTCATATTAAAACTAACAAAGCACAAGGAGTATTGCGATTATTGGATGTGTTCTGATATGGTAAGCCTGAAACAGATGATAGCAATTTAAAGAAGCAAACTCATAGGATTTAATATGAAGAGTCCGTAACGGTCACGTCCGTAACGCTTATTATGGTTGTTCAGAGCAACGTAGTGAAATGAATTGTTGATCCTAATAAGCATAAACATAATTTAGCTTTGCATATAAAGTTTCAAGTTATTTGCATTTATAATTGTTATATGACATAAACTTAATCTTTAAAATGTTACGGACGTGACAGAGCACTGAAGCGTCCTGACCTCTTTATTCCAGCTCTTATAAATTCATCAGGCAGTGCTGTTATGACTAAATGAGTGTATTTATTTATCAGGCATGTCTCCATCTTTCTACACAATGCTTACTGCTAAAATAAAGTTTAAAAAATGGGGTCTTTGATCCCTTTTTTGAAAGCATGAAATATGGTTGGTTGAAAATTTAATTTAAGCATTGTTGCTTACCACATATATTGTGGATAAACAAGGCAATTTTCTTAACATTTCTGTTAGAGCACATTAATACAGTATATTACAGACCTAAATGGACAATTTAAAAAGGGTTTTGTTCTTTTGGTTAACTTTTTTTTTTTTCATGGTAAAGATGACCTTTGCGTGGAATTGCCCCTAAGCAAACCACCAAGCAACATTCTAGAAACCATCCATACAACCCTAGCAACCCCCCAGCAACACACTGAAACCACTCAGAACATCCTGGTAACCACCTAGCAACACTCTGGTAACCAACCTTGAACACCCTAGAAATACCCTGGTAACCACCCAGAAGACACAAGCAACTACTTAGTAACACCTTGGCAACCACCAAAAACACTCTAGCAAACACCCAGCAACAGCCCAGGTTTGTCACGTTCAGTGTAGACAGCTTTTAGCTGTTGCAGCGCGATGCGATGCGATGCGATGCGATGCGATGCGATGCGACAACAGCCACGTCTGGTGTAGACACGGTGTAACGATTTCGGTTTCTGATTCCGTTTCCATCAAAATTATTAAACGGCCAATTAAAATAGTAGTAAGGGGAAAAATGCATAATACTCAACACAAACAGTCATTTTTGTGTTTATTATATATGTAAAATGAGTTTCACAGACTGCTAATCTCAACAAATTCGCTAAACACTTTATAATAAGGTTCATTAACGACATTAACATTTACTAATAATGAGCTGTATTTCTACAGCATTTATTAATCTTTGTTAATGTTAATTTCAACATTTACTAATACATTATTAAAATCAAAAGTTGTATTAACATTAGTTAATGCACTGTGAACTAACATGGACAAACTATGAACAGCTGTATTTTTTATTAACGTTAACAAAGATGAACAAATACACTAACAAATGTATTGCTCATGGTTAGTTCATGTTAGTTATAACATTAACTAATGTTTAACTAATGAACCTTATTGTAAAGTTTTACCACAAAATCAACACAAATAAGATGCTTGAACACACATGTAAGATCCAGACAGGTGAAACATAATATTTTTGTAAGTTAGATTCATAAAGACTTCACTTGTTTCTGAAAGAATGATTCAGTGATGGATACATTTTTAACAATAATTTGTTGCCACCTAGTGGCGTAACAATGCAATTGATACAGTCGTTATTTGAAGCACCCAGTTACTTTCAAAAGGTGATTTATTCTATTTTGATCGGTAATGTAGACATCAGTGTTTATATCTGAATAATAAACTTTTGTATACTTATATAATTAAATAATTGGAATATTTGTAACAGAAATAATGATGCTGTGTGTTTGAAATGGTTGTTTGTGAAGCTGTTTATATCTAAAAATGACTAGATCTGCGGCAGCGCAAATGCAGATTTGAATGTCACGATTTTATTTTTGTCAAAAATCTAATATACACTGGCAAATCGTTGACACTTAGGAATTAGATCATGTGAGTGATGAAATCGAGAACGCGATCTTTTAAAGATTTATTGTGCAGTTTTGTGCATCTCATTCTCTCTCTGCATTGATATCTGATGTATATGAGTAGCCCAAGGGCTTTTCAGAGCATTCACTGCTATAATATTCATGGAGTGAGACGTCTCTATTAAAGGATATGCTCCTCACACTTTGCCCACCCATCACAGCAGAACCGTTTTCGGAACCGAAACTTAGAAATTTTGCATGGTTCCGGTACTTTTCAAAAATACTACCGGTTCTGGATAAGAACCAGTTCTCAGTTCCCGACCCTAGCAACAACCTGGCAACCACCTAGAAATCCTCTGGTAATCAACCTTGAACACCCTAGCAATCACTTAGCAACACCTTGGCAACCACCTAGAACCTTCTATCAAACACCACAGCAACCACCTAGCAATTCCCTGGGAAGCACCCATAACACCATAGCAAACACCTAGAAATGATCTAACAACCATCCAGAACACACTGGCATGATTATCAGTTTTGCCATACAGAAGCACTGGAGTGTGATGTCATGTACTGTCGCCCATATTCATGGTGGAGCCAAAATAATTACACAAGTTTAAAATCCAGTGTGAGCACCTTTTATCCCACCACTTCTTCTCAACATTTTCTTCCTTTCTGTTCTCTCTCTCTCTCTCTATCTATCTCTTCAGGGGGCTGCACTAGTTCTCTGATTTAGGTCATTAGAGAATACTCTTCATTTACTGTTCGCTGGAGCGTTGTGTTCACTTCAGCATGCTGAGGTGTTCACTTGCCCGAGCACACACACCACAAAGAACCACAAAAGATGTATCAAATATCTAAGAGTTATCTGAGATCAAAACTATGTTGATGTAAGTCGAGTGTTATTAAATGTGCAGAATGTTGAGAGAACAGCGTCGTGTGATTTGGATGGAGCTGGCTGCGGGGGTGATGCAACATGCAGAGTCAATGTGATGGAGCGTCGTCGGGGCAAAACGGCTGCAGGGACCCCAGTGTGAGAGCACATTCATTAGACAGAGAGAGAGAGCTTGATCAAAGCCAGTGCATTACAACAGGTTATTAAATCAAACAGGAAGAGTAAAATAGACCAACAATTAGAGAGAGGGAGGATGATGGAGCAATGCATTTAAACACAAAAGAGACTACATTAGCATTTCCAGAACTCTAGAGCTTGCAAGGCAGCAAATAAGTAAACCCGTGAGTTCAATAAATAGTTTTTTGAAAAATGAAAAGTTGCATTCAGATATACATAGTGGGAATGAGAGGGAGAGAGAGATTGATGAGACTCCCCAATTACGGTTGACTTTCCATTAGTTAGTGTTGTTTGCTAAGGCAAACATCAATACTGCTATTAATCATTCTTAGAGTTTGTACAAAACAGCGTGTAATGAATGCTAAGCCAACATAAAATCACATGGCTTAAGGAAAGGTGCTATTATTTTTCTATAAGATAACTGGACCAATTTTGAACCAACAATCCTAGGTAAAATCATGATTATCTTGATGGTTCTACAGATTATCTTATCAGATTTTCCTGTGGTGTGATGTGTTGTTGAGTGATTGAACCTGCTCAGAAGAATGTCGGGGCCACACCGATCAGAAATCCTGTGGTTTGGGGTCTCTCACATTTTGAAAATCTGATAAGTGTGGGTCAGCCTTAAAAGATCAGACCTGTTGGACCTGCCTGATGGATAATAAATGGGTAAAAAAAAAAATCCCTCAGACTTACATTAAAGGAAGGGCTCCAGTGGGTGGGCTCTTTTGATCCTCTAAATAACCACCTAGCAACCACCAAGAACACCAGGTCAAACCACATGACAATACCCTAGCAACCACCTAGAAACCCCATGGCAACCACCTACAACAACCTAGAACAAACTACTGAATGTTCTAGCAACCATTTAGCAACACCCTGGCAACTATAAAAAACAGCACAGCAACCTCTTAGCAACACCCTGGCAATAATCATGAACTGTGTAGCAACTACCTACCTAGCAACTACCTAGCAAATGACCAAGCATCACCCCAGCAACCACCCAATACAACCTAGCAAACAACTTGCAGCGTCCTGATAACTACTCAGAATATCCTAGCAACCATCAAGAACAGTATAGCAACCACTTAGCAACATTTATGCAACCTTCTAGAACTGTGCAGTAACCACCTAGCAGCGCCTTGGTAACCACCCAGAACACCATAGCCATGGCAACCACCCAGAACAAACTAGTAAACCATTTACAGTACCCTAACAACCATTTAGCAATGCCTTGGCGACTATCAAGAACAGCATAGCAACCCCTTAGCAACACCCTGCCAATCAACAAGAACTGTGTAGCAGCTACACTGCAGCACGCTGGTAATCACCCAGAACACCCTAACAAATGACCAATTAACACCCTGGCAACCACTCAGAACAGCCTAACATCCACAGAGTAATACCATGGCAACCACCTAGCAACACCCTAGCAACCCCTCAGAACATGCTAGCAACCACATTGTAACACCCTGGGAAACATTCAGAACACCCTAGCTTTGTGGTGGCATGCAGTTTGAATGGAAGTTTTTACAAAATGTAACTATAAATTTCTTGAAAAAAGCATAACCTATAAAAAGCCTTGCAAGCACTATACTGTAAATCCATGTGATGGTGAATAATGGGGGGATTTAAAGTTACAGAAACAGATAATGGGTGCGGAAAGTCATCGTCCCTTATTGAACAAACAGACAGTGATGGATGCACTCAGAGAAAGCAAGTAATCAGATCACACAATGCAGGAATCGATGAAAGATTTTGAGCAGATCTACAAACACAAGCTAAGTACAGAGAAGTGTGAAACTCTTCAAAACGCATGAATGCAGCAGTTTCTACCCATGGGAAATCAAATAAATCATTTAGATGTCTTTCTAAATATATTCTGTTGTGTGAACACTGAGTGAGATTTACTGAGCAAATCCCATCCTACAAAAAAAGATAAGCACGTGTGTGTGTGTGTGTGTGTTTCTGTTTTCCAGCACTTACCCAGCAGGTGTTTGAGCACAGCCTGGTTCTGGTCCCAGATGCTGTTAAATGTGCTCCAGCGGGACCGGCCATCTGGCAGGGGGTTTTTGCGGACCCATCCTCCGCAGGCGTACTGGTAAAAATCCTGACACGGGTCTACGGAGCGATCCAGAGCTTCCACGATCTTACTGGCCACGGTTACACATGCCTCCGTTAGACAAATACTACGGGCCGGATCTGGGCGTTAAAAACAACAAGAAATAGTTTAAACTCCCATAATGTGACATAAAACTAAATGTTAAAAATTATGCAAGAATGGTGTTGATTTTATCCATCGGGATTTTATTGGATTGTGGATGATACTATTTGAATTATTTATTACAGTAATAATATTAAGGCCTATTCATACCAACATGAATGTTTGGCACAAAACGTTGGTCCGATTTTCCCATGCCATTTGCCCCAAGTCGCAATCAAGTCATAGTTTTATGCAAAAGCAGTGGCTCTGGGCATGAGACCAACAGCACAAATCTTATTTGTTTGCCAGTTTTCTTCGCAATGAGATGGAAAAGAGATTAGAACACCTCTCTGTTAAAAAAACAGCCACATTGACAGCATACAAATGTTCATGTCTTTCTGGACAGACACACTAACAGTCTTTCATTTATTGAAATGTTTATGGCACCAAATGTTCACACCAAACATTTGTCTTGATGTGAACAGGACTTTAATCATAGGAATTTTTTTTGTGATGATGTAACATGTTTTGATGAAACTTTTTTCTTTACAATAACAAGCAAGTACATGAAAGACAATGCTTCTAATCTCACAAATCACACATTGTGTTTTTAAAGAACGCATTTCATAATTCAAAACTCTCATAATGCAACATCACAGTTACATGCAAAAAAATACAAGTGGCAAGGTGTGTGAAAAATTATTATTTTTTTAACCAAAACCAATCAGAGCACTCGGAAAATGGTAAGCGAGCCATGTGTACTTCATTGCTGACCCAACTGAGTGATGTATTAATGTTAAAGTGAGTCATGATGATGTATTGCCATTGTTTTAAATTCATTAAATTATTACACTACTCATTAAATTATGTTTCTAAAAGAAATAAATTCATACAAGTTTGAAACAAAGCTCACCCTCAAACCATCCTAGGCATATATGACTTCTGACGAACAGTAAATATCCTGGCTCTTCAAAGTTAAATAATGGTAGTAAATGGAGGGCCAGATTTTGAAGCCCAAAAAAGTGCATCTATCCATCATAAAAGTAATCCATCCGGCTCCGAGGGGTTAATAAAGGCCTTTGGAAGCGAAGTGATGGATTTTTGTAAGAAAAACACGATGTATGACATATATGTAGGAGTATCGTAAGCTTAGACGCCTCTCACGGTTCAAACAAATAGGGCTGGGCAACAAACTCAAGCTCCTCTTCTCTTATATCGAAATCCTCCGAGATTTCTCTTTAAACATTCTCGTCTAATTTGAGACCGGTTTTTGCTCTATCCTCTGCTCTTCCTTCCGCGTTCATCAATAGGTCATGTGTCAGGTCAGAGGTCACTTTTGCCTAGGCCATCTGCTGGAGGCTAGTTATTTTAGTTTATAAAGATTTAAATATAGATATTTTTCTCACAGAAAACCATTGCTTCGCTTCAGAAGGCCTTTATGAACCCCCTGGAGCCGTGTGGAAATATTTTATGATAGATGGATGCGCTTTTTTGGACTTCAAAATCAGGAACGCAAATCACTATTATTATAAAGCTTGAAAGAGCCAGGATATTTTATAATATAACTCAAATTGTGTTTGTCTGAAAGAAAATAGTCATATACACCTAGGATGGCTTGAGGGTGAGTAAATCATGGGATAATTTGAGAAGGGGCTCGCCAGCCTGCGGTGGACGTCCAACCCGGCCCACATCCAGAAGCCAGGCCCATGCCGCCCTGCAGCCCATTTTATTGGTCATGTCGATCAGTTTTATAGCCTATTCCCTACACCAAACATTGATCCCTAAACCTACCCATCACTGTAACCTTAACAAATGAAATTAGCTGGAAATTAGCTGGATTTCTGGTAAAGTGGTTTGAGAGAAAATCGTGCGCTTATCCTCATTAACTTTGAACATCGAGATCGAGAAGACTTAACCCTCTCACCCAATTCTTTATCATAACAAATGTAACAAATAGGGGTTTCCAGGGCAACACGGGGATGGGGAGACACCATAGATTTATCATGTCATGGGATGAATGAACGCCTCAGATCGGGAGGTGAGGTAAACTAACAGACTGCTAAACTGAACTAACAGAGCCAGTAAAGCAATGAATTAATCGTTGCTGTTTCTCATTATTTTGCATTGCAGTTGTTTTTTTTTTTTTCTAAATGTGATAAACGTCACATAAGTTGATGTGTTAATTAATTTGGCTATTATTATGTAATATTTTAATTATATTCTGCTGAAATGACTTGAAAAAAGATTCATTCGTTTTGATGAACGATATTCAAAGATCCGAGTCAGTAAAATGATCCGAACTTCCCATCATGGGCGTGGCTTCTGACGTCACACTTGGATGTGGGCGGAGTTGCACATCCAGCGAGCCCTACTTGGATAATTTTCATTTTTGGGTGAACTATCCCTTTAAGTATCTATAAGGGGATGTTAGTCAAATTTAGCATGTACACCTGGGAAATTATATACTAAATAGATATACTAAACTGATGTCAAAAGCATGCGTGCTTTATATAAATCAGTGTTACATGGCATCATCTTTATCAATAATTGATTGTGCATTAAACAAATTTCACTGTGTGTGTGCGTGTGTGTTACCTCTGTTATAGCGGACTCCCAGTGTGATCGCACAGCCAAACAGCGCTAGAAGTGAAGCGAAAAGCAGACCGGCCAAAACCACCTCCAGCTGAGTCCTCCTGCCCAGTGGACCAAACAACTGAACACCACCCTTACGGAAACCCACCTAAAAGAGAGTCAAATATTGATCATAGAGTCTTTTTAAGTTTGATTTTTTTTTTTTTTTTTAATTGTTACTATTTGCTGGTTAACATTACTATGTACACTGCCTATCAAGATAGCATGGTGAATGTATACAATAGTGTGGGTAAAGTTTATATGGTTGTAAATGAATGGGATGCTACATTTTATTCAGAATCCATTGGATATTGACTAAACATCTTTGATACATTTAGAATTTAATAAGATTTCCCCAAGAAACTGGTGAGAATGACAACAAAGCACTTGAAAGCGACAAAGTGGGAAATTTCTGATAGCATGTGATGGCAGCATTACTATCTGATTCCATCACTGTAACACCACAGTACATTTTTGTGAGAATAAAATGTTGACAAATTGTGGCATTGCAGTTTAAACACTTTCTCCTGAAATGTGGAGCAATGTTGCTCACATGGGAGATGCAGGTTTGTGTCTGGCCATTGACAAATACTGATCCTTTGTAGCATCTGGACCAGACACACAATTATTCATTTTATTTAATGAATAATCCAGAAACTCTCCCTCACAAGTCCTGTCAATTCCATCCCCCACAACTGCAACACACAGACAGAATAGGTGTCCTGTTCCTGTTTTATTGCTGTCAGGAATGTGCAGAGAAGATAGTGACTCTGACTTCATTCTTTCTGAGAACAAAATATACCAAATAAACAAATAAAAACCCCAAATAAACACAAATAAACCCTCTTAATCCTATATATTCTATATATAACCACATGAGAAATGTATAAATGTGTATCCAATTTTCCCCTCCCATGATTTTCCTTTTATAGGGTTTATTCTATGTATTCATTCTCTCTTTTGAAATATTATTAATGTTTCAGAGTTGCAAATGTAAGGTGCAGTAGAACATGTTTTCAAAAGATGTAATATAAGTCTAAGGTGTCCCCTGAATGTGTCTGTGAAGTTTCAGCTCAAAATACCCCATAGATTTTTTTAATTCATTTTTTTTAACTGCCTATTTTGGGGCATCATTAAATATGCGCCAATTCAGGCTGCGGCCCCTTTAAATTCTTTAAATGTTGCTAAATTCCACGCCCCCGAGCTCGCGACTGCCTTAAACAGCATAAACAAAGTTCACACAGCTAATATAACCCTCAAAATTGATCTTTACAAAGTGTTCGTCATGCAACATGTCTAATCGCGCAAGTACAGTGTTTATTTTGGATTTGATTCTGAATGAGTTTGATGGTGCTCCGTGGCTAAAGCTAACATTACAAACTGCTGGAGAGATTTATAAAGAATGAAGTTGTGTTTATGAATTATACAGACTGCAAGTGTTTAAAAAATGAAAATAACGACAGTCTTTTCTCCGTGAATACAGTAAGAAACGATGGTAACTTTAACCACATTTAACAGTACATTAGCAACATGCTAATGAAACATTTAGAAAGACAACTTACAAATGTCACTAAAAATATCATGTTATCATGGATCATGTCAGTTATTATTGGTCAATCTGCCATTTTTCGCTATTGTTCTTGCTTGCTTACCTAGTCTGATGATTCAGCTGTGCACAGATCCAGATGTTAATACTGGCTGCCCTTGTCTAATGCCTTGAACATGAGCTGGCATATGCAAATATTGGGGGCGTACATATTAATGATCCCGACTGTTACGTAACAGTCGGTGTTATGTTGAGATTCGCCTGTACTTCTAAGGTCTTTTAAACAAATGAGATTTATATAAGAAGGAGGAAACAATGGAGTTTGAGACTCACTGTATGTCATTTCCATGTACTGAACTCTTGTTATTCAAATATGCCAAGGTAAATTCAATTTTTAATTCTAGGGCACCTTTAACTAAAATCACATGGGTAGCATGTTTGGTATCGATGAACTCTAACTTCCGTTTCCTATTTGTTAATTAATCTTACATGTTACTAACTCTGTGACACATTAGTATTATAAGAATCTAGAAGGTTCTTCTCTCATTCATCCAATCCAGTGTCTTATGCTAATATCCTGCCAAAGGCACAAAGACTCGTAAAGTTCCCTCCGAGGAACTCCTTATTGGCTCAGACACCTCAAGAGGGTGTGACATCTTCACCCTTTAAAATCACTGATCACAAGATCACAGACTCTCTTTTCCTTTACTGAAAAACACTGATGTGAAGATGATGCTGTACTAGAAGCTTCTAAGGAACCCCAAGCTTGTGCCAGGCTTCGGCCTAGACCTTCCTTTCACCAAAGATCCTCTGAATCCAATTCTCTTTCATCAAGATAATCTCAGCAAAGATTCAACGGGAGCCTCCACAAATTGCATCATGAGTTTTAATTCAAATGGGCGAGACATGCAAGTATCAAACTTAGTCTCATTGTCTGATACATTGAGTATCCTCCTTAAAGAAGTGCGTGTTAGAACTAAACTGATGGTTTGCTCAAGGCTGTTGATCTGCTGAATTTCAAACACTGCTGTAACTTCTCGCTTTCCTGTATTCTGCTTCAGCTCTCTCTTTCCCTTGGTAAACTGTATGCATGTACAGTATATGTGTTAGTTAGTTTAGTTATGTGTTTGTGATTTAGTTAAATAAAACTTGTGTGCACACTCTTGCGAGTTGATTCTGATCTGCTTATAAAACCAATGTCCCTGATAACAATTACGATCACAGCTACGTGCTAAGAAAGCAATATTTTTCTGTGGGCATGGAAAAATATACTTCTTGAAAAGTTGATAGACGATCATTACTGAGTGTTTGCTGGCCGAACAGATTAATTGATTGTAATATTAATTCAGCTACATTAAGTTAATTTGATTAACTGATTCAAATATTAACGAGTTATGCTTAATTATTCACATTTCTTTTAAGCTAATTTGCTACAACTTACTTTCCCTTATAATAAAAATCTTCTCAAAGAAGAGCAATCTCATCTTGTTTTGAAACTCTAGGAACATCACATACGATTATTGTGTCAAAATATACTGCACATCTCTTAACATCATTCAACACCCAAAGAATATAAATCAAGTTGCCTGAGGGATACCATATCAAATACATGCTTCATATCATTGCTTGCACAGCAAACCAACAGTAGAGTTTCTTGCTTGACATAAAAGTGAACAGCAAATGAAAGGGGCCACATGAAACGATATGAATTCATATCAAATTTTACTCATTCATTGCAGTAAATTCTCTAAAAATCTGACCTGCTGTTTTCATCAGTTAAAATGTATCGCTAATGCAAATGTCTACATGAGAAAGAATGCTGTTATTCATGCTCTCTTTCCAATATTATTACATATATTGTGTCCACCATTTGACATTTTTAAATGGTTTTAAATACAGGTTTTCTGTGTTTTGAGAAAATTATTCATCCCTGGATAATTGTTCAGACTTATCTTACCTTTCTATAACTGAAAAAAAAAAAAAAAAATGAATTAGTTCCTAATCCACAAGATGTTTGCCCATTTAGTCATGAGTCATTATGTAATAAACGCCTAGCCATGGGTGTCCAGACTACTAAACTGATTTCTGTACATTTATGACTTCTTATATTAATGATCTCAAGTATAATTGGCTAATCTTCGCATACTAAAATAGGTACTGTTGATCATCAGGGTCAAGTTATACTGAATACTGAATAGGCTGCTATGTAAATGAGGGTGGTAATACATTCAGTTTAATGGTTGTGACATAATATCTGTGACAATTTCTGCATTGCTCATTTTAACAGCTTAGTTTGATTTGTTTTACTGGAGAGTAAGTATTTGTAAAATACATCAACACATTCTTGTAGGGGAGCGCGGGGTTAGTTGTAACACGCATGGTTTAAATATTTTCACACACGCTAGCATGAAGAAACTTAGCATATTTACTAGTTGCCATATCGACAATATATAGAGAAAAAATTGCGCCAAAATTAGGAAATATTTGGAAGATATCACTGAACATGTATTTAAAAATAGCAAAAGTAAATTTCTTATTTAAGCTAATTTTTCTTCATCTATATTTTTTGTGTTTATTTAAAATTAGACAAATCTGATATTATTTTAAACTCCAATCTGTTGTTTAGCTGTTTGGGTAGTTCTTTAATGCTTAAAGTCCAGTTGCGCAGATAGGGTTCTTTTTAATACTGCGTTACATCTATACAGTTACAATATAACTGGCATAATTAACTTTTATGAAAGTCTGTTGAGAAACCATGGAAAAAATGTGAATAAAGACTGAGAGGAAGAACATGAACATTCAGAAAATATTACTTCAAGAAATTTACAGCATTTGTACTGGCTCATCTATTTATCTCGTGTTCTGTGAGAGTGTTCACTGTCAAACCACAAAATTATTGAAATTTGAATTTTTAGCTGTAATGAAAACAACACTGTCTAATTCACCTCAGATCTTGAAAATAAATAAATGGGCACAAGAATGTTCAAACTGTCAACTCAATGCGAACAAACAAGTGTATTCTATGACAAAGACTGGTTCAGTCACTCCGTATGTACTTTAAATAATGTTTAAATGGTGTAATATTTATGAATTTTACTAAGTACTTGCTCATTTCATTGTGTCCGCTGTGCTCTTGCCGAGAGAGCCCGCCCACACTCTCTTCTGATTGGCTGTGGTTTTTGATTGATTTTATCGCTTCTCATTTTCGTGTCGCATCTAGTGTGGACAGACAAATTGCTCGTCGCTGGAATCTTATCGCATCGCGTCTGGTTAGGACACGGTGTAAAGATGCTTTAGACACTGTGCATTGGTAGATTCTGCGTGGTGTCATTGAGGGAAGCAGTATCTAAGCAATATCAGCAAACCACTGAAGTACCTCAAGGTTCGGTGCTTGGCCCCTTCCTCTTTTCACAATCCATGAGATCTACCCACTTAAAAAAATGTATAAAAGTTCTTTATTGGCATTGATGGTTCCATGGAACTTTCTTTATAGTAGAAAGAACTGTTTACTGAAAGTTCATTTGAGGAACCCAAAACGGTTCTTCTGTGGCATCGCAGCAAAAAACCTAAACCTAAACCTTTTAGAAACTTTATTTTGAAGAGTGTATTTTCCAACTACTGCTATGTTTTAAGTATCTGACAGTGTCTGTATGTATCTCGGCTTGCCTGAGTATCTCAGCCTGGAAGAAAGAACATCACCACCAACTCATGACAGTGTTTCTTCCCTGCTAGCCCAGCAGTTCACCACAACATAACTGTCAGCTAGATTATTCAGCGGTAGTCAGCCAAGAAACAGCTGAACTTCACAGAGCACATTACAACTATACAGAAATTCACTATTCTCTCACTGTTGTTTTGCCGTGTTTTAGCGCCATTTCTGTTCTTCTACATTTCAGGGGAATTGCGCAACCTCTCATCGTCTCTGTAAAACTAACAGCTTCAATTGTTGGTTTCGTTATTTGTATGTGGCGTTGGATAAAAAAGTCTGAAAGTAAACATAAAATGTACACATCCACGCTGAGCCAAAACCCACACTCACCTCCACACTGTCAGGAGAGATAGCTCCGTCAGCAGGGACGTCTGTCCCGTCCTCCTCCTCAAACGTTGCACGCTTGTAGTTAGACATCTGAAAGGGAGAGAAAAGCATGTATAAATGTGTTGAAATATTACCATTGTTAGCAATGACGGTCAATTTACAGCAAACATTAAATATATATACGGTATATATATATATATATATATATATATATATATATATATATATATATATATATATATATATATATATATATATAGTCCTTTTCGCTGTTTTATGAGACCTTTCAAAACAACCAGGCACTGGCAGAACACAGAAATTTGTGATTTATATGTTGCTTTTACGCCCACTTTAAAGTGTGTCAACTGAGAGATACACCATGAAATCAAAAATGACCCCATCTTTATATTTCTTTATATTAAGTTCCCACAGAATCTACAGAAAACTATTTTAAAAGCCTTGAGTCTGAGGACAAGAGATACTACAAGAGAGTGTGAAATGGAGATGAATGTTGGGTGGGGGGATTCCTTGTTTCCTCACACCCCTCTTGGATGACAGAAAGGAATTTATACAAACACACATTTGCACACACATATACACGACTCTCACTGTTCACAATTGAAAAGGTGGCTAATCTACAAAAAAAAAAGGTTTCACTTTGCTGCGTTAGTCTCAGTGTTATAAGCATTATCTTACAGAGAACAGAAATCGTAGTTAAATGTAACCTTATTTATGCTGTCTATATCTCACTGCCTGCACTGACAGCCATGTAGACAGCAGACGCATTGGCCTAGAGCAAAACCTCCCACCCAGGTTACTCAACAAGAGACTAAAGACAGCCAGAGAATCTCTCTCACACATTGACTTATTGAAAATGAGGCATGCCATTATTTTTTTTTATTATATTTTTTATTAAAAAAATAAATATAGCTAAATAAATTAGCTATAATATATGTAGCAGTTTTATGTTTCATTCTGTGAAAATATAGCAAAAGTAACAGAAATTAAAAAACAATGGACTTGTGACAAGCCCCCTGAAATAATCAGGCCTTCATTTTAAGCTTTCATTTAGTGATGAGGGATTTTTTTGCTAGATAAAGAGCAGGAGAAATACCAAGTGAGTGTCTCAGAGCCAGCAAAAGCTATGAAAAGAGTGACTGTTTATCTCACAGAGTAAGATGCAGCCTGCAGAAATGACATGCATGGTTGTTGTTCTCACTGGAACTAACTATTGTAGCCAAAGCACAATAAAGTTAGCCATTTCCAAAGCCCATATTTACAAAATATAGATTCTGGGAATCAATACTCTGGTCTCATGAGACCAAATCAATCATTTGGATCTAACAGCATCCAAAATGTTCTGGTGTTGCTAGAGGAGGAGTATAGTGAGAAGTGCCTGGTTCCCACAGTAAAGTTCAGTGGTAGTAAAGCTCTTATATAGGGATGTATGAGTGTTGAAGGTGTGAGGGTGTTGTACTTTATCAATGCTGTCATGAATTTACACACTACTGTGTAATTTAATACATAAACTTAATACATAAACCTTTCCTCATTCCCTGTATTGTTGGGCATTTTTCCAACATGACAATGAGGATATGCATTCTCCCAAGGTAAAAAACCTTCTGTGGACATGTACTCAATCTTAACACTCTTGAGCGCCTGTGGGGGATTCTGTAGAGACGAGTTGAGCAGCACTCCCCATTAAAGATCAGGGCATTTAAGGAGCTCATCATCCAGGAGTTAAACAGCACAGATGTGACAATTTGTCATAAACTTGTACACTCCGTGCCAAGAAGGGACAGAGCAGTATATTCAAAATTATGGAGGGCATACTGAGTACTAGAATGTTATACATTTGTTGAATTAAATCTAGGGTGTACTCATTTCTGCAATATTTAATTTAAACAAAATTGGTTAATTTACTTATTTTATGGCTATTAATGACATAAATTTCTCAGTTTTTATTATGTATATGTTTAATACATTTTAGTTTTGCCATCTTTCCATGAATTGTATTAATAATCATAAAGAAATATATACAAAAGATGTATTATATATATATATATTGTTTTATATTACACACAAAACTAATTATAAATACTAATGACTAATCCAAACCCTTTGTGCATTTCGAGAATAACAAATTAGTTTGTTTTATGATTTGTTTTTCCAACTGGATGTCCCTGGAGGTTCTGTTAAATTTACATAACTTCTGGAGCCTAATTTCTCCAGAACGTCAAGCTAAGTAAACTTAAAACACAGACATAAAACACAGAGATGTACCCAGAGGAAAACTGTATTCCTCAAAGTTTGCTCTTTGGGGACTTAATGGAGTTCTCAATTGTTACATTTAAGTATCAACTTTAAAAGAAACAATGCCAGACTAGTGTATTTTTCTCAGGAGGAAAATGTTTCCATTCGCTTTCTGTTCAGTCTCATTGGTGATAATTGTTTGTATTTTTCATTCCTGTGGATACAAACTATTTCTTTCTAAGGCCAACATACTTTAATACACACACTTTAAATACTTTCATCTGTGAAAAGACCTTGTCTACAAGACATATGATTGCATTGAAGGTTACACACACTCACACACACACACACACACACACACACACATCAGAGCAAGTAAGACACAAGAAAGCAATGGGTACTCTTTGCAACATGCTTTAAAGTTCAACCGGAACGCCACACTCAATCATCTTGGCTGTTAGTGTCTCCGTTAAATAAATGTTGTATCTTCAAAGCCAGATTTGGAGTTTCGGTAAGCTATTTCTCAATGGGCTTTTACAGGAAACCGTAAATGAGATTACAAAGACGAAAACTCTGACTCATGGTGATGTGAAACGAATGCATGCACAATGCACACATGCTAAGCCAACACAAACATGCATCTTCACAGCTGCTAATCACTGGCTTGACATTTTCCCATCATTTGTTACCTCATAAGCAGTCAACTGACACTTCAGTTGTTTGTCATAAGTTCCCATACTACTTTGCAATGCAATGGCCGTGGTTGAGAAGAGGGATGTAGTTTTAAGAGATCATAGCCACAAGAATTCCCTCCAGAGGACTGGACAAGATTCCTGGGTGGTTGATCATGGAAGCTTCCTAGGGTATTTCTACATTAATCCAGATGTATTTAAAAATGGTCAGTGTTGGGGAAAGTTACTTTTAAAAGTAATGCATTATAATACTGTATTACATAGTTACTTTTTATGAAAAATAATGCGTTACATTACTTTTGTGTTACTTTTTCTCACCTGGGCTGGGTTTACTTGTTTGTTTGTTTTTTTAATAACAACAAAAAAGTTATATTTTTGGCAAATGTAAAGGCCCTTTCACACCAAAAGTGAAATGAACAAGCCTCAGGCTGAAGGAAATGTATATTTACACCTGTACAGTAGAGGGCGCAGTTCAAACAAAGATGTGCTGCCATTCTGGATAAAAGAACAATAGGATTCAGGAGAAGGAAGTTCAACACTCTTATTTCTAAATCTGTTTCTAAAGTCATTTTTGCTTATTAGTATGGTTAAAATGAGATCATTGAATGTCAGCAGCAAAAACTTTGGTTAATAAAGTGAGATTAAATACATAAAGTATATTTGTGTAATTTAATATATTTTGCATAAAATTCTGAGATTGAATTTCACAGTTTTTACTCATTTTGAGGAATACTGTATGTTTTCGTAATGCACATTCACATTAAGTCTAGAACTACAATAACCATCATGTTCACACAGCGCACACAACACCTCTGTACTTTATTTCTCTCAACATGAGGACAGGAGAGCTGTCAATCAATAAATGTGAAAAAGTAACTTGCATTACTTATTTGAAAAAGTAACTTAGATATTTTGTTGTAAATTGAAAAAGTAATGCGTTACTTTACTAGTTACTTGAAAAAGTAATCTGATTATGTAACTCAAGTTACTTGTAATGTGTTACCCCAAACACTGAAAAATGTTAATACTACACTCTAAAAAATGCTGGGTTAAAAACAACCCAAGTTGGGTTGAAAATGGACAAACCCAGCGATTGGGTTGTTTTAACCCAGCGGTTGGGTTAAATGTTTGCCCAACCTGCTGGGTAGTTTTATTTAAACCAACTATTATTTAAAAATTGCTATATGGCTAGCTTAAAATGAACCCAAAATAGTTGGGAAATTAAAAACCAGATGCAATTAGAGACAACAATAATAGACAAAAGGTGAATGTTTATTAATAAGCTTTAATATTTTATTAATATAAATTTAATAGTTTAATAGTTTATTAATATAAATTTATTAATAAGCAATTTAATAAATGTTTATTGTTTAATAATTATTCATTGAACATTAATAAATGTTCATTTCCAACATACTTTGGGTTAATTCTAATTAAGCAATACAGTAATTTTTAAACAATAGTTGACTTAAATAAAACTACCCAGCAGGTTGGGCAAACATTTAACCATACCGCTGGGTTAAAACAACCCAATTGCTGGGTTTGTCCATTTTTAACCCAGCATTTTTTAGAGTGTAGTGTTTTCAAGTGTTTCACAAAAGCTTCTCATTAACACTGAAATGTCAAAAAACTCTCAAATCATTTTACTGCGCATGTGTGAAACATAATAAAAGCTCACTGAGATGCTCACTATTCTTCTGGCATGGTCATTTTATTAGCAGAATATCTCACTATACTGTCCAAGTCGCACTCAATCGCTAATTCATTTTTGGTCTAAAATGCAATTGCCTTCAGCCTTTGCCACAGGACAGCAATTCTGAGTATATTTTCTGCCATCTTTTCAGTAATGTAATATAAAGATTGTACAAAGTAACATTTATCTAGAAATATCTAGAATTAGAACATTTATCTAAGTAAACATGTATTTAGAAACAATGAAAGAGAAAAGCACATTCCGGTATAAGACATCTACGGGTATAATACTCATCATATCATGTGACATCCTTTGCAAATACATTTGTATTTGTGTGCACCTCAGTGTGGATAGAAGGCCAAAATTAGTGTAGACATAGATTTAGAGGAAGGAAAAACTATGTAGGACACCTTGGTGTGAAAACTACCCATGCATACCAGTACTGAAGTTCTTCTTTGAACTGTAACTGACACATTCATGACGTGGTGTCATGTGAAATTCAGTATTTTAGTCTCTAAGGCTATGTTGGAAATAGCATACTACCATGATTGCCAAAATGTACTGAACCTACTGTATACACTGCATATTGTATCACAAAAGTGCAATGAGTACACCTGACCATTTCCATTGTGATGAACAATCTAGAACAGGGCTCAGTAAATTATGGCATGATAGATAATCACTGGCATGTAAACAACAGTGAGAGAGGTGTTTGTTCTGCTTTACTTGCTGCTCTTAGCTTTCATAAACAAGAAATGACCTCTATCAGTGCTGGAGATTTTCAGCTCAGTTTACAGAATCCTTCACATTCCACACACAACTCATAATGACGGTGATGTGTGAACTACAACATTCTGTGGAGATCAGAAGGGTCACACTGGGAATCTGTTATTCAAAGTCTAAGGGTATGTTTACACGACAATGGAAGTTTTTCCTTCGTGTTTTTTTGCATACAGATGACAACGTTGTCAAAGCGTTCTCTTGTTCACACAGATTCGCAAAAATTACTAAAAATGCTGTATTCTGCTGCCAGGCCAGTAGTTGGCGATGTCATTTTGTAAAGAAACACTATGCACCTATAGACCGAACACGTAATACACATACTGTATGCGTATGATGTCATCATTTTCACAAGTTTGCATTTTTGTAGTTTACATAGAGGCGATTGAATCTCGTTTTCAAAATTTTGCGTTTGCAGGCACCCAAACACTGTTGTCCCGTAAATGAAAGGAAAAAATGCATACAAAGTTTTCCGTTTTTAGCTGAAAATGGTGTTGTGTAATTTAAATCTGAAAATAAACAAACTTTTAGGATTTTAAATGAAACTTTTAAAAGTTTAAACCACTTTTATGGGGAAAAAAAAATGAAATTAAAACATTTGTGATTAATCTAGCGCTGTCAATCGATTAAAAAAAAAAACTAAATAATCGCACTAGCGTTGTCAAATGTACCAACTTCGGTACCAAGTCGGTCCTGAAATTTTAAAAATGTGACGCTTTGAGCGCTGTTGAGCAGATTCTAAACACCTCTGATTGGCCATTGTGTTAATGCGCTCAACAGATATGTCTGTGATTGGCTAGAATGATCAACGCATGGGAGCGCTTGAAAGCAAACGGAAGTGTTTGAGATTGAAAGCATTTTGAAAGTGGCGTTTATCAGTGGACTGGTCCGCGATAGACGCCTGCTTTCAAACGCGTTGATCATTGAAGCTAATCACAGACACATTTGATGAGCGTGTGAACACGATGGCCAATCAGAGGTGTTTACGAATCTGCTCAACAGCGCTTAAAGCGTCACATTTTTAAAATGTCAGTACCGACTTGGTACCGAAGTCAGTACTTTTGACAACTCTAAATCGCACATTTTTTCGGTAATTAAAAGCATTGGAGTTTTTATATATTTGTATTGTAATAATTTCACAGTTAATCTCCAAATTAATGTAGAAAGATCATAAAGACAGTATATTTTAAATATTTGTTTAATGGCAACTTTTTATGAATGAAGGCCAGTATCACTGACACTAACACTGCTACTGATGTCTCTATGAAATTGATTTATTTAAAACATTAATTATAGACATTCAACATTACAGTATAACTAAAAGCTGTCAATTTCAACATTAAAAAAATTTCAACAGCTTTAAAAAAAATAACTTTTAATTTAAGTGACCTTAAAACAATCTTCACATAAACCTATTATAATATGTCATATTTACCTGTGGTCTGTGGAAATATACAGAAATCAAATAAAGTTATCAAACACTTTAGTCTTCACTGTATAAATTATAAATGAAATATAGATTAATCCTTATTAAAGCTACAATTTTCTCTGTTCCCTTTGTTCTTTGATGAACATTAATGACAGACATCGCAACAATTGGTTTATTAGGCTGCTGTCACTTTAAGAGCTGCCACTGCCAAACATGACACGAATCTGATGCGCATCTCATTTTCTCACTCTTTAAGTTCATTTAAGAGATTTTTTAAGACTGCTCTTATGAGGATACTCGACAAAACAGGCATTTCGGCATAATTCTGTGTTATTATTTGTTCAAGCGCGAAAGAGAACTGGCACGCGTCTTTCTATCAGTCACACAGACACAACATTCACAGACAGCGTGTTTAAGATATTAAACATCAGGGATATTTTAACATCTCTTTCTTGATGCATTATTTGACTGAATTGCCAAACGTTAAAATTTGAGTCAAAATGCAAAATAATCAGAAGATGATAGCATTAAACAAGCAAAGTACATACAGCATATGCAGTACACAGTGCAGTATGTATTGCATTTTAAACATAGCCACAGTTTATATAATAACAGATAGAGAATGCCATTACAGACTCCAACAAGCAAACACATTCAACAGCAGCCCAGACAAAACCATTGATGGACTTACCGTTCATCAACACAGTATAAAACACACCAGCAATGCAAAAGCAGAAGTGAACTGGTGCCACTGCTGAGGAATGACTGGAATAAACCATCTACTGCAGAACGGGGAGGAGGAAAGCCAATGTTTTGTTAACATGACCCAGAAAGGGCAGGTCGCTACCGTGGGAGAGGGAAAGCTGCTGGGAGTGAGGAACAGATAAACCTCACTTCCGAAAAGGAGACTCCTACCTCGGTTTCATGGGTAACGGTGAAACGCATGCATATGGGGAAGTTGTAAAACAACAACAAAAAGAAGTCACTGAAGTTACAGTAATCAGCAGTTGTGGCTTGAACCACTGGTAAATGTTGTGGGGATATGGGATAACCATTTGAAACCAGATGTCAAACATCTGCATTTATTTCTGATGCATTAGCACAAGTTAAAAAGACAGAAGAAATATGAAATTGCTTAACATGTCCGACAACTTGAATGCACATCATATCATAATTAGGACTTTTTATGAGGACCTGAAGGTGGCATAACGTCCATTCATTAACAGTACTTATGTTTTAACAATGAAATGCTGAAATCTTGCCAAATATTCATCTTCATCTGTTCCACCTCACTCTCTTCTAATCAGACACACGTTCAGGCTCTCTTTTATTTGTTTATCACCCTTCTTCTGTAAACCATCATCATTTCAGAAACAGTCTGTATGACTCAATAATAAAAGTAAATATTTCTTAAATATTTGTGTTGAATATTTCTTTGAAGACACTCATAGCTCACAAAATGACCTCGCCACTGAATTGACAAACTTACCAGAAAAGCCATATTTCAACAAAAGTTTAAAAATGTCGAGTCTTGTATAAAGTAGTATTTTCCATACACCTTGAATTAGGGGTGTTAACGGTACATGTATCCGTCCCGAACCGTCACGGTTCGGTTCATGCAGTATGACGACGAATACAGGCGATCCACACTCCAATCCAGAAGGGGGCGGGCTTTTTAGCCTAACCTATTTTTTAACCAGCATTGACCACCAATAATTGCAATAAGCTCTGTGTTTTGTTACTTCAAACTCCATTTGTCCATTTTATTACGAAATTCAAACAATAAATGGCGTTTTGACGTTTTTCGATGTGACGTGACAAACGGCAGCGCGGAGCATGAGTGAACGCGATCATCCTTTCCTCTTCACTACTACAGAATGAACATGAAGGTACGTTGAAAGATACAGTACAACTTAGTGTTTCAACACCTTGAATACATGTGAGTTTACACATCAGAATCATTATTTTTCAAATTTCCAGTTTTTTAAAAATATTTTGCAAGGAAAAACGTTTATTTATTTATTTACTTATTTTACAAATATAAATTATACATTCTTCATAAATATCATAAATAAGATTTTGGGGAAGTTTACCACATGACATTTCACAACCTGATCTAGATTCAGGTCATAAAAAAGATCAAATGACCAGAGACTTTCTGACATGGATGATATCATGTCCTGTTTTTAATTTAACATATAACATATACAGTAATTTTATGTGCTTTTGTTATTTTTTTAGGTTTTTTAATATTTCTATTTAGCTTTATTTTTATATCAGTTTAGTTTTTGTTAGTACTTCAACTTCATCTTTTCATTTATTATTTATATTTTATTTTATTTCAGTTTTATTTCATTTTAGTTTTAGTGAAAGGGGTGGTTGATTATGATTTCACTTTTTTTACATCAGTTAATGTGTAATGTTGCTGTTTGAGCATAAACAACATCTGCAAAGTTACGACGCTCAAAGTTCAATGCAAAGGGAGATATTTTCTTTTAAAGAATTCTCTGTTTAAGGACTACAACAAACGGCTGGTAGGGACTACAACGAGCTTCTTCCCGGGTTGGTGACATCACAAACCCATTAATTTACATAAACCCCACCCCTCAGAACACACAACAAAGGGGGCGGGGTCATGTTGGGCTGCTTTAGAGAAGAGGAAGAGTTGTTGTAGTAGAGTGTTGTTGTCATGCCGTCATTTTACGCCGGACTGCTTCACAAACGAGGGTCAATTCAACGCTGGATTTGCACAAAAGATGAACATGACGGCACATGCTAGTGGATGAGTTGAATCATCTCCACAGCAACTACATACATTTATCCAATAACCATTCAGAAAAGTCCAGTTTCATTCTAAAAGTTCTAAAAGACTTCCTGAGTCTGTTGGTGTGAGCTGTTAAAGCTCCACCCTATTCTGGAAAGGGGGCGGGAGCAGCAGCTCATTTGCATTTAAAGGGACACACACAAAAACAACGTGTTTTTGCTCACACCTAAATATGGGCAAATTTGACAAGCTATAATAAATGATCTGTGGGGTATTTTGAGCTGAAACTTCACAGACACATTCCGCTGACACCAGAGACTTATATTACATCTCGTGAAAGGGGCATTATAGGTCCTCTTTAACATTAACAACACTGTGTCGTACAAGTGGTGTATTAAAGTCATTGTTTTTTTTAATCAAGTGTACTGTTATGTATCTTTTTAATAAATTAAAATAACTGATTAATAAAAGACAAGTCAGGTGAAAAAAAATCCCACTAAGGGACTCCTGCCTTGAGTTAGCAGGAGCATTCATCAGTCACGTGTGTATGTGTGAAAGATACGGTGATGGCTAAAAGGTCACAGCTCTGTTTAAAGGCCATCATACACTCACTGCCCATCCCATCCCCATGGCAACAAGGCACCCATCAAGTGAACTATCACTAATTAAATCAATATGTTCTGTATCCTTTCACAAGCTGTTTAAATGGATAGAGAACTCTCCAATCAGAAGCCTTAAGCAAAAACAGCCACGAGGTTGTGTGGGGTCACTAGGACTAAAAGAGCGAGCGACCATTTGTGCACCACGACAAGGAAACACAATGACGCACAAACAATAAACGGCAATATGGAGATAATAACAGAGAGAGAGCGAGAGAGAGAGCTCTTACAGTACATGCACATAGAGGTCATGAAACAAGCTATAATTGTTATTTATGAAGGCCTTTTTAAAGCCTTGACGCAATGGAGGAAAAGTGAAGGTCTCTCTAAATCAGCCATGATACTTTTAAAAGGGAACATGATATATTATCTAAACATACTTCAATGTTATGGAACAGGGGCTGAAGTTTATATGCAAGGTCCTTGAATATTTCAACCCAACATCAAAGCTGCTTAGAATGTCACATGTAAAATAAATCTACACATGCTTAGATATCACTAAAGGGATACTATTGAAAAGATACTGTAGGGATGAAACAAAAAAATTCTGACTGATTCCAAATACCAAACATTTACAAATGATATTAACAATAGTAAATAAATAAATAAAATCAATCCATTTTAATGCTACAGTAAATTTAGCTAAAGTAAATTTAGGCATCACAAGATTATAATGCATGTTATGAAAAATGGAGATTCACTTAGAGATTTGCTTAAGACTACATTTTACATTGTAATATAAATAAATATTATAAATTCAATACCAGAACACCACATATTGCTTCAAAACAGCTTTACAGAAAATCCTGATGTTCATGTTTATAATATGTTAAAGTCACCCTGTTATCAAATCAACAATTCTTATTTTTTTATGGAACATTGCATGATTTATCCATGCACATCAATATTTTTGTTAAAATTCATATATCCTTGTAATCTTTAAACAAAATAACTTCCCCTCCCTCTTGCAGCTCTTCTCCTCTCTAATTATGTTTACTGGTACAAGGGCGGGACAACCTGTCACTCACATGAGATCCACCAATAGCAAACCATTCAACCATCCAATCAATTCTCCATTGGCAAAATCAAGTCCCACCCTACAGTTTCTCCAGTTTGAGAAGCCGGATATATGTCACAATAGGGAAGAAAAGACTAGTATCCCAACTTTCGTTTCATGCTAACTTTAATGTCTTCATGCCTTCTAGTCGCATTTTGCAAATTAGAGCTGTGCGAAGACCAAACGTGAAATGAATAAGCCTCAGGCTGAAGGAAACGGATATTTACACCGGGACAGTAGAGGGCGCAGTTCAAACAAACCTTTCAGTTGTGTTTCGGATCAAAGAAGAATAGGATACAGGAGAACGAAGTTCAACACTCCGATTTCTAAATCTAAACTTAAGTCATTTTTGCTTATTAGTATTGTTAAAATTAGATCATTAAGGTCGGCAGCAAAAACTTTGGTTAATAAAGTGAGATTAAGTACATAAAGTATATTTGTGTAATTTAATATAGTTAATTATTACAGGTTTGCATAAAATCCTGAGATTGCATTTTACTTGCATTCATTTTGAGGAATACTCAATGTTTTTGTGCAAGTGAGATGAGTAAATGCATGTTCACATTTAGTCTAGAACTACAATAACCATCATGTTCACACAGCGCACACAACACCTCTGCACTTTATTTCAATCAACATGGGGACAGGAGAGCTGTCAGTCAATAAATGTGCATTACTTATTTAAAAAAGTAACTATTAATTATTCACAAAGTGACTAATTACTTGAAAAAGTAATCTGATTACCTAACTCAAGTTACTTGTAATGCGGTCCCCCAAACACTGATCATAGCAGGGCTTACTTACATATAATATACTTAAAGATATGATAGCAACAAAGGTTGCAAACAATTGCCCGTATGTGTAAGTTGACACCCAACAAGAAACATACGGCGAGATGGAGACTCACTAATGAGAGTGAGACGGAGAAAAAGAGTAGCCTTATGAGGGGAAGGGAGAGGTTTTCCCAAGTTCCAGGAGTGGTGCGGACCTTTCTCTGCGCGGAATGTGATTGTTTGAAGTGGTTTCCTGAGGAGTGTTTTTGAAAGGAAACAGCTCGGTGGGGGAAGGCTGGCATAGCCCAACCTCTGCCCCTGAGAGCTAGAAATACCCTCACACTCCTGCCCCGAGAAACCCACCCAAGCCAACCCAAAGCCACCTTGAAGGGAGAGAGCGCCAGCCATACAACAAGAACAAACACACACTCTCTGAACGGGTATTAAGAGACTAGCGGGGCCACACAAGTTTCTGTCAGCCCTCAGAGACCATCCGAGGGAAAGATGAGGTAACAAAGCCTGCTTTGAACAGCCAGCATGGGCATTACTGGATCCAAGTGAGAAGAATACTGAAGAAGGGTGAACAGAAAGGGTGGGAAACAGCGCAAGTCCGAGAGCAGGCCATCATCGGTCTGCAGTCGCTCAAATGAAGGTGCTCAGACATTCTGTCGCCGGCAGACGTGGGTGAGGTCCAAGTACAAATAATCACATACACATACATAATTACACACACAATCTACATTGTCTGACTTGCTAAAATATGAGTGCATTCACGGACGAGTGATGACTACAAATACTTCTCATGTAAAAAATAGGGCTGCATGATTTGGGGGGAAATCTAATTGTGATTTTCTTATAAAAATGTAAAAAAAAAATTGTATGGCTACACAATTTTGCCAAGGTTTTGTGATTATATATCAATATGGATATAAAATAATAATAATAATAATAATAAAATGTATTACTATATACTGCAAAACATTACAAGAAATAACAAGAAATATTACTATTGAAATGTTTCAGTGTAAAAAAATATTCAAACAAATAATTCAAACAATTTTATTTTAAATTACAGCTGTAAATATTACTTTTCTTATTATGACTGGAAAACATCTAAACATCTTTAAAACAAGATTTGCATGACTTGAAAAGAAAAAATTGCATGAGATGGTGGAGCCGACGGCAGGAGAAGCCAGGGTGGAGTCTAGACTAAAGGGCTGGGCGGAAACTGGGGACTGGGCGGCGGTGGCGGAACCAGGGTGCATGCGGTATCTGGCGGAGCAGAGAGGTCGATGGACCAGTGCAACCGCCCCGGCCTGGAAGCACAAGGTGGAGCTACTGGCTTGCGGGACCGAAGCGGAGATGGGGGCTCGGCAGACTGCGAGTGTAAGGATGATGGAGAAGCCGGAGGGAAGGAGAAGCCCGGTGAAGCCGAAGGGGTGGAGTGTCGAGGCGCAGCCAGAGACCCGGAAGTCCACACCAGAGGCAGAGTGACGACTGACCGGGGCTGATCCGGATGGATGAGGAAGCCCAATGGAGTCCCAGGGCTGGCGGGCCACGGCAGAGTCGAGGGAGTGCAGATCCAGGGCGGAGCTGACGGGCTGACAGGTCGAGGTGAAGACAAGGGCCTGGAGGCCTGATGTGAAGCCGGGGGCTCAACCTCAAGTTGAGCAGGCAGACAGGAGGCCCGAGGCGGAGCCGAAGAGATGCATGGAGCAAGCCTTGGGGTCCGAGCCGAGGAGCAGGATGAACCAGTGGCACCAATGGATCCAGGGAACTGGAAAAAAACAGCTGAGGGTTTTGTGGGACCAGGAAGGCAGGCGGGGACATTGGAGAAGGAAGATTTCCGGATGGATCCAGAGCATCCAGATGGCCAGACGGGACCGGAGTGGAAGGTGAAGACTCCTGGGTAGGGACTAGGGAGGGGTACTGGATCCATGGACCACAGATCTATTAGGCAGTGGTCCTCTCCTGGCTCTGAGTTGGACTGGGCAGCTTGCTTCGGCTCAGAGAATACCCAGGCATCTGGTTCTGGCTCGGGATCCTTCTCTGCCTCGCTGATGTTCCAAAAACTCAGGAGATATCTTAGAACATGTATGAAAATGAAAACCATATAAACTGAAACGTATAAGTATAAAGTATAAATAAAAGATGAACATAATGACTGACAGGTGATGATTATATCTACAGAAACAAACTAGGAGATAATTAGAAACCAATGAAACTGGAACAGATTAGGCAAAACAGGAACTAACAGAACAGAATAACAAAACAGTAATCCACAATCGTGACAGGTTTATGAAAAAAACTATTTGCTAGTGGCCTCAGTTCTACAAAAAATATTCTCCCCCTGACTACACTTTTGTTTTTCAGAGGAAGTGAGTGGCACTTTCCAGTTTGATCACACACACACACACAATCTGTAAAATCTTAACAGCAAATGTCAGGGCCTTGCCTGATCATTTGAGGAAGTGGAATTCCTCGAAGGGTGTGGATTACACAAACAAAACACACTTACGCACGGAAAAACATTGCCTCTCCGAAAATGGATATTGAGCAGCTGGGAAAGCTCTGATAAATTGGATGACACCAGATCTGTAATTAGGCCAATGCTCTACAGAGAAGTGAACTTACAGACATCATCGACCAAGTGCCTTTTTGCTTTTGTGTTCGTCATGCAATCTTTTGGTTCTGTAAGAACTGTAAGAAGTCAATAGCTTAGAGGTTCAGAGACCTCATTTAGACACCTTCATGTTGTTAATAAACCCATAAGACTTCTGTTCATTTTTGAAACACAGATTAAAAGTCCATTGTACCAAAACTTTCAAACTTCAAAAAGTTCATAAAGACATTGCAAAAGTAATATGTGCTGAGCTGAGATGTTTAATTCAAGTCTTTCGAAGAGACACAATTATTCACATATAATTTAGACTTTTATTCACATATAAACATTGATCAGAAGACTTAGATTAAACTGCTTGATCCATATGAATTATGTATTATATACATTTTTTGAAGCTTGAAAATGGTGGAATGGACTTTGAATGGAGGGACAGAAATTTCTCAGGTTTCATTTAAGACGGAGGCTATTTGCACTATTTGCACCTGGAATAATATTCAGTTCAAAATCAGAACTGAATATTGCATTATTGGGATATTACTTGTCCCTGTCACTGAAGCCATACAATAACCATACCCCAGCACTGAATACCCATTTGGCACTTTTTGAAACTATTTAAAATAAATGCCTCTCCGAGCTGATATGCAATGGGAAATGGGAGAAGAATGAGTTCAGAAAATTTCAAACTCGCAACAAAAGCTAATGCCATCTGCCTTGCGCTCCACACCACTGATCCTGTTATCAGATGAGTTTCTTTTGTATCTTTGTCTCAATCAGATAATGGTGGGCGGAGTTAATGAAAATAGCCTCTGCCAGCAAGTTTTTGCATTTCATAGACACTCAGTTCATTAAAAGTATTGTGTTTCAAAGATGAACGGAAATCTTATGGGTTTGGAATAATGTGAGGATGAGTAATTAATGAGAGAAATTTCATTTGTGGGTGAACTATGTCATTAAGTATGCAGGCCTGATTTCTGTGCTACTAATGATACCAAGCACAATCACACACACACACACACAAAAGATATTTACATACAAAAATATGGATAGTGTCTGTCTGTTGTGTGCTGTAGGTGGTTGCTAAAGTGTTCCAAGTGGTTTTTGGTTTGTTTCTATGTGGTTGTTTTCTACATGAATGACCTAAAAAGTTAAATATAATCAATCTATTAAATTTATTTTCAGTTATGCTCTGTCAAAAGCCAAAAATCAACTGGTGTGGGGTGACCAGAGAAGAACTGTGCTTCGTCTTTTAAGTGAGAACTTTCTTGCTATGCTTGCTGCTGCTTCTGCTTTATCTATTTATATAACATTATATGTGATGTGGTGATTCAGTTGTTATTCTGTTGAGTAAAACAATTATATACTGCTCTATGTATGAAATGACTAATTCAACAAATAGTCCTGCCCCAAACTCACACCACTGGACCGTTCAAAAAACAGAAACATGTTTTAAAGCACCACAGAGTCACAGCTTTTTCAGGAAGTCAATCTACCGATGGCTTACAGTCGCTACACATTTCACTGGAATAAAAAGAAAGAGTACTAAAGTAAAAATATTAAACTAGCTTTAAGTTCTAATTTAGATTAGTTCCTTCCTTATTGTAAAGTAATTCTAATAAATGCTCCAAATCTAATCGAGCGAATCCGAGAGGGTGAAAGGGCAAAACAAGGGTGTGAGAGCGAACGAGACAGAGAGAGAGAGAAACTGCTGGCCCGAGCTCTCAGTGGTGACACGAAACGGAAGTCAGGGTTCAGCAATCTCCTTTTCCTCTTTTCTTCAATTCATGACCTCTCTCCACACTCTGACAGCGAGACCCACTCAGTAACTCACACATGTACACAAACAACCACAACACACACACACACCTGTTAATGCAGACGGAGCAAAGCACTAATCATCTCTTAGACGTATCCTCAGACACATTATTGTTTCCAAACAGTGACTGTTTTTCTTCGGCAAGACAGATCAACATCTTTTGTGGGTCTTGAAACAATGTTCCTAAACATAACCATTGACTACAACTACAATCAGAGGGAAATGTTTGGCTGAAAAGTATGTTGTTCAAACCACTAACCCAAGCCTTCCCATAGAAAAGATTAACAATTCCTTCCCACAACTTACTAATATGTCAGCATGTTTGACTAATTCGTTCCATCGTTTTAAGTAAATTGTGTGCACAATATGATAATTCGCTCCCTCGTTTTACAAAATTGTGGCCACGTTGTAATAATTCATTCCATTGTTTTAGTTAAATCAAAAGAAAGGAACGAATTAGTACAACATGGCCATGATTTACTAAAACGAGAAAAAAGAAATCTTAATTTGTGGCCATGATATATTTTTTTTTTGTCCGTCTGTCATGTGCGGGACTCCATACATTAGAGTACTGAAAAACAAATCTATATTTCATTAAGATTTTCTTTTAAAGGTGCCATCGAACATTTTTTTACAAGATGTAATATAAGTCTAAGGTGTCCCCTGAATGTGTCTGTGAAGTTGCAGCTCAAAATACCACATTAATTTTTTTAACTGCCTATTTTGAGGCATAATTAGAAATGCGCCGATTCAGGCTGCGGCCCCTTTAATTGCTCGCGCTCTCCGCCCCCTCCCAAGCTCTCGACTCTATCATTGCATAAACAAAGTTCACACAGCTAATATAACCCTCAAAATGGATCTTTACAAAGTGTTCGTCATGCAGCATGTCTAATCGCGTAAGTATTGTATTTATTTGGATGTTTACATTTGATTCTGAATGAGTTTGATAGTGCTCCATGGCTAACGGCTAATGCTACACTGTTGGAGAGATTTATAAAGAATGAAGTTGTGTTTATGCATTATACAGACTGCAAGTGTTTAAAAATGAAAATAGCGACGGCTCTTGTCTCCGTGAATACAGTAAGAAACGATGGTAACTTTAACCACATTTAACAGTACATTAGCAACATGCTAACGAAACATGTAGAAAGACAATTTACAAATATCACTAAAAATATCATGTTATCATGGATCAGGTCAGTTATTATCGCTCCGTCTGCCATTTTTTGCTGTTGTTCTTGCTTGCTTACCTAGTCTGTTGATTCAGCTGTGCACAGAACCAGACGTTAATACTGCCTGCCCTTGTGTAATGCCTTGAACATGAGCTGGCATATGCAAATATTGGGGGCGTACATATTAATGATCCCGACTGTTACGTAACAGTCGGTGTTATGTTGAGATTCGCCTGTTCTTCGGAGGTCTTTTAAACAAATGAGATTTATATAAGAAGGAGGAAACAATGGAGTTTGAGACTCACTGTATGTCATTTCCATGTACTGAACTCTTATTATTCAACTATGCCGAGGTAAATTCAATTTTCAATTCGATGGCACCTTTAAACTAAATTTTTTTCTGGCTCATTGACCCAGATGCTATTTAGACTAAGCGTATGTTGATTTACATGCTGTGCACCAAAAGTAAATAGTTAGCATCTTGTTTACATAAAGTGCAAATAGAGATAAAGGCAATTTACACAAAGTTCAAATAAGCTACTTGTACTAAGAGTAAATTGTGTGAACAATAGTCGGCAGAAACACCGCCATAAACAGCCTGTAGTAAACACATATAGCTTTACTTGTGTATATATTCTCACCATCTCTGTTAAGTCAGCAACGGCTGCACCCGGACAGCAGGCAAACAAAACAATAAATCAATCCCTCGTTCAACACGGCGCATCATGCTGTACCGAGAACAAGCTCTTTACGTACCTCACACGCCACAAACACATGAAAGACACTGCCTTCCCCCTCTCATTTCCTTTTCTCGTCTCTTTCTCTGGTGGTGGCCTCCGTCACAGAGACCATAAACAGCAAGCAGAAAGCTTTCAGACGGGGCGGGAGGGAAGAATGAGAGCAGATGAACGCACAGACAAACAACACATGCAGGGGAGTTTGAAAATCACAGTCAGGAGGGAATGTGAGAGTAGGAGGGGGGTTGAGACAAAAAAATAAGGGGATGAGAGAGAATCAACAGGGGAGTTCTCTGAAGGGCTGATGATAGTGGGAAAAGTAAACAGTTTCGCCTATGAAAAATGCCTGGGGCAGCAGCTTGTTTCATTCGACATCGTGGCAAAATAGAGGAGAGTTCCTATAATAGATTGATGTAACAACCAGTGAAAGACAGAAGTAAAAATGAATGTTTAGCAAAAGCTGACACATTGAGCCCTGGTGCTCATGTGGGCAACGTAAGTTTGAATCATGCTCGCAACATTAACATATCTTCTGCCAGGCGACAATTTGAAGCCTCTAATAGGACAATGTAATGAAACGTTTTCTCTTAAAACTTTTGTGTTCCCCCGAGAAACTTTGCATTTACTCTCAAAACTTTTGTGATGGAAATAACAGAAAAACTATGGGGCCTATCATACAGTGCCAGGTGTGACACAAGTGTTTTTTGCTAGTTTCAGCCCGACACAGTTATCATTTTTACGTCCTGCGCCATGTTGTTTAAATAGCGCATTTGCGCCCAATTGTGCACCCATGGTGGCTTGGTGGTCTGACAACGAGGTGTGTTCAGGTGCATTGTTGGCGTGTGGCTATTTTGAGGCAACTGAAATAGACTTCACCATTGACCAACTGAAACCTGGTCTAAAGTCAATGGCGCAATATTTGTTTTGTTATTTAAAGGGGGTGATAGTAATTTGCGCCTATATGCGAGTGTACAACGCGTGTAGACTGCACACAAACATGCCAAATATTAAAAATAAAAGGATTGCAATGTAAAAGATTATTATTGTTTGCATAAAGATAAAAATGCTTTGGTGGAATCCAGCTTGTCCAGTGGATCCGTTTCCTCGCTAGAGAAGTGCTCAGTTTTTCTGCTTGCAAATTCCGCCATGTAAATAGTGAATCCGCCATGGCACGAGTGCAACTTGCTTTTAAAGGGAATGGGAGATGACACTCTGATTGGTTTATTGCATGTTACGCCCAAAACACACCCATTACTCATTACTCATTAAGAGAATAGGGCAACCCTTTTAGACCATGCACCAGGTACGCCGACCATTTTTCCCGTCCTTAAACTAGCAAAAGTGGATTCGGACATGCCCTAAGTGCACTTGCGTTGTGCGCTTTAGACCATGTGCTTAGATCGTTAAAATAGGGCCCTATATTTCAGTAATGTTGTTGAGGAACGCAATAGTTTTGCGACAAAACGTCAATGTTTTACAAGCTAATGCAATGATTTTCGGGGAACACAACAGTTTTGCGAGAAAACATTTTTGCGGGAGGACAATACTTTTGTGAGAGAAGTTGGCATGGAATGAAAATTCAAGCTATTTTGTAAATGCATATTGTAGATCTTATTGTGACCGATTCATCCTTGTATATTTTTTATCTATGCAACGCCTACATCTCAAAAATCCGATCAACAACCGATGGATAAAACTGCCCTATATTTTTTCTTTTTGATAATTCGTTACATTTGGATGTACATCCCAATATGGATGAAAGGATCTATCGCTAATTCATTGCAACTTTAATACATAGTGTTAGAGGTTTATTCAAATGTATTCAAATTACTCAAGTTTTTTAATGTAATAATGATGACTGCCCACTAAAAATGCCCCAAAACAGGGACAGTTTAGCCAAAGTTTAGTTCCAATAATTTATACACATTAAGCCATGGTGCTCATGTAGGCATCTCAAATTCAAATCTTGCTTGTGAAAAATTTCATCCCCCAATTCAAAATTTGTAGTCTGATTGTTTAGAAAAGAAACAAGCCACATGGAGGCATCATTCATGTCTGTATAATTTCAAACCTAAAGTTGGACACAAAATGAGATGTTTAGCAGAAAGTTCATGTTGCCCTTTTCTATACAGCTCAAATGGTTGGAGACTATTAGCTATCACGCTCCAAAAATGTATAAAATAACACCATAAAAGTACATAAAATTACCCCCAAATGACTGCAAAACTAATTTGATACTATATTTCTGAATCACTGGTTTCAATATCCCCATTAGTGTTCCATAGAAGAAAAAGGTCATTTTGGAAATGACTCAAGGGTGAGTAAATAATGACAGAATTTTAATCTGGGGTGAACTCTTCTTTTAAAAAAGAGAGAAAAAGGAATTAAAAGCCAAAATAACATGGAAACAACCATCTCAATTTACAGTAACATACATTTACATTAATCTATTTAGAGTATCCACCGAGACATACAGTGCCACATAAAAACAAACCGCAACCCTTCCTTTCCTCGGTATATATTCGCTCCACAGTAACTCCCATTCAAAATCGCCCCACCACCCCCTATTCCCACAGTCCTCTGGCCGCTCATTCATAGGGACTTCATTCAGGCTGCCTGCTCAGAGTGTGCTAACACTTCTGCACCGTTAGAGGGGGCTTCCATTGTGGCCGGCTGAAGGGTGCAGGGACAGAGAGTCGTACTGTTGTGGTACAAAAGGCCATTCTGTTCTGTGCCGGCGGCCCAACATGCCCTGAAGTAGTTAGACACTTGAGCGCACTTCACACGAGCCCCCCTTTCACTGTAAACCAATAAGCACAATGTATGAAGACCTGATGATAGCAGCTTTTTTTTATGAAATATTGTTTTTGACAATCAAGTCAATGTGAAATGCCATCTGCAACCCATTTAACAGGACTAACAGGACTGTCACTGTTGAAGAATGGGAGGCTGGACTTGATTTGATCTGCACAGAATCAATTAGATCATAAATGTGGGTGTTTTCGAGTAGAATGCAGGAAGGTTGTTTGAAGGGAGGGGTTGAGAAGTAAGGGAGATTGGTGACATCAGCCAAAAAGGGAATGTTGTGTCACAGGCGGAACAAGTTTTTACATTTTGATTATGCAGACAAACATTTCTGGACTGGTGAATCATTCACAAAAAGCTAAGAATTTTCATTAAGGAAATAAATATGGTAATTATTCATTTCACGTCGACTGCAGAGCTTGGGTCAATTTGACTGACTGACTGAATGAAAGAAAGTGGACAGATAAAAAGACACAAAAGTGTTGCCTAATTCTGATTTAAAACATAATTTATAATTACTTGTAATATAATTTCATAAATGATAAAAATCATATCTATTAAGAAGAACCTTTGAATTTGTCTTCATTACACATTTTAACATCTATTGTCACTGTTCAAACGAAGTCTCACACCGTTTTGCACCTTTCTGTTTAATTCTTTATATGCTATGGTGCAATTCATAAATTATTTAATGCATTCAAGCACACAATTATGATAAATGTCCAGTTAGATTTACAGAGACCACACTGAAATTTGTTGTTTGTTTTTTTTAATTAATGTTCCATTGTAGCTCAAACAGCAGAGCATTGTGCTTAACAATACCAAGGTCAGTTGCTTGATTCCCAAGGAATGCATGAACTGATAAAATGTATACATTGAATGCAATTTAAGCTGCTTTAGATAAAGGTTTCTGCCAGATGAGTTCATTTAATATTTTTAGGCCACTAATAAAATAAGCACATTTGTGACACTGATCATGTACATGCTGGAGAACATAATCATCAGGATCGAAACAAACTTGTGTAGTTCATGCAGCTTGAGTGCTGCTAGTGAAATGGTGAAAAACCAAATACATATTTATCTATTTGAAGAGAAATGTTATCTGTGAGGAATTTCAGTCAGAATTTAGACCATATCACAGCACCCAAGCTGCTCTCGTCAGAGTTTGATAAGAGTAGAAATGACTTGCTCTTATCATCCGATCATGGTTGTATATCTCTTTAAGTATTTCTGGAGCTTAATGCTGCCTTTGATACTATTGACCACAATATTGCTTGAAAATTATGTTGGCATTAGTGGAATGGTATTAGCATGGTTAAAATCTTATTTGACTGTTATAATCAGATAATAAATAAAGATGAATCACAATTTCAGT
The DNA here is from genome assembly GCA_036281575.1 of Ancherythroculter nigrocauda. Taxonomy (NCBI): domain Eukaryota; kingdom Metazoa; phylum Chordata; class Actinopteri; order Cypriniformes; family Xenocyprididae; genus Ancherythroculter; species Ancherythroculter nigrocauda. Next base: position 9,100,382 of record VTFQ01000013.1, read on the forward strand.
ATGGTGTACCACAAAGCTCTGTACTAGGACCGTTGCTTTTGTCTGAAGATACGCAGCACTATATTTCCTTGAGGTCAGACAAAACCTACCAATTCTCCAACTGAGTGCATAGAATGATATTAAAAGCTGGATGACTGATAATTTTCTATTACTTAATTCAGATAAAAAACTGAGGTATTAATTATTGAACCAAAAATATCAACTGTCAAGGTCTTGCTCTAAAGTTAGGAACCTAAATGTGCTATTTGATAAGAATCTGTCATTTGAAAACCACATTTCTAGCATTTGTAAAATAGCATTTTTCCATCTCAGAAATATCACTAAATTATAACATTATCTCTTAAAGCGTTAGTTCACCCAAAAATGAAAATTCTGTCATTTATTACTCACCCTCATGCCGTTCCACACCCGTAAGACCTTCATTCGTCTTCAGAACACAAATTAAGATATTTTAGTTGAAATCCGATGGCTCAGTGAGGCCTCCATAGCCAGCAATGACATTTCCTCTCTCAAGATCCATTAATGTACTAAAAACATATTTAAATCAGTTCATGTGAGTACAGTGGCTCAATATTAATATTATAAAGCCACGAGAATATTTTTGGTGCGCCAAAAAAACCCTAAATAACGACTTATTTAGTGATGGCCGATTTCAAAACACTGCTTCAGGAAGCATCAGAGCATAATGAATCAGTGTGTCGAATCAGCTGTTCGGAGAGCCAAAGTCACATGATTTCAGCAGTTTGGCGGTTTGACATGCGATCATGATTCGATACACTGATTTATTATGCTCTGAATCTTCCTGAAGCAGTGTTTTAAAATCGGCCATCACTAAATAACTCGTTATTTTGTTTTTTTTGGTGCACCAAAAATATTTTCGTTGCTTTATAATATTAATATTGAACCACTGTACTCACATGAACTGATTTAAATATTTTTTTAGTGCATTAATGGATCTTGAGAGAGGAAATGTCATTGCTCCCTATGGAGGCCTCACAGAGCCATCGGATTTCAACTAAAATATCTTAATTTGTGTTCCGAAGATTAACAAAGGTCTTACGGGTGTGGAACGGCATGAGGGTGAGTAATAAATGACATTATTTTCATTTTTGGGTGAACCCTTTAAATTCCAAAAAGCTAATTCAAGCATTCTTGACCTCAAGACTAGATTATTGTAATGCATTACTGTCATAACTGCAAGAACTGAAAATATCAGATTCAATATGATCTTTCCTGTTCACACTGGAAAAAATATATTTAAGCCATGTTCAACAGCAGTGTGAATGCACAATAAGGGCATCTGCTAATCAGAATGTACATTCTCTTTTCCGTTTGCTATGCCACCCTCTGCTTGACTGTGTCATCGATTAAATGAAAAGAACCACACTGAGTGTGTGTTTGTGTGATTCTGTGAAAGAGAGAGAGTATATTCCCCACGGAGCCCGAATGACGTCACTCATCTGGGCATCAAGGTTACCTCACTCCCCGCACGCAGACCGCGAGAGGAAGATGGGAGGAACGGAGGAAAAACAGAAGGAAGGAAGGAAGGAAAAGAAAAGACAGTGGAGAGAGTGTTTGATGGGTTTGCATGTGCTCTTTTTCTTTAAAACAGGATTACCTACAGATTCAGTCTTGTATAGTCTTTAACTTGAGCATCAGACAATAATTCTTTAAAAAAAACACACAAACTGTTAACAAATGCACATTTGAAAGGAATATGTAGGACACATAATAAGCATAATAAGCAAATTATGCAAACACATACAGCTTTCCTCAGAGCTACAGTGGAAATGCACCACAGGAATCATGGGAGGGAGCCGTCCGAACGTCACACTCTGCTGTGGAGCTGTTCTTCACAGCATATCGTCATCTATTAACTGCTTACTTCCTGTCTTCCTGTGGATTTCTGCTTGTGCAACCCTGACAGACTTCAAATAGCTTCCCTCCTGTTGTCTAAGCTTTCACACAGGTGTTTGTGCACAGAAAGCTTACACTGCAAAACACATTTTCTTAATTATTTATTTTTTTTAATTATTAACACCCTAAAAACAACAGGTTAAAGTTACTTGAGAAGAAATAATGTCTTTTCGGAGAATAATAATAAAAATGTGTAAAAGTTTAAATAATAAAACGAATAAAATGTTATTCATATAGCGCCTTACATACATTACATGCAGCTCAAAGTGCTTCACATATCAGACTATATCTTGAATTAAATGTATTTTTACCAAAAAAGTTTAAGCATAAAAAATGATATAATAATAATAATAACATGTTCTGGAAATAAATATTAATATCCGATGTCAAACAATTAAATTTTAAAAGAACAGTTTATGTTTTACTTAAACTGCAAAACAAGACAAAATACAGTCTAAAAAGAATGAGCAAAAAAGTAGAGAACAAATCATAATAATGTTCAGATCTAATAAGCGATCTGTAAGCGATCTACATAAGCTGTAAATTTACTGCGGGAGGATGTGATTAAGAGGAAGAGGAATTGAGTTCTTCACAGCTGACAAGGAGAGATCACAGCGGGCAAAGCCAAACCTCGTCTCTCTCTCTCTCTCTCTCTCTCTCCTCTGTCATTTTCATGCCAGGTCTCAGGTACTGCAGTGCAGAGCTGGCAGAATGTTAAACAAGCCAACAATGGCAACATGGGGGAATAATGGGGACACAGAGAAATGAAAAAGAAAGTTAAGAGTAGGTATAAAGTGAACAAAAAGGGTAAAGACAACAGCGGGCAGTGTTGAAGGACAAATGCAGATGGATAATGTAGCTGGTTTGAAAAGCGAGTCAGGACAGACGGTCCCTAGAAATCAATTCTGACCCTATTTACTCGCTTAACCTTCATATTCTGTTTTAATAGCTCAAAAACATAATTAACATTAAAGTATCTGGTTAATACTTCATGAGTCATCCTAATCTTATGAGAAGTGTTTGTAAACAAAATTTCAACTTGATAACACACTTCAAACGGCCTCTATGAAAAAATGTTACATTACTTATGTTTGGAGTCTCAGAGGCGCCAGATAAGCATGAATAAATGCGAATAAATGAGTTTTCACACTGACTAATGTATAAACTGAAGAGACACCTTCTGACAATTTTGATTTTATTTTTCTACAGGAGCAGATCACTATAATATATATAAAAGTCTGTCTACCTTGTAAAACAACACAAGATTAAAGCTTCAGTAATGTCTCTCTCGTGGGTTCTGATTAGGTCAGAGGAACAAATTAAAAGAATCCGAAGGGAAAATAAGAGGTTAATTGCACAATTATTATCATTATCATCATTATCATTATTATACATTCATCACTAGGGCCTCTGGGAAAACAACAGAAAAGTCAATCTTAAAAGAACATGAAGGTTAATACACGTATATATGTTTTCATGAAATTTAATTAAAATGAAATACTATGCTCCCACTTGTGAAATGACATCACCTAGACTCTTAAATATATATATATATATATATATATATATATATATTATATATATATATATATATATATATATATATATATATATTATATATATTTATATTTTAGTTTCTGTCATGTTTTAATTATCTCTTAATTAAGGAATTAGTAAAGATTTATAGTTATAATATTTAGTTATAATATTTCAATATTGGTGCACACCTAAGAAATACGTAACTATATTATATTATATAATATTATATAATATTATATAATATTATATAATATAATATAATATAATATAATATAATATAATATAATATAATATAATATAATATAATATAATATGGTGTATATGGTGTAAAATGGAACACAGACTCATTGGAAAAATGTTCCTGTGGTTCTTGCTTGTTCACAGCACTTTCAACATGAAATGTCCACAGAGTGGTGCTAAAAGTGTGTTTAATTTTCTCCAAAATATGAATGAGGCAACATTTTATCTTTGGTTGTTTTAAGTGTCGTGACATTTCAGAAATGAAACGTCTTGTGAGTGGCACTAAAAGATTAGCTTACACTAAATACTGCACTAAACCAAACCAATAGTGTTGAAAAATGTGAAATAAAAACACATTTGCTGAAGCAACTGTGCCATTTTAGTTTGTTTCTACAAGTCCTTGAGTCATAACTGTATCCCGGGACTCGTACTCGGCGCTCCACTAAGTGCACTGCTGTATCAGGGGAGCTACTGAGCACGTTTACTACAGTTGAAATGCCATGCATATGGAACTGATTATGTGATGCAAACATCGAAATGTTTTAGTTTGCAAATCATGCACTATGGTAAAAGGTTTTGAGGTCATAACATAGTATTGTGCAAGTAACTGCTTAACTGATGATCTGCCACTGTAATCATTTGCATGGAAAGGAATTAAAGTTGACGTTTTACTACCACTTGTGTTCATTTCAGCTGGAAACTGCTATATATATATACATATAGTCAAGCCAAAAATTATTCAGACACTAGATATTATTATTTTATTTTATTTTTTTACTAGTGAGTGCAGGACACTGTAGTTCATTTATGTAAGTGAGGATAGCAAAATAAAGTAAACTGTGACATATTATACCCAAAAAAATCTTTATACAGTGGACTGCCAGTAAAATTTATAAAAATTTGGAACCAAAAATTATTCAGACATTTTGACCTGACCATGTTTTTCTTAAGTGTTATCTGACATAATTAAGATTAATGTTTTCTGACACAGTTTAACTCTGAGATCTTGTCATATTTTGTTACCATTTTTTTAAACTATAGTGAATAAACTGTATTAATGAATGAAATGTTCAAGGTGTCTGAATAAATAAATTAATAAATATAAATATATCAGTGGCGTGCAGTGGTGTTCTGAAATGAGGAGGCACATTTTTTATTTATGTATGAATCAATGTAAATTCATGCTTTACTCTTAACGTTGACACATCTTCCTTGTTAAATGAACATTACTTTACATTACATTAAAAAAAGAAAAAAAGAAACCAAATACAATTCTATTTTGTAATTTTACATTAACAATGTATTGTAATAAATGCTCTATTTATCAAAACCAAGTCAATCTCATCAAGTTAGTGTTTTAAGCATTTCTACATTCATTCCAAAATAATAACTAAAGGCAATAATAATTTAAACAATATATTTTATTTGTGTCTTGATGTTTTTCTTTTTAATTGTCAACTTAGGCTATTTTGGATCATCAGTCATGCTCCCTAAACACCGTCTGTCACAGACACGAATTGTGTTTTAAATTTCACCGTGCTAATTGCACTAAAACCTCCCACAGTCATCATGCTTTCAGTCCATTTCAAGTGTGATTTTGACGTGACATAAAGCAATGATATCTAACTGGGTGATCTGTTTACTTACTTTTCAATTAGTCTTCCCATTGACGCCATCATTTGTTCATTCAAACTGACACGCAGAACGTGCACGTCAACAAGAGGCGGGATTTATCAAACCATTCATATCCAATCACAACCAATTACATCCAATCACGTGACTCCTCTCACGTGACTTCCCCCATTCATTCTCAATTACCCCCCACAAAACCCACCGCATGCCGGGGATCTGATGCTTTTCTATGGTTTCCTATAAGAGCAAAGGGAGGCATGACTCCTGCTGTAACTTTACCTGCGGGTGTCGCTGTTGAGCAGTGTTCCTTAAGAAATTCGAGAGACTTGCGTTCTTTTTAATGTCATAATTTGTAATATTTGTGTTGTTTAAAGATTTATATGTAATATGGATTTTTTTCTCATCCTATTTTTTTTGAGGAGGCACTGCCTCCCTTGCCTCCTCGGAGGAAACGCCCCTGATTATATGAAGAGTTAAGATGCAAAAACCTCTAAGTCCATCTGACATGTTTTCTTTTAAATGAGCATTTTTATCAGGCTCCTATGTTTAGGTTCAGTAATTTCACTTTAATGGCAATGAAAAGGTTGTTAGTTATTGAAATGCCTTATTTTCAAAAATATCACTTTATTCATTTCACTGTTTTTTAACAAATTTGACTGTCAGCGAGTTAACAAATTTGACTGTCAGTGATTTTTTTTAACAAATTTGACTGTCAGCGAGTTTAAGTCCATTTGTGCTTTTTTGCAAAAACCTACAGCAGCACAAGGAACCCTGTAGTGTTTACTTGCTACTTGCGTAATCCTGTCATTGCCACTGTAATGATGGAAATCTTGATAAAAACTTGCAGCTGTGCAATTGAAAGATGGCTCATATGCACACCGTCATTCAACTGGAAATCATATGATTCGATTCACATCTTCCGATTGGTTCCTATGTGGACTTACAGCAGCTTTTGCATCTGAACTCTCTATGTAGTATATATATATATATATATATATATATATATATATATAATATAGATAGAGGCACATTTTCCCAGTGAGCCTGTCGCAACAATAAATGTTCAAGTTCCAAAATTGTGTGTATCTGATTTGTTGGAATTAAATTATATTATAGTCATTATATTGGCCATTGGCTATCAAGATATTGACATTGGCCATTTAAAAACAAAAAACATAATGGTCGACCACTAGCCTAGATGAGAAATGGAAAGGAAATTAACATTATTTAAAAAGACCTACTCTAAGGAGCATCACATGGTGACTGAGAAGGTGGATTGCTAGATTGCTGACCTTAACTTGGACCCTGAACACACACACACACACCGGTACAGATGGAGTCTTGGCGTAGACAGGAAAGTGTGGCCATCTCCCTGCTCTCACACACCCAATGGCAGGATGTACCAGTGCTCCCGAGCCCTGAGCAGTGCTTCTGGGGTCACGCAGGGGATGACTAGAGAGTGCACTCCACCTCCAGAGAGCTTAACAACCAGCCTTTCCCACAGCAAACCACACCCTGGAGTCTCCCTGTCTTTCTGATCTGGAGCCAGTGCTGCGTTCTCTCCAACGATGGTTACGGTTTGGATCGGGATTTGACAAGCCGCTCCTAGATTAGACCGAAAGTGCAACTGCTACTCAAAAAATCATTTTATTACTACTACCATACTACAGTATGCAGTGCTGAGCCTAAAATGGTACCATGTTGGGCTAAAGACAACACTATTCCAGATAAGTATGGGTTAATTTTCAGTAAGCGTTGATGGAGATAGTGTGCATGAAGCATAAACATGCAAACAGGATGATGCTGGTTACATAACATCTTTATCTACACAACCAAATAATCCAATAACTGCTGACACAAGCCAGTGGTTCTCTGGCCATACCAAACAACAGTAAGGCCGAAAGTTTACAGCAAGCCCCTGAAAACTACTAAACAATAGCATTACTATTTAAATGTGCAAAAACCACCAAAAAACTGATACTATTTCTTGATGCACAAAGTGCAGATTCACAGAGGAAGTACAGATAAGATAAAGAAGTAAGCTGTCAGTGGCCTTGCACACAAGAGTTCACGCCGAATCAGAGAACAATGCAAACTTGGCGAAAGGTTTTATTAGTAGCATTTAGTAGCATCCAATAAGAATATCAGAAAATGGTGGGTCAGTGCTTTTGAAAGTTCAATTTTCCATATTATTGTATAATTTCAGACTGTCTCTGGTCTTTCTGCATCCTAAAAAACGAATTCCTATCTGGCAAAAACATCTTAAAGGGATCTGTGTCATTCGAAACTTGTATGACTTTCTTTCTTTTTTTCCCTGTGGAACATGAAAGAAAATATTTTGAAAAATGTCTCAGCATTTTCTGTTCATACAATGAAATACAATGTTGTTTTGGACCCCATTGACTTTCATTATATGGGCAAAAACAGTGGAATCATTCTTCAGAGTTTCTTATTTTAGGTTCCACAGAAGAAATGAAGTCATACAGGTTTGAAACACAATATGTTCTCCAACCAATACGCCTATATAGGTTGTTTATCACTTCCCTGAAATACAACCCATAGGAGCGTTTGCTAAAGTTGCGCCCCTATCGACAACAGGACACTTTCATTTTAATGCATTGTTCCCTTTTATCTGCATAATATTTCGGGTTTTGCATAGATCAATTGACAGAGCATTGCAATATAACAATATGCAATCATGTGATCATGCGATCGTGGGTTCAATCCCAGGGAACACGTGCTCATAAAGTGTATATGCACTATAAATCACTAAGGGTAGGTTTAGGGTTGGAGTAGGGGTAGTTGTAAATAAAAATTGATTTTTGCTAAGTGGAAATAGGACAAATGGTGTAAAAAGTCCACACATTGCATTTAAATGAACACGCATTTTGATTGGTAACGACAGTCATACGTCATTTCATGACGACAGACGTAACACGACACTGTCATTATTTTTACACCAGCTAGAGGGCGCATGATTTTAAAATGTAAATATAGGTCGTAAAAAGGTGCTTGAAAAACGACCTATAGGGTCGTTTTTTAGAGGAGGACAGTCTCTTGAAACAACATGAGGATGAGTAAATGATGACAATATTTTCATTTTTGGGTGAACTATGAAACCCAAACTTGTAAGAAAATGTAACTATTTGACGTTTTGGAAAATTGGTTGCAAATTTGTATGAATTTGTATGATTTGGGTCGTACAATATGGAGCCCTGCACATGACATAAGGACAAAAATATATGAAGGGTTCCATTGCAAAAACCTCTTTAATGACAATGAAAAGGATATATTGATTGCCATTAAAGTGAACCTAAACATAGGAGCCTAATAAAAACGCTCATTTTAGAAGAAAATTTCAGATGGCACTTAGAGGTTTTTGCATCTGAAGTCTTCATATTTACTGTGGCCAGGAATGAAGTTTTATAATAAATCAAATTGTTGCCACGTTGCACTAATTTGTTCTCTCGTTTTGATTTAACTAAAACAAGTGAACAAATTATTATATTGTGTGCACAATTTACTTAAAATGAGGAAACAAATTAGTAAAAGGTGCTGACGTATTAGTAAGTCGTGGGAACGATTTGTTAATTTGTGGCAACGATATACATATTTTTTCCCCGCATATCATGTAATTTTGTATGTAGTACAAAAATGTAAGATTTTTAGAAAAAAAAGACAAACCATGAAGGTCCACCCCTAAACTTAACCCAGAGTGGGGCGTTAGCAGATTGTATGAAAATGTATGAATGAAATTGTACGAAAACATATGAATTCACCACTGATCTCGCCAAAAATAGTTACGAATTGCCATGAGAGTGTGTTGAAACTGTCCCATTAACTGAAATCTCAGGACTGATGGATGGTCAAACTATGTCTATCTACAGTATAGTATTCAGATACAGCACTGTGAACCAATCAACTGCATCGTTTTCAAATTATTTGCTAAATTTGTACACTTTATTGAAACTGAAATACTGAAATATTCATTTATGCAGTTAGCAGACATTTGCATTTTAAATCTAGCAGACACTTAGCCAAAGTGACTTACAAAATAAGCAACTTGTCAAAAAGCCAGCAATATGTCATCATTCACTAAAATAACAAGGGCATAAGCTGTACATTCAGTATGTTCAGGAGTATACTGAACTTGTGCGCTTTTCTTTACTGAAACTGTGATGAAGCCATTCATCCTTTTTATATAACATTAGAACACCGACCTGGAACACAGTGTACGACATGCGTCAGTCTGCAAATAAATAATCTTGCAGATCCAGATAACCAAGTTGTGGAGATGGCTCTCGCTCTGCAAGCAGTAATTGATTTACAGCGTATTGGACTGGGCTAATTAGAGCAGCTCCATCACGACCGCTGAACACTCCTCCCAAATGAGTGAGACAGTGGGCGCTCACATCCGCTCGGGGTACATCAAGTTTACAGAAATTAGTTCCACTTATTAGTGGTGATTGCTAAGGCAGGGGGATGGGTTCTTCAAAACCCCTTATTCTTAGTATTATGTCATGTGGACGGTTCAGGAGAGGTGTGCTGTGATTAGACGTATGGTTTTTGCCTGGCAGAAAATAAAATAAGCAAAATTAGCCAGCGGCTATTTGCACTAAGTGAAAATAGCAAATGTTTTCTCAGCAATGCTATTTACACTAAGTGAAAATAGTGATATATTCTATTTACACTATATAAAAGTAGCAGTTCTTCGCAATAAGTGCAAATAGTCGTTAGATGCTATTTATACTTATAAATAGTGGCAGACACTATTTGCACCTCAGAATTATTGTACAATAACAGGATGCAATAATAACATAGTGTGTAAATTATTGTATTTATTAAAATTATTAAATGGATGCCACCTTATTGGGACAATAAAGCCCTCCGTACACCTGGCTACCCCTAACCCTACCCGATATTTACTTTATTATTAGAACACATTAGACACTTTATTTCCACTTTTCAAATTTTTTCTTCATTTTTATTGAAAATAAATGCCTTTCCAATCTGATTTGTGATGGGAAAAGGGAGAACAGTGAGTTCGGCAAAAGGCGGATTTGAACTTGGGTCGATCGCATTAAAAGCTACTTCCATGCGCCACACTCCCTATGGCCTACGCCACTGCAGATGTTGAGTGACACGCATCTTTTTTAATCTTGTGTGGTCCAATCAGACATTAGCGTAGGGTGACCACCTATCCCGCATTTTGCAGGACAGTCCCGAAATTAGGAGTTTTGTCCAGCGGGACGCAAGACCCAAATAGTGTCCTGCATTTCAGTTATATCTGTATTATAATCTTTTTTTCACAGCTACACCAGCAAAGTTTTCATCTCACATACTGGATAAGAACCTCAAGAGCTGCTCAAAGCTGCCCAAATTAATGATTTAAAGCATGCAATCATCCATCCTGATGGCAATGAGGCGATGCTCGAGCGGCACTCACGGAAATGGTCGAGAACTTACGGAAAAAAACACAAGATATTCTCCATTCATTTTAACCAATAAAAAATTGATTGCAACTTTCACGTACATCTTTCTTCTCACAGTAATAGTTAGTGTAACGTGGTTTCTATGGCGTTATTGTAATGACAAGTGTCAAGATCGCATTATTGTAACGCGAGAGCGCATCAAATGCGCGAGCGGGAAGCTTGCTTAGAAATTACATGTGCGTAGGGCTGTGTATGGCCAAGAATCTGGCGATACGATACGTATCACAATACAGGGGATTTGATACCATATATTGTGATATATTGCGATACTGTAAGAAAGGCGATACATTGCGATATTTCTTGTTTTTTTCTTAGAAAAAGGATGTAATTTTAGAAAATCAGTCATAAAGAACACACCACCATATGCATAAAACTTTACAACTTTGTTTTATTCAATCAATACAGTATCCATGGGCGTATGGAACACCCCCGCAGCCCCCGCGGTGCATGGGGCCCCCACCCTATGATGGGCCCGTCGCAGATTCACCTATTTACTATGTAGCCTTTGCTTTTTTTTAGAACTGAACTCAATTGACTAAAGATTAAAATAAAGCATCCAACTGAAGCCCAAAAATGCAAGCAGAAGATCATAGAAAATAGTGCTAAATTACCACAAAAGGGGGAAAAATTCACTGTTGTTTCCATCGCCGTTTGTGGGCAGGGGCCTCACAGACATGCAGTACGCCACTGACAGTATCATTTGTTATATCACTAATCACTATTTTGTGCAATCTAAGGGAAAATAGTAAAGTGACTGCAGGATTCTGTGTGTATATGTTTTAAAGGTTCACAGTATAGCAGTTTTTAATTTCTAAACAATTTAACAACTAGTGCACAGTCCATTTCATGACTGAATGTCTGTTTGTTTTATATTTAATACTGTAAAGCTGCTAGCTTATATTGTATAAAGTGCTATTTAAATAAACGTGCCTTCACTGAAATGCTGAACAGAGCTGGTGCAACCATATCCACATCGCTATGCTCAGATGCTTTCTTTCTGCTGTCACCGCTGTCATTTTTCGTTTTGTGTTTATTTTGTTACTGAGAGGAAAACGTGCAGTACATATTAAATATTCTATCGAACGCCTCTCTCAGGACAGGAGCGCGGATGGCTTTGGCAGATTCAATGAGTTTCCCGAGTTTTGGATTATATAACATGGTCTATTTTGCAAACAACTGACTCTTGTCGATCTCCTTACTGGGTCCTTTATAGTTGAAGCCAAAATGAGTGCACACTTCAGCTCTGTATGCCGCAGGAGAGGAATAATTCTATCGTCTTGTGAGCTGGGTTTGCTAATGCTAACGCTATAGAGGTTATGCACGTGACGTCACCGTCGACCGTCACACCTGCTGAGTGGCACAAAGACTGAGCGGCAGCATTGGTTTTCAGCGTGAATGTCGCGAAAAACTCACAAAACACATCCAAAACGGGAAAGAGCTTTGTGATTGACAGAACAAATAGCTTTGACACAAAACCTGAGGTATATATTTAAAGACTGCCGAAAGCTACAGAAAAAACAAGCAAATGGATCACTGCAATTCACAGAAACAACTGGACTCCAGGCAGAGAAACATGGATTTGCAGTTATTATTTTGTGTCAAAATGTTGGATTTTGAGGTAAAATCATACCATATATTTTGTATTGTTATATATTATGTTGACAACTCATCAATTAAATATTTTCCATCTTATATTCTGCATAATTGTTGTTTTTAAATAAACAACACTGACAAAAACTATACTATAAAACTATACATTTTTTAGGGCTGGACAATATGACGATATAACATTGATGTAAGTAATTACGCGGATTTAAACCTACCTATATTGTAGTTATATAAAATATTTACAGGCAGATTTGCTTTATGTATTTCCCCGGCGTTGAAATCAGGCACATATAAATGTCAGGAAACACGACTCCTGGCTGCATGTCAATATCCATGGATTAGGTTTATTTGACAAGTTGTAAGGAACACATTCAATTCCAACCTTTAGTGTAATTCGTTAGTTTTACTCACGTTTTCGCAGTTTCCTCTATTAATCCAGTCACGCAGCAGGTTCTTTTGCCACTCAGTCCAGCTGAGGGAGAGTGCTTTCGGCGGGAAAGTGACGTCGATGCATAACCTCTATTTATGCACCTCGCGCTTCTTCGGCTACGCGTCAATTTATGTTCTGAGATAACGCTGACATCTAGCGGTTGGGTTTTATACAGTCTGTGGTTTAAACCGAGCACAAACCCACGAATATTGGATGTAAATAAATAAATAATTAAATATCGATACAGTGCTTTTGAGAATCGATACAGTATTGCCAAACATAATATCGTGATATTCATGTGTACCGATATTTTCTTACACCCCTGCATGTGCGGGCTCAAACTTTGTCCTCCTGCATGTGCACTCGTCAATCTAGAATAGTCTTCTCTCCAGGATTTAATGTTGCCAGAAGCGCAACATGGTGTGAAATATTAAGCGGCGCATATGTCAACTTTGCCAACGAATGTAAATTAATATTTACATTGCATAATAGTAGTAAATTTATCTGTCTCACACGTGTCCCGCATTGTCCCGCAAAATCACATCTACTGTCCTGCAACAGATCAATAGCGAGGTGGTCACCCTACATTAGTGGGCGGAGTTAGTGTAAATAGCCTTTGCCAACAAGACACTTAGTGTAAATAGACTCTCCATTATTTAATTTCCTTGCTTTTTACAGGCTTGGAAATCACAATTTTAAAATGTCCTGATATTTCCAGGTTTACCTGAACCATGGAAACCCTGATAAACACTCAGATAAAGAAAAGTGTTTAAGGCCGTTCCGCTTTCAGCTTTGCTGCACCAAATGACTGGAATATGTTACAAAATCACTCTGCTTTTCAAATATTATTAGGGAGCTTTTCAGTTACTATTTGTAAATGTTTTCACTAATCCATTTTTCTTTGTGTTATGTTTTGATGAATTGTATGTGTACAATGTTATCTGTATGTCCTCCAGGAGTTTATTCTCCTGCCAGGCTGTTGTAAGTAAGAATTTGTTTTTAAAGTGGCTTGCCTGGTTAAATAAAGGTTAAATAAAAGATAAGAACTTGAGCCAGTAAGGATCCACTTAACAACCACTTGGCAACACCATAGCAACCATCAGATCAGCCTAGCAACCGCATAGCAATGTGTGGCAACCACTTAAAACACCCCAGTTACTGTACAGCACCAAGCACACACAATGCAGTTCTTACTTCTACCTGAGCTTAAAATTAAATGTTTGTGTAACCCAAGGCTGTATAACCATGTGTTAAAGGATTAGTTCACTTTCAATTTTTTTTTTTCCTGATAATTAACTCACCCCCATGTCATCCAAGATGTTCATGCCTTTCTTTCTTCAGTTGAAAAGAAATGGAGGTTTTTGATCAAAACATTCCAGGATTATTCTCCTTATAGTGGACTTCAGTGGCTTCCAAATGGTTGAAGGTCAAAATTACAGTTTCAGTGCAGCTTCAAAGGGCTTTAAACGATACCAGACGAGGAATAAGGGCCTTATCTAGTGAAACGATTGGCCATTTTAAAAAAAAAAATGTAAATGTATATGCTTTATATAAACATATGATTGCCTTGCACATGCTTCCGCTTTCCGTATTCTTCAAAAAGCTTATGCTGTATGTCCTACGCCTTCCCTATTCTACTTACGGAATGAATGCAGCGGCAGTTAAATTTTTTCCGTAATATGAATAGGGAAGGCGTAAGACATACAGCATAAGCTTTTTGAAGAATACAGAAGTGCGGTTTTGGCGGACTCACATGCAAGGCAATCAGTTGTTTAAATATAAAGCAAATACAGTTTTATTTTTTCCAAAAACGACTGATCATTTCGCTAGATAAGACCCATAGACCCTTACCGCTAGATAAGACCCCACATTCAAAATGTGGTAAATATTATATTTAAAATAATTGTATAACATCTGCTGTTATTTGATGTAATATAGTTTTGTAATTGTTTTGTAAATAAAATGTGAGTTCTTTTCAAATGAACATATAATTGCTTTTCATAATAATGTGATGTTTGTATAGATTTAAGTAATGTTTTTATGTATTATAATTTATATAATTAAAATGTAAGTAAGCGTTTTGGCTGGGTATCAAATTTAAATGAAAAATGAATAAGTATATGGTAGATATATAAACGGGGCTGGGCCGTTTGTGGCACGCTGTGCGCATTTGCGACGGCCCGATACCGGCTTGATTGCGGCAGTGTCGGCATGGTAACGGCTGCCGCGTCTGGCCCGATTGATTCGGCCGGAATCGGGCAGTGAGTAGGCTACACTGCAGAACAGTACAGGAATCGCTGCAGAAAGAAACGGGCCGAGTGGTAAGGCCCAATCCCAATTCTACCCCTTACCCCTTCCCCTTCCCCTTCCCCTTTGTTTCGCGCGTTCACGTGAAGGGGTAGGGGTGTCCCAATTCTCATTTGGTTGGAGGGGAAGGGGTAGGGGGAAGGGCCAGGTAGCCCTTCAAACGAAGATTTTTCGGGACCACACTTCAGACGAAGGGGTATGATAAATTTCCAACATGGCCAACCAAGCGAGCAGAGAGACCCATAAATATAAGTATTTTCTTACGGTAAACAGTATTTTAGTAATAAATAATCACTTGTTTTATGTTGCCTTTAATCTTGTGTTCATGTATACGGTTATGTTCTCCGAAAAAAGATTTGTTAAAATCGCTATGAAAACAGTTCGCTAATGTTTTTTACATTATGATAGTTCCACAACATATTTTTTTATATTTTATTGAAACCCGCGTTGATTTGACAACATAAATTCAAATCCGGTGGCAGCTAACTTGTCTTTTTGCCGCATGCCTGATTAATGTATTGTTTTGTTGTGGTTATGTCCATAAATACGTGTACGTTACATGATATAAACAAAAAGTGCATTCAGTTTGCGCGCTTATTCATCAGTATTGTATGTTCTGTATCAACCATGGACTCCTGAGGAAACACGCAGGCTCGTCTCCTTTGTCTTATGCGAAGAACTGAAGACAAATGCAAAAAAAATAGCTGTCGCCCAAGCAACAGAGATCACTACAGCTATCGATGGCATCTTAAAAGGCCAATTCACACCGCACCAACAAACATTTTTTTTAGCGCGACCCTTTTTATTAACGAGACCCATAAGCATATACAACCATGTAGCTAAACAAGCCAAAACGAATTATTAAAAACGAAACTCAAGGTAAACCTGCGTTGCTCTCATAGTGGTTAACGTTACCTCTCTCTTTCGGTGAAGTGGAGCAGCTGCTCTTGCTGAATGGCACGGATTGCACTATGGACTATTGTACCTTTTGTATATTTTATTTTTTTAACAGTATTTTATTTTTTATAATGAACAAGCTGCGATGTCAGGTTTCCACTGCTTTGTTGTGTGTGCGTGAGGCGCGGGCGCGATCAAACAGCTGTCTTTGCAGGGGACTTGCCTCATCGTCATGGCAACGGTTAGTGGCCAGGTCAGATTACGTCAGAGTTTGTTGCCGTCTGTTGGAAAACTGTTCACACTGCGCAGACATTCCACGACCCGACAAACGCCGATTAAACATGTTCAGTCGGGTGAAAACAGACTCCGACCAACGCCAACAGGGGTATCACACCGATCCAACAAACTCCAACAGACGAGTTTGTTGGCTGTTGTCGGTGCGGTGTGAATTGGCCTTTAGAAGTGTGTGATAAACATCGGCGCATCTATGACGTAGGAGCTAGTGACGACTTATGATGACGTGTAACGGTCTAGTAGTGGTGTCCCATTTCTTAGGGGAATATTTTCAGCCCTACCCCTTGACACTCTGTTTCAAGGGGCAAGGGGAAGGGGTAGGCGTAGGGGTAAGGGGAAGGGGAAGGGGTATAAAATAGAATTGGGATTGGGCCTAAGTCTCCGACAGGCGAGAATCTAACAGGAACTGGCCCGAGTGTATTTTGCTATCTGGGCTCAGTTAGGAATTACATGAATCGCATTACAGTACGTAAATGCGTACTTTCAATTCAAAACGGCCATATTTGAGAAAAAGTTGAGTAGTTTGCATCACTATATGTTACTGTCGGTCTTTCAACATTTCTGTCGCAACAAAACAGTTGAAATGTACTCAATGTTTGGCTATTTACATCTTACCTCACTCTCTTCCAACGTTAAACTGACCTTTCGCGCTCTTGCAGTAAACCCCGCCTGCTTGATTTGATTGGCCATCTCAAGCACTTTGACATTGACGAGCGATGCTGGACCGCTGATGTAGACCAGACTAAAAATGTAACTTTTAAACCTTTTTGTCATCCTAACAACACACAGCGTAATGGAGTGCATTAGAGCAGTGCAAGATTTTCAATTATTGAGGGGGGGGGGGGGGGGGGGCAATTTGACCAATATTCTAATTATTTGGGAGGACTTGTCCCCCTCACTGTCTATTGCAGTTTCGGCCCTGCCAATGCATTCAGAATGATTCTGTAGTGTACATAGTACATATTAGGTTATCTGCCAAAAAAAAAAAAAAAGTGAAGATTGTGGTACCCAGTTTTGCATGAGCACCACTCACAATTTCAAAATACTCCATGTTTTGTTTGTCTCATATCTAATTAACAAACATTACTCAAGAAGATCACGAAACGACATTTGAACCTGACTCTAATTTAAAAACGTAAAAATAAAACCGCGCGCTTGCAGCGTGGGTCTGAAGGAGAGCTCGCGGGAGAATGGTGTATTGTCCTACCTGTTACAGTACAACTATCCTCGCGCGACCCCCCAGTTGCCATGGCAGCGTACGCCAGTCTATAAAGCGCTGTGCAACTCAAGATGCTCTCGTATAGCCACTCCCTGTAAACAAACGAGCAAACCTCGAACAAAGAGTCAATGAATAAAAACCAGTTCGTCTTGAGTTGGAAACAGCTGCTCTACAGAAAGGAAACTGTTGTTTTAGAAAACGAACGAGTTCGGCGTGTCGTGTGGGGAACAGTTTATGGTTTCAGAATCTACAAGCGTTACAAGAAATAGTTTGTTTGCGATAGAGAGCAGCGATAGCGACTCAGCTTCGCATTTAACCCCACGAACATTTTCACGTTGGACATCAACTGTTTTTTTCCTAAAAAAGATGCTTCGGGCTTTATGAAAAGCGGAAACGAGCATGGAAACCAGGAAACACAAAAAAATAAATAAACGTTTGTTAAAATAAACAGTTTGTTGCGTTATACAAGAGTAGAACATCATTTGTCATGAGTTTCGTTACATCAGTCCTTGCGCAACCAAAGAGTAAACATAAAAAAAAGACGCGCGATAACCACTGATCTCCGAATGTGCAGAATTTGCCTTTTTACGTGCCAAGAATCAATTTAAAGCATGTCCGATCAATTCACCCTATGTTCTGCCAGTGACACGGCTTGCAGATGTTTTTGATGTAATAAAAAGCATCAGTGCGACTCACGTTATTCCGTAAATCTTGCAGCGCTACACTCATCGTGCAGCATCGGCGCTCCGCACGCGACTAAGCCATCCCTCGCGCCTGAAACAAACATGATCAATGAGAGTTAAAACCATCGTTCATCCATTCGCAGTCGCAGTTTTCGATCTGCACATATTGAAAACAGACTGACAGGCGATGTGTTACCCTACCGCTGAACGTTTTCAGAAGACGGCGCGCATGATGGGTTGCTGTGCCACCGTCAACGACCAGCACGTCCTCTGCTCTGTGTATTACAACATAGAAAGATGTCTGTGGGAGATAGATAGAGATCAGCCTGTGCTCGCTCGCTCTTTCTCTCTTTCTCTCTCTCTCTTTCCCCCGCCCCTCTTGCTCTCATGCGCGCCGGCTCCGTGTCCGTGATTGAATGCGCGCTCCCGCAAGCCCTCTCGAACTCCTGCCGCATCTGTATGGAGGTGGATGCTGACGCTGTCATAAGCATCAAGTGGGATGAGCGCTAATACCCTCTTCATGTACTCCTAAAAATCACAATTTCCTCTGTATATAGTTCTTAAGTTGCTATATAGTTCTTTAGAGACTAAAACGTCTTGACGTTATATTACAGGTTATCCACTGGTTTATGGTGCTAGATAGTTTTCTAAAGAACAAGTTATTCTAACATATTCAAAAATGCATACATACAAAATAAATACACATAGGGCCTATATAACATAATATATGGATATTATTTTGCTGGAAAATGATGAAAAACGTGGTACATGGTGCAAAATACACTGCTCCAAAAAAAAAAAAAAAAATTAAAGGAACACTTTTTAATCAGAGAATAGCATCAAATCAGTTAAACTCCTGGAATATTGTTATGGTCAGTTAAAGGGATAGTTCACCCAAAAAGGAAAATTTGATGTTCATCTGCTTACCCCAGGGCATCCAAGATGTAGATGACTTTGTTTCTTCAGTAGAACACATTTTTTAATTCCAGCCGTTGCGGTCTGTCAGTCATATAATGCATGGCAATGGGAACACCATCTATAAGAGTAAAAAAAAACATGCACAGACATATCCAAATGAAACCCTGCGGCTCGTGACGACACATTGATGTCCTAAGACATGAAACCGAACAGTATTTATATAATTTTTTACCTCTAATACACCACTATGTCCAACTGCCTTAAGCATCCAGTGTGTGAGATCTGAAAACGCGCTCTGACAACGGAAGTGATCTCTCGTGCGTATCCGTCAATGAGTGCGAGAGATCACTTCCGTTGTCAGAGTGCATTCAGACCTCACACACCTGATCGTTTTGTGTCTTAGGACATCAATGTGTCGTCACGAGCCGCAGGGTTTAATTTTTAACTCCAGGATCAAAAATCATCATTTGTGTTCTACTGAAGAAAGAAAGTCACCTACATCTTGGATGCCCTGGGGTAAGCAGATGAACATCAAATTTTCATTTTTGGGTGAACTATCCCTTTAAGTAGCAGAGGGGGTTGTTAATCAGTTTCAGCTGAATGAAATTAACAACAGGTGCACTAGATGGGCAACAATGAGACGACCCCCAAAACAGGAATGGTTTAACAGCTGGAGGCCACTGACATTTTTTCCCTACTCATCTTTTCTGACTGTTTTTCACTAGTTTTGCATTTGACTCGGGTCAGTGTCATTACTGGTAGCATGAGGTGATACCTGGACCCTTCAAAGATTGCACAGGCAGTCCAACTCCTGGATGGCACATCAATACGTGCCATTGCCAGAAGGTTTGCTGTGTCTCCCAGCACAGTCTCAAGAGCTTGGATGAGATTCTAGGAGACAGGCAGTTACTCTAGGAGAGCTGGACAGGGCCGTAGAAGGTCCTTAACCCATCAGCAGGACCTCCTTTGTGCAAGGAGGAACAGGATGAGCACTGCCAGAGCCCTACAAAATGACCTCCAGCAGGCCACTGGTGTGAATGTCTCTGACCAAACAATCAGAAACAGACTTCATGAGGGTGGCCTGAGGGCCCAACGTCCTCTAGTGGGCCCTGTGCTCACTGCCTGGCACTGTGGAGCTCGATTGGCATTTGCCATTGAACACCAGAATTGGCAGGTCCTCCACTGGCGCCCTGTGCTTTTCACAAATGAGAGCAGGTTCACCCTGAGCACATGTGACAGACATAAAAGCGTCTGGAGAAGCCGTGGAGAATGACCGGTTTGGTGGTGAGTCAGTGATGGTCTGGGGAGGCATATCCATGGAGGGACACACAGACCTCTACAGGCTAGAAAATGGCACCCAGACTGCCATTAGGTATCGGGATGAAATCCTTGGACCCATTGTCAGACCCTACACTAGTGCAGTGGGTCCTGGGTTCCTCCTGGTGCACGACAATGCCCGGCCTCATGTGGCGAGAGTATGCAGGCAGTTCCTGGAGGATGAAGTAATTGATACCATTGAATGGCCCCCACACTCGCCTGACCTAAATTCAATAGAACACCTCTGGGACACTATGTTTCGGTCCATCTCACACCACCAGATCGCAGCTCAGATTGTCCAGGAACTCAGTGAAGCCCTGGTCCAGATCTGGGAGGAAATACCCCAGGACACCATTCGTCATCTCATCAGGCATGCATACAAGCACGTGGGGGCCATACAGACTACTGAGTACCATTTTGAGTTGCTGCAATGAAATTTCAGCAAAATGGACTAGCCTGCTGCATCCTTTTTTCACTTTGATTTTCGGGGTGTCTTTGAATTCAGTCTTCTGTAGGTTGATAATTTTCATTTCCATCAAACGATGTGGCATCCTTTCATTCTTAACACATTACCCAGTCCATATCAGTATAGATATACATCTGATGTGTTTTGAAGTGTTCCTTTAATTTTTTTGAGCAGTGTATATATGATTTGTTTAGCATTTTCAACTCACAACAACAAATCATTCTCTAAATAATTTTGCTGACTTTTTTACATCAGCAGAGTTCCAGGAACCTTGTTTAAAACATCACAGAAAACCAAATTTTCTAGTTTGCATAATCAATGAAAGCAACACTTTAGAGACAGAATCTTAAAGTCATCAAAATAACTTCTCGCCCCTCTTGCAGATCATCTCTTCTCTTCTCTGATAACATGTGCGAGGTGCGAGGGCGGGACAACCTGTCACTCACATGAAATTGACCAATAGCAAACCACAACCATCCAATCAATTCCCCATGGACAAAATCAAGCCCCCCCTACATTATTGTTTGAGAAGCTGTTTCACTCAAATATACGTCAAAATCGCAACTTCTGTTTCTTGTCAACTTTAACACTGGCCCTGGGGTTATGAGAACCTTATCGATGGGTTCCCATGTGAAGAAACAGACATAGCTCAGCGCTGGATCTCACAGCTGATTGAAAACATATGTTTTACATGACTTAAGCCTGGGTAGGGTTATGTAACAGATTTGAGCCACTCTCGCTGCTTCTCTCTCTCTCGTCTAGGAATGAACGCAAATATCTCCGCATCTTGGAGCCCACCCAAACCATGCATCGTTTAAATGAAATGGGAACTGCAGTAAAGTGCTGGCCCAATATCAGAAAGCAGATTAGGCTGATTAGCTTATACACAAGACAAAGACACAGAGATTTCTCAAGTGTATCCACCAACTGAGTTTCATCGTTGTCTGTATCCATCCTTTACTGTCTACTACTTTTTTTTAAATGAGAACCACTATATGCACAATACAACAATACACATTTCAAACATTAGTACTTTGTTGTTATGTGACCTTACCACATTGCATGTAGTAAATTTATAAAGAAAATAAATATGGTTATTTTGCATTTTGTATAAAAATACCTTAACTTTTTTTCAGTTCAATCTAAGAATGGATGGTCAAGCATATTAGATTGTGGGATGCAGTATGCTTCAGCTGTTCCTTTTCCTTCTGCATTTTCAAAGGTTGTGTAATAATAAGAGTAATATAGTATGCCATTCTAGATGGGCATATTAATATGAATGAATTCTCAAATCACATTAATATTGCACCTGAAATGCAGAATTTCTAAATACAGGTACAAAACCTGTTAAAATCAATATTATGTTTAAAATAATCAATATTATGTTAAAATCAACATTATGTACATTTGGCCGTGACTTGACAGACTTAGAGTCTTAAGGCCTGTTCACACCAAGAACAATAACTAACGATAACAATAAAGATATTGATCCATTATAAGCATGGTTTTGTCGTCTGCAGTTTAAAATGCTCAAGCTCTTTAAAGCAGGATTGGCTGTCAATGTTTTTTATCATTCATTAGCTGGAAAAAGTCATTCTTTACAGTTATTATCTTTGGTGTAAACGGGCCTTTAGAGTGTATAAATACATATTCAAAGTGTTTCTGAAGCCATGCTTTTGTGAGAAATGAATGTTTATGTAATTAAAGGTGCAATATATAAAACAACAATATGCGCAACAATATGCGCAACACATGCCGCGAGCAGCAGAACCTTTATTATGTCACAGTCGCCGGCGCCGCTTCTGCTTTTCCGGTAATGAGTATGAGGTAACGCAGCTCTGTTTATCATATTAGATACATTTGAGTGTGTTGAAAATTATGTTATATAACATTACTCTGTGCGTTCGCTCGGCAGCTGCTGTGAGACACTTGTTGCACACTGCAGTAAACTAGATTGATTTTAGAATATCATATTAAAAAATGCTGAATGGCTTGTGTTGATAAATGGCAAGTAATTAATTTGAAAACGTATTGTATGATGGAGAAAATGATGTATTACTGTTACTAAAAAAATAAAGCATCTGATTATGCTATGTTAGCTACTTCACAAAATAGTGTTTTTCTCTGAGGCATGGTAAAGCATGGTACTCGCAAAAAATCAAGAAAATTAGATTTAAACAATAAGACTAAACATGTTGAGCTATATAACAATAATTAGTTCCCTTGTGTAATAAAACATGTAAATATTAAAGCGTCTTTGTTTCCATGGTTTCTACAAAATAAAACCGGAAACCGAGGGTAACGTAGGTATGATGCAATTGACAGGCGACTCCTCACACGTGCCGGAGCCTTGGTTAAAATTTTCTCAAGATTTACAAATAGTTGGAAACATTTGGGATATTGTAAGTACTCAAGTGAACAAAATTTATAACACTGGCCTAGTGGTTTTTGGATATTTTACAGCAAAATTCTTACATATTGCACCTTTAATGGAAAAAGGTCAAATTTTCGCATTTTGATTTCCAAGGACGGAATAAATTAACAAGTTTCAAATGACATGAGAGTGAGTAAATGATGACAGAATGCTCATTTTTGGGTGAACTGTTCCTTGAAATTGTTTTTCTTCATTTATAAGTCAATTTGAACAAAATCATCTGATAAATGAATAAATCATGTAACATTTTTTTTGTTAATTATTCAAAATAAACTGCCAAAACATTTGGTAACAATACTGATGTATGGTGGGGAGCAGAAAAGTTTTTCATGTTTCAAAAGGGGACCATGAAAATAAACACCTCCTACCAAAGAGAAGCAGCAACAGTGAAGTCTTTATCTCAGTTTAAATGCTCTCTGTGATCAATAGCTGAAGGCTGTAACTCTTGGGAGGTTTTCATAAAGCGCTCCATGCATAATATAACTCAGCTCTCAACTCCTGGCTTTATTTGCTTGCTTTCACCAGATGGAAAAGCGAGGTCAGTGGGCAGATACGTCTGCTGATAGATCCCCGTCTGCTGCCATCCTCATCTCTCACCTTGAACAACATCAAGGCCTGCCAGACACCCAATGATCTGATGCAACTGCATGCACTTAAATTCTCTCTTTCTATTTCATTTCTGTTTAGTGCAAAGTGTGATTGACTATTCATTTCAGTATCCAAATGACATATTGCAGAAGAGTTTCTCTGGAGAAAGCTTGGGGCACTGTGAAGTGAGAAGCACTGCAGTTTAACAAATTTCTTGTTCCTCTTCCAAGTTGGTTCTAGTTTAGACTTTGTTTCTGTTCTCCTTCACAATCTCTCCTGCTTGTTTCTGGCTGTCTCTCTTGGCCTCCTGCTCAATGATGTTTTTGTGTCTGCCTCCAACAGAATTCTGTTCACCTCCTCCCTCCTTTCTGTTAGAAGGTCAGATCTTGCTATTGGGTGAAATGAACAAACTCTGCATGTGGCCTTGTCACATTCTTAGAGGAATATTCTAGGTTTCAAAACACATTAAAGGAAGTCATAAAAGAAAATTATGTCATAATTTTGCAAATCAGGCTGAATGATATGCGAAGGATAGGACTCATACATGATTCTGACTGATTTGTTCACAGATTCGAAGATCCGATGAAAACTGTTCTCAAAACGGTCCACTGAAGATAAAGTTATCAAGGGATTTATCCACTCGATCAGGAATTTTGCTCAGACAAAAGACACTTTCAAACCAAGCTGATTTTTTTTTGGTCAATGTGGCAAATTTGCATGACCAACTTGAATACAAGCAAAGTCTGCGTGAGGAAATTTTCCACTCTTACGCAAAACTTCTCGGTTAAGACTACAATTTCGGTTCCCTCAAGAGGGAACAAGAGACTGCGTCGAATGTTTACGACACCATGGGAATGCCTCTGCGCGATTGTGTCTTGAAGCCTGAGTGAAATCAGTCCAATGGTATGACAGAACATCATAGGCAGGTGACGTCACAACTTGGAAGGTATAAAGCACCCCTGAACCAAACAATGTCAGCTTCTGATTGGCTGAAGCGAGCCGGAAGTATGGCGGATTAACGCAACATCTCTTTCTCTCTTCAGGGAACCGAGGTTACAGTCGTAACCAAGGCGCTCCCTTTCAAGGGAACTCACGCTGCGTTGCAAGTTTACATCACTATGGGAATGTGCTGACCAGTGCCTGTCTAGTGTGAATCCTGTTTGGAGCACAACTAAGACTGGAGCACCTGGGAGCCTGGAGTGGAGCCCAGGTCAAGGTCATAAAACCTGGTGAATGTGTGCAGAGAGTACCAGCCCACCACAGCACATGTGTCATGAAGAGAAGCCCCAGAAAGCAAGGCTTTTGAAACCACCATACTCCTAGTAGAATGGGCCTGACCAGCCAAAGGAGAAGGCTGACCAGCCGATTCATAAGCAAGAGAGATAGCCTCAACTACCCACTTTCTCATTCTCTGCTTAGATGCCGAGTACCCCATTCAGTCAAAGCATACAAAGAGTTGATCAGAGTTACACCACATGGTATCTCTGTGAACGTAAACATCAAGTGCCCTCATGGCAGACTTCATTTCTCCTGGTCTGATGTCTACGAAGGGGTGAAGTACAGAAGACCTGCAACACTATAGATCTGGCCACATTAGTGGGGACCTAAGGAACATAACCCAGCCTAGGGTGAAGAAAAGCCTTCACCATACCAGGTGCAAACTCCAAACACAAAGGGGAAACCGAAAGGGCTTGTAAATATCCAAGATGTAATGGCCAACAGCAATAAAACCTTCAAAGTCAGACAATTTTCTAAAACATCATCAGTAGGCTCAAAGGGAGCAGCTGAAAGGCCCTCCAGTACTAAAGCCAAATCCCATGCCGGAAGCTGCAGGCCTAAGCCTCAAAGTACAACAGAGGAAATTCAATACTAATGGGTCCCTCCCCAAAGATACACCACCCAAAGGAGTGTGGTAAGCAGCTATTGTCACCACATACACCTTTAGTGTAGTAGGGGATAACCCTGCAGATAAATTTTCTTGCATAAACTCCAGCACTGTACCAACCGGGAAGTTAACTGGGTCTAAATGATGAATCTTGCACCATGAAGGGAACAATTTCCATTTAAAAGCATAAAGTTTCCTTGTGGAGGGAGATCTGGAGTTAAGAGATCTCAGTTAAGAGACCAGCTTCTATGAGTTGGGCCCACTTAGGGGCCACAACCACAGCTTCCATAACTTTGGGCAGGGGTGAAATATTGAGTCCCAGGGGGAGCCATCAAGGAGGGAAATCAGGTTCAACAACCAAACCCTCCATATCTACACCATGGCATCCAACCCCAGTGGAGCTGGATGCATTAGAGAGAACCACAGTGGACAGTGTGTTGTTTCCTGAGACGCTGAGCTTGGCCGTACCTCTTCCATATGAGACCCACCACATCGGGGTGAAGTATTCGTTCCCGGGGCCCCTGTCTCGACAGGGTTTCTGTCCCCTGATTTAGGTGTCAAGCGATATAAGCTGCTCTCAGCAATAGCAACTTCCCCTGGGCCCAAAGGAGGATCTGGTATGAAGGTATGAAGAAATCTGCTTGTAACCTTGATCATGCGGAATGGATTGCCTCTCTGGGAAAACACTGGACTTGAGCCACCACTGTGCTGAAGACAGCACACTCTTCTTGGCGTTCAGCCTCAACCCCAGCTCTTTCATATGAGCGAGAACAACATTTCAATGTTGAACTGCCAAGTGCTCTGAATGAGCTAATATCAACAAAATGTCGATGTAATTTAACACACGAATGCCCTGGAGTAACAGGCCGAAATGAAGAACCCGGTACTGGTATGCTTCACCCCCGAAAGCAAACCTGAGGAACGTCCTGTAATGTTGAAGGATGGATATATGGAAGTATGCATCTTTGAGGTCTATCATGAGAAACCTGTCCTCGGATCTGATTTAAGTCACAATTTGCTTTAAATCATCTTGAACATTAGCTTTTTTACCGTACGATCTGACGTGGGACAGATCTAAAATCGGACACAACCCCCCATCCTTCTTTGAAACGATGAAATACTGGCTGTAAAATCCGAACGCTCTCTCTGGTGGAGGAACACGTTCTATGGCCCCCTTGACCAAGAGCCTCTTGTTCCATAACCAGCCCACCATAGTGGGAAGAACCCCATTGAAACAAAGAGGATGAGAACAAAACTGAATTCTGTATCCTTTTTTAGCATTAACAGGACCCATTGTAAACATTATGCAGAACTTCCCACGCTGTCAGATGGTCTACTAAGGGAGCTATTCTCTCGAGACAAGGTCTTTGGTGTACTTAGAGTAGTCAGCTTGGTGCCTTGAAGTGGAAACCTAGCAGGGAACGACTGAAGTGGCAGAGTTGTCAGAACGGCCCTCTGAAGGCACAGAAGAAAAGTGGGCACCACGCACTGAAGTGTAAACCACTTCCCCCAAATGGGGAGGCCCTCAGATCTGTCTTATCCTTGCTAGGTTTAGGCTTCAAGCATTTTCCCTGCCCTCATTCTTTCTGTGGGAGACCTTGAGAAGCAACACTCTGCTTCTGCTGCGCCCTGTGTGAAGAGCTGGCATATGGCTGGGTCTGCTCCTGACCAGCAGCCCTTGAAACCTTTGATCGACGAGGGAAAACCTGCTGGAATGTTTTCTTTTTAGCCTCCTGAAACCTCTCAACAACCTCATCAAACCTCATCAAGTTGATGGCATTGCCGAAGAGGCCAGGAGGAGACAGCGGGGCATCCAGCAGGAAGGACTTGTCTCTCTGTTTGATGTTAGAGAGATTTAGTCATAAATGTCTCTCCGAAGCTACTTGGACTGCCATAGTACAGCCAGTTGCTCTTGCCGTCTCCTTGGTAGCCCGAACAGATACATCAGTGGCTCAGTGAAGTTCTCAAACTGCATTGGAATCAAGCCGAAGCTCATCCCTCCCTTTCGGAGAAGCTACGGTGGCCGTCTGGCCAACACAAAGATGTCATTTTCTGAGACAGCAGAAAGTACATTAGTGAAGCAATGAGGTTTCTTCTTACTTCTAACAAAGAACGGTCTCTGTTCTAATAAACCAGAGGACTACTAACTACTACTACTGCTACTACTTTGTGCGTATTCAATGTAGTGATGATACAAGCTGCCTCTAAAAACACAAAAGATTTAGAAGAACAACATAGTGACTAAACGCACTCTATAGAGCAGTTTGCCCATTTAGGGCTGCTGTAGAAACATGCCAGAGCAAAATGACGACTTGACATGGAGGGGGGACCTGCCTTATATGAGATAGAAATGGCTCATTCTAAGGTAATAAAAACATAATGGTTCATTATGTAAGGTCTTTATACAGCACTGAAAACATAGTTATGTATATTATATTGCATTTCTGTCAATAGATCCTCCAAAATTTTACACACTACACCTTTAAGTTTTATTTGTTAAGTTAAGAAGCATCCCAGGATACAAAACGCAACATATGCTGGCCTTTTCAACAGGGTATTAAACTGCCACCCCCACTCTAAAACCCTGAGCAAGTTGGTATTCCCAAACTGTACAGCATGTATCATGTATCCCTGATTCTCTCACCAGAATGAAAGTGCAGCCATGCAAGACACAATCTTGTTTCAGATAGTGGCATATAATGGAAGACTAATAACATGCTGTTCAGTCACAATAGAGGTGTGTGTCAGGCCAGGGAATAGCATGCATATATATAATACCAACAGCCTGTCTTTACATCGCAAGTGCTTCTTGTTATCAGGGGTGCAAAACGCACTCAAAAATTATACTTAAGTGAAAGTATGGATACTGAGTGAAAAATGTATTCAATTAAAAGTCCAAGTATATAGCCAAAAACATACTTGAGTGATAGTAAAAATCTAAAATATATAATAAAAAAAAATAAGTATTAAAAAAAGTAGAAGTAACCTAGCAAAAATAAAAATGAGAGAAGACTCCTCGGTAAGAGCATCATTAAACACGAGGCATTTTCAGTGTGTTTAACATTTTATAATGTTCATATAAAACACTAATTGTTTTGAGATTTATAACATTAAATAATGGCCATCAAAATACAAATATTTATATCAATATTACTGAAAAAAATCACTTATTTTATTCTCATTTGCACTGTAATGGACAGTTACCATAGACCATTCGACTTCCATGTTAAACATTAAACAATAAGTCATATTGACATATACTATCTCTTCACCTCAGAGCCCACAAAATACTTTTATACTTTAAAGTGTGCAGTGTGTAAGGTTTAGCGACATCTAGCAGGGAGGTTGCGAATTGCAATACAGAGAAGTTACGGTGGCCAACACAGGACAAAAATGTCATCGTCTGAGACAGAAAAGAGTAGGCAGTCAAGCAAACGCGCTCTGTAGAGCAGTTTGTCCATTTAGGGTTACTGTAGAAACATGCTGGCGCAAAATGGTGACTTAACATGTACAGGGACCCACGGTGTGTATAGATATAAATGGCTCATTCTAAGGTTATAAAAACATAACGGTTCATTACGTAAGGTCTTTATACACCACTGGAAACATAGTTATGTATATTATATTGCATTTCTGTCAATAGATCCTCCCAAATTTTACACATTGCACCTTTAAGGTGTGTTTTTCTTTGGAAATGTAATTAAAAGTATTCAATTTAAATCACACTTATATACAAAATACAAGTCCTCCAAAATAATATGTAAGAATTGTAATCAAGTATAATTACTCAAGTATTTTACACCTGTTAGATTAACAATGGTTACGGTTATGGTTATTTGTCATATCATGTCATAACCGTGTGTCTCTCCAATGACTTGTGTCCTAATACTTGAAGACACTTTGCCAGCCATTCAGCACCATTCTGAAATTCAGAAATCTACATAAATGCATATTAAAAAGGAAATATGTTTAGTTTGCCTGTTATTGTGTTGCACAGTATTTACACTTTTTTATGAAGAAGAAAAACTGACTTGTTGCTTTCACACCTGAATGTGTCATATATGCATGTTATAGAGCTATTTACTTTAGTGTGTTTTCTTAATGAGGTGGCAATGGCATCATTACCTGACTAACAAACAAAACAGCGATCTTAAAAGGACTAAGTGCTAATATGCTGTCAGAATAATGGACACATTCCTGAGATGACAAAACAAAAGCAGGCATAGTGATTTGTATCTTAGAGAGCTGTATCTTTAATTGCTACATGCATTATGTAAAACTGTCACATTTGCATGACTGAGCATGCATAGCGCACACAGACCACAGATACGTTCTGCGTTGGCAGGATGCTATTCTGCTATAAGAGTCTCATGTTCTGCTGTGGTCATAGCATCACTAATGAGATGGACTAAGGCGTTGTCATAGTATTGCCATGGCAACCGTTTCCAGCCAGTTGGAGGCCAGAAATCCTTTTTTCCTGTGGCGAGAATGAGTGTGGTGTGGGAGGATGGTGGGCTGAGAGAAGCGTCTGGGGGAAAAAACAAGAGTGTTTTCTCAACTTGCTGACTTATTTTTATCATTCCATTGAGTTGTACTGAACTGCTCTATTAGTTGCTTTCTGTTGTTTAGAGCTCAACATTAAATGTGGCAATTGGATGTAGTAAACAGCGCATATTTAGAGCACTTATTTATTTATGAACTGCTTGAAGTGAAATAAACACAATACCTCTATGCTTATTGTGATTTTGGACAAGTTCCGAAATCAACATCCTTGTTGGTCATGCAACAACATTCCTATCAATCAGCCAGATTTTACAGATAGGGAAAGGGTTAGGCTCAGGACTGCTAATGTGATTTTTGGGACTTGGATTGGAATTGAGAGTTTAGGCTAGGAAGATGGATGGAGTTAAGGATTTAAGTTTATGGTTGGAGATTTGGAGGGTTTCATGCCTTAAAGGGTTAGTTCACCCAAATATGAAAATTCTGTCATCATTTACTCTCCCTCATGTTGTTCCACACCCGTATGAAGTTCTTTCTTCTGCTGAGCTCAAAAGAAGATATTTTGAAGAATGATAGTTTTCAGGCTCAAGGCTCAACTTACTAGGGGTTGACACTATGTTGACACATACACTATGTAAGTTTTTTTTTAAGTTCAAAATGAACAATATTTAAATAATGTGAAAGTATATCACAAAAACATCTTCCAACCTGTGTTTTTGACCCACATTCATTATTATGAGCTTAAAATAGTGTTTTTAATTTTAGAGCTGCAGGAATGGATTTCATGAATGGATGAATGGAATGGATGTTGAAACTGCATACATCCAATTTGTGTGTGTGTGTGTGTGTGTGTGTGTGTGTGTGTGTGTGTGTGTGTGTGTGTGTGTGTGTGTGTGTGTGTGTGTGTGTGTGTAGGTGTGTGTGTGTGTTCGTGTTTATATTACATTGTGGGGACCAAATGGCCCCACAATGTAATAAAAACCTGAGATCACCTACGTTGTGGGGTCCAGCCAGCGGTCCCCACGAGGGAAATGGATTAATAAACATACTAAAAGATGTTTTTTTGAAAATGTAAAAATGCAGAATGTTTCCTGTGATGGTTAGGTTTAGGGATAGGGGTAGGGTAGGGGGATAGGAAGTATGGTTTGTACAGTATAAAAACCATTACGCCTATGGAGAGTCCCCACTAAGATAGGTGCGCCTGATTGTGTGTGTGTGTGTGTGTGTGTGTGTGCGCGTGTGCGTACGTCATATTCGTAAATAACAAAAATAAGCTTTTTTTTAATGTACTGACCAGCATTTATGGTAAACTAACATGTATTTTAATATCACACTTGTTGAAAATTGTATGTTATATAATTAAATTAAATTACTTTAAATGTTTGTGTCAAATAACATTACTGTTCAAATTAAAACATTAAGTTAAAATTACTAAAATTAAAATGACTTTACATATGCTTTAATAAGTCAACACAAACAATAAGTGTACTTCTTTAAAGCTGCAGTCTGTAACTTTTTTTTTTTTTTTTGGTTAAAAATCATCCAAAATCAATTTTTGAGCAACTACATAACCAGCCAGTGTTCAAAACTATCTCCTTACCTTAGCCTGATTCACAACGGTAAGCTTGTAATAATGTTTTATCATTCGGGTGATACTGTTGGGTTTCTGCGGGAAATTTGAGCATGTCGCCGTTCGACTTTGCGTCATTACATCACATCTGTTTACATAAAGATGGAGTTCCAGCTAGTAGCTACATGTGGCGAGGGGGGCGTGGTTCAGCGAGGTCTGCAACCGGAGAGAATAGCGGGAGACGCTTGGTAAGTGAGTGGGTTGGATACAAATCACGAACACCTGTTTCTCATTCCAGTGATTGGCGCGGAGACAGGTTAAAACGCCGTGAGAAGCAGGAGCGTGGGAGAGAGAGGGGAACTGTTGACTGAGTCGAGTCGTGGTTCGTGGAGTGAAGCCCTTGTGGATGGTGTAAACCAAACTTGGAGAGAAGCCCTTGTGGATAGCGTATGCCGAACCTGGAGTGAAGCCCTTTGTGGATTGTTTATTTTCGTTGTTGTGCGTTGCACAGTCCTTCTGTTGATATTCAATAAAGACTCAGTCAGCAGTTGTTCGTCGTCCCTGACCACTTCCTTCCCCACTACGAACTTAAGTTTACTACACTGGTGCCGAAACCCGGGAAGGAAGTCGGTGAGCACGTCGCCATGCAATCTTCGTCCTCCGCCACATTTGCAGACATCATCGCGTCCCTCGCGGTCCTGCACCGCGAACAACAACAGGCCCTGCTGGAGTTAAGAGGCGACCAGAAGCGGTGTTTCCAAGCCATTCTACGGACCCAGCAGGAGGACCGCGAGGCGTTCCGGAGCTGGATTGACCGGGAGGTTCCCCGGGAGCCCACCGAACCGCCCGCTGTGCCTGTCCACCTGCCCTTAAATAAGATGGGCCCACTGGATGATCCAGAGGTGTTCTTAGACCTCTTCGAGAGATCCGCGGAGGCGTGTAAATGGCCGCGGGACCAGTGGTCGATGAGGCTGGTCCCGCTCCTCTCAGGAGAAGCACAGGTGGCGGCACAGCAGCTCCCCGTCCCGAACCTCCTGGTCTATGAAGACCTACGGCGGGCCATCGTCCAGCGGGTCGGTCGGACCCCGGAGCAGCACCGACAGCGCTTCCGCTCCCTCGACCTGGGTGAGTCCGGCCGGCCCTTCACGTTGGCCCAGCAGCTCCGGGACTCGTGCCGCAAATGGTTGCTGGCTGAGGGAAGCGACGTGGACCTGGTCGTCGATCGCGTGGTGCTGGAGCAATTCATCACTCGGCTCCCGAAGAAGACGGCCGAGTGGGTCCAGTGCCACCGCCCCACGTCGCTGGACTCAGCCATCCAACTGGCGGAGGATCATCTGGTGGCGTGCCAGGGGGGCGGCGAACCCCTTCCAGCTGCCTTTCTCTCTCCCTCTCTTTTGTCCCCCTCTCTCTCTAGACCTGTCCCTCTCCCTAGGTCTCGTCCGCCCGGCCCACCTCGGGACAGGCACCTTCCTACGGACCCAGGGACTCCCTGCTGCCGGGGCGGACCCCGCTCCTGCTTCTCCCCTCTCTCCGCGCCATGTATTCAGCCCACTCTCTGCCACTGGAGTGGCGGGCAGGTCTGGGCCGGCCTGTTGGCGGTGCGGGGATCCGGATCATTTTGTGGATAAATGTCCGGTTATGGAGGTCGGGACGGTGATCCGGGTCCCCGACGATCCTCAGGCCGCCCCTGGTCAGGCTGGCGGGTACCAAATACCTGTGAGTATCAAGGGGGGTACCTATCAGGCTTTGGTGGACTCGGGCTGTAACCAAACCTCTCTCCATCAAAGCCTGATTTCGTCTGGGGCATTGGATACAGGCCGCATGGTTGGGGTTCGGTGCGTGGACGGGGATGTGGTAAGATATCCCGTAATGTCCGTCATAATTAAATTTAGGGGACAAAAGCATAGTGTTGAGGTGGCAGTTAACCCGCACCTCCGGCATCCGATAATTTTGGGGACGGATTGGCCCGCGTTTAAACAATTATTGGGATGTCTATGCTCGGATGCCTCTTGGGGGAAAAGAACGCGGGGTGAGCAAGCGCGAGTACAGGTGGGAGAGACTGATCAGAGACCGGAGAGTTCTGCTGCAGGGGATCTGAGTGAAGCCGGAAGACTAATTCTTCCGGAACGCGATGATTTTCCCCTGGAGCAGTCTCAGGATGAGACATTAAAGAATGCATTTGATAGGGTCTCGATGATTGATGGTCAGCCTCTCCAGCCTGGACGTCCGCTTGCTTACCCGTATTTCGCGATTATAAAAGATAGGTTGCATCGAGTGACCCAAGACACTCAGACAAAAGAAGATACAACCCAGTTATTAGTGCCAAAGAGCCGCAGGGAAATGCTTTTCCACGCGGCTCATTCTAATCCAATGGCGGGGCATTTGGGACAGGCAGCGACACTAAATCGTCTCATGACCCGGTTTTTCTGGCCGGGCATTCACGAGAATGTACGCAGGTGGTGCGCGTCTTGTCGTGAATGCCAGTTGGTGAACCCACCTGCCACCCCAAAAGCGCCATTGCGCCCACTTCCATTAATGCAGGTCCCCTTCGAGAGAATTGGTATGGACCTCATCGGGCCATTAGAACGATCAGCAAGGGGACATCGCTTTGCATTAGTCATTGTTGATTATGCAACACGATATCCTGAAGCAGTGGCTCTCCGCAACATTTCTGCTAAAAGTGTTGCGGATGCACTGTTTCGCTTAATCTCCCGGGTGGGGATTCCAAAAGAAATCCTCACTGATCAAGGCACGGCGTTTATGTCACGCACGTTACGCAAACTGTACGAATTATTGGGCATTAAATCGGTTCGTACCAGCGTCTTTCACCCACAAACGGACGGGCTGGTCGAACGTTTTAATCGCACGCTTAAATCCATGATTCGTAAGTTCGTGCAAGAGGACGCCAAAAATTGGGATAAGTGGTTAGAACCTCTGTTATTCGCAGTGCGAGAGGTCCCGCAAGCCTCCACGGGGTTTTCCCCCTTCGAGCTTCTCTTTGGGCGCCAGCCCCGTGGGGTGCTGGATGTCCTCAGGGAAACTTGGGAGGATGGACCATCTCAGGCCAAAAATGAAATTCAGTATGTGCTGGACTTGCGATCAAAACTCCACACTTTGGGGCGGCTATCAATGGAGAATTTGTTACAGGCCCAGCACAGACAGAGCCAACTGTATAACAGACGGTCTAACCTACGTAAATTCGCACCGGGGGAAAAAGTGCTTGTATTGCTCCCTACTTCCAGTTCGAAATTACTTGCAAAGTGGCAAGGACCCTTTGAGGTCACACGGCAAGTCGGCAAGCTCGATTACAAGGTGGTACGGTCCGACAGGAGGGGGGCACGTCAAATCTATCACCTCAACCTGCTAAAAAAATGGAATGAGGCAGAATCAGTGATGCTGGCGACGGTGATTAGTGGGGAGGATGATCTCGGACCAGAGGCGAATGTAAAAACTCAATCTCTCGCTCTGGTCCCGGGGGGAGATCTCCTCTCGCCCTCCCAGCTCACTGATTTATCCAAATTGCAAAAGGAATTTGCAGACGTGTTCTCTCCCCTGCCGGGACGTACCAACCTCATTCAGCACCATGTCGAGACGGAGCCGGGCGTGGTTGTTCGCAGCCGGCCGTATAGGTTACCTGAACACAAAAAAAAGGTAGTTCAGGACGAATTAGAGGCAATGCTGAAAATGGGAGTAATAGAAGAGTCCAGCAGTAACTGGGCGAGCCCGATAGTTTTGGTTCCTAAGACCGACGGCTCGGTTCGTTTCTGCGTGGACTATCGCAGGGTGAATGCAGTGTCGAAATTCGACGCGTATCCAATGCCGCGGGTGGACGAATTGCTTGACCGGCTAGGTGCGGCTCGATTTTATTCGACACTGGACTTAACGAAAGGGTACTGGCAGATCCCCTTGTCGCCTTTATCCAAAGAAAAGACAGCTTTCACGACGCCGTTCGGATTACACCAATTTGTTACGCTTCCGTTCGGGCTGTTCGGGGCACCGGCCACCTTTCAGCGACTCATGGATAAAATTCTCCGGCCCCATGCTGCATATGCGGCTGCCTATCTAGATGATATTATTATCTATAGTAATGATTGGCAGCGGCATATGCAGCATGTGAGAGCCGTCCTGAGATCGCTGAGAGCGGCTGGGCTCACGGCCAACCCGAAGAAGTGTGCAATTGGGCGCGTGGAAGTAAGGTATCTGGGCTTCCACTTGGGGCATGGGCAGGTGCGTCCCCAAATTGACAAGACGGCAGCGATTGCGACCTGTCTGCGCCCCAAGACCAAAAAGGAGGTTAGACAGTTCCTCGGGCTGGCGGGATATTATAGAAGGTTTGTACCTAATTATTCGGCCCTCACCAGCTCGTTGACTGATCTAACTAAAAAGGATGCTCCAGATACGGTCCAGTGGACGGAGCTGTGCCAGCAGGCTTTCACCCAGGTAAAAGCTGCTCTATGTGGCGGGCCATTGCTTCACTCTCCTGACTTTTCTCTCCCTTTTCTGTTGCAGACTGATGCGTCGGACAGGGGGCTGGGTGCTGTCCTGTCCCAGGAGATAGAGGGTGAGGAGCGGCCGGTACTGTACATTAGCCGTAAGCTCTCGAAGAGAGAAGCTAAGTACAGTACCGTAGAAAAAGAGTGTTTGGCAATCAGGTGGGCCGTCCTCACCCTCCGCTATTATCTCCTGGGACGGGAATTCACTCTCTGTTCGGACCATGCTCCCCTGCAGTGGCTCCACCGCATGAAGGATACCAACGCGCGGATCACTCGTTGGTATATGGCTTTACAGCCTTTTAAGTTCAAAGTGGTCCACAGGCCGGGTGTTCGAATGGCTGTAGCCGATTTCCTCTCCAGAAATGGGGGGGGGGGGGCCGCAGGCCGGACGGCTCCCCGGCCTGAGTCGGGCGGTGGGGGTATGTGGCGAGGGGGGCGTGGTTCAGCGAGGTCTGCAACCGGAGAGAATAGCGGGAGACGCTTGGTAAGTGAGTGGGTTGGATACAAATCACGAACACCTGTTTCTCATTCCAGTGATTGGCGCGGAGACAGGTTAAAACGCTGTGAGAAGCAGGAGCGTGGGAGAGAGAGGGGAACTGTTGACTGAGTCGAGTCGTGGTTCGTGGAGTGAAGCCCTTGTGGATGGTGTAAACCAAACTTGGAGAGAAGCCCTTGTGGATAGCGTATGCCGAACCTGGAGTGAAGCCCTTTGTGGATTGTTTATTTTCGTTGTTGTGCGTTGCACAGTCCTTCTGTTGATATTCAATAAAGACTCAGTCAGCAGTTGTTCGTCGTCCCTGACCACTTCCTTCCCCACTACGAACTTAAGTTTACTACACTACACTATATCATGTGAGGATGCTGCAGGTGGCGGATCATTTATAGCCTTTTCTCACAGCAGCTGCAATAATTAAACTTATTTTGATGGCGGATTGTAATCCAGAAAGATCCAAATGACAATCATCAGTGACAAATGGAGATTCACCTGAAGTCAAAAGCAAAAGACTTCAGACTTGTAAAGTGGCTACAGACATTGAAATCTACAGGTGACACTAATACACACTAAATACACATAGTCACGCAATGCTGATGTTGTTAACATTAATAATTTGAGAACAAAGTATAACAGTAATAATAATTTACACAGTTTGACATGATCTGAGCTAAGTGATCATTAGATTTAATCACCATTGGCAGCGTGATTTATTGTAATGCTTTTTTTCTCAGTTGGTCAGAACAAAGTGGCAGATTTGTTACTGATGCAGTTTGTTGTTCAGATGACATTTTCCAGTGAAAATTCTTATTTTGGTCATACTTCAAGACTACAAGCTGTGATTCTGAAGTACAGTATCCACACCGGTGTGGATTGACAGCAAACATTAGATTCATCCGCGCTGAGGAGCCGTGCCGATGCACAACCCACATAAAGATGATAATTCCGCAAACAACTGCAATTGCAAGTTTCAAACAGAGGTCATCAAAAAGTCTGAAAGATCCTGATCGGCATGTGAATTTCAACATTATATTAGTGATAATAGAATATTTTACATGGCATTAAAATGAATGAAAACTATTAAGTAATTCGTCCTGCAATAACAGCTGCCATCTTTAATATGCCTATATAATAAAGTTTATTAAAGTACACAATAAAATACATTTAAGGCACCTTTAGTTTTTAAACCATAAGTTTTGCCCTAGATCACAACTGGAAAATCATTTTGTCCACCCATAAATAACCTGGAGGTGAAACATGTCTTTGCATTGGCCTGGTACCAAAAACATGCGGCAAGCAAATTGCTGTCCTGTCAATTATTCAGCTGCTCTTGTATTAAAAGATCTATTATTCAGGAGGAAGAAAACCCTAGCTGAAA
Source organism: Ancherythroculter nigrocauda (assembly GCA_036281575.1). Taxonomy (NCBI): domain Eukaryota; kingdom Metazoa; phylum Chordata; class Actinopteri; order Cypriniformes; family Xenocyprididae; genus Ancherythroculter; species Ancherythroculter nigrocauda. Next base: position 9,138,682 of record VTFQ01000013.1, read on the forward strand.
GAGTTGTAAATTAGTCTTGCAAATCAAATACGGCTGCCTTTCATCATAAAGAGCAAGTCAGAACACCTGTTTATTCATTAATGCTGAAATCACCTGTCACAATAGGGCACCTTTAACGCTTTGATCTAAATGTGTTGAGTTGCAATAAAGGTTTCTTGATGCTCCATATTTTGGGTTAACCACCTCAACAAACTGGAGGTAGCTCAATATAATGATTATACATGACGAATCTATAAACTTCAAAGCTTCATTTTCTATTAAATAATAATAGACAGTTGCATAACCGTCTGAATTCAGGTCCTGCTCATATAACTGCTAACACACCACCACCTTGTGGTAACCAGAGGAGTCACATTACCTACCTCCCACAGTGAGATATATGTGTGATTGTGCAAAGACTGTATCATCCCCCTAGCGTTAGATAGGCCTAGTAGTGGGCAACAATTAGTAGGCTATTTTTACTTATATTTTTTACAATATTAGTATTTTCAGTAGGCCTATAGGAAACTTTCACTTTACTTACATTTCAAACATAACATCTGCATTTTATCCCACTAAATGTCATGAAAACTTATTGTTAATCATTATTTCAAAACCACGTCTGTCTGATTCACGAACAAATCTTTTTAACCGATTCTTTTCAAACGCGTTGAATTGCATCACAAATTTCACTGAATGATTTATACGCCTATCGGTCTGTTATCGAGTCAACGTAGCCTACTGATTTAGTTCACCCAAAAAGGAAAATAATGTCATTTATTACTCACCCTCATGCCGTTCCACACCCGTAAGACCTTTGTTCATCTTCGGAACACAAATTAAGATTTTTTGTTGAAATCTGATGGCGCAGTGAGCACTGCATAGGGAGCAATGACATTTCCTATCTCAGGATCCATTAATGTACTAAAAACATATTTAAATCAGTTCATGTGAGTACAGTGGTTCAATATTAATATTATAAAAACAAAATAACGACTTAGGCCTTTATAGTGATAGCCTATTTTAAAACACTGCTTCATGAAGCTTCAGAGTGTTATGAATCTTTTGTGTCGAATCATGATTCGATCGCGTGTCAAACCGCCAAACTGTTGAAATCACGTGACTTTGGCATTCCAAATGTTATTAGATTTTTAGCAAACAATAAATTTGTATCAATGGGACGTTTTACCTCACAGGTGGGGTTGCCCCCACTGTGTCAAAACAATTTGCTTTATACATTTACAGCAAAATCCACTACTACTGTTACCACCACAACTAAAATAAACTAAATCAGTAATGAAGTCTTAACCATAACCGTAATAGACTATTTAAAAAATATTGTTAGCTGATGCTAGCTAACTAGCTAGCTGATGCTAACTTGAGGTAATTTTTAAATGTAAAGTCCAAGTTTTATTCAACCACCTAGTTAGATTACATTTGATGTAAAAAACAAACAAACAAAGGGTTTGATGTTCAGAACAGATAACTACAGTAATAGTGAGAAGGGGGCGTTTTACCCCACAGACAGTGTTTGAAAAAAAAAGTAATTCTAAAACAATTTACTATTTCGTTCCCTTGATTTGCTAAATTGTGTGCACAATTTACTACAATTTACTGTTTCGTTCCCTCGATTTACTAAATCATGCACACAATTTACTGTCGTTCCCTCAATTTCCTAAATCGTGCGCACAATTTACTATTTCATTCCCTCGATTTACTAAATCGTGCGCACAATTTACCATTTCGTTCCCTCGATTTGCTAAATCGTGCGCATAATTTACAATTTCGTTCCCTTGATTTACTAAATCGCACACACAATTTACTATTTCGTTCCCTTGCTTTGCTAAATTGTGCGCACAATTTACTATTTCGTTTCCTCGATTTGCTAAATCGTGCACACAATTTACTGTTTCGTTCCCTCGATTTACTAAATCGTGCGCACAATTTACAATTTCGTTCCCTCAATTTACTAAATCGCACACAAGATTTACTATTTCGTTCCCTTGCTTTGCTAAATTGTGCGCACAATTTACTATTTCGTTTCCTCGATTTGCTAAATCGTGCACACAATTTACTGTTTCGTTCCCTCGATTTACTAAATCGTGCGCACAATTTACTATTTCATTTCCTCGATTTGCTAAATTGTGCGCACAATTTACTATGTCATTCCCTCGATTTGCTAAATTGTGCGCACAATGTACTATTTCGTTTCCTCGATTTGCTAAATCGTGCACACAATTTACTGTTTCGTTCCTTCGATTTCCTAAATCTTGCACACAATTTACTATTTTGTTCCCTCGATTTCCTAAATCATGCGCACAATTTACTATTTCGTTCCCTCAATTTCCTAAATTGTGCGCACAATTTACTATTTTGATCCCTCGATTTACTAAATCGCACACACAATTTACTATTTCGTTTCCTCGATTTGCTAAATCGTGCGCACAATTTACTGTTTCGTTCCCTCGATTTACTAAATCGTGCGCACAATTTACTATGTCATTCCCTCGATTTGCTAAATCGTGCGCACAATTTACTATGTCGTTCCCTCGATTTGCTAAATCGTGCGCACAATGTACTATTTCGTTCCCTCGATTTGCTAAATCGTGCGCCCAATTTACTATTTCGTTCCCTCGATTTCCTACTAAATCGTGCGCACAATTTACTATTTCATTCCTCGATTTGCTAAATCTTGCGCACAATTTACTGTTTCGTTCCCTCGATTTATTAAATCATGCGCACAATTTACTATGTCATTTCCTCGATTTGCTAAATCGTGCGCACAATTTACTATTTCGTTCCCTCGATTTGCTAAATCGTGCGCACAATTTACTATGTCGTTCCCTCGATTTGCTAAATTGTGCGCACAATGTACTATTTTGTTCCCTCGATTTGCTAAATCGTGCGCACAATTTACTGTTTCGTTCTCTCGATTTACTAAATCGTGCGCACAATTTACTATGTCGTTCACTCGATATGCTAAATCGTGCACACAATTTACTATTTCGTTCCCTCGATTTGCTAAATCGTGCGCACAATTTACTATTTCGTTCCCTCGATTTCCTAAATCGTGCGCACAATTTACTATTTCGTTCCCTCGATTTTCTAAATCGTGCGCACAATTTACTGTTTCGTTCCCTCGATTTACTAAAGCGTGCGCACAATTTACTATTTCGTTCCCTCGATTTTCTAAATCGTGCGCACAATTTACTATTTCGTTCCCTCGATTTCCTAAATCGTGCGCACAATTTATTATTACGTTCCCTCGATTTGCTAAATCGTGTGCACAATTTACTATTTCGTTCCCTCGATTTCCTAAATCGTGCGCACAATTTACTATTTCGTTCCCTCAATTTTCTAAATCGTGCGCACAATTTACTGTTTCGTTCCCTCGATTTACTAAAGCGTGCGCACAATTTACTATTTCGTTCCCTCGATTTTCTAAATCGTGCGCACAATTTACTATTTCGTTCCCTCGATTTCCTAAATCGTGCGCACAATTTATTATTACGTTCCCTCGATTTGCTAAATCGTGTGCACAATTTACTATTTCGTTCCCTCGATTTTCTAAATCGTGCGCACAATTTACTGTTTCGTTCCATCGATTTCCGAAATCATGCGCACAATTCACTGTTTCGTTCCCTCGATTTAATTCAATTCAATTCACATTTATTTGTATAGCGCTTTTCACAATACATATCTTTCAAAGCAGCTTTACAGAGAATGCATGTCAAAATTACAGTATTAGAAGAATGCAGTTAGCAAATAATGTAACAATTTGTGCAATTAATTTACAAACACTGTTAGCATTTAATTTTAAGGTAGAAGCAATGAGCTATTGGAAAAATGAAATACATCAACAATAATTAGGATATATAGAAATTTGGGAATGTGCACGTTGCATCTTCTGAGGTCTTTGCAGGAGTTGGCACCATCTCTTACTAAATCGTGCGCACAATTTACTATTTCGTTTCCTCGATTTCCTAAATCGTGCGGACAATTTACTATTTGGTTTCCTCGATTTGCTAAATCGTGCGCACAATTTACTATTTTGTTCCCTCGGTTTACTAAATTGTGCGCACAATTTACTATTTCGTTACCTTGATTTCCTAAATCGTGCGCACAATTTACTATTTCAATCCCTCGATTTACTAAATCGTGCGCACAATTTACTATTTTGTTCCCTCGGTTTACTAAATTGTGCGCACAATTTACTGTTTCGTTCCCTCGATTTACTAAATCGTGCGCACAATTTACTATTTCGTTCCCTCGATTTTCTAAATCGTGCGCACAATTTACTATTTCGTTCCCTCGATTTCCTAAATCGTGCGCACAATTTATTATTACGTTCCCTCGATTTGCTAAATCGTGTGCACAATTTACTATTTCGTTCCCTCGATTTTCTAAATCGTGCGCACAATTTACTGTTTCGTTCCATCAATTTCCGAAATCATGCGCACAATTCACTGTTTCGTTCCCTCGATTTAATTCAATTCAATTCACATTTATTTGTATAGCGCTTTTCACAATACATATCGTTTCAAAGCAGCTTTACAGAGAATGCATGTCAAAATTACAATATTAGAAGAATGCAGTTAGCAAATAATGTAATAATTTGTGCAATTAATTTACAAACACTGTTAGCATTTAATTTTAAGGTAGAAGCAATGAGCTCCTGGAAAAATGAAATACATCAACAATAATTAGGATATATAGAAATTTGGGAATGTGCACGTTGCATCTTCTGAGGTCTTCGCAGGAGTTGGCACCATCTCTTACTAAATCGTGCACACAATTTACTATTTCGTTTCCTCGATTTCCTAAATCGTGCGGACAATTTACTATTTGGTTTCCTCGATTTGCTAAATCGTGCGCACAATTTACTGTTTCGTTCCCTCGATTTACTAAATCGCGTGCACAATTCACTATTTCTTTCCCTCGATTTGCTAAATCGTGCGTACAATTTACTATTTCGCTCCCTTGATTTCCTAAATCGTGCCCACAATTTACTATTTCGATCCCTCGATTTACTAAATCGTGCGCACAATTTACTATTTTGTTCCCTCGATTTACTAAATTGTGCACACAATTTACTATTTAGTTTCCTCGATTTGCTAAATCTTGCACACAATTTACTATTTCTTTCCGTCAATTTCCTAAATCGTGCGCACAATTTACAATTTCGTTCCCTTGATTTGCTAAATTGTGCGCACAATTTACTATTCCGTTTCCTCGATTTGCTAAATCGTGCGCACAATTTACTATTTTGTTCCCTCAATTTGCTAAATTTTGTGCATGATTTAGCAAATTGAGGGAACTAATTAATAAGTTTTGCGCACAATTTAGTAAATCGAGGGAACGAATAAGTAAATGTGCACATGATTTATAAATTGAGGGAATGACTTAGTAAGGCGTACGCATGATTTAGCCTACTATTTTTTTCCTGTATGCCACTTGCGGGGCTCCGTATAGCGTTTAGGTTTTGGACAGACTTTCAGCATTTTGTTCTTTGTGAATACCTCAATTTGTGCAGTTGAGATGTGCTATTACCCATTCCTGTACCTATTCAGTAACTGGACTTTTCACCTGGTGAATAATAACAGACACAGTCAGGGTAGCGCTTTTTTAAAGAAATGAAAAGGAGGCTGTGAGGGATATAATTACACTGCGTTCAATGGATTGTAGGCTACTGTTGTTTAACAACATACCGATTGTCCAGCTGAGGAAATGTCTTTCTGAAAAAAACTTTCAGCATACAAAAATCTCCATACAACTGTTTTGACTTGTGAAAATAATGTGAGCTACAACCTTTATACAGCGTGTGCCATTGTAAAAACTGTACCCACTGCCTCTTTTTCAAAATTCAATATGGCCTCTAACAAGGTCTGCTGGGTGTATCACTCAAATCACCTAAGTAGGTGAGTTTTGCACACTCGAGCTCTGCTACATTTTACTCAGAAAGTAAAATGTTCCATCCTAGCTATGCAAAACTGTTCCAAGAAAACCTTCAAGTAAACATTATTTGTCCTTGATTATGTGAACTCCTTCATAAATAGTACTCAGCAAGGAATATCTGCATTGTACTGTATATTAAGTGTGGTGTGTTCAAGTCCTCCTGGTGAGTTCATATTTATGAGTTGAGAAATCATGTTTATGTCAGATGCTTTCAAGACTTTCAGTAGAAATGTATACATTTCCTAAGAATATAGGTACGCTCACGCAATGTCGTAATTACGAGATTCCATCTTGTAAAAAGTGTTTAATTTTATGCAAACATACAGGGGCGTGATGCGAGTCACCTAAACGAATGTCGCATTGGTCTTTTCGTGCCTGATGCTTGCATAAAATTTTAATGATTTTATTCAAAAAAATATGCTGGGTTAGATAACCCAATTTGATGGGTTAAATTAACCTAACGTGTGTTCTGTCCTATATTTACCCAGCCCTTGGGTTGAAAACAACCCAAATTGTGTTGTTTTCAACCCAGTGTTCTTTAGAGAGTAAGATGCAAGTTACTAATTAAATGTAGAATCGATCACATAAATACAATGGGGAGGTTTTGGATGTTTTCCAGGCATTTACAGAAATGTATGTTATGTGAAATCAGCAGAAAAGAGGACAGTGCCACTGAAGGCACCACAGGGGTTTGTTCTTAAACTGTAATTGACCATGCTGTTGGAGGCCTTAAAGCAGCAAGCCTTTTAGCTCTCAGTAAATAACTGTGGCAGGTAGAGTGGCAGCGTGGTGGTACTATACTCATGCCAGCACACATCAAACAGACACTTTGCCCTGCAGCTCAGCTTGAAATGAGAAGATAAATCCAAACTTATCCTTCTGTCTGCACATAGAAAGTGATCTGTCCTCTCTCATAGTCCAGAAAGACTCCTAACCGCTGTGGGTGGGTTGTGAAGGACATACAAACGGCCTTCCCTCAACCCGATAATCCAGCCCCATCATTTGGGTTTGGGGCCCAACATGGTATATAAAGAATTTTCCCTCAGGGATCAATAATGCCTTTCTGTTCACTCATCAATTTGAACAATGTTTCATTCCTTATTATTTTGCCTGTGTATGAGTAGAATGAACAAATGTATATTGATTTGAGTTGTAATGCCTGAATCATTCAGTCAAATTAAGTCCTGTCATAGATTAATATTTTATATAAGCCATACTTTCTTGGACACACATCTAGGCTGCCATTTAAATGGTATTAAATGCTTCCAGCCGAGAGCTGTCACGATCTGTGAGCTGACAGTCAAAGACATTTTTTTGTTATTTGATAAGGTTTAAGTTCAGTGGATGTGTGAAGTTCTCCTCCCTTTCACACGGGTGTTTTGGCCAAGTAACCGCAGGTGTAGATCATCACTTTGACTATGAACATGATTCACTACTGCTTGACAACCAGAAAGCGTCACGTTTATTGGAAGTGTGCCTTTACTGGATGGGAAAGTGGAGAACATGGAAAGAGAGGGGGAACTAGAATGGAATGTGGTAATATATTATTTTTTCCATTGAAAGTCTGAGTCTGGAACAATGGTAAACAATAAAAAGTGTACATGTAAGGTATTTGAAAAGAAGTAAAAATAAATTATGAAAGCAAACAAAACATTTTTGAATCAATCCACCCCTAAAGTGGACCATCGAAATAATGTTTAAATGATTCCCTAAACATACTATACTTTTCTAACTATGCAAAGCATATGTTTTAGTAGTGTTTTAGTATGTGAGTTAAAATTTGTTAATGTGGTCTCTACCAACACATTACTAACACTACCGAAAATGTGCAGTCATGACCGAAACATGGGATGTTTTGTCAAAAATAAAGTATATTGAATTATCAACTGAGATGTTATTATAGTGTTTGGTTCAATGTATATTTAAACTAATGAATCCTTCACTTTGAAATCAGTGTGATAAACTTTATGCCTTTTACAAAGAAAGATTGGATTCAAAATACAAATTACACTTGAAATATTGTTAAAATTGTAATTATTATTGATTTGCCTGTGAAAACTGTTTTTAAAAAATAGCAAAAAATATAATTACAATGTAGATGCAAACAAAATCTTAATAGGTCAATGTAACCCTTCTTATTAAATGATTTATTATTGTGTTTTGGTAGTGACAAATTTGGGAAGAGGAAAAATATTCCAAAACTTTCTGAAAATACAATATGAGAATTAACTGCACAATTACTAGAAATGTGTACCTTGGATGTTATACAAATTGCATACATACAAAATTTGTGGAAAAAGACTTTTTTTTTTTCAAGACGTTTCCAACTCTGACTTTGAACCAGTTCTGTAGAATGGCCCTCACACTTGCACGTATGTATGAAACTCGGTACATATATAGATCTCATCAAGCCGAACAACTTCTGCACTCATGGTCATAAGCTCCGCCCAACAGGAAGTCGGCTTTTATGGTTTGTTTGAAAAATGCATGCTCTGGAATTTGATATACTCCTTCTATAGGGAACTCATCCAATCGCCACAAACTCAGTCAACATGAAGCCAAGACATCTAAATTGCAGATGGATTTTAGATATCTTGAATGGTTTGGCTGTGGCGAGGTAATGAATTCATGGCGAAAAAAGGGAAACAGGAAGTGTGTTATAACTTCTTCTGTATACATTGACTGATTTTGATGAAATATTCAAATAGTTCTGATGAGTTATATAGAATAATCAATTGATCTCATCATTCTGTATAACTATTATTTACATTATATACTATGATTAGTCTCTAGTTATCAAACTCTTCATTAAGATTAGTTTGTGAATCAGTTCAGATGATCCCAGCCACTGCAAACAGCTGTTTGTTCAGATGTTTTTCTAATGGTCTGTAAAGGTGTAAATCTCTGATCACACTGACTCCATTGTGCTGTGTGCATTTCTTAACTGGCTACAACCTTCTTAACCAGAGTTTGCTGATGCTTTAATATCAGTCATAAAGCTTTCTGAGTCATGATGAATGTTTATCACATCATATGTGGTCCAGAACTCAAAGCGTTCACATGATGGTCCCACAGCACCAGCTTTCTCATACCAGTGCAATCTGTGAGCGGCTCCAGATCAGAGACAGGTCAGAGGTCACCTGCAGTGGAAAAGCTGGCTTATCAACACACTCTCCAGACACTTGGTCATGCTCTTGACCCTGAGTGTTAATGCTTCTGTTATCGACAGCCGTGCAGATTACAGGCCTGAAAGCAAATGAAGATGCACAAGGAGTTCAGAAATTAACTCTGAATGAGACAAGATGTTTTCTTGTGCTCCTCGAGTGTCGACATAAGTTTGTACCATGTAGATAGTGACATAAGTGTCAGGTCAGGTCACAAAGTGAGGTCAGGAAAAACAATTGCAGCATGAAGCTTTTCTCATGATGTTACCAGCAGTACAATCTTGCTTATGTCACTATTGTTTTTACTTCTTCTATAGTTATATTCATTCAATATTTCATGCATTTTTGCCTGTGTGTGAAGCTTTGATCTAAATACTGTCTTTGTCTTGGGACCACATGGTCTTAGTGTTTCCAATTATGTTCTCAGACCACAATCTACTTTCAGCATATGTTCAAACTGAGCCTACAAGGGGGTAGGATAGTCCTCAATGCATTTAGAAACCCAGAAACCCGATTCCCACTTTTTATTGAGAAAAACCTTCTCTCAGGCCCTGTTTCCACCTGGTATTAAGATGCGTTTTGGTCAATCGGAACATAAGTGGATGACGCTAAATACTGGTGTAAACAGGGTGTAAAACGTTTTGAGCTTGTCCACTTTCAGAGGTAGTCGACAACGCATTTGACCGGATTGCTTTTGTAGTGTTGACGCTCATGTGATCGAATCTGTTCAAACAGCCACAAAAGACGCCTACTGACATAATGCGTAAACATTAAAGTGTGCTAGCCAGATTAGATTTAAACATTGTCAGCTGAAGACCTAAATTTGGTTTGATGAAAGATGAAAAACGTACCAAGCACAATGATCCGATCGACCAAAACACATCTTAATACCAGGTGGAAACACGGCCTAAGATGCATTTTGATCAGTCGGATCACAAGTGGATGATTTGAGCTTGTCCACTTTCGACCACTTCCTGAGGTAGTTGAAAACGTATTTGGCCAGATTGCTTTTGTAGTGGAAACGCTAACGTGAAATGCTAATGTGACGTCATTTTGAACAAAATCAGGCCAAAATGAAGTTCGTTTTGTGTTCTTTTGGAAGTTCGAAACGGCTTGCCAAAGTGAACTTTCAGGAAAAGTTCGCTCCAGCTGCAAAACACCTTCGTACTAGCATTGGATAACGTAACAGGAGGTGTGCGCTGAGGCTCCGCCTTCACTCGCGTGGACCATGTCTTTGACTTATTTTGTGTGTTTGAGTTCGATGAGGTAAGATCTCCGCGGGTGAAAACATGAACGCACTGGATAGCCTCTTTATAGTACAAAATGAAGTTGTGCTTCTGATAAAATGAGGCAGTAACACTGTTTTCCATGTTTGATACTGTAAAGCTGCTTGATTTTAAGCAATCCATTGAATAAAGTGCTATATGAAGACGTGACGTGACTGGAGTGCTACTTTGCAGAGCTCGTGCTAACATTCCCATGCTGTTATGATCAGACGCTTTTCTTATGCTTTCTATAATAAATGCTTGCTGTTTTCTCATTTTTGTTGTGTTTATTTTGTTACTGAGAAGAAAGTGCACGGCACATATTTACATATTCATATAACCGTCACTCTCAGCAGTGTGGGCAGTGTCACATGTTCGTTTACAGTATATCGCTGGTCATGCATTTTGAACTTCGTTTTACCCTGAAATGAAAAACGAAAAAGAACTTCGTTTGAAGTATACCGGGGCCTTTAGCCTATAGGAAGCCAACTTTGTCGGCTGAATACCCAAGTTTGATTTGAAGATGAAAAATGTACCAAGCACAATGTTCTCTCACTATTCCTGATTTCTAACACATACACACAGTGTTCGGCCGGTCTTGTGGCTGTCAGTAGCAGAAACGAAAGCTGCTGCTCTCTGTATTTTTCTGTCATCTCGGGGAGCATTCATATGTCAATTGTGTGAGCTTATTTTGTCCATTAGATTGAAAGATCTGGGGAAAAAAAACCCATACATTTACCCACCCATAGACCCTCTCCTCGAAGAAATCAGGACAGAATTGGTTGAAAGAAGACAAAAGAGATGGATTAAAACACCAGGTGTAAATGAGTATGTGTCTGCCTTGTCAACTTTTGATCCGATCGACCAAAACGCATATTAATACCAGGTGGAAACAGGGCATCACAGAATCATGTGATGCGTATAACAGCCACTAGAGGGCAGAATTGGAACATGTTTCTGTCACTATCATTTTTAAACAGTGACAGTAAGAATTTTCAAGTCTTGTGACAATACTTAGGCAATACAATACCTTGTTTCACAGCCAGGATTAGGCTTAGTTCAATTAGGATATTTAAGTAGTTTTTATAAACGTGCCTCAGAAAAACATTACTGTTGTGCATCTTGAGACAAAACAATGACACTGACATATTTTAAGACGCAGTATGTAAGAGCAAGTTACTTTCAGTTAAAGTAGCTCAAACATGCATTTCAGTGTGGGACTATGCTTAAGCCTTGTCTGTGAAACCGGGGGTCAGTGTGATAAACTGTACAGTAATAAAACACTTCAGTGAATAATCCATCATATGATGCATACATCAGACTATATGCAAATGACAGTTTTAAACAATTAAACATTTATACTAAGGGTGTAACGATACCCTCAGTGTCACAATTCAATACATAACATGATACGATATTATTGCGATGTTTCAAGACATATGGATAAAATGTTAACAAAAAATGTACTGTTGATTAAAATGCTAAATTTGGTATTATTGGTGCTGGTAACCCAATGCACAGGACAATGGTGACACCAGAATAAAAATATTCATGATCTAATGCTGAAACAAGTTTATTTTAGATGAATATGTTTGCACTCTGTCACTGACTAGATATATTTAAAATAATGTAGGCCAATTTTCACTGGTAACAAGACATTTGACATTATCTGCACCCACAAATATCCCCCCATTGCATTATTATACAACATACATATATAAGTTTTGTATTTCAATATATTGTGACAAGATATATTGTTACACCCCTAATTTATACAGAAAATATATTTTCTATTGCTTTTAAGAGTAGGCTACATATTGACAAATAATACGTAATCTCATTGGTAGCAGGATTTTTTCAAAAGTTTGCCAGCTCATGTTGCATTTTAACATTTCATTCATGATCACTACTGATCAAAAGTTTAGGGTCAGTATTTTTTTTTTAAGAAATTAATATTTATTCAGCAAGGATGCATTAACTTGATCAAAAGTGTCAGTAAAGATTTATTACAAAAACAGTTTTTTTTTTTACTTTCCATTTAATCAAAGAATCCTAAAATGTCAAACATTGCTATTTTTATTGCCAGGTTTTCACATAGCAATTATATACAGTTGCAAGAAAAAGTATGTGAACCACTTGCAGAATCTGTGAAAATGTGAATAATTTGAACAAAATAAGAGTGGATCATACAAAATGCATGTTATTTTTTGTTTAGTACTGTCCTGAGTAAGATATTTTACATAAAAGATGTTTGCATTTAGTTCACAAGACAAAAAAAAAAAGCTGAATTTATTAAAATAACCCCATTCATAAGTATGTGAACCATTGATTCTCAATACTAGTGTGTGGTTACCTGATGATCCACGACTGTTTTTGTGTTTTATGATGGTTGTTCATGAGTCTCTTGTTTGTCCTGAGCAGTTAAACTGAGCTCTGTTCTTCAGAAAAATCCTCCAGATCCTGCAGATTCTTGTTTTCAAGCATTTTTGCATAATTGAACCCTTTCCAGCAGTGACTGAATGATTTTGAGATCCGTGTTTTCACACTGAGGTCAACTGAGGGACTCAAACTCAACTATTAAAAAAGGTTCAAACATTCACTGATGCTCCAAAAGGAAACACGATGCATTGAGAGTCGGGGGTGAAAACTTTTGAACAGGATGAAGATGTCACAATTTCTCATTTTGTTTAAATATCTTTTTTTTTTTTTCATTTAGTACTGCCCTTCGGAAACCAACAGAAGATACTTGCATGTTTCCCGGCAGAAAAATTAAGTACAATTTACCTTGATAGTTGAATTCAAAAGTTTTCACCCCTCAACACTTAATGCGTCGTGTTTCCTTCTGGAGCATCAGTGAATGTTTGAACCTTTTTCAACAGTTGAGTTCGAGTCCCTCAGTTGACCTCATTTTGAAAAGACGGATCTCAAGTCACTGCTGGAAAGGGTTCAAATATGCAAAAAATGCTTGAAAACTGATGAATCTGCAGGAGCTGGAGGATTTTTCTGAAGAACAGAGCTCAGTTTAACTGCTCAGGACAAACAAGAGACTCATGAACAACCATCACAAAACATAAAAACAGTCGTGGATCGTCAGGTAACCACACACAGTATTGAGAATCAATGGTTCACAAACTTATGAATGGGGTTATTTTAATAAATTCAGCTATTGTTTTTTTTTTTTTTCATTTGGACTAAACATTTATGTAAAATATCTTACTCAGGACAGTACTAAATAAAATGCATTTTGTATAATCTCCTTTATTTTGTTCAAATTATTCACATTTTCTGCAAGCGGTTCACATACTTTTTCTTGCATTTTTCACTCAATGAAAAATTATATTAAAATGCAAGTTAATACATTTAAGTATTTCAATAACTTCCATACGTATTCAGCAGCTCTATGAAAACACACGCTCAAAGCAAACCTTTGTTTAAAATCACTTTTATTTCAAGATTTTTAAACTCATACAGATCGTAAGGCATCTGCACAAAGAACAGTTTCTGCAGAGGTTTAAAAAAATCACTTCCCTCAGATGGTGGACGGGTTCGATACAGATGGTTTTTTTTGGCGTTTTCCCTTTCCCCCCCTCCTTATTTTTTTCATTTCTCAATAATCTTAAATTACAGCTATTATATAATTTCATACTCTTGATTTCTTACAGCAGTCAGACGAAGTGAGAGCAATGACAGAGAAAAGAGTGTTTAAAATCCATTAAATATGTACATAGAGGCTTCACATCACACGCACACACACACGGCAGGCTAAACAGTACTATGGGGGAGCAGAGCACATCCACGTCATGTGTCGATGCATCTATTTACAGGTCCCTAAACTTACTACACGACGACACTAGGTTCTCTCTTACGGGGAGACGTCGGAGGAGTCAATTGTTTTTTACCTTTGAATTTCATTTCCGGTGGGGTGTTTTTGGATTAAAGGGTGGTAATCAATGAATTATAATAAGAAATAATTCCTAAAACCTTAATTAACCGTCACGCATATGCACACTTTTCCGAAGCCTGACCCATCCGTAGCGCAGGGCCAGTGAAGGTCTGCATGCATCGAACTACACTGTAATCGAGGACGAGTTGTAAAAAAAACTTGACCCTAGAGGAGCATTCATACTGTGCTTGATACGTAACGGCCCTGATTAAACTCACAGGACGCCACACAGGGGACGAGGTGCATGTGATATGGACGTGATAAACATGAGAAGGGACGGGGTTTGAGTGAGAGGAACTGACATCGTGCGTCTCCGGTAAATGATCCAGGCTACTTCAACACTTTCACCCGGAAGGTGACGCGGCCCAAGAACTTGTCGCGTTCGTCGTTGTTGAGCAGGTCCGTTCCCTCCACCTTACACTCGATGACGATCTCAGAACTGTAGTCTTCCTCAGTCAGCAGCAGCTTCACGGCTACAACGGGCTGGACGTAGTTTGCCTAAAGGAGAGAAAAGCGTGAATGGAAAAAAAATGATAAGAAACTCAGTAATAATTAATTATATATATATATAAAATACATTGAATATATTTATTATATTATAATATTACAATTTAAATACTTTTAAATATGCATTTTATATTGTAGATTATACATTTTCCACATATATCAAATATACAAAGAATTTCTCATGTAAATATTAAAAACACATATTACAATTATAAGTATTTCTACATGTACAAAATAGCCTATGCATATAATATATATATTTTAAAAAATACACATTTCTATACATAAATATAATATTTACATTTAAATATTTTTTTTATATTAAAGATATTATATTTTCTATACATCAAATAATTAATTTTTATTCATAATAAAATTCATATTAAAAATTTATTTAGAAAATAATATTTATATTTTATATAAATATTAAATATTTTTAAATATGTTATATATATATATATAAATCTATATATATATATATATATATATTATATATATATATATATATATATATATATATATATATATATATATATATATATATATATATATATATATATATATATCTCTATATATCTCATATATATCTATCTATCTATATCTATATCTATATATACATATATACACACATATATATATATATATATATATATATATATACACACACATATACATACACACACACATATATATATACATATTTATATTTATATATTTATATTTCAGAACAAAATGGCTTCTTTAAGCAAAAATCAGTTTTAGTAAGAAACTCTCAGAAACTCAGATTTTGAAATATTTTGATTTTTCCATTCCATTTCGTTTCAAGAGAGCCGGTTCCTGCTATTGCTCAAGTGTAAGGGGAAGGTCAATATAAATACTATTGAAGCAGTTTTTTCAGAACTTTTTCTGTTTTTAAAACTGGTTTTCTGGTTATATTCTAATAACTAGACTGAGAATTAATTATACATGTTCATTATACAATTGCTAAAACAACATCTAATGGTGGAATACATACATAATTTTTTTCACATGATTTATTCTGACAGTGGTCACCAGTATGTTGTGCATCTCGACAGTGTGTACTCACATGCAGAGTCTTGCCATAATAGGGGAAGTAACTCTTGTCGAGTGTGCCCTCAGTGGGGAAATACTGCATCTGCAGGGGAGTTTCTCTCTGTATCAGGAGAGACGACAAGGAATGAGATCACATTGGTGCACTTTATGGACAATATGTGTCATGTGACTCATGTGCAGTTGCCTGTAGCAACAGACTGCCCTCACATCACTCAAACTGATGACACAAAGAAAAACAAGCCCCTGCTCAAATGCACATAGACATATCAATAAAGCATGTTACAAAAACAATGGGGGGAAAAGGGTTTTTACAAATGAAGATTCTGATCATCATACAATACAGACAGGGTTTTGCATCATGTACTGAATATGAGCGCATGAATCCATAACTCTCTACTCGCAGTCCATCACAGTCTATATCCAGCAGCAGCAGGAAGCAACAAACCGTTTCCACAATTCAGGAACAGTCACAAGGTTCTAATCCTAATGTGCAATCAATAACTGGTTCATCTTTCACTAAGTGAATCCAATGAGATGACCTGCTGGAAGCTTTTGAAATGGCCGTGTATCTTGGGAAAGGTCAAAGTGATGCATGCTTGCGGACAGTGTAGTCCAATGAAAAAGAAGATCATAAAAATAATAAAAGAAGGTATTTTAGTCAGTCATTTTAAAGCATCAATACACCATGATTCACCATTTAATAATCAAATCCAAATAAAGAATGTAATTATTAAGAATCAGTACAGAAGCTCAACAAGTGCAGTGTTTCATTAGTTGCTTTCACACAAACTGCAAATATACAGCATTCAATCATTACAAGTTTGTAACCAAACGCAAACTAGCGATATGCTCGGGTTCGATTTAATGCGATCATTTACACAAGCATGGTTTTGCGTCAAATGTACACAAATGTGTTTTGCTAGTGCACGCAACAATTCGCACGAGAATCGTTTTATTAATGATTTACGCAAAAAAATTCACTTTGCTGCTGTTCAATACAACAATTACAATTTATGAATGAGCACTACTGAGCATTCACTATACCTTCACCATAGCTGTTGAAATGTAAATTCTGGCAAACAAAATGAGTTTTATGTCATTTTGATGTTGGGCTGGTATCAAAAAGTGTAAACTCCAAACGCTGTTGCTTATGTGAATAACAGATGTGGTAATATCACTGGAAGAGTTCATGACATCTGAATCGGTTTCATGTGTGAAAGTCCCACTGAAACACTGCTTTATTAGTGCAAAGATTGTTTAGTAAGAAATGGCAAGATTAAAACAGCAGGATCCATCAGCATAATTTGCAAAAGCGTTAAAGTTCAGAGGACACAGAGTTCCTGAGGAGCAGAGAACACATGTATACCTTCAAGGGTCACACGGGTGAAAGCTCTCAGAAGTCACGAGGTGCAAAAATGACTAAATGATAAGGGCAGTGAAGAAGTTCTCATGGGACAAGTGAAAAACAGCGCAGGTCTGATAGGAACGTCTCACATCTGCAGCACTGAACCACTTGAAGGAAGCAAACAAGTGTTTGAAACGGGTCCAAACATTGCATAACTTGCGGCTGATATCGGTTAGATATTTGTGGACATGTTCGTAAGAATACGTAAGAGGTTTCTGAGGTCAAAAGGCAATGTTTTGCAAGAAAATAAATTGTACCGTCAATAAAATCAATTGGAAAACCATGAATTTGACCCGAACACATTTCACTTATGTGTGGCAGACTCCCAATAGCAATGGGCCCTGTTTACACACTATATAGTGATCCAATAATAAGTGCTAAACAAGCACTTGTAGCGTAAACATTAATGTGACCTGAACAACCCTAAAGAGCCGTCATGTTTACAAGGTAACAGGCTGCTACAATGAGTATTGATGAGCTAAATCACAGGATTTTGCCTGGTTCGTGGCATCAAATCTTTTGAAGATTTTTCGAGTTCGGTGCGAGCACTTCGGAGCAAGTAAACAGGATATTGTCGATGTAAAACAAACTGTTTGTTCATTTACATGCCGTCAGTTGGTCCCTTCTTATACAAGTGGGCTCTTTTTGATCAGAATACGATGTGAAGTGGTGCAGATCTTTTGCTCATTACGTAGCCATACCTTGAACCAGGGGTGTCTAAGGGTGTGTTCACACTTGTAGTTCGGTTCATTTGGTCCGGACCAAAGAAGAAAAAAAATTAACGTTCAAATTATTACCGAACCAAAAGATACCGAGCCTAAAGGCATAGGGATACCTTCACAACCTGATTGGTTGGATTTTATGGTGTATTGCCAATTCTGAGACGGAACTTACAGAACATCCAAAACAATGCTGTGTGCCGAAATGAATGCGCTCGTTGTGTGTGTGTAGCCTGCATGTGATGTATAAAAATGGAATTAAATGGAAGAGCTTATAAAATGTATAAAGTTGTCAAAACAGCGGCGGGAATCCCTCCGCCACACACACGATCTGCTGCGTGGAGATGCGCGTCTGATGCCTGTCATGGGCAAACTTGTGACTATGACGAAAAAACGATATGCATGAGGATTCTGTCCTACTTAGGATCTCATCTTCCCGTTTTTGGTTCGATTACATGTCTTTGGTCAGTGTTGCGTTCATATATCATTCGAACCGCAGCAGAGTTCGTTTGGAAGCGGACCGAGACCCATCTTTTCAGCGGTCTCGGCCCGCTTGTTTGGTGCGCACCAGGGTTCGGATGGCAGCGTTCACATGAACCGCACTAACTGAGCAATCGCACCAGGGTTCGTTTTAATCGAACCAAACATGACAAGCGTGAACGCACCCTATTTCTACTCCTAGAAGACCTTTCAGTAGAGTAGGGCTGCCCGATTATGGCAGAAATCATAATCATGCGCTTCCACGACTTCACACATTACGCAAAGGTAAGACAATGATGTCGGACAACAAAGTTTTTCACCCTACCGCGGTACTTCCAACTATGTCACGCGTGACGTGATTACGTAATGTGTGAAGTTGTTGCCACGCATTGCAGAGCAGTGCAAGACGAGCATTTGTGGTTAAAAAGTATATATATATATTTTTTTTTTTAAGAAAATGACTGATCGTTTTGCTTGATAAGACCCTTATTCCTTGTGTGGGATCATGTAGAGCTCTTTGAAGCTGCACTGAAACTGTAATTTGGACCTTCAGCCCGTTGGTAACTGGTGAAGTCCACTATATGGAGAAAAATCCTGGAATGTTTTCCTCATAAACATTCATTTCTTTTCGACTGAAGAAAGAAAGACATGAACATCTTGGATGGCAAGGATGGGGGTGAGTAAATTATCAGGAAATTTGAATTCTGAAGTGAACTAATCCTTTAATTGCACAGCCCTACAGTAGAGTTGGTCTCTAGCTCAAACATTTGAACCATCTAATCAAGGGCTTCAGGATCACTAGAAACGTGGTGTGCAGGAGCTGAACTCTGCAGGAAAGCGGCCCTCCAGGAGCATGACTAGACACCACTGGTCCGAAGTATGGATACGCAAGACCAGCTAACATGCTACCCTTCCACCAAAAAAATGGTTGTAAAATTTGCCTGCTAAGTCAGCGTTAAAAAAGAACAACTGACAGATTGGAAATTTCTTCAGGACAATGAACACGTAATGACGCACACCCTTAGTTTAAAGCAGTCCGCAATTTGCATGTTAATGCTGGATATATATGGGAATCTTGTGATTGAATTATTGAAATCAGATGTTAAAGGATTAGTCCACTTTTAAATAAACTTTTCCTGATAATTTACTCACCCCCATGTCATCCAAGATGTTGATGTCTTTCTTTCTTCAGTCGAAAAGAAATTAAAGTTTTTGATGAAAACATTCCAGGATTTTTTTCCACATAGTAGACTTCAGTGGGTACCAAAAAGTTGGAGGTCAAAATTAGTTTCACTGCAGCTTCAAATTGTTCTACATGATCCCAGATGAGAAATAAAGGTCTTATCTAGTGAAACCATCGCTCATTTTCTGAAAAAAATTGAAAATTATATAAGTTTTAACCATAAATGCTCATCTTGAACTAGCTCTCTTCTTCTCTATTAGAATTCTGGCAGTGTAGACACTGATGTAAGTGTATTACTGCCCTCTACAGGTCAAAGTTTGAACTAATTGTTATATACTAGCATATTGCATATAAAATTCTAATAGAGAAGAAGAGAAGCACAAATAAATGTGCTTCCGCCAAAACCACACTTTCGTACTCTTCAAAAAGCTGTATGTCCTTCCCTATTCTACTTACAGAAAAAACGGAACTGGCACTGCGTTCGTTCCGCAAGTAGAATAGGGAAGGCGTAGGACATACAGTGTAAACTTTTGAAGAATATGAAAATGCGGTTTTGGCTGAAGCACTTGGAAGGCGATCATTTGTGTTTACAAAGCATATACATTTACATTTTTTTGGAAAATGACCAATCGTTTCGCTAGATAAGACCCTTATTCCTCGTCTGGTATCGTTTAAAGCCCTTTGAAGCTGCACTGAAACTAATTTTTACCTTCAACCGTTTGGTGCCCATTGAAGTCCACTATAAGGAGAATAATCCTGGAATGTTTTCATCAAAAACCTTAATTTCTTCTCGACCGAAGAAAGAAAGACATGAACATCTTGGATGACATGGGGCTGAGTAAATATCAGGAAAACTTTATTTGAAAGTGAACTAATCCTTCAATATCAGGAGCAAACGGGCCTTAGGGTGTCTATGGTGTGGAAGGACCCACTGCTATGGTTGTTTTTACCAAGATGCTATGCGTTACATTCTCAATGGCTGGGGATCTGAAGGTATACATCATTTCTAGAATGAAGGCAGTTAAAAGCATCAATGACAAAGCAGTACAGGAGAGAGGCAGCAAAGAGATGGAAAAGGCCCAGGGCAGAGATCCTGGGGAAACAATGGGGTAGGGGGGCTGGGGCCCGACATCTTACCCACCATTAATACTGCTGGCCCTATAGGCAGCGTGGAGAGAGACCAGATACAAACAGATGTGTGAAAAACGCAAGATGGAAACACGCACATTAATTCAGACTCGCACCATCATGTCACACTCATCATGGTCACCGTGATTTTGCCAAGTAAGACATGTTCCTGGATCAACGTATTTTGTTGATCATGGAACAACATTCCTCTCCGAAAAATTAAGCCTCATCTATATCCCTTCCCCTAAACCTAACCCTACCCATAACTAATCCCTATAATCAAAGGGAAATGATAGGTGAATAACTGATGTAGAAGCACCTAGCCCTGGTTGTAAGCCTAAACTTGACATAAACTGTGAACTTGTCCCTCAAATCTGATTGGTTGATTGGAATGTTGTTCCAGGATCAACAACGATGTTGATCCAGGAACATGTTGCACTTGGTGAAATCAGGTTCACCTAACATCGTACATACTTAAGCTAGTATACAATGTGCGATGTGGGAATTACCTTAGCTGCACAGTTGATATGTGGGTCTCCTCGTGGCCTAAGCCCAATAACCTGCAAAGGATAAGGAACAAATACACTGAACAAACATCCTTAGACAACGATCCAACTAATTCTACAACAGCATAACAATTTCAGTTGATGAACAAGTAAAATGCAGAAATGTATAAACAAGCCTGATCTCTCCCTTCAAAAGGTGAAGTGTTGCATTTCTGAGATGCAATTAGAAAACAGTGAAGGCCGATTTGGAAGTTGTCCTTGCATGAGCACCATGGCTCAATTTGTCTGGAGAACATATGCTAACAGCTAGCCTGCAGTTTCAACAGCAGGCGCCTTTCACTGGGGAGAGCGTAAAAATATGTGACTCACTCGATTCATCTTGACTAGGATGCATGGCTGGCCCTCTGAATAACCAAAAGTGCTATCAGCCAGTCCAGAGCACGATCGTAGCGCACTTCTCTTGAACTGGCACACCTGCTTCTTCTCAGCTTTATCTTGCTCAAAGTACTCCCCCTCAACACACTGCTTGTTTGCGTCCTGTATGGAGTCATTGTAAACTGAAGTAACAAAAGAGAGAGATGACAGATAGTGAGATAAAGGTGCTGAGCTGAAAATCACCAGCAGTAGTTTGTGACAATTGTGTGGTTGGGAGATGTTTTTCTTGTCTACAAGTGTGGTCATTTTGGAAGTCCTGCAATGGGACATTTTTCCTATTGAAAATCTTCTGTTTGATATGTCCAGTTGAGGCATGACATATCAACAGTTTGTACTGCTCTTTAATTAGCTAATAGTTTTAGTTTAAAATCAAGGTCAGAATTGGAACATTTCTACTTGAGATCGACTCCAACAGGAGGGAAAACGACATAAGAAAAAAAAAATTGCAGTTGCCTGCTAGTACCCAGTAGGTACTACATTTGATGAGGAAAGAACTTTATGACTGTTAAAGACCCCCTGTGGTGAAATTAAGTTTTTAATGTTGTTTATATGCGTTTTTTGATGTGTATTTGATGTATATGCCTTTCCATACTGATGTTCCGAGTTGTTCAAAGCCTTTGTAAAGATACTGATTGTTAGAAGGCAGCTGTCGGACTCTGACATGGCGAACAGGAACATGGTTTGTGTAACATTACCAACACATTATTAGCCGTTTGATAACTTAGTCAAGCAAAAGGCTAATCATATTAAATTACCGTTATGTGTCCGATGTTGTAAAGATCGATACCATTGTGCAGCGTTTACCTCAGTAAGTTGACCGAGTGGATCTCGGAGTTGGCGTGAGCAAGTGAAGGCGGGGCTAATTTGCATATTCATTTATCCACATATATTAAATGAGGCAAGGGTGTAGAGTTACATTCAAGCTTGAAGTTTTTTTTTTCCACAGGAAAAAAAAAAACGTTTAGATATGTCATTTTGGTGATCAAAGATGAGTTTTTAAGAGATGAAATTACTGACTACATGAGGACTTTAAAAGTGCATTCTATATAGTAATGAAATCTAGACATACTACATCTGTCATATGGCTTCGTCATATGACCTATGGTGTCAGTGTTGCTGCACTTCACAACTCCTCTCCTGTGGCCTCATGGGATAGTAAAGTGTCCATCAGATGCACTTTACGGAAGTAGGAGTTCGTCCGGGTAATTCTGCCTACTGTTTTATAAATACTACAAACATTTATGAATACTCTAACAAAATACTCATTTCACATACTGTTCATCATCTACTATATAGTAGGGAAGTAGGCATATTTGAAACAGGTTTTAACATCATGTAATGGAGGAACTTATTGACTATTATTAAATAAAATTAATGTCATGTTTATCATTAACCACGTAACTGGGTGCTGGATCTCTAAAATTAAAGTTTTGGCTTTCCAAAAGGAGTATACAAGTCAGAGTTGCGACTTCAAGAGGTGATCTTTGCACTTTTCAGAGCAGCAAGCAAGTGAATTGGATGCAGCATCAGACAAACCACTGAACTATGATTTGCTATTGCTAATCAGTGGTAGGTGTAATTAGGATAAGTGTTTTATTGGACAAGAATGTATATATGACTCTGAGCAGATGATGATGTCATTTATATTTCTGGTCCATTTTCTCAGAGAAGAAACACATGTGTGCATTTGCTAAAACTAACCTATAGATGACCTTAAAACAAATAGACAAGGACTAAAAGCCACAAGACTCCAATTTTGATTGTATGGGGTCCTTAAATGAGTCACTCATGACTGCTTTATCTGATCATTAGTGATCTAGTCAAGAAATTCTTTGGCTGCATCTGAAAGCTTAAAAAAATGCTGCCTTCGGAGAACACATTCCAAGCTAGGAAGGCATCAAGGCAAGTCCGAATCCAATGTTAGTTCACTTCATGTCTCCTGAGATACCTTCATCTGATCGAATTTTGAAGGCAACATAGATCCATCCTTTGCTGCCTTTGATATCCCACAATCCTGTGCTTTCCATTCTGTGACATTTAAGCTAAAAAATAAAGATGGCATCTGAAAGTTGCGATTGGCGGCAAGTTTGTGTGTAAAGTTTTTGACCAACGTTTTTCACTTTTAATGTCATTTCTAATGAGAAATTTCTATCACTATTAAATATTCGCTTAGTTCTCATCAAATCTTATGAAAATCAGTTTCGTAAGGTACTTTTGTGCACAAACGCTGCCTGCAAAGTCATTGCCTGATAAGGCAGCGAGGATTTCAAAACACTGCTTCTGAGCTTTATGAATCTTTTGTTTCGAATCAGAGATTTGGATCTCCTATCAAATGGCTAAACTGCTGAAGTCACATGACTTTGACGCTCCGATTCACTGATTTGATTCGTAAAGCTCTGAAACAGTGTTTTGAAATCGGCCCATGGTTTACATAGTTGAAAAGTCTTTTTTTGGCACACAAAAAGTATCTGTTTTGCTTTATAACATTAAGATAGAACCACTGAACTCACATGAACCGTTGTTTCAAGTTTGTTTTTAGTACTTTTATGGACCTTGAGAGTTTGAATGGCTTTGCTCTCAATGGAGGCCTCACTGAGCCATCAGATTTCATCAACATTATCTTAATTTGTGTTCAGAAGATGAAAGAAGGTCTTGTGGGTGTAGAACGACATGAGGGTGAGTAATAAATGACATTTTCATTTTTGGGTGAACTAACCCTTTAAGTTCTACATTCTCGGGTGGGGTGGTGATAGCTTAGAGCTGAGAACAATTTGTGTGCCTGAAAAAACAAGCAAACTAGAGTACATTCAACCATCAGCAGTGGGAGATATACGGAGATCACATTCAAAGCATCCAACCAGAGGATACACAAGGGGGACATTATTTGAGATGAAAACATTTTACCATTTAAGCCACTAATGGTGGATTTTAAGTCCTCTTATTGTTTTGCAAAATATATGACTACACCACCTCCTCCTGACTAAAGTGTAGCGGTTGCTTGCTCCAAATATGACCTTGATGAGCAATAGAGTTACAAAAACACCCATGTTAGCAAATATGTGTCATTATTTTATCTAAAATCTGATTATATTAAGAATATCCTCCAAATATGATTTGTTTCAAGCACTTATTTTATCCACCCATTGCCTGCCATATATGGATAATGTTTGCTGGTTCTGAACAGAGTTGGAGTCTTGATCTTGTGCCCTCTTTCAACTTCACAAGAGTTATGTCTCTCTACGTCAAAACCATTACAATGGACAACCTGGCTCTTGGACCATCAGCTCATGGTCTGGATCTGGGCCTCAAAAGGTCAACTTTTACTCTGGGTCTAGGTGTTAGAAGATCTACATTGGTCTGGGTCTTAAATGGTCTAGGTAAAGTGGTCTGGTACTGGTTTGGGTTGTAGGCAGTCTGGTACTGATCTGATTCTCAGAGGATCTGGTCTTGACTCTAACTCTGGTTCTGAATGGTGGGTTAGAGTATCCTCTGAATTATCTGGTTAGGTTCAGGTAGTGCTATATTTTGTATTACCTTATACTTTTACAAGTCAAACATATAGAGAGGTAAGGTACTTAAAAGAGCGTTGAGACTCACGCTGCAGGAACGACTCCAGGTGCTGCACATACTTGTTGTATTGCTGGGGAACGGATCGGTTAAATCCAATTTCCAAGTACTTCGGCCTGATCATCAGCCCTGAGGACAAAATATTCCATGCAGATATACATGATACAAGACACTGATTCAATGTGTGCATTTTATGTCAATTTTAGAATGTTCAAAATGATCCTTATTGGAATCCCTCCTCTTTTCACCTCCAAGACTTTTCAAATGCATTTTCCAATTAATGCCCATTTCTAGCCAACAATTACAAATAATGATATTCACCAAGAAGTTTTAGAAGGGAATTTATAGCCTTTGGTTTTATTCATTTCCACTACACCTTGAAATATCAATTTTAAAATTCCATGTGGGAATTTAAGACAGATGTCTTAAAAACATGTCCTGATGATGCACTCAACAGACATCTGACTGTACGTGTGTTCATTGGGAACATATTATGGTATCAGAACACCTTCTGGTCGTAATCAATGTGCATTTGTGCTCATCAACACTTGCCTCAAAAATCTTGCTTGGAACATTCAATGCACTGATAATTGGAAACACTAAACTGCAACTTGTCTGAAATGATGTCCAACTGTGTCTGTACTGAGAACATTCTGTTACTAAAAGATCTCGAGAAAGGTGGGGGGAGCTGAGGGAAGAAAAAAAAAGATCAGTGGGAGGAATAAATTGACACTTGGGGAAGGATGAATGATAGAGAGAGAGAGAGAGAGAGAGAGCGGTGTCTCACTTGGCGGGTTTAATGGCGCTCATAATCGAGCAAGAGGATGGAATTGAAGCGCTCTCATCGCAACGACTGTACACAAGTGTGTGGGAGTTGCATAGTGTACGACTGTATGTGTGTGAGAGAGTGTGTGGGAGGCTAATGGATGATGTGTAACACTGTTGAGACTGGTGTTATGTGTTCTGATTGCAATGGAGGTAATGGTAAAAATAGCACTGAATAAATCACACCAGCTAAACAGCACCTCTACCACAAATTCTGTTACTCTCAATGTCAAAAACTGTGTATATAGAAGGATTTATAAATCACAAAAGGCATTTTAGAATCACTGACTACATGAGCAGATCAGCAAGTCTTAGGCTTCTGTCTAAGTTTCACAGACAGAGCTTAGACTAAGCCAGGATTAGTCCTTAGTTTAATTAGGATATTTAAGTAGTTTTTATAAACATGCCCAAGACAAAAACATTACTGTGTGCATCTTGAGACAAAACAACGGCACTGATATATTTTAAGAGATGTCGGTACTAGTTGCTTTCAGTTAAAAGCGCTCAAACATGCAATACCTACCTTATTAACTATTAATAAGTAGTAATTAGGAGTTTACCCATGCATAGTAGTAACACACACACACAAACCATAAAGACAAAGGAAACAAAAAGGAGTGTTGGGAAAAAAAAAAAAGGAATTTGAGGACTTTTTTTTAACAAACAGTGGTTTCACAGAGATAAGCATTGCAAAATGATCAAATATGGTGCAAGTGGGCATTTCAGAGATTAAAATGCAGGTGTGTGTACAATGTATGTGGTGTATGTGTCTTTCTGTCACCTATGGTTTTACACTATTAGAAGGCCTCTACATTTCCCAAAAAACCTTCCCCATGTACAACTAACCTGTTATGAAAGCATTATTTAAAAAACATAAAAGTGCACCAAGTCATTTTTCTGTGTATGATGTTCAGAATAGCATACTACAGTACTGCTTTTATTTCAGCAGTATATAGTATGTGCAGTAGGGCAAGGTATTGACACAAATTTCACGATTTGATTTTGATTCACAAGCTTGCGATTCCATTCAGAATTTGATTCGATTCAATATTGATTATTTTGGATATATACATCAGGTACAGTACACGGCAAATTTTCTCAAGGCAAAAACTAAAGCTGTAAACTATAGGCCTACAGGGAGTCAGTTGGTACTACATTACTATAATATTGGAGGTTAAAATTAACTGATTTGTATACAAACACTTAAATTACACACAAGGAAGTTTTAAAATAATAATAGTTATAATAATACTAACTTCATAATTACGTCATTATTTCTACTCCAATTCATTTTTTGAAATATAAACATGTAAATGGCGGCTGTCATAAAAAGAAAAATGATGGATTTATTCAAACATACATTACATATTGAAGAACAGTAAAATGTGCAATGTCACATGACAAGCGATTTTATTGATGTCTTTTTGCAGTTGAACACTGATTAATTGACTACATATCATTTCGGTAAGTTGTTCTGTATCTTTCAACATACCTTCTGATGTTCATTCATATTTACTTTGTGCTGAAACTAGTAAAGCGGAAGAGATGATCAGTTCACTTGCTGCTTGAACTGACGCGATACAGCGATCTGTCACTCCACATTAAAGAGAGCCAAAGCGGTATTTATTGTTTGAATTTCGTAATAAAATGGATAGAATTTGAAATCTGAGACTTTGTTTAAAGGGATATTTCACCCAAAAATGAAAACTATCCCATGATTTACTCACCCTCAATGCATCCTAGGTATATATGACTATCTTCTTTCAGACGGACACAATTGGAGATATATTTAAACATTCTGCGTACTGTCGTCTGCCGGAAGCTAGTTATTTTAATTTATAATTTATAAAGTTTTCTTACAAAAATGCATCGCTTCGCTTCAGAAGGCCTTTATTAACCCCCTGAAGTTGTATGGATTACTTTTTTTTCATGGATGGGTGCATTATTTTTTACTTCAAAACACAGCCCTCCATTTCACAACCATTATAAATCTTTGAGGAGCAAGGATATTTTTTTAAATATATCTCAGATTGAGTTTGTCTTAAAGCAGAGAGTCATATACACCTAGGATGCATTGAGGATGAGGCATTGGGTGAACTATCCCTTTATTATCACAAGTAACGAACAAGGCTTCAAATGAAAACAGCACAGACTAAAAGATCGATTTGTGGTGTTTAGGAATCAATATCGGTTCATCAAAATGAGAATCAATTAAAATCGAGAAATCAATATAAAGCCCTAATGTGCTGTTTCTGTATATAAAACATCTAAATGACTCAATTCACTGGCCTGCCAAGAAACAAAATTAAATGTACAATGTGTAAATTAAACATAAAACGTGGCAATGTGGCATACTACTGTTTGAAAAAAGTATTGTTGCATCATGTAACATTTTGTTGAATTTTAGCTTACAGTTTCAATTTATTTGTTTACCGCTTTTCATAATACATATTGTTCCAAAAGGGGCTTAACAAAGAATAGTACCTTAATATTCTGGGATTGTTACCTGGATTGGCCACTCGATCCCTGTATCTGGGAGTGTGATCATCCAGAGTCTGTAGCATCACCCACATGGTGAGACTGAACATTCCAGCCAGGAAGCCATAGAAGACCAGATAAAAGAGGAATATAAGAGCTGCAGAGAGAAGAAAGACACGTTCAGTCATGGCAGAATGGTCACATTTGTTTTTTAAAAACCTACAAAGTATTGGGAATTTGTTTCCATAATGTTAAAATGTAACGTTGCAGGAAAAGCCCATCTGGAGCAACTGATGGTTAGTACAAATATAGAACATTTAAGAGTGCATCATCTGGAAAGCATCACTTATTTATGACGATAAACATTGTAAAAAGAGTGGGTTCACAAACATTCTGCATCATAAACTGCACAAAACATCAGTTACTCGAGCGTCCAACCGGAGCCGAGGTATAAGCAGGAAAGAGCCTGTGTGTTTCAGAAGTTTAGAGGTTCACACGTTCATATGATGGCTTGGAGGTCTGAAACTAGTAGTACAACAGTGTGGATTAAACTAGTTCTGGCGGTTTGCATTTCCTTGCAATGTGACATGTCAGAACAGAAGGGAGGATGGGGGGGGAGGTGTAATTGTAAAATGAGGAATGTAACAGCTGAATGCTTTGGAGAAAGGGCAAACATATCTGCTCATTCCCAACAGGTGGAAATGTAAACAATAATGAATGGAGGTTAATAATCTGAGAGAATCATGTAAAGGGTGATTGGCACCAAGAAATGGTCAGGTCATATTTTACCTCAAATATTAAAGTGAATAATATTTACACAAAGAAAATGAAGCAATTTTTTTTTCTCCTCACAATTATGGATTTTGCCAGTGTGACTTTTATTCACGACCACAGACTGGAGCGGATATCTGGACCGGACGTTGGCTCAACCACTGGTGTAGCTTTGGGGTGGAAATAAATTGTATGAATTATGATTTATTTGCAATTTAAAAAAGAGATTACTGGACACTAAAAACAATTCACAATTCAAGTGATAATATAGCTGCGAGCAGCAATAATTGGGGTTCAAGCACATGCATAAAAAGGTATAATGTTTTAATTAACAAGCCTGTAACCATCTCGATCATAGATGGAAAAGACCATTTACCGCCAATAGAGGCAATTTACCATAGAAAATATATCGTTTATAAAGCTTTTTAACAATTATTGAGGTTGAGCCAAAAACCTAGGACTAGAAAGTTGATTTTTTAAATAATCGCCAATATTTAAACGAATCGATGGACTGAGGCGGTCCTAGAGGCAAAGTTGCTCAGAATGAGGAATTTGAGCCTAACGGTTTAGGAGTTATGAGCAATTTCGTCCTTTGACTGCTGTAGCGCCCCCCTCAGGCCGATCGGGGCAAGCCTTGGTGACGTTGTAGACGGTGTGAGTACTACCGGCCCTCAAAGTTTCAAGTCTCTACGACTTATGGTTTGGTAAGCCCGATTACTTTTAGGGGAGAATTTGGAAATTTGGAATTTTTTTGGAAATTTTAACAATTACAATAGAGATTCAACGCTATATACTTGAACCCCTGATTTTAAGATCGATGCATACGAGTTAGAGCTGCATGATTAATTGTTAAAATATGGCAATCTCGATTCAAACACCGACACAATCTTATTCCTAAATGACAAAAATTCAGCTGTGTCTATTAAGCCTTTGACAAGTATGATCACAGCGGACATTCACATCTGTGTTGGTGCTGTCGCTGATCCAGAGAGAGCAGTTGTCATGCACAGTTATGAAACATCTTCACAAACAGTCTTTTCAACCGGTATCATTATTTCTGTGTTACAATATTTCAAACTATCACAGAAGTACTTGGATAAATGTTTATAGTTCAGATATAAACACTGATGTCTACGGTAGTGATCAAAATATAGTAAATTACATGTTTTTTTTGTTTTGTTTGTTTTTTTGGGTTTTTTTTTTAGATATGTATTAAATAATGGGAGAATCACAATCTCTTAGGGGTGTAACGGTACTCGTATTCGCACCAAAAATTTTCGTTACGAGTCTTTCGGTTCGGTACACGTGTACCGACGAATACAGATTTGTAGTACATTAACCACTTTTAACCACCAATAAATCACAAAAAGCTCTGTGTTTTGTTACTTTCAATAAGAAACAAAGTCTCATCCCTCAAATTCTGTCTATCTTATCATGAAATTAAAACAATAAATGCAGTTTTGTTGCTCTTTGATGTGGCGTGACAGATCATTGTATAGGTGCCTTAGTTCAAGCGGCAGCGGCGGAGCGATCATCTCTTCCTCTCTCTCTAATACTAGTTACAGAATAAATATAAATGAACATCTGAAGGTATGTTGAAAGATATAGTACAACTTACTGAAACAGTCATATCTCTTGTAATCGCTCAGAAATGAACTCTTCTGCTACATTTAAGCACTATATTAGCCTATATATTGATTATATTTTACGTAACCTGTCTTTATTATTTAATGTATATGCTTAATGCATGTTTAAATAAATCTGTCATGAAAACATGTTATGATATCCACTGTGTAAATGATTATATTTTAACATCGAATTGGAGTAGAAATAGATTCAGAAGCTAATGCAAAAACTGCCTTATATGTAATTTACATGTTTGCATAGAATTTTTATGCGAGTGTTGATTATTATATCTAAATAAAATAAATAGCAACTTAATTTAATATTTAATTGTTAATTGTAATCTTTTATATTATAGTAATGTGCAAGAAAGTGCTCCCTGTAGTTTACAGCATTAGCAGAGAAAGATTTATTCTTAAGAAAATTTTAAATTATAATTGAATTTATATATAGATAGACACAATGTTCAGTAAACCACTGTTTAATGAAAAAAAAAAAAAAAGAAGAAGTTAGTTTTCTCCCATCAGCTGTACCGAATCCGTACTGAACACGATTCTCCATAAATTCTCCGATTTATCCAGAATTGCGCAGCTCTAATATGAGTTCAAGAAGTGAATTGTTGCACACCAACTAATTGCTTTAATGCAAAAAAGTCTGTATAATTATTTTAATGAGATGTGCAGAAACAAGTAGAAGCAGTAAAATTTGAAAGAGCTACAATAAACAATTAAAATTACATTTTATTTTGCATTAAAATAGTCTAAGATCTCTGAAAACGTGGGAGTGATATTAAAGAATGTCATGAAAACATCACTCTTTTAAATCTGGGGTGACATTTAATTATTGTGAAATTCGCCAAGATATTAAAACAGATTTGACTGAATAGATTGTTGAGTTATTGAAAAAGTATTTTTTTTGGCCAGCACTCAATTTGTGACAAATTAAGCATAACAACTGTAGGGACCTGATGACTCCATCTGTCCCACGTCCAGAGAGAAACATAGAAATGACTAAACTACAGCCTTGAGGGACATAGCAGAGAGACTTAATCAACATGCTAAAAAAGAAGAAGAAAAAAACAGTACAAAATTTATATATAGACAGGCCAAGACAAAATTTCATGACTTTTTGTTGCATTTTCTGGGCTGATTTTTTTAAGGAAAATCTGCATAATCCTGCTAAATGGATTTAAACATGTTCAAATTTGTTTAATAGAGCTAAACACTAGAGTATTGGTTGCTGAAAGCATTATTTCTTTTGCCAAAATCTATAATAAAATGTACACAAACGAGGCAGAGGATCTGTAGTGTTCTAATCCTGTGGAAATATTTGCAAACTTTTTGCCACATTTTGTGGCTTCAGACTCCATGTGGAAATGCACACAGAATTACATAAAAGATAGTTGAAAATGGAAGACAAAAATAAATCACTTGAG
Source organism: Ancherythroculter nigrocauda (assembly GCA_036281575.1). NCBI lineage: Eukaryota > Metazoa > Chordata > Actinopteri > Cypriniformes > Xenocyprididae > Ancherythroculter > Ancherythroculter nigrocauda. Next base: position 9,171,124 of record VTFQ01000013.1, read on the forward strand.
AAACATTAAAAAGTGGGACAGACCAGTGTTGTTTTAGTATTACTCAGATACTATTATAATTTATTAATATTTAGAATTAATATTTTTAAATGATCTTTTAAATGATCTTTTTTGTGCATTTTTGTAAATTTGATTAGTTTTGTTTAAATATGATCATACTGTTTTTATTCATTTTTATTTAAATTCTCTTTTAGTTATTTTAGCACATAAAGTAAAAAAAAAAAAAAAAAACAGATGTTTGGCAACTAGCTGAAACAAAATAAATATTTTATATTATTCCAATTATTGTTTATTTTACTTATACTAAATACTACTCATACAAAAGAGTACTGTGGTGATAGTATGGTACAATATCAACGGTATTTTAATATAAACAACAGTACTGTTTAAATACCATATTTATACACTGTGGTATTTTAAATGTACTCAAAGGCACTTTAAAGGAATGCCATGCTTTTGCCATGTGAAATGCCCAAAATTCCATAGTGGTGCCCCGTCCAAACGACCCCATGGAAACACTATGGTATTTGTAGGTGGATGTAGTGGGGTGGGGCTTGGACAGAAAATAACACGACGGGTGCGTCTCAATCAGCTCCCTGGGGCAGATTGAGGGCAGATCAGGGCACTGATCAGGAGGTACATGATATACTGATTCACAACCTAGGGAGCTGATCGAGACGCAGGGTACATCTTAGGTAAGGGAACACAAATACTATTTGAAGGAAAGGAAAGCAATATAAATAGAAAGAGAAAACGATAAAAGAGGGGAAGTAAAGGACAGTGTGTATAAGAGCGTGAGAGAGAAGCTCAGTTTAATTATAGATGCATTTCTTCTTTGCCGATGTCTCTGAGGTAGACTCTTACTATAAATAGCATCTGGGGGAGGACAGTTTAGTGATGGCACAGCACTGGCCTAAGGAGATGAACATGAACACACACACACACACACACACATACAGCTTCTGCTGCCTGTCATAATATACACGCCAGACATGCAAATGAACAACCATTATTTCTCCCAAAAAAAATTGAGATTTTTTTTTCATATAAAAAGATTAATTGGCACATAATTTATTATTATTATTTGAGGAAAATATGCTTCTGCTTATTCATATCTGAAAAACTTTTCTCTGCCAAATCAAACCAAGCAGAACCTTTTTTTTTTTTGGTCAAGGTCAATAAGTCTCTTAAAATATCAGATAATTTGACAGTTTTAGGACAAGGAAAGGTTAGTTGTCATGTATGTAGTTGTACAATTTCAAAATGTCACGTCATATACAAATGAATTATATATGAAGAGTTTGGTTCCAAAAAGCGATAAACGCCATTTTTTGAGTTTCCGCCAAAATCAGTATTGTATCTGGTCGGTATTGAAAAGTCACTTATTCATTTTGCGCAAAATGCGATATCCGCCGTGTTATTCTGTCATGTTTTCTCTCTTTCTTTCCAAAACGCGACAAACGCCAGTCTTCCTTCTCTGCAGTACGCGATATATCCGCTCAACCAATCACAGCGCACCATTCCCCGCACTGTAAACAGTAATGGAGGCGCTCTGAATACACCCGGCATCCTAGTTTTCCTTATCTACTTTGTACATTGTGATCAACAAAAACAGAAAAATGAATAATTTTGACGCCATTGATGAACCTGTGGTGGTTTCTGCAGTGGGGAAGAAACGTAAGTCATCAGAATGTAATCATTTATGTGAGGAGATTAAGATGAGGCACTCGAGTAATTCATAACATTAACAAGATGACTCGTTGAATTCATTTTGGGAGTGACGACTGAATGTGTTTTTAGTCAAATGCCTGTATATAAGATTAGTATTGACAAAGTTCAGAGGCTGTCATATATGTGAATCAACTTACTTTGTTGTGTATTTTCATATGAAAAATAACTTTTATATTGATGGATTAATTGCATTTTGCAAAACAGGTCTTGGATTTATTGCATTTTGGGAAAAAAAAAAAAAAAAATCTGTTTTTACAATAAACTTTTGAAAATCAAAATCTAAATTTGAATTTTTAATGTTTTTATAACCAAAACATGCTATGTGAAAGTTTGAAACAGAAAATAGTGGTTTTCATGCGTTTAAACTAGATTTTTAAAAGATTTTTCTCTTTATTATGGACACTTGTGTCATTAATAAAAAATATAGGATGCTTCAAATACTTGTCAATGAATAGTTCATCCAAAAATGAAAAGTGTGAAATCATTTACTCTAACATTATTTCTTGGGTGGACCACAGGTTGAGTTTTTTTTTTTTTAATCTAAATATCTTGGTTGCTTTGTCATATAGTGAAGGTGAAGGGACAGACATTGTTGAGCTCCAACAGATGAAAAAGAACTGTTAAAGTATAACAAGATCATGAATAAGACCCACTGCGATAAAAACAGCCACTCAAGAGATTTTTCAAAATCATTTCAGGCTCCATGAAGACAGATTTGGAATGGAATGAAGGTAAATTAAGTCATTTTATTACTCTTATAACAAGCCAACTATAAATGTGCATGAATCCAAACAGGCTGTTTATTTTGGAAAAGGTGCCAAACAAAACAATACAACAATGGGAATTTTGGAACAATGCAAAAAACTATTTGTCACCTAAAAAGACTTCCTCTGTGACAAAACACCTGTACACCGTTACGATATGTTGGCTAGTTTCGGGAATGGGTGTTATAACAGATATTAACTGGTCTTGGCTCTCATTAGATTTCTATTCGCCAGACATCACACCAACAGACGGCTGGGAAGCTGTATGCTTCTGAACTTTGACCAGAAGCTGATGCGCAATGGCTGAGGAGGAGAAATAAGCCAGGGATGCAAACAGGTAAGGAGGGAAAAAGGTGAGAACATTGCACGGGGCGGGGGCATGCTGCGCACGTAATTTTTTTTAAAAAGTTATTTGCTTTACATGCTCATTTGTAGTTACTTACAGAATAGTAAAAATAAATGTAAAGATCCCTTAAATGTTCAAAACTAATTTTTCTTGCAAAAAATTATCATTGTTGCAACATTTGACCAAAAATCAACATTTGGTTAAAATCTCATGTTATAAATAACGAAATGCTATGCAGGATACTCCAGAATTTCGGTTCTAAAATCTACACTTTCAGCTAACTAAATAACAAAAATTTATGAAAACAATGTTTGCATTTTGACTGAATGGTTTGTAAAAATACTTGATTACATTTCAACAATTTTATTTAAATTTCTATTAAGTACATTGATCAGCCACAACATTACAACAAACTGCCTAATGTCATGTTCTGTGATGCGTCGATGCATGGACTCCACAAGACCTCTGAATGTGTCATGTGGTTTTAGGCACTAAGACATTAACGAAGAAGAAGTCCTGCAAGTTGTAATGTAGGGCCTCCATAGATTGGACTTGTTTGTTCAGCACATCCCACAGATGCTCAATCAGACTGAGATCTGGGGAATTTGGAGGCCAAGGCAACACCTCGAACTCTTTGTCATGTTCCTCTAACCATTCCTGAACAATTTCTGCAGTGGTAGGGTGCATTATCCTGCTGAAAGAGGCCACTGCCATCAGGAAACACCATTGCCATGAAGGGGTGTACATGGTCTGCCGCAATCTTTAGCTAGGCCAGGGGTGTCCAATCCTGCTCCTGGAGGGCCACTGTTAGAGTTCAGCTCCAACCCCAATTACACACACCTGAAGCAGCTAATCAAGGTCTTACGAGGGCTGCATCCGAAAACTTGTTGACTCACTTTTTGATATCACACTCTTTGGGGATTGTGGATATCAAAGACTACGAAGAATACATCTATGCTGATGACTTCAAAAATCGATCAGATGAAGGTACTGTATCTCAGGAAGTGAAGCTAACATTGGATTCGGATGCGCCTTAATGCCTTCCTTCCTTGGAATGCGTCCTCCGAAAGCAGAATGATTACGTTTTCGGATGCAGCCGAGGCATACTAAAAACTTTTGGGCAGGTGTGTTGGAAGAGGCGCGTTGGAAGTAAACTCTGCAGGACAATGGCCCTTCCAGGAACGAATTTGGACACCCCGAGGTAGGCAATACATGTCAAAGTAACATCAACATGAATGCCAGTACTAATGGTTTTCCAGCAGAACATTATCCAGAGCCTAACACTGCCTCTGCCAGCCTGCCTTCTTCCCATAATGCATCCTGCTGCCATCTCTTCCTCAGGTAAACAACGCACATACACCCAGCCATCCACCTGATCTAAAAGAAAACATGATTACACCAGACAACCTTCTTCCATTGCTCCATGGTCCAGTTCTGATGCTCACGCTCCCAATTGTAGACGGGGTCATCATAGGCACTCTGACCGGTCTGCGGCTACACAGACAGATGCTCAGTAAACTGATGATGCACTGTGTGTTCTGACACCTTTCTATCATGGGCAGCATTACGTTTTTCAGCTACAGTAGCTCTTCTGCATGATCAGACCAGACAAGTAAGCCTTTTCTTCCAACATACATCAGTGAGCCTTGGGCACACTTGACCCTGATGCCGGTTCACTGGTTGTCCTTCCTTGCACCACTTTGGTAGGGACTAACCACTGCACACCAGAATCATCCCAAAAGACCTGTCATTTTGGAGAAGCTCTAACCTAGTCAACTAGTCATCACTATTTGGCCCTTGTCAAAGTCATTCATATCTATTCGCCTTAACCATTTTTCCTGTTTGAACACATGAAATTCAAGAACTGACTGTTCACTTGCTGCCTAATATATCCCACCCCTTGACAGGTGCCATTGTAACGATATAATCAATGTTTTTCACTTCAGTTCAGTGCTTTTGTGGCTGATCAGTATTACCACTAGGGGTGTGAGGAGATCTTGTGCCACAAGATCTCGCAAGATTAAGTTCTAATTTTGAATTGAGATTTCTCGTCGAGGTGAAAAGCTGATGGAGTGTGTGAGAGTGAAATTAGGATAGAACATGTCACCGCTAAGTTTACATTATGTTGCTTCGGAGCGTTATGAATCAGCGTGCCGAATCAGCAATTCGGAGTGCCAAAGTCGCGTGATTTCAGCAGTTTAGCGGTTTGACACGCGATCCGAATCATGATTCGATACACTGATTCATAACGCTCTGATGCTTCATGAAGCAGTGTTTTGAAATCGGCCATCACTATATAAGTCGTTATTTTGTTTTTTTGGCACACCAAAAATATTCTCGTTGCTTTATAATATTAATATTGAACCACTGTACTCACATGAACTGATTTAAATATGTTTTTAGTACATCTTGAGATCTTGAGAGGGGAAGTGTCATTGCTGGCTATGCAGGCCTCACTGAGCCATCGGATTTCATCCAAATATCTTAATTTGTGTTCCGAAGATGAACGATTTTTGGGTGAACTAACACTTTAAAACTTTACAAAGTGCACCTGCTATTTTACTAGTCATGTATTTCGTCATTGAGGATTTATTCAAAAATACTGTGTAAAAATCTCATCTTGTTTTCATGAACTCAATCTCATCATCTTGTGAGCCACACTTTCATGTGTTGTCACACCCCTAATTACCAGTGAAAAAGTCAACCATTTTGTTGTCATCATATGAGCATTCAAAAGAGACCCTTATGGCCAACATAAATATACAACATAAATTACAAGTATTTCTATTGTATTGTAGATGTTCTATCGGTGACTTATAATTTTCCGCTCTGATGAATTGGAATGATTCTGGATAACATTTTTCAATTATAGAATTCCTTGATCAGCAAGCTAATTAAAGCCCAGCCACTAAACATATCTATAAAACTAACTATACAACTATCTAAAAATATACTAAGGCAAAATGACAAAATCTAGTCAATAGTAATCAACTGTCTGCAATTTAAGGCGGGACTTGTCACAGGAAATAAAAGAAAGAGATGGAGGCACAGAGAGAAGAGAAGCACAGAATGAATGAATGAATGAATGAGACACAGTTAGATCCACAATGAAAGACAGGAGACAATAAAAGCCCACAGGACAGGTCTTTATCAGCGGCTCCTCTCAGCTGTTGAGAAACTCAAGCCTCTGAAGAACCAGATACTCGTCCTCCTCCTGTGCCCAGGAATGCTGGGATAAAAATACTTCTTTGCAGCCGGCCGGGGGGGGGTGAGGGTGTGTGTCGTCACAGCAGGGTGCAGACCGGCGGTGTCGTGGGGGTAATTTAGGGTACCGTACTGAGACTGTGGCTCACAAAGTGAGCACCGCCCATAAGCGTCTGTTTTTCTGTAAGTGGATATGCTTGAGCTGCATATTACACCATTAACTATGGCACGGGCCAACGATCAAATAAACCAGCACTGCAAGGAAAAGACAACCTGTGCCCGGATTTAAAAACATTGCAGGACAGAAGAGCCTAGATGAGCTGTGGGATTGTGAATGATCAGTGTTAAAACGTTCATGATACACCTCAGATTTGAAAAAGATTCAAGTAATGGGAGTGGAAATGCTCACAGAAGTATATATTCACAGAGAAGTAGTCTACTTTTTCGTTCTTCACTTAAAAGAAGTGTTAAACATCTTGACGCCACACAAACCCGCGCTGTGGCCATTTTCCACAACTGAAAGGAACATCATTCAACCATCAACTGGCCATGCAAAGGAGCTCCTCACAGGATTTCTGATCAGGGAGTCAGAAGGTTAGTCAGAAGAGTAGCCCAAGAACCAAGAACCACTTGGAAAGAGGTCCAGGAAGACTTGGAGGCAGCAGGTACAGTGGTCACAGAGAAAACAATAGGAAATAGGAACAGCCTTCCATGCACGCTCACCACAGAAAGCTCCGTTATTGAAGAAAAGGCATGTTGAAGCTCATTTGAAGCTTTCTACACAACATTTGGAAAGGTCTGAAATACTGGGAGAATTTAGTGTGGTCAGATGAGACAAAAATCAAACGTTTGGCAACAATACCACATGCCATGTTTGGAGGAGAAATGGCTTTGCGTATGATCCTAAAAATAGCATACCAACAGTGATGTTTTCGAGGTGGAAGCATCGTGGTATGGGGCGGTTTCTCTTCTCATGGTACTGGCAGAATCAATATTATTGAAGGGACGATGAATGGAGCCATGCACTGGGAATTCTTGAGATGAATTTGTTGCCATGCACCAGGATGATGAAGATGAGGCTGTGGTGGACCTTCCACCAGGACAACAATCCAAAACACACTGCAAAGGAGAGTTTGAATTGGTTCCAGAAGAAGAAAATAAAGTTAGAATGTCCCAGTTAATCACACACCTAAACCCAACACAGCATTGGTGGAAGGAACTGAAGATCAAAATTCACAAGGAGAAACCCCAGAATATTTAAGATTTAAAGTTTGGTCATACAGGATGCGCCTTGAAGCTGTCATTGCAAAAAAAAAAAAAAAAAAAAAATGAAGACTTTTCCACCAACTTTTAAATACAATTTCAGTTAGTGTGTTCAATACCTTTTTCCTGAGTCATTTCACTTTATAACATGGATTGTAAAAAATATGATTTCTTTGTCTGTGTAGATTTCTTAAAGGTGCCCTAGAATTAAAAATTGAATTTACCTCGGCATAGTTGAATAACAAGAGTTCAGTACATGGAAATGACATACACTGAGTCTCAAACACCATTGTTTCCTCCTTATATAAATCTCATTTGTTTAAAAGACCTCTGAAAAACAGGCGAATCTCAACATAACACCGACTGTTACGTAACAGTCAGGATCATTAATATGTACGCCCCCAATATTTGCATATGCCAGCCCATGTTCAAGGCATTAGACAAGGGCAACAAGTATTAACGTCTGGATCTGTGCACAGCTGAATCAACAGACTAGGTAAGCAAGCAAGAACAATATTGAAAAATGGCAGATGGAGCAATAATAACTGACATGATCCATGATATCATGATATTTTTAGTGATATTTGTAAATTGCCTTTCTAAATGTTTCGTTAGCATGTTGCTAATGTACTGTTAAATGTGGTTAAAGTTACCATTGTTTCTTACCGTATTCACGGAGACAAGACTGTTGTTATTTTCATTTTTTAAACACTTGCAGTTTGTATAATGCATAAACACAACTTCATTCTTTATAAATCTCTCCAACAGTGTGTAATGTTAGCTTTAGCCACGGAGCACCATCAAACTCATTCAGAATCAAATGTAAACATCCAAATAAATACCATACTTACGCGATTAGACATGCTGCATGACGAACACTTTGTAAAGATCCATTTTGAGGGTTATATTAGCTGGTTAAAGCAAGCACGAGCTCCGTGGTCGGGGAGCACGAGATTTACAGGGGCCGCAGCCTGAATCTGCGCATATTTAATGATGCCCCAAAATAGACGACTAAAAAAAAAAAAAAAAAGAATAATAAAAAAGAAAAAAAAAATCTATGGGGTATTTTGAGCTGCAACTTCACAGACACATTCAGGGGACACCTTAGACTTATATTACATCTTTTAAAAAGACGTTCAACGACCTTTAAGTTCATATCGATGTCTGTTCAAAATTTTTATGTGAATTGCTGCATTGGAACAGTGTTTAATAAAAAAAAAAAAAAGAAAAAAAAAAGAAATGTTGGCGCATTCAATACTTATACGCTGAGTGTAAGTGTAAAAAACTAAATATACTTTGGGCTTAACATCTTTGTTACAAACTACAAATCACTCAATTAAACTGGCCTAAAAATCAGATGAAACAGCCTCGACATTCCCAACAAGACTGATGAGGAAATCAGGAGAAACTCTGCGTCATGAACAAACAAGTTAGAAGGCTTTAAATTCCCCAAATCATCACCCTTACAAACATGTACCATTGTTTGGAAGTGGTTCTGTAGTAACAGTGTTAACAATGGTGTTTTGGCAGAAATGTGGTATATTCATTTTGAATACTGTAATTAATATAGTCATGTATGTTGTATTTCATTTATTAGGGATGTAAGGGTATAAAATTAATTAACTTTAAACTATTTTACTTTCTTAGAGTGTTTATACATGTACAGGTGTTATCAACTCAGTCACACTGTCCGAATATTTTAATTTAACCCAATAAAAATCTGTTGTATACTTTATAGATTTTACTGTTGTTAATATCAGTACATTTTACTGCTGAATATGCATTTGATTTGAATTTCTCATTTTATAGGCCTCCGGAAAGCGATCGGGACAACCCTTCACCCCCTTGGCCCCCCTCACATTTTCATTCTACAATTTATTTTGATAATCCAGCCCTCAAATGAAGCTAACTGAAAGCCCTGCAAAAGGAAATACATCAACACAAGAAAGTAAACCGTGTTCAAACCATTTCACAGAAATTTCTCGCACTATCCATCGTCAACCGCATTTCGCTGTAAAGCACATTTTACTCCAGCGCACGATCAACAGGGGTAAACGTAACACAGCGTGGACAGCTTGGCTCTAGAGAAGAGTGGCAGAACACCCAGTGATGGTGAGAGGAAGAGGCGCTGGAGAACAGCTGAGACTCCCAGTGTGACTTTCCTCACTGCCAGAATCCCTCCTCCGGGCGAAACACAGACAGCTCCATTCCCTCAGGCTAGTGCTAATTCATTCACATGATTATGGTAGTGCCATCAGCTACGCCTTCTCTCTTCTCATTAGTAAAACTGAAAATTTATAATCTGGGCATGAAAGATGAGAGTTCACATTTTCTGAAGTAAACTTAATTTATACTTATATTAGGGATGTCAACAAACCCCTAACCTCTAAAGTGATTAATGACACTAATTAACATGATAATCAAGTTGAAATAAACTTACTGCATTTGAATGAACCATTTTAATTAATGACTCAAGTTCTTCTAAAATGCTACAGAGTAGTAAATAAGAGAAAGTGTAAAAACAAACAAACAAAAAAATACCCTAGAGTTCCTTCTAACGGGTTTCTGACATCATCCAATCAAGCAAGGAAAGATGCCAAATCTCACCCGTTGTTTGGCGTGAAAGAAAATGGAGCCAAGCCAGTTATTGGGGAGGGATTTTATCACCAAGAGTTAAAGGGATAGTTCACCAAAATATGAAAAATCAGTCTTTATTTACTTAAACTCATGTTGATCCAAGCTTATATGCAGTTATTTTTTTATTTTGTAGCACTATAGGGATAAATTATGAAAGTATTTTATGCAATTCTTCCGCAACAATAACCACGTCTATCAACTGTAAAAGTCTTCTGAATGCTGATGATAGTGAAGAACAAAATGGAATTTACTGAAATAATTCACCCCCAAACAGCACAGAGTTGCCTTCAGGCAACAGAAAGTTTTCTTAAGCCCTGTACATTTTTCTTTAAATGATTACAACCAATTAGAAAGGTCAAAAAAGTAGAGTCCAGTAAGGTGTAGGAGTCACTATCAAGCACCATTTGAAGGTGGGACGTCCTGTTCTGACACATGGTCACAGGAGCACATGGTGTGAGAAGGCAAGATTATTTGCTTTAGTAATCTTAGTTAAAATGACATGAACTGTACATAAAAAAATGTGTGTGTGTGTGTGTATAAAGGTAAAGAGAAGCCTTTTGTCAGGTTTTATGAAGTTTTTTTATTTTGCATGTTCAGAAATTCAGTTTTTCTTTTTATTGCCTCAGGGCAACGTTGTGCGATAAGGGGAACTCTGAGGATGTTTTGGGCAATACCTCACATTGGCAGTAATGTGTTATGAAAAGGAAGGTGCAGAGTTCCTGGGTGTGCAGGAACACCCAAAGTGATGTGCAAAAATTGTAACATACACCTCTATGTCACAGCAGAGAAGAATTGCTTTTTGAAGTTTCATACGGAGTGAAATCTTATTACATGAAGATATGACATGACACACTACATGATAAAAACCTATGCATGGATCAAATTTTTTTTATGTTATTTTGCATTGCTCTCTGAGCATTGTCTTATGATAAATTTCTCTATGATTCTATACCATTGTCGCACAATGTCGCCCTGGGGTGGGGGGTGAGGGTGGGTGGGTCAATTTTTATTTTTTATTTTTATTTGTTTTATCAATACCATGTTCCCAAATGAACAAAAAAAAAAAAAAAATGCAGAATATTTTTTTCTTCATGTGCCATCAACGTGTGTGTATTAGAGGGTTAAAAATCTATCATCATGTTGTTCAAAACTGTAGAACACAAAAATGATATTTTAAAGAATGTCCCATATAGTGAAAGTCAACTGCGTTAAGCATCATTTGGACCCCAATACTCTTCAATCTTCTTTTGTGTTCCTCAGAAGAAACATATCGTCACCTTGGAATTATATACAACTTACAGCGAGCCTTGTTTGGATGCTAACGTAGGTTCGCAAAGCCACTAGCATCAACAATACGAAACATTCGCCATTGTTGATGGAAGGCTTGTTCGAGATGCATCGGTGTGTGACATCAGAGTGTCGCCGGTCCACGGGAACGTTTGTAGAGCATACGACTCCTTGTGCTTTTGGGTCGCTCTCGAGGTGCTTTGATGTCATACGCGATCGCTCCGCGAGAAACCGATGCATCTCGAACAAGCTCGGTGCGTTTGTGTTTGGTGCTGCAGCGCTAACGTTGCTGGGAAAGATGAGATGTATACAGGGGCGTAAGACCTGGCTCTGTGGTGGCTCTCAAGCCTGTGGAAAGGCAAACCTGTTCTTAGAAGATTCATCAGTTGAACCCACTCCAAACTGGCAATAGCACTAGCTCTGAACTAGCTCAGAATGCAGATGGAACCTTATAATTCCTACTCATTATTGGCCGGCTCCTGCATCAGCACCACACACATACATCCTGTTGCTCATGTGAACCAATACCGAGATGGCATTCTGACGTAGAACACGGAAGCGCTACACTGTGTTTGCTACGTGAACAGCGTAGGAGACCGACATGGAAGAGCGGAAATTGCTGAATAAAAGTAGTTATTTTTTTGCGCACAAAAACTATTCTTGTTACTTCATAACATTAAGGTTTCACTTTTGCTTTTGACTTCGAGTGAATCTCATGATTGTCATTTGGACCTTTCTAGATTACAATCCAGCTCCAATAATTAGCCTGCATCTGTGCAGCGTCTCTCTACTAGCAATGAAGCTGTGAGTTTAATTACTTCAAAAACAGCAGCATCACCACCTACTTGCAAAGTAATATAATGTAGCGAATTTAGCATTTAAATTAAACAATACAATTTTTATATACATTTTTTATATTGCCAAATCATTTTTGATCAAATATTTGCCAAATTTTTGGTGCATCACTAATACAAATTCTTCAAAAATGGTCCTTTCGTACTCCATGTACAAAATAAGAGCATAAAGTACATTTGCGTGCTTTATTTTTAGCAAACTACTCCTTTAACTTAGCTCATGAAGGGTGAAATGGCTCACGAAATGGCCATTTTCCCAATTTAAAACGTGAATGAAAAGCCACTGTTGTGCAGCTCCTCAATTACTACGTTGTGAACCTCGAGCCAAACATGCTTGAACACACATACTCAAATTGAATTTCAAGGCCGTGTTAATGGGGCGGACAGGAAGTTTCATTGATGACATGCAGAAAATAGGTCATTGTTGCATATGAAAGCATCACTGCCACATGGTTGGTCTCCTAACGGAGAACAACGTTCCCTTTCATCAGTTTAACCGCCTGTGGTAAACATATCCTGAGATCCTACCAGCTCCTGCTCATCACACCACATCACCACAAAACCAAGAAGCTGTGAATAGATTAGCGTGACAGCTAACCCAAGCAAGGTCAACAGTAGATTGGGAAGCGATAATCTGGGCTAATCCAAACGGACATACATCAGGGTGCAGATGTCTTGCTGTCCATTAACTCCAGCCTGATCCTTTTATCTCTTCACTACCCGTCCTTCCCTCCATCACTCTCAACCTCCTTCCCATCCCCTCGGGAAAAGTAAAAGCAGCCCGGGAACTAAAAACGATTTCTCATGTGTGTACATTTTTCTCAATTACTTAGTAAAAGTGACTCTGGGACCCAAACACTGCAGACGCGCTGCAAACGTTGGAGAAGTTAAAAAATAAAATGGTAGACTCATCATTTCATTTGGCCTTAGAGGATTTTATGGGATGCTCCCTCTCTCATCGACTATGGAAAACCTTAGAGTCGTTCCTCATCTCAACTGCTAACAGAAATTTCTGATTTCATTTGTCTATTTGCCCGGCCGACATAAAAAATATATATATATATATATTATATACATATACAGAGTACAGAGGACTCTTTTACTGAGTAAAAAATGATTTTCATGATTTTCTCATTTTTTCTTTTGTCAAATCAACTTAGATAATTAATGTAATTCAGATAACATAATATTTTGAGTTTCTGCTGATTAAACCAATCGCCTTCATTGTATTAACTCATTTTTAATTTCAATGAACTCAAAATTAAGGCAACCAGGTAACTTAATTTTTTCAGTTAAACCAGCAATTCATATTCATTCATATATATATATATATATATATAATAAACATTTGTAAAATGTATAATAAATATTATTAAATAGAAAATATTTTATTATTTTAAAATAAATATTAAATAACTGTTAGTGTTAATATTTAATATAAAAAACTAAAAATTATTGAATATTTAAATAATATGTATTTAGATGTATAATTTAAAATGATTATCATTACACTTATGTTTTAAAATAATGAGTATAAAAATAATGAGAACTGAAGTAGTATTAAACATTTTTCACACATATAAATTTGATTTTCCCCATCAAATGCTACATTTTAATTGCAAAGCAGGAAATTATATAGCAATTCCAATTAGACAGGACATCCATAAATTCACAAAATATTTCTGAAAAATGATGGCATGCATGTAAAAATATTAGTAGTTGGTTTGTACTTTAAGTCATTCTTGCAATTTTGACAAAACTATGTTAGTCGTTTTTCAACCTAGCAGACAATTCCAAAAAGTTGACAAGCAGAATTAACATCCAAATTTCAGAGAAAAACAAATGATTAAATGTGCAAGACATACAAATGATTGTAAATGATAAAAAAGTAAGATATGATCCAATATGTGAACTACAGGCCATCCGTAACCCATCAATCACTCTAGAAACTGATCCCGCATCAGCGATTCTTGTGAAAACATGAACACAGGCCTAGAAGTAAAAGCCCAGATAAGCAGAATGACTCATTTTGTAAAGCAATCCCAAGCTCCATTAAAGCAGCGATGACCGGCCCTTCGCACCATGAACAAAGATCTGCGTAACACATCATCTTCCTCACTGCCGGAGATCGTTTTCATTTGAATTAAATTGATTTTTTTCAAGAGGCCTATTGGTACAGGAGCTTGAGGAGAACCGGTTTGACCTTGAGAGGAAAGGGAGGAAGACGGGGAGGAGGGGCCGAACGCGAGCTCATGCATCAGATCATCAAGGAACACCCATCCCAGTGAAGAAGAGGTACTGCAGAGTTTAGCATTGCGATCGACTGACCGAGGCGCGAGGAAATAGTTTCATGCAAATCCAGTTACTAAGCAACTGGGTATTTAAGAAATTGCTCCCCACCAATAATTATGGACACTTTGCAGCTTTAATGAGAACATACATTCAAACTGCATTGAAAAACAAGCCCAGATAGTCTTTCTAAAAGGGAATGTATGAAATATGCTCTCAAACAAGAGAACAGAAAGCATCTTCTCCTCAACCTCCCACAGAGAACCAATTGTGTCAAGGGATGTGGAAATTTCCTCTCATCCTCTCAAGCAGGGCTGTGAACCACAGCAAAGGTAATTTGCATATCGAATGAATGCGGAGGCTACGTCACCACGGCCGTGAATGATTGACAGCCGAAACATTCCAAGAGAACGTCCGCACTGATACTTCATCGCTGCGATTAATCGCAACATTCCGAATGAAATGTTAGGAATTTTTTCGAATGCATTCCATTCCACGCAGTGTCTGTGTTTCTCAAATTTACTCAACTATAAAAGAGACATTAAATGAACCTGTAGGAGAGGTTCAGCTGCCGCCAATCATCGAGTTACGAATAACCGACGCGTATTATATTTAGCGTACAATTATTCTCTCAACGCATCATTTCACATCTAATGTGGCAGGCCCGCTGTAGCGAGCGCAGTGATGACATTCAGGAAAGCTATTCATAGACCTCGAGCCTCATGTGAAGCTGCAGGACACAAACGCGAAGGAAGATCTGCCATGCTGTGAAATTAAAACCCGATTAATCACGGAAATCCGCGATGTTTGACGACCGCGTAAGCGGATTCATCATTAATGCTTTGATTTAGCGAGTAATCATGGTAATATTCTTATAGTGCAGTAAGTGGAGGCTAGTTTAGACTTAGATTTAAAAATCACCTATTTACTAAACGCCCCCTTTAAAGCTTTTTTTTTTTTTTTTTTTTAACAGACTCCGTTTTAGCTGACTTGAGGATTCCTCCTCCTGGAAAATGCGATCGATTACCAGTGCTTTATAGAGGCATCTCGGTTTATGGCTTGTGGGTATGATCTGAATGACCAGGTTTTAAATGGTGATGTTGTTATTATATGACATTGATGCATCTCAAGGAAACCCGCAGATCTAATGCTCGGTGAATTGCACATGCTGCCACATTGTAACGGTCTGTAAGGTAAAGAGCCATAAAGCTCAGTTCACTGCCTTTGAAATGTGTTTGAGAAATGCTTATCGATGCAGCAGAAACAGTTCATTTCATTGCACATTTTGCGTGCCACAAAACACCCAAACCACAGGTAGTTTCGTATATTTGGTGTCTGCACATCAGTTGTAAGGACGTGCGATTGGCACTTGTCAAAAAAAAAAAAAACGATTACTTACCCCAACTGCTCGCGGTGCGCCCGATGAATTCCCCCGTCCGTGGGTTGTAGATAAAATCTTTCCAACTCGACTGTTTCTCGTCAGCTTTCTCCTCTTTGTTGGCCATGGTGTAAACAGGATGAGTAAATCAGTTTGAGAACGATGGATGAGAACAAATCAAAAAAGCGTTGATTCGAGCTTGCCTCCTTGGCGTTGTGAAGTAAATGAGGTGTGCAGTCTTTCCACGCGGCTCGAGACTGCAGCAGTCCGTCGCTCGGACTCTCCACTAGCAGCGTTTGAAGCGCTGTGACGCATGCGCAGCAGAAGCGCACCGCATTTCCAGGAGCCGCATCCAAATGAAGCATGTTCAACATTATTTGTACAAGAATTCGCGAAACGCCACGTAGTTTGTACAGAAACCTTTATAGGGAGCCCGGGGCTAATTATTACACTTTTTACCTCTGACTATTCACAGGTTGGGGTTGAATGAGATTTTTTTTTTTCTTGACTCGGCAAAAAAAGCTATTGAGCATTTCCGCCGGGGTAAGTTGTCACAACAAGAAAATACCACTTTCCTAAAGTATGAAAACAGATCTAAAGTTTATCGCTCAACTTATCTAAATTTAACTATACTTTATTAGTAGTAGGCTACATAGGCCCATACAGAAATACCAAAAAATAAGGTATATTTTGAAGTAATTCTAACTCTAAAAAAAACAAACAAACAAAAACAAAAAAAACTAACTTTTGTGACTTTTGACACAAAACCTTATTGCTACTCAGATGCTCTTGTAAGTGCTCATGATGATAACCATAATTAAGATCGTTTATAATATTATTAATAATATAAAACAATGTAGTGAGAGTGTGTTTTGATTGATGTAGCTGCTGGATTGTCTACAAACCCATTCCAAAAAAGTTGGGACACTGTACAAATTGTGGATAAAAAAGGAATGCAATAATTTACAAATCTCAAAAACTTATATTTTATTCACAATATAATATAGATAACATATCAAATGTTGAAAGTGAGATATTTTGAAATGTCATGCCAAATATTGGCTCATTTTGGATTTCATAAGAGCTACCCATTCCAAAAAAGTTGGGACAGGTAGCAATAAGAGGCCGGAAAAGTTAAATGTACATATAAGGAACAGCTGGAGGACCAATTTGCAATGCAAATTCCTCCAATGCTGCAGCGAAAAATAGTGGAGCAATATCAGAAAGGAGTTTCTCAGAGAAAAATTGCAAAGAGTTTGAAGTTATCATCATCTACAGTGCATAATATCATCCAAAGATTCAGAGAATCTGGAACAATCTCTGTGCTTAAGAGTCAAGGCTGGAAAACCATACTGGATGCCCGTGATCTTCGGGCCCTTAGACGACACTGCATCACATACAGGAATTTTACTGTAATGGAAATCACAACATGGGCTCAGGAATACTTCCAGAAAACATTGTCGGTGAACACAATCCACCGTGCCATTCGCCGTTGCCGGCTAAAACTCTATAGGTCACAAAAAGAAGCCATATCTAAACATGATCCAGAAGCGCAGGCGTTTTCTCTGGGCCAAGGCTCATTTAAAATGGACTGTGGCAAAGTGGAAAACTGTTCTGTGGTCAGACGAATCAAAATTTGAAGTTCTTTTTGGAAAACTGAGACACCATGTCATCCGGACTACAGAGGACATGGACAACCCAAGATGTTATCAGCGCTCAGTTCAGAAGCCTGCATCTGATGGTATGGGGTTGCATGAGTGCATGTGGCATGGGCAGCTTACACATCTGGAAAGGCACCATCAATGCTGAAAGGTATATCTAAGTTCTAGAACAACATATGCTCCCATCCAGACGTCGTCTCTTTCAGGGAAGACCTTGCATTTTCCAACATGACAATGCCAGACCACATACTGCATCAATTACAACATCATGGCTGCGTAGAAGAAGGATCCGGGTACTGAAATGGCCAGCCTGCAGTCCAGATCTTTCACCCATAGAAAACATTTGGCGCATCATAAAGAGGAAGATGCGACAAAGAAGACCTAAGACAGTTGAGCAACTAGAAGCCTGTATTAGACAAGAATGGGACAACATTCCTATTCCTAAACTTGAGCAACTTGTCTCCTCAGTCCCCAGACGTTTGCAGACTGTTATAAAAAGAAGAGGGGATGCCACACAGTGGTAAACATGACCTTGTCCCAACTTTTTTTTAGATGTGTTGATGCCATGAAATTTAAAATCAACTTATTTTTCCCTTAAAATTATACATTTTCTCAGTTTAAACATTTGATATGTCATCTATGTTGTATTCTGAATAAAATATTGAAATTTGAAACTTCCACATCATTGCATTCTGTTTTTATTCACAATTTGTACAGTGTCCCAACTTTTTTGGAATTAGGTTTGTATTTGGCTTCAGAATGACATCTGATCTCAATTATGCTTTATGGTACACAGTGTTCAAACGGTGGCATTGTTCTCATTATTTTGTTTTTGATGTAACTATTAAATATGGCAACATTGTACCACAACATAATTAAGTTTCAGGATAAAATTCATGAACTGACTCTGAACACAAACCTAATGAATTAATCATTATAATTTATCCCTTTTATATCAGTGTTTCTTAAATTTCTTTACGCCCCCATACTCAAAGACAACATTTGAAGACACCTGAGAAAGATTTTCGTTTAAAAACGGCTTGTTTTTAGAAATAAGGAGTGACAATATTAAAATAATTCCATAGAATAATTGTAATTCCATAATTCCATTAACTAACTTATTTAATTTACTCACAAAAAGCAATTTCTACTAAATAAAATATAAATTTGATATACATTTTAATAATATTTAAATCATTTTAAGCCATCTTGCGGCCCCCGGTTGAGAACCACTACTTTAGTTATTTATTTATTTAGTAAAATCTCTTAGATCATCCTCTCCTCCTCTTGCCCTACAACTATTCATTTTGTCTGAACAGCAGAAACAAACTCATAAAAATTTTGATTTCATTTCCAGTTTAAAGGGTTCAAATGTAGAATTCAGAAACTCGTGTTATTTGCTACACCAGTGGCCATTAAGTGAACTGCAGCCGGCAGCTTAATGCTCGTGCTTGCATTCGTGCACACAAAACCTTCAAGACTGAAAGAGATTCAAGGCCCTAATATACTCTCAGCGAAGTTCTTTTTCATTCTTCGCTTAGAAGTACAAAAGTTGGAAATACCTTTGCAGCCATAATCTGTTAAAGAACATCCAGATGCAGTCCACGCTGCTGAAAGCGACGGTTAGAAGAATATGTACAGTAAATATGTGTTGCGCGCTTTCCTCTTAACAAAATAATCACACAACAAAAATGACGTTTCCGTTAGGAAAGCATAGCGACGAGGATGTGTTTGCACCAGCTCTACAATTCACTGGCATCATGTTGACAGATGAGCTAATTAAAATTATACTGTTAAGATAGTTTGATTATAAAGTATGAGACTAATATATATATATATATATATATATATAAAAAAAATCAGGCTATAGTTTGAATTATTCTATAATATTCTATTATTGTATCATTAGCTATCGGGAGTCTGTGTAAGTCACATCCTTTTGATTTTCCCGGCAAAAACGTCCCGAGTCGTTCACATTAAACTTTAGACAACCAAGGAAGTCGGGGAGGTCTCTCTCTTTTTTTTTTAAAGATTTTCTCATCTTGTGAAATGGATGTGGATGGAAGCTATTTCTTTCTCATTGATCCCGTTCACTGCCATTATAAATCTCGGATGCATCAGGATATTAATTAATATAACTCCGATTGTGTTCATCAGAAAGAAGAAAGTCATATACATCTAGGATGGCTTGAGGGTGAGTAAAGCTTGAGCTAATTTTCATTTGAAAGTGAACTAATCCTTTAAGTTTCGTTACACACATTTGCAATAAAAAGATTAATATATGAATCTCTTTCTCTATGAATCTCCATAACATGACCCATCGCTTAAAAGGTTTTAAATTGCATTTGCTGCTGAAATGATTTCCATTTATGAATAACAAGGTTTAATAATGCCACATTATGGTTTTCAAGTATTCAGTTTTTTTTAGACCACACCACACCAGAGGTAACCAAAATTATATGTTTATATATGTATACATGTACATACAGTTACATTTGCAAACCAAAATTCATATCAGTTCTGCTGAGTTGGTTAAAAATGCCGACCTGAGTGGATCAGGGCTGTTTCCTTTACATCGGCCACTCTCAATTCGAACAAAAATGTGTTTTTAATCACTCACAACACGACTACATCTCCCAACAGGGAACATTCAAACAGCTTGAGGCAACCGGAACGACAACCATCCATATTTTAATTTCCTTCAACTATTGTGATGAATGACAAGGAATAAACTATACAACACAACAAAATGACACTGAATCAACCTATAAAAAAAGAACATTTCCCATTTTTTTTTTAATGTAAGGATGTAAATTCCTTCCAATCGGTGAACAGATCAGGACGTTGTTTTCCGATCCCCACGGAGAAGAAAATAAAGTGGCACTAGCCCACTGGACTACGCAGATACAGTCATATTCAGATATGACCCAAATAAATACATTTTTGGAAAGAGATTTGAAAGTCCTCTGGATAGGAAGCAGAGAAAGGAAGTACACTGAGATGACGTGAGGCGTCTGTTAACCTTCACTTAATCGCTCTCCTCTATGGCCTGACCTGTGGCTCTCTAGCCTGAAAAGCACCACTGAAGTACAATTAACCGTTTCCCCTGGAGCCAGAGACTCCTGGCGTTTTGTGCCAAACTGGGAAAAGGGAAGAAAGAGATTAAAAATATGGTAATATAGAGAGGAGTGGCAGCTTATTTCCTGTGTAGCGTTCCTCCCCGGCACTGCTCGGGAATCTGACGATCACTCTGGGGAAGAGGGGTTGTCGTCATCTTCATCGTCGTCGTCCTCTTCCTCGTTGAAGGAGCTGGGCGTCTGTCCGCGAGACTCTGAGGTGTGTGAAGGAGCAGTGCTGCTGTGACTGTGGACAGAGAGAGATGGTGTTATCCATGTGTATCGTCACCCAAGTGAAAGTGGCCTGGATGTGTGTGATCAGCATACCTTGTGTGGCTGAGAGGGGTTCTGTTGGAGTTTCTGGCCATGCCTGTTGGGACAGAACCATGTTTATTTAGACATTACAAGTCAAAAGTCACTTGTATTATAAAGACAACACTTGCACAGACGCGCCACTTTATTTGCACAGAACAGGAAGGAAGTCTGTGGCTGAAGAATAAAGTGCTGACTGATATGCAAGAGGCAAAACTGAATTGCATAATTTTGTAGTCCCTATGACAAAGAAATTTGCACATCATTGTCTTGAATTTGTTCCATATATTTTCCATATAATTTTGAAATTTTATATTTGATATTGTTTTATATTTTTTTTTAAAAGATGTTAACTTTTGCTTAGCTGACTGTCTCAGTTTTACACTAAAATGCAATTTCATTTATACAATTAGTGCTGTCAAAATTAATGCATGTGATTTTTTTTTTTTTTCAGTTTAAATGCCTTTGCACACTGAGTCCGAAAATTTTGTATGCATTTTTTCGAATACGTGATCTTAAAAATTTGTCACGAACAGAGACCTTGCACACTGAGTCCAATGCATATTAATGAATCAGTTAAGAAAAAATTCGCAAAACAATACAAAATGGAGTCTTCAAGCAGTGAGAATGATTCAGTTGTCCTCTCTTCTTAAAAAGAGGAAATATTGGGTCCATCCAATCCCGAGATTGCGCAGAGAGAGAGAGAGAGAGAGAGAGAGAGAGAGAGAGAGAGAGAGAGGAAGGAGAGTTCACCTCATCAAGGAGCGGCGTGATTATCCCGGATGTTTCAAAGTTTACTTCAGGATGTCAGTGGCTCAGTTTGATGCTTTGCTACTGGCACAATCTGACTTTATATTCGGTCTCTTTGTATTCCGTACTTTGTTTGTCATACAGTGCTACTGCTGCTTTGTGCTGTAGATGGGGTGGATCAACTTGTCAGATGGCATTCTGGATTTTGGCGTTCGCTTGTACAGTGGCTCTAAATTGTCAAAACGTCACGGATGCGAAAAACACAGAAAATCGAACCTGATTCGAATTTTTTTTGACGGATGAAAGTTTCGGAGGCAGTGTGTAAACGTGATTGACACGTGAGGTTGTATTTATTTATTAAATAAATGTGCGAAAATTTCATATGCGAATTTTGGACTCGGTGTGCAAAGGCCTTAAATTAAAAATATTTAGCGCAATTAATGCAGCATCCGTTTTTTTCCCCTGGCATTCTTTGGCTAGCGTTACATTATATGATGGCACTATCATTCATTCATGCACTATTAAAACATTAAAACGCAAAATAATTTAAATCTGTACTGGCACACATCTTTGAACAAACACACGAAGCGCACGCACAGATGTATTTGGCCAAATAGAACGATGAAATTCTGATGGTTGTAATGCAAGTCCATGAGATCTTTATGACAGTATAACGGTCTACTTGCATAAAATAAAATATAAATATCATTCATCACTCTATGATAATAAACCTGTGAAAGACAATATTAAAATGCTTAATTTTATAATCAGAGCTCTGTAGTTTTTACTGTGGGGGCAAAACATAATGCAATGGTACTAGCTAAAAAGTACTATCAATCAGACGACAGAAGGCTTGTAGTAGACTGTGCGCAATAGGTTTATCAGCAAAGTTTTGATGATTTTGAGGCCTTAGAAATTTGTGTATCAAACATGATACAGCAGGCTTTATGGGGTTAAACAAGTATTAGCTGCCTCAAAAGTAAATTACTGCTAAATTGGGGTTTGGTGAGTGTTAATTTTGGACACAGATGGGGCATGTAGCTTCAAACACATCATGCTCTCAGCTCTTCTCTGATCTGAGTGTTTTGTTACTGTCCACAGGTGAGATGAGGAAGAAGTGAAACCACAGTGCAGTACTACATTAATGCTTGATTTTGTTCGTCCCTCTATATTGCATTTGAGAGCTGAAGATAGTTGGGAGCAGAATAATCCTTTATACAAAGATGACTGTAGTGAAGTAAAGTCACCATTTACAATCATGCAGTTGCATTTCTGCATCAGTGAAATGAAAGCAAGAAGAGTTCTTTTAAGATCCACTATAATTCATCTATTTAAACTATTTGCTATTATCAAGAACTATCATGATGACGATTTTGGGAGAGGTCCTGTCAGGCACAAGCATTCACACAAGCAAAAGAGAACAAAACACTCAGAAAAAATGATTGAAAAAGGACGTTTAACAGAAAAAATTAACAGAAGTGTGACATGAGATACTTACTGGTGACATAAGCCTCTAGAGACTTGGGCACTAGAGATTTGGCCACACTGATGTTCTGTGGAGAGCATGTGCCGTTCTCAAGCCCCAAAGACATGCCCATCCGCTTCAGGATCTCAACGTCATCATGGATCTCAAATGTGTTGTCAAAGTTAAAGAGGTATTCACACCTGTTTGGAGGAAAGAGTTTGTGTGTTAAGTGTTAATTACGACTAATTTATTCACTAAAACATTCACGTTTCACGTCATGATTGGGTTCTTTGATAACAGAATTGCATATACTTAACATCATTGCGTGATTACATAGACTAATAAATCGGTTCATTGAAACAAACTGTACGAAAGAACCAGTAAACGTTTGAGCTTCCATAAGAACCAATGAGTTTCTTTTTTTGTTACGCAGCACGTTTGAGCTTCTGCAAGAACCAATGAGGTTCATTCTCGTGTTACGCATCACGTTTGATCTTCCGGAAGAGGTTTCTCGCATGTCATTCAGGTACGGTTGAGCTTCTGTTTTTGTTCGCTGATCAATGTTTATATGTGAATAAAAGCCTAAATTAAATCTGTTCATCATAAAGCGATCGGGCCTCTTCAGAAAATTTGGACTAAACTGTTTGATTTGTATGGATTAAACTTTTTTTGAAGCCTCAAAAGTGTCAGTTGTGAATCTGTCAATGGGGGGACATAAATCTCTTAGATTTCATCAAAAAGATCTTCATTTGTTCTTTGAAGATGATCGAAAGTCTTACAGGTTTGGAATGACATGAGAATGACAGAATTTTCATTTTTGAGTGAACTAACCCTTTAAATAAAACAGCAATCCAAAAACAATGCTAAAAATGAACACAAATGCTAAAATGAAATAAAATACAGTAAAACAGTAATATTGTGAAATTAATCTTAATAATTAAAAAAAAAACATTAAATACTGTGAAATATTGTGATATGTATTTTGAGCAAAAAGCTCTTTCACTGTGTGGAGGATATTTCTACAGAAAAGAAATGAAGAGAAATCTCATACTTGTCACTAGAGATGGAGCAGTCGATGACGGTGCGGACGCCTGTGTTGAGAATGATGAAGGGAAGTTGAATGACAGATCCTGGAGGGGGAGTTGACTGGGACGACACTTCGTTGGCCTGGTTCCTCTGCACCAAATTCTTGAAGGCGATCTGCTGCTCACGGGAAGAGGTGCACAATTCACTACACATGTACACAGACCGTTTCAGCCCTTCAGGGCCCACTAATTAACATTAAATCAGTCAATATGTTGATAAATACAAAGCTTGGTGTAGTTGTAGCACTAACATGTGCACACAGACGCTAACTCATGTCAGTCTCAGGATGTGTGGGGGTTGGTCAAGGATTAAAACCAAGCCAATGCATTTAATTTAGCGCTCCAGCAGCCCTCCCAGCTCCAATCCCGCAGGAGTGCAAGTCCTGATCGATTTCCCAGCAGGATCAAGGCAACATCTGATCCATCCACACATCACTGACTTCATGAATGTGATCTGTTGCATTACACGCCATATCACTTAAGATCATCTATAGTACGGACTTTTGGTGTTAATGTCACAAATCAACACAAACAGACAGCAGTGATTTCCTGAGATTCTGTGTGTGGGCTTTAATTTGACAGCAGGAGATGGACAATGGTCTCGTCTCACTTTAAAAAAAAAAAAGAAAAAAGAATCAATAATAGGAGATTGCTGCTTTTCAACAGCTGGCCAATGTTAATGTCTCCTTCCCCCGCTCATCTGCTGCTTTTACTCATCTTTTCTTCTCTTCTTCTCTTCGAGGCTGGTTAGCATTGATGGCGCTTTATACATAATTATACATTGAAGTACTGAGTATTATTAATTAACATGAACTTACTATAGGGTTAGGGTAGGATTAGGGCTTGGTTTAGAGTTAGTTGCATGCAATTATGCCTAAATTATAATTATTACCATAGTAAATTCATGTAACGTGTAACAAAGATACATTAAAGGTGCCCTAGAACCAGTTTTTACAAGATGTAATATAAGTCTAAGGTGTCCCCTGAATGTGTCTTGAAGTTTCAGCTCAAAATACCCCATAGATTTTTTTAATTAATTTATTTAACTGCCTATTTTGGGGCATCATTAACTATGCACCGATTCAGGCTGCGGCCCCTTTAATTTGCACACTCCCTGACTAACATTACACACTGTTGGAGAGATTTATAAAGAATGAAGTTGTGTTTTATGCATTATACAGACATACACGACAGTCTTGTCTCTGTGAATACAGTAATAAACGATGGTAACTTTAACTACATTTAACAATACATTAGCAACATGCTAACGAAACATTTAGAAAGACAATTTACAAATATCACTAAAAATATCATGATATCATGGATCATGTCAGTTATTATTGCTCCATCTGCCATTTTTCGCTATTGTTCTTGCTTGCTTACCTAGTCTGTTGATTCAGCTGTGCACAGATCCAGACGTTAATACTGCCTGCCCTTGTGTAATGCCTTGAACATGAGCTGGCATATGCAAATATTGGGGTCATACATATTAATGATCCTGACTGTTACGTAACAGTCTGTGTTATGTTGAGATTCGCCTGTTTTTCGGAGGTCTTTTAAACAAATGAGATTTATATAAGAAGGAGGAAGAAATAGAGTTTGAAACTCACTGTATGTCATTTCCATGTACTGAACTCTTGTTATTCAACTATGCCAAGATAAATTCAATTTTTGATTCTAGGGCACCTTTAAAATAAATAAATTATGAATGGAATTATATCTGGAAAACTTTCAGATACTGAAAGCACTTTTTGATCATTGCTTGTAATGTCTTTCTTTGTTCTCTGTATTCATTTATATTTGTGTGTATGTTTTAAATCTATATTTAGTTAATATTTTTTTATTATTAATTTCTTCTTTTAAAAATAATATACTTTTATACAAGCAGCTGAATAGAATTCAACACATACATGTGATATTCAAAGTCAGTAAACTCATTCATTAATAATAATAAAAAAAAAATGTAGATCATGAATTGTTTTATAATCCGATTGTGATTCTCAAAATGGGAATTAGCTTGGATCGTGAGGTGCCTTAAGTTTCCTAGCCAAATTGTTCAGAATCAAGAACCAGTTCTTATTAATTTCTTTCAGTCAAAAAAGACTCAATCTCATGAATCAATGGTTTGAATTGTCAAATGACTGATTCATAAACTAAACCAGTTGGAGCACTTTTAGTTACTCAACAGAAAGCCATTACTTTCTTCATACCCAACTAGAAATTAACAGAACAACAGTACTTATATTGTTGGGCGCTTCCTCATCTGTGCTAAAATGGATAGATAAATGTAGAGTTAAATGTTAAAGTACTGGAATCGCTAAGTGGAATCAGAGTGAGAATCGTTTAATTCCTCTTCTACAGATGATTCCCATGTGTAGATCGGTTTGGAATTTTGGCTGCGAGGTCTGAGACCTTCCCTACCAAAACATCACACACATACAAACACAAACAGGTGTGGAACAAACCTGTAATATTAGCTCCTCTAGCTGGGCTCTTTTCTGTCGGATTCTTTCCAAACGCTTCTGTTTTTCCAGCTGAAAGATGACCACACGCACATAAATTTGTTATTATCTGTCATGTATATCTGTATTTAGAGTACATAAACACACAGACAACCCTTCCTCTTTATCATCATCATCATCCTCTTTTCACCCTCTGTTTCTGTCTGTCAGGAGTAGGGGTTGCATGACTACTGATTTCTGCTAGTCGATTTCTTATCAAAACAATACTCGAGTTACTCGACTATGCTACTGTAAATGAAAAGACATGAAATAGTTCTTATCAATAAATGTTTATTAATTCATAACCGAATGCAACAATTACTTAAGTAAACTCAAAACATTATAATTATGACATTAAATATTTTCATTTTCATGTAACAGAGTAAAGCCAAATAAATAGCTGCTCGCAACATTTTAATCCTAACATTCGCGTCATATCTGCAAACTATAGGTGCATGGCTGCATGCATACAGTAATTTAATAATAACTTATAATAATAACTTTAATATTTACTAATTTTCAACAGTAATAACAAGAACGAATAGAATCTTACTTCAACCGGCTTGAAAGTTTATAGACTAACACAAGTCATCGCTGCTATCGTCCTCTCCCCACACCAGTCTTTGGTCATGCTCATGGATCGCTGGTTTGCATTTAGAAATACAAGCGCATCGAGAGATCAGTAGAGACAGAGAGACCTTCTTGCCTTTCATTTCAGACGTAATGTCCGCTTTTAGAGAGTCGTAGAGAATTCACCAATGCTCGTTTGCTTCGGTGTGTGCATTTCACTAACATTTGCTTTTGTTGTTGGATGTTTCAATCATAGTTAGCTGTGCATAGCTGTCATACTGCTGTTGTATTTTAAAGAACCCAGTCTCACGACAATGTGTATGAATAGTACGCGCGTGTAATCTCTTAGAATATATACACGCCAAAATGAGTTTTGGCGTGCATATGATATGCAGTTTTTTGCGTGCATATGATACGCACTTTATGGCATACAATATAGGCACGAACCCCACACCACTAATCCTACCCAAGACTACCAAGCGTATTATATACATGCCATAAAGTGCGTATCATACGCACGCGAAAAACTGTATCATATGCCACCAAAACTCATTTTGGCGTTTATTCTACCAGATTACACGCGCATACTATTGATATGCATTCTCATGTGCTCGGGTTGATTTTAAAGCAGTCTTACAGAGTTGGCAAATTATGATATTTTTGCTATCCTTGATGAAATACTTCCACATCTGATGCGTGGTGTCTGTTGGTGACAATTGCATTTTGACTATATAGTTAATGCACGCTCAAGTAGTTAATCGTTTCTGACAGCGCCGACTAGTGGTTGAAGTAGTCGATCTCTCGACTACTCACTAGTCTATGCAAGCCCTAGTCAGAAAGCCACAGATGTGACACTAACAGATGGTGTCAGGCTCTTCAAACACACACACATTGTGTCCCTTTTTAACACAATGCCTGTGTTAGTATTAGTACAGGCATTATTATTAATAACCTGTGTCTCTAGTACATACAAGAACACAAATGATATGGCCCAGATAAAAAAACAAAACAAAAAACAATGCATTACAAAATGCCGAAAACAAATAAAATACGTTTTGTGGGTTTACATGCACATCAATAAACTGACAACGGACATTAGCATTTATACGAGATTTTGAAATGATCAGGTTGTTCCTCCTGTTACACAGTCAGGCCTGCGATAAAGGCATGTACATGCAAAGCAAACTGGGTAACAGGCAAAAATGTGTGTGTGTCGATTAAGTTTTGCTTAAACCGTTTCCTAAAAGAACAAGCTGTTCGCTTATTAAGCATGATCTGTGTAAGATTGTGTCTTGGGCGATTCCCACACCCCAATTAAACCAATATTCTGGTTATTCTGGTTGAAATCTGAATAAGACTGACAGATATGCCTGTATTAATCTGGAATCTGGGTGTCAAAAACGCTGCCGACTCTGCAAAGTGAACCTGTCGAACATGTCTTTTGTTTATTCATTGATCTGGAATATGCTCAGTGTATGTACAACAATAAAGATTTTTTTTCTGTCGACCCAGTTTTTAGTAGTTTAGAGTTTTGCTTGTCCTGTCAACATTTTCACTGGCTTCACTACAAAAATTACATTTTATTTTTAGCCATATATTTTTATATGTCCGATAGGGCTGCACGATATTTCGAAATATCGCAAGTGTACATATCGCAATATTAATAGGCTACTACAAAACGTTACTAAAAGTCAAAGTTTTAGGTGAATAGACTGAATAGCAGTGAATAGGCTGGGCACGTGACTGTTACTTACGTGACTTGCTTGATGTTTAAAAGAGTTATTAACCGCAATAAGTTGTGGAAAACAACTCCTTGCGGTCTCGTGCTTGTCTGAGACACACACCTGAAGCGCACGCACAAGCCGCTTCTTTGACAGCGTGCGATCCCTTCAGTTCTCTTTTATGTCTTATTGCACTCAAACGGTCAAATACACACACGTCAATGTCTGTCTTGGTGAGTATTCATGTAAACACAGCCGTTCATGTCTTAAAGGGTTAGTTCACCCAAAAATGAAAATAATGTCATTTATTACTCACCGTCATGTCGTTCCACACCCGTAAGACCTTCGTTCATCTTCAGAACACAAATTAAGATATTTTTGATAAAATCCGATGGCTCAGTGAGGCCTGCATTGCCAACAAGATAATTAAGACTTTCAGTGCCCAGAAAGCTACTAAAGATGTATTTAAAACAGTTCATGTGACTACAGTGGTTCAACCTTAATGTTATAAAGCGACGAGAATACTTTTTGTGTGCCAAAAAAAAAAAAAAAAAAAAAAAAAAAAGACTTTATTCAACAATATCTGCTGATGGGAGATTTCAAAACACTGCTTCATGAAGGTTATGAAGAAACAATATTAAGGTTGAACCACTGTAGTCACATGAACCGTTTTAAATATGTTGTTAGTACCTTTCTGGGCAATGTAAGTGTTAATTGTCTTGATGGCGATGCAGGCCTCACTGAGCCATCGGATTTTATCAAAAATATCTTAATTTCTGTTCTGAAGATGAACAAAGGTCTTACGGGTGTGGGACGACATGAGGGTGAATAATTAATGACAGAATTTTCATTTTTGGGTGAACTAACCCTTTAAGTGAATGTTATCAGTTGGGAAAGTATGGTGCTCTAAAAGCCCAAAAAATGCATCCATCCATCATGAAAGTAATCCATACGGCTCCAGGGGGTTAATAAAGGCCTTCTGAAGCAAAGCGATGGGTTTTTGTAAGAAAAATATCCACATTTAAATCTTTATAAACTAAAATAACTGGCTTCCAGCAGATGGCCTACGCAAATCCACTTATGCCAAAAGAGTAACTTCTGGCCCGTCACATGACACAATGACGAACGTGGAAGCACAGAGGATACCGATCATGAATTAGAAGTCTAAAACGAGAATGTTTAAAGAGAAATATCGATATAAGAGAAGAGGAGCTTCAGTCTGTTGCACAGCCCTATTTGTTTGAACAGTGAGAGGCGTGTAAGCTTGCGATACTCCTACATCATACATCGCGTCAGAGATTACTTTGTTGGCGCAAGTCAAATTGTGTAGACCAGTGGTCTCAAACTGCCGGCCCGCGGGCCATTTACGGCCCGCCCTCCCCTTCTACCCGGCCCGCAACTGATCTCAAAAATAAAACATAATCCGGCCCGCTAAATTATTATTATTATTATTATTATTATTCTCTAGTTGCTACCTGTCTGATATGCAAAGAAGTCGCCGTTCTATGGGGGCATTCACATATCGCGTCACATAAGCGGCCACGCCACATTCTCCTTCTTTCCAATGCGCTTTTGCTCCAGTGGCGTCTGTCGTTGCTATGCAACCATTAGCCGCGCTCTCAACCGCGTCGCTACTATTATGAGCGCGCTTGCCTAAATTACAGTAAAAGCACTCGACTTTAAGTCACAAGCGTCGATTTAAACCACCGAAACGCGTCCGATGCAACCATTAAACATTACCGATGCTCATCTTGGACAAATGTGTCTCAGCTGTGTGAGCACAAGCGCTGCAGGTGTCTGTCAAGAAACAGAGGAGTGTACAAATGTATTCAGGGATTGCATTTGTTAAGTACAGTGTTGTTCAGTGCAAGTTTTCAATGTTATTTAAGCTAACATAAAATAAGGGAAAATACTTCCACTAGATGTTAAAAACTAATAATGTATGTAACAATGAGAGATTTTTATTTTTTGGCAAAATAAAGTTGATATATAGCTCCAGTTTTTTGTTTATTTCTGACCCCTCCACACCACAAGTGTTGCTGGTTTTGTTCCTAAATTACTGATTTTTTTATTCCATGCACCTTGTTGGATGTGAGAAGTTTCACCAGACTATTGTAATTAATAGTATTATATTATTAGTAAATTAGTAGTATTATATTAGTAATAGTATTATATAATTATATTACACTCTGTAACAATGAGAGAGACACTGCTGTTTACATTTAGTATGGTAAATAAAATATTTATAGTATAGGTATAAAAATATTTTAGTAGGCCTAATGAAATTTGAAGTAAATGAGAAATAATGCAAAGGAAAGTAAATTTTCTGAAATGTTGCGCTTTCTTGCACTTGAATGTTAATATGGCCCTCCTATGAGGTGTCAATCACAGAAACGGCCCCTGCCAATTTGAGTTTGAGACCCCTGGTGTAGGCCATCTGCTGGAAGCTAGTTATTTTAGTTCATAAAGTTTTAAATATGGATATTTTTCATAAAAAACAATCAATTTGCTTCAGAAGGCCTTTATTAACCCCCTGGAGCCGTATGGATTATATTTATGATGGATG
Organism: Ancherythroculter nigrocauda; assembly: GCA_036281575.1. NCBI lineage: Eukaryota > Metazoa > Chordata > Actinopteri > Cypriniformes > Xenocyprididae > Ancherythroculter > Ancherythroculter nigrocauda. The sequence goes on from VTFQ01000013.1 coordinate 9,202,624, forward strand.
GATGTGCTTTTTTGACTTCAAAATCAGGACTACCATTGACTACCATTATAAAGCTTGGAAGAGCCAGGATATTTTTTAATATAACTCAAATTGTGTTTGTCTGAAAGAAGATAGTCATATACACCAAGGACGGCTTAAGGATGAGTAAATCATGGGGTAATTTTCATTTTTGGATGAACAATCCCTGTAACTGGGAGATGAAGCACATGTACATATCTTTTTTAGAATAAATGAGAAGGTCATTTGTGATTGTGAATTTGTCTTTCAGACACACCCACCTCTAAGTTGCGGCACTCTTGGACTGAGTTAGTGGGCAGGCCGATCCAGCGTATCTCCTTTTTCTCTTTAGAGATGATATTCATGGCCATCAACACGTTGAGCGCGTCATACACACGCCGGCGGATGTTCTTCTGGTCGTACGCTTGCTGCAAGTGCAAACACACACCTCTATTAACATCACAAAGCGCATGGAGATGTGCGATCATCCAGTCCAGTCGTACACCAAACCCTTTGTGTCTGCGCTAAAGTCTTTTTTAATTACACCTTTTAGCATTCCACCAGGGCAGAGAGATTAAAACTTCAGTCCAGGAAACATCGGGTGGACTGTCAGAACTAATACTGGAAAATATTCACAACACGCCGCTCTCACTCCAGGTAGAAACGGTCCTTATGCAATGATCTAAGGCCAGCGGTCCAAACCCAAATTCAAACTCTCATTATAAAAGAGATATTATCTGAGATCAATCTTAAGTGTCTGTTCCTGCTTAGGGTTTTGGGATACAGCCAGACGAGAGGTGGACATTGTGCAGTACTACAGGAAGTGCTCAACGTTCTTCATAAACCGCAGACCGATAAATCACAGCTCATATTAACACTAGAGGCCGCAGGAGGAACCTGTAGAACTATAACATCTTTTATTGGTCCAGCTGTTTTATTCTGCTGTGTAAACAGACACTGAGTAAGTGCTGGTCACTTAGGCATAATGGTGACTATATGCATATTTCATATCTGAAAGAGCAGTCCAAGACAAGGTAAACATTCGTAGATCAATATCAAATGGCAGTGGAAGAAAGCATTATGTAAAAACCATTATGACTTCTAAGGCTGGGAGTGTGGGAGTTATTCCCCAAATTTAATAGTTGTGGTAAGGTTTTTTTTTTTTTTTAAACAAGCATGATCAACAGTAAATACTGACCATAATTATGAATCAAGCTTCAAAAGTCATATCATGATCTTGTGACACTCACCGAGTCGGCGGGCATCAGGCTGCTGGCATGGGTGAACTCGGCCACCAGCTCATCAGCCACCTCGTTGTAAGACGTAGTGCCTTTCTTTTGTACCTTCTCGCACACCTTCATGGAGAAGTGCCTCAGGCCTTTCCCGTTCTTATCGGCCCTCTTCATTCTCTTACTGTAGAGACGGAGAGAAAGAGAGAGTTTGCACGCTTCGTGTTTGGACACTAAATGTAAAGGGTAATTGTTTTTCTTAATTTTTGTATAAATTAAGAAATTATATTTTGCAGAAACAAAATAAAGATTGTTAAGATTAGTAATATTAAGATGTTGCATTCATTTTTAATAGAAGGCAAATCAACATTCAACACACAGTTGTTCAATATTGGTTTGCTTTCAAATAAAAATGAATGCACTGTAGAAAAAACATACTATATTACAAATAATAAAAATGGAAAAGTTCTTCCTTTGTGTTTTTCATGTACAGATGACAATGTTGTCAAAACAATCCCATTAACACGGATCTGTGAAAAATGACTACAAACTCTGTTTTCTGCTGCCAGGCCAGTAGTTGGCGATGTCACTTTGTAAAGAAACACTATGCGCCTATAGACTGAACAAGTAAAGAGTGCCTCAGGGATGATGCATTTTTGTAGGCAAAACCCGGAAGCGAGTTAGCATTTACTAAATCACCTGAAATAAGGTCTGTGGTTAACAAAGCCTCTAAATACTTTCACGTTTTGATCTATGACATAAAACACACCAGTTATAACCCGCTTGTGATTTTTTAAACTTTTACTGTGTCTTAAAATCGGCGGTTGCTAACAAATTGCTAAAAGGGACTACTTCCTTTGGCGGGGACTTTAGACGTCATCATGACAAACGGGACATTTGGACAGCATTTCTTATGAAAAAGTGGATAAGTATTCATACACAGTGCAGATCATTATCAGCGAGCATGTTTTTAAATAAAGTTGTTTTTTAAATAAAGTTTGAGGAAGCTTGGTGGTGATGACGTTGATCCGCGACCATGATGTGCTGTAGTCCGTTTATAGCCTACTGTTAGCCTTTTATATCTGACGACTTTATTTAGGCTTCAAAATGTATAAATGCTGTGTTAACTTGTAAAGATTATCTTGATAGACAAAACGTGTAAGTGTCATAACCCTTTGTTAAACACAGAGCTTATTTTCTGCGATTTTCCAAAAGTCTATGGGAAAAATGCATAGGCTTTCAACCGAGGGAACCCGTGCGCCGCTAACTTCCAGGTTGGCCTACAAAAACACATCATCCCTGAGGTACTCTATTGTAACTACAAAAAGAATTTGTGAAAACGGTGACATCACGCACATGCGCATTATGTGTTCAGTCTATAGGCGCATAGTGTTTGTTTATTATCTAATATAATATCTAATTTCACAAAACTTAAACTCCTCCATTTTTAAAAGTTTGCGCACATTTTTTTTTTTTTAGTTGAAAACGGTGTTGTGTAAAGGGCTCCATTTTCCTCGAAGCAATGTGTTTTTCTAAGAAAAAATATCCATATTTAAAACTTTATTAACTATAATAACTAGCTTCCGGCAGATGGTCGTAAGCATCGATTTATGGCAGAAGAGTAACCTCTGACCCGACGCATGACGTAATGACAAACGCGTGAGCGCAGAGGAGTGAGCAAAACTAAACACCGATCATGAATTAGAAGTCTAAAAGAAGAATTTTTTAAAAGAGAAATGTCGGAGGATTTCAACATAAGAGAAGAGGAGCTTGAGTTTGATTAGTTCGAGCCGTAAATCCATGTGTACGACCGTCTGCCGGAAGCTAGTTATTATATTTAATAAAGTTTTAAATATGGATATTTTTCTCACAAAAACCCATCGCTTCGCTTCAGGAGGCCTTTATTAACCCCCTTGAGCCGTGTGGATTACTTTTATGATGGATGGATGCACGTTTTTGTGCTTCAAAATCTCATGCCCCATTCACTCCCGTTATAAAGCTTGAAAGAGCCAGGATATTTTTTAATATAACTCCGACTGTGTTTGTCTGAAAGAAGAAAGTCATATACACCTAGGATGGCTTGAGGCTGAGTAAACCATGGGGTAATTTTCATTTTTGGGTGAACTAACCCTTTAATAAAGCTCCATTTTCTTCATGTAAAATATAATTGAGTTTGTGTCTTCTAGTTTTGCAGTGAAAAGTGTCCGAACTAAATTTGCAATTCCCAGAAGGCAAAATGTGTATTCCAAACACATGTCTGGGAAAAAGATTAATGGACACACATACTCCATGTACCTTTGAGTTCTCATATACACACACACACACTTAGGAAGTCTTATGACAGGCTGTTGTTTAAAGTGGTTTTGTGAACCAGAAAACTGAGCTCTGCTCTCTGTATATGATGGCATGTTTGAGAGTAGTGTGCCTTTAGTACGAGCAGAGATACATTTCTTCCCTGCTACAAATAGCAGGTATGTGTTGCAGTATCATTTTTCATCCTATATTTCATGTTTACACTCATCATATCTATTTGGCGTTTGTTGATTCCAGTGTGTGACTCTATAAATACAATCTGGCAAAGAAACAGCATGTCCAGGGCTGTGACACCTCTTTGTGCTCCCGGCATGCATGCGTGTGCACATTTTCATGTGTGCTTCGTATTTCACTGGGTCTTTGGCCCCGAGTCGTGTCACTGTAGCTCACTGCAGGATGCGTCAAGCACACACGATACGTGCGAGAGAGAGAAAGACTGACTCAATGTGACGTCGGCGGCACCACTGCATGAATACAAACACACAATTTTAGTGGCACTTCTTAATGCAAAACTGGCAGCCATGATGCAAGGGCATTACAAGATGGTTTCTAGAGTGTTGTGGGTGTTTCTAGGGTGGTGTTAAAGTTTTTGTTAGCCAAGTGTGCCTCAAATCCCCGGGTGATAGGCAGGTCTAAGACCTAATCAAACAAAAATGTATAATGTGCATAAAGATGTATAAGTGAACATTTGAGTAGGGTAAGGCTAAGCTAGCAGGCTAATGGGCTAACAGAATACTAATTTAGTACATAGAGTGGTAACCCAAAGTTAACCAAAAAAAAAAACTTTTTTTGTATATATACTATTATATATAACAATTTTATACTCACAATGAAACGGAAGTAGTGACAGACCTTTTCTTTTGTATTGCGACAAGCATTAAAAGCAGACTAAATGTTTGGAGAAGTCTGACATACATTTGTTCACAATAAGATCTATAACATGTATTTACATTACACAATAATAACATGTATTTACAAAATAGACATGGTGAATTTTAAATTCATTCCGACTTTATCATACCGAAGTGCTTATGATGCCGGCAGGCGAAAATAGCTCCAACAATTCCCTACCAAAAATAAGTAAAAGCAGCTTAAAGAGAATATAAGAGTTAGCAGTTTCCATAAAGGCACAATATGTAAGATTTTAGGATTAAAATATCCAAAAATCACTAGAACAATGTTATATATTTTGTTGACTTGTTGACTTGTAAGTAACATTAACCCAGATGTTCCCAAGAATGTTTAACTCTAGAGAAATAACTCTACCCTGTCAGACTCGTATGCCTCGGTATTGGCCGAGGCTGTTCACGTGATCAGCACGACACACGTGTGTGATGCTGGCGCAGGATCCAGCCAATACTGACCTGCCGTTCTGACGTTAACACAGAAGCGCTGAACTGCATTTACTCCGTCAACTGCGAACGAGACTGACAGGGTAGAGAAGAATTTGTTAAATAAAGCCATTATTTTTGTTTTTCTTTTTGCGCACAAAAAGTATTCTTGTCCTTCATAACATTAAGGTTGAACTACTGTAGTCATGTTGACTATTTTAATGATGTCTTTAGTACTTTCTTGGACCTTGAATGATGGTAATTATGTTGATTTCTATTGGGCATAAAAAAAAAAAAACCTCTTGGATTTCATCAAAAATATCTCAATTTGTGTTCAGAAGATGAATGAAGGTATTACGGGTTTGGAACGACATGAGGGTGAGTAGTTAATGACAGAAATTTAATTTTTGGGTAAACTAACCCTTTAAGTACACTTTGAAGGCCTTGCATTCTGCTATACGAATACGCTAGCATTTACGTAAAATCTGAAGTATACTCTGAGCTTTACAGGTACCATCAGTTACATAATCTATCTGTGATCAGCTAGGGAACATCAAACTTTCTGTGCTTCACTATTGTTACACATGCCGTGATGCACCATCTGATGTCGAGGGGCTGTGGTGCGTGCAAGTGCTTGTGAGAGTTAAAACAAAGAGATGGCTCAGGGTTCGATGATGTGCCAAGTACTCAAGCGGGAATGGTCCGGAGGAAAATTCATTCATTCTCTTTCTCTCACACATGCTGTATGAAAAAACGCAACTGCACTGTGGGTGAATTACGTAACTGTCACTCAATGAAGGAGAGAGGTGCGGAGAAACGAGAGGAACACGGGGGAAGGGAGGGTGCAGTAGTGGCTGATTGGGGTTTTAGTCGTCAGGACAAATTAGTTCCAGACCCCCAGCTCACCAAAATTCACCCCTAATTGACTGGAAGTACTGCAATGCTGTAAGAGGGACTCACACGCAGCATATGTGTGTGTGTGTGTGTGTGTGTGACTGTGAATATGACACGCATTTACACGTGCGAGCGGCTCTCGCGGGTCCTTGTGTGTAACATACATGCACACGCACTAATTTCTGCTTAGCAACAGTGCTGAGATGTGTTCCCCCCTGTGAAGAATGTTTTAGCATCAGAGAAATGCAGTCTCAGGACAGAAAAGAGAGAGGGAGGGAGGGAGGGAGGGAGGGAAAGATGGACGGTTGAAAAAGAGGAAGTGGAAGGAGAAGAGAGGGGGAGGGAGATTCATCTGACCTTTCGTAGGAAAAGACACATCTGCCAGAATGCAGCAAAAATGAGGATTCATAGAAGGGTAACAATCTGTGTCTGTGTTTATACTGTGAGCAATTCAAAGAAATGCTATAAAATAATTAATAGGGGTCTAAACAGGAAATAACTATATCAAATCAGAATATACAATTGAAATAGTTAGCCCTGGGTCATTCTAAACCTTGGATTAAACAGAATCCTGGGTTATCTTGCTTCACGTTTTACACTGTTTAAGATTTAACTGGGGTTAACAATTAAAGGGATAGTTACTCCAAAAATGTTAGTATAATGGTAGTGATTGGGGGGCCTGTTTTGAAGCATCCATCATCCATCATAAATATAATCCATACGACTCCAGAGGGTTAATAAAGGCCTTCTGAAGTGATGGTTTTTTTTATTTATTTATTTTTTTTTTTTAAATGAAAAATATCCATATTTAAAACTTAATCAAGTATAATAACTAGCTTCCGCCAGACAGCTGTATGTATCGATTTGCATCGATTCACTTCAGAAGGCCTTTATTAACCGACTGGAGTCGTATGGATTATATTTATGATGAATTGATGCATTTATTTTGGGCTTCAAAACACGCCCCCCCGTTCACTACCAATATAAAGCTTGGAAGAGTCAGGATATTTTTAAATATATCTCCGATTCTGTTCGTCTGAAAGAAGATATACACCTAGGATGGCAGTCTCTGCTTCACTCTAATTCTCATGGTTTCTGTCATCAATTAACATTTTTCCTCACCAACACTGAAATGGCTGTTTAAACAACACACAGTGTTTTTATGGCTGTCCATGAATATGAGGCACATGATTGGCTGCCTGTTTCTACTAGTCGTAACATTTTAACACCGTATCATTTCGCACTGTACAAGTTTGGCACCACAATGCGAGGTTAACACCGCAAATGCGTTGCTAACCCTGTTGTTCGGAGCAGGTTTTCATAACCCCAGGTGAAAAATGGTGCTAACCCCACTTCTAAAATGCAAATGAGAAACGTTCCTTTACCCGGGGTTAAAAGCAGGGTTTAGAACAACGATAACCCAGGGTTAAGCACAATGTGAAAAGCCCTAGATCGTGAAGCTCTGGTCAGGATGTGCTCACACACAAGTTGTTATAATATATAAAGTCCATTACATGTTAAAAATGCTTTCAATTACACTGTAATGTTGAGTGGCTATAATTTCTGACTTATATTTGTAAAAGCAAATATTTAGATTAACACTTTAATATATTGAGGATTACGTGCAGTAATATTGACAAGAACTCGATCAAGTGTCAACAAACCAAACAGACAAGCATTACAGTCAGGGTTCGTACACTTTTCTACCAATAAATTTCCATTACTTTTGCGGCAAATATTCCTGACCTAATGTTCCATGAAACGTCTGTGTATACATGTAAAATAAGAATAAAATTCAAATTTCAAGTCACAACATACCTTAACTAATTAATGACAAGCTATGTTGTTTAATGTAACAAACATTTATTTAAATAACACTAACACACCAGTAAGACGGTTAGATAAAATACTGTGTAGCAAAGGATTCACTTACATCAATAGGAGGCAACAATGTTAAACAAGTAAATAAAATTGTCCAGTAACACTAACAGTAACTTTACAAGGTGGCAGTAGCAGAGACAAACTATTGGAATACAAAATTTGGTAATTAGGAAGATTTTAAAACTACTATTTACCATTAATCTCATTGGATCAATCATCAACAAGATAACGTCCCTATTTGAAATCCCCAAAAACAGTAGATTTTATTTTTTCATTTCTGCAATTTACAAGTACAAACTGCAACTGCCAGACTTATGATTACCTGTATTGTCTTTTATGTCAAATACTTACATTTAACCTATTACTTAAATCAATCAATCAGAATACTATATAGACTATAGACTATAAAAGCCATCTTTACACTGCAAATGTGGAACAGAATCTGCATCTGAAAGAGCATAAATGTTTATTTACACAGACTGTTTAATGTTGCTCTTAAATTATAAAATTAACAGGAACTCATGCTCTTGATATTGTAATAATGATTATTAATACTGATTAACAGAATACATAAAAATGTTTTTGTGTTTGAGGAAACTGCATGTCATAGTCCGGCTACACAAATACAACAATCAAAGAACCATTTATGAATTATTTAATGCTTTTTAAGCATTAGAAATGAAGACTTCACATAATCTTATCAGCATGATGAATAAATTATATTAACTGGAATAAGTGGAATAACTGGAGCAGAGAATGTGACCGATCATGAAGCTGTCCATAACGCGGGTCTAGCGCGAGTTTAAACACTCCCGTTAAAATCGCAAAAGATGACCACACATGAATCTCTTACAGTGTTGTTTACGATGGGAGAATTCGCGAGTTTCAGTCAGAAAGCGTGCGCACTGAACAAAACTCTTTGATTAATGACTAATCTGAACGCCTCTGATTGGCCATCACATTCATAAGCTCAACACAAACGCGTGTGATTGGTTATAATGCTCAACGCTGCAAAACGAAATCTGATGGAATGCCGCAGTCGGATGGATCAAATGAATGTTAAGTATTGCAGTTTTTTAACCAATATTTTCACTTAAACATTCTGAAACAAATTTCAATTACTTTTCTGGGCTTATTTATTTTTCCAAAACTTTTCCAGGCCTGGGATTTGCTACTTTTAAAATACTTTTAGGAAAATGAGACATTTTCTTATGAACTTAAGTGATTTCATATATAACCATTAGTGTAATTAATTACTGTTGCCAGAAAATAATAAGTAATAATATTACTTTTGAAAGGATTAAGCAGTAATGAGTAATAAATTACATTTTTTAAGTAACGAGCCCAGCACTGCTAGTGACGGAGTCGAGCGCAGATGTGTCCATGGCATTAATAATGTTCAATTAAGACAGAAAAGCAGCTGAAGGAGGGCTTGTGTGTGTGTTTGTATGTTAACAGAGAAACTCATTAGGGACACAGGGGCTCTGAAACACAACTGGGTGTGCAGCTGTGATCCTCCACTGTCCTGAAGAACATCTGAGCCTCATAAATCCTAGTGAGACTACAGCTCTCTTTTTCTCTCTTACACACACATACACATTTGTCCCATGGGCACATCCATTTAAAGACAAGTGTGGCTATTGATCCCAGTGTCCCCCAACTCAACTCACTTACCTGGACGAGGAGTCGCTCGAACACAGCCCGTCCCTGCAAAACACATTTCAAGTGTCATCACAGTTTCTTCTAATCCTCTATGATATATTCAAACATCTTTTTAAACATGATTTTGAAAATGTAAAATGGAAAAACAGATGCCCACCTGTCTGAGTAATATGAATCAATGTAGTCATGTGTCCTTTTTTTGTTCCTACAAAGAGAAGGCCACAAATATTCAACACAAGGTTGAGTTTTCAAAATATATTTGAATTTTAAGCTGTGAAATATCTACAGCTTATATGGGCCATTCTACAGAATTGGTGCGAACTGCTGTCCCACAACCAAAAAACACATTTAAAAAGCATTTAAGTATTAAGTATTTAAGTAGTAGCATTTAAATATTAGATGTTCAAATCTGTGTGTAACTTTAAGGAACGTCACTACCAAATACCTTTTTTTCAGCAATTAAGCAAACTTTTTTTTGGGTGTTATTCCATAAAATTTAAAATTTTGTGCTGATTATCATCTTTGAGCGGCTCAAAAGTATCTAAAATTTGGCACTACCGAAACAGTCACGACCTAAATGTGGTGAAATTTCGGTTGTGACATTGTTTTTTTTGAGTGTTATTGGATAAAATTATATTTTTTTCTGCGTACAACTGTTCAGAAGTGTGCTAACTAACCATGTGCTGATTAGAGTCTTTGAGCTAGGCTCAAAAGTATCTAAAATTGTCACTACCGAAACATGTCATCATTGTTTTGGTAGTGACAAAAGGAAACACATAATCATTTATATGGGGGGAAATAAACAAAATTTTGGTACAGTTATGCAAATCATATATGTTTTAGTAGTGTTTTAGTATGCGAGTTAAAATTCGTTAATGTGACACATTACACATTAATGTCACTACCGAAAATGTGCAGTCATGACCAAAACATGGGATGTTTTGTCAAAAATAAAGTATATTGATTTATCAACTGAGATGTTATTATAGTGTTTGGTTCAATGTTTATTCAAACTAATGAATCCTTCACTTTGAAATCAGTGTGATAAACTTTTATGCCTTTTACAAAGAAAGATTGGATTCAAAATGCAACAAATCGCATAAATTACTCTTGAAATATTGTTAAAATTGTAATTATTATTGATTTTCCTGTGAAAACTTAAAAAAAAAAATAGCAAAAAATATATTAGTAACACTTTCTATGAAGACCATGCTTATAATGATTTATAGCCCCATTTATACTTATTTATAAGTATTACTATTCTATAATTATATTTATAAAGACTCATTAAGATTTATACTGCATTAAAGGAACAGTTACAGATACATTTATATTTATATTAAGTCATGCATTTTCCTTTTCAATGCACATGCTCATTATCCATTATACACTGATTTATAAATGATAGAATATAAAATAGTTCCATAGACTCTTGTTCGCTGTACCAATTAGTTATCAATTATGTCTAATGGCTGAAGACTGCATTAGAAGTCATAAATGGTAATTTTGATTTGTTAAAATCTATATCTCCTCAGCCATTTGCATGGTATTGCTTATAGCAGTTTGGAATTATACTTTAAAAATATTGTTGCAGTGTTTTGCTAGTATGTAACATAAAAAAAAAAAAAAAAATTTCTTGTTTGTATTAATGAGTTCTGTTTTTTTGAATTTTATTACAGGAATTGTTCATTAGTTACATTGACAAGTGAGCAACTTAAAATGTATAATGAGCACATCCTCATAATTTCTTAACATTTGATTTAGGAAAATTGCATCCTATATTTTCACTTTCCTTAAAGCCTTCAATGATGCATTTATAGAGATTAGTAACTGCATTATTACTCACAATTAGTATTTATAAGAACACAACACGGCTATTAATAACAATATATTCACTAATTTGACAGAAATAAATCTGAATAAAAAGTAATTGTAACTATAACATAATAACATTATAGCAATGCAGGTTGCATCTTTATGAATACATTCATAGAACCATACAACTGACTGACTAATTAATTCTTATAAATCAGTGTATAATGGATTATGAACATGTGCATTAAAAAGGAAAATGCATGACTAATAAGTAATTATAAAAATAATATAAATGTAACTATAACTGTTCTTGTAATGATGTATAGGTCTTAATAAGTCTTTATAAATATGTTTATAAAATAGTAATACTTGCTTATAAATAAGTATAAATGGAGCTATAATTCATTATAAGCATTTCTTCACAGAAAGTGTTACTGATATATTTACAAGGTAGATGTAAACAAAATCTTAATAGGTCAATGTAACCCTTATTAAATCATTTATTATTGTGTTTTGGTAGTGACACATTTGGGGAGAGGAAAAATATTCAAAAACTTTCTGAAAATAAAATATGAGAATTAACTGCACAATTACTAGAAATGTGTTCCTTGGAAATTATACAATTTGCATACATACAAAATTTGTGGAAAAGACGTTTTTTCAAAATGTTTCCAGCTCTGACTTTGAGCCAATTCTGTAGAATGGCCCATATAAAGTTTACAGATTACCAATGTGAAAAACTTCCCATCACTTCATATGAGGACATTAGAGCTCCATCAGTAGGGGCGCTTTCAGACATTCACATTAAAATCAGTGCGTGAGAAATGGGCATGTGGCTCACCCCGGGGTCCATTCGTTGCCCTCGGGAGGGTGTGCCTGAGTTACCATGGCAACCGGTGTTGTGTGCGGTGTAAACGGGCTGCCAATAAGGATACTTCCAGGATGAGACACTCTCTGTGGTGTGCTTAAAATCTACAGAAAGAAAGAGAAAACAGTACAAGTTTATGCAAATTATAACTGCAGATAGTTTGGTGACAAGTTAAGACTGGTAGAGAGTATCAACTTGGGAAGGTTCATGTTAGTTTTGGCAGTCAGCCCCTGCTGGTGGATGCTGTAACTACACCATTATTATGGGGGGACATGTTTCTCTAACATAATTTAAGTGCTGTTATCATCCACATGTAAATGATCTATGATGGTGTATGAGGGCCTCCCTGAGTCCATTTATATCCAGCTGCCTCCCTCACTTCCTCTCTGCTAACCTGAATCTCTCCGCATGCGAGCGTGTGCTGCAGCCCCTGGGGAGAGCGAAAACGCCTCCTGCAGCCCAACACAGCAAGGACATCCTCATCCATCACTGCTGCGTTACAAAAGATTTATCCTCCTTCTATCCCTCTGGATATATTTGGAAAGGCACGCTACTATACTACTGGTACATTCTGTGCAGTATGCAGTGCGTACACGATGCTTTGTGGTTGAACAAGTCACCAAATATTTTTGCTAAAATGTGCAGTATATGGAATATTGCATTGCATACTATATACCAGTGGTGAAGCTACGAGTGGGCCAGTCATTTTCCATATAGATGTATGAATAATTTAATAAACAATAAAAATTATAACAAATATCTTATCACATTATAACTTCATTTATTTAGTTGAAAGAATGATTAAATGGTTTCCATGGTCAATTGCAGGTGATTTCCTACTTTTCCCTCACCCTATAGGTGCATATACGCTTATCAAAATAAAACATTATGATTCGTCTGTCTCTGTTAGTCCCACCCACAATATTATCTTTATGATGCAAGGTTGTAAAACTTGTAATAGTGATTTGGCCATTTGTGGAGTTGAATTTGAAAATGGTCATCTCAGACTAATATTGCAGGAGGACATGTAAGCAATTCCAACTTTCTTCTATAAGTTATACAAGATTCAACTTAAGTCAGTTTTAATATAATTTGAGTTGAAATGACATGTACAGCCTATATGATTATACTTAGTTTAAAACAGCAAGAGAACTTAAGTTTTTAAGTTGAAATAAGTGGAATTGTTTAACAGTGTAGTTATTTATAGGTTGTTGCTTGCTGTTTTGAAACTTTTAACTCCTTGAACATTTCATTCATTATTACAGTTCATTCACTGATAATAAAAATGGTAATAAAATATGACAAAATCTCAGAGTTAAACGGTGTCAGAAAAAAATTATCTTAATTATGTCAGATAACACTTAAGCAAAACATGGTCAGGTCAAAGTGTCTGAATTTTTGGTTTCAAATTTTAATCAATTTTACTGGTAGTCCACTGTATGAAGATTTGTTGGGTATAATATGTCACAGTTTACTTTATTTTGCTATCCTCACTTACATAAATAAACTATAGTGTCCTGCACTCACTAGTAAAAATATATCAAAAATATAAAAAATGTATAATAATGTATAAATGTATAATAATAATCTTTGGTTTGACTGTATATTATATATTCGATATCGATTATTTTGGATGTAGTATTTCAGTTACAGTACATGGCAAATTTTCTAGAGGAAAAAATCTCTCAACTAATGCTGTAAACTACACATGAGAGTCAGCTGGTACTACTATAATAATATTGAAGGTTAAAATTAACTTATTTATATACAAAAACTTAAATTACACTCAATGCTTTTATTATAGATAAAGTTTAGAATTACATAATCATATTTCTACTCCAATTCGTTTTGTTTTTTTTGAAATATAAACATTTAAATCGCGGCTGTCATAACTGATTTATTCAAACATGCATTAAATATTGAAGAACATTAAAAAGTATAATGAATATGTAACGTGCATAGCTATATTTATCAGAATGCTGCTTTCTAGAGTTCACTTTTCTAGCTGATTAATGAGTTTATGGTCACTGAATATGTTTTTCTGAGGTAAATGTGACGTTACGTGACATTGTTGTACAAGCTGTTTGACGTCTTTCCGCGGAAACACTGATTAAGCGATTACACGAGACATGATACGGATTTCGGTAAGATGTACTGTATATTTTAACATACCTTCAGATGTTCATTCATGTTTATTTTGCGCTGTAACTGGTTTTAAAGCGGGGGAGAGGATGATCACATGCTTCTCTTTAACTGAGGCGCTACAGCGATCTGTCACGTCACATTAAACAGCGCCAAAACGGTATTTATTTGTTGAATTTCACAATAACATGGATGTCATTTGAAATCTGAGACTTTGCTTCATATCAAAAGTAACAAAGCACAAAGATTATTGTGATTTATTGGATGGGAGGCACTACATATTCTGCTCATTCATCAACTGAAAACAGACTAGACTAATCGATTCTTGGGATTTAAAAATTGATATCGGTTCGTAAAAATGAGAATCGATTAAAATCGAGAAAACAATATTTTATATATATATATATATATATATATATATATATATATATATATATATATATATATATATATATATATATATGGCCACATATTAAGAATTTGTTCACTCATTTTAATTCGTTCATTCGTTTTAGCAAATCATGGCCACATTGAACTAATTTGCTCCCTCGTTTTGATTGAACTAAAACTAGGGAACAAATTATTACAACACGGACACAATTTAGTAAATCGCGGGAACAATTTGTTATATTGTGTGCACCCTTTACTTAAAACGTATTAGTAAGTCGCGGGAATTAATTTTTCATTTGTGGCCACAATATGCATGTATTTTTCCACTTTTTTTTTTTTTTTGCGAGGCTCTATACATGTCAGTGTTATTTTTGTATTATTTATATATTATTATATTTATTAATATATTGAATTAACTTTTCTTTTTATATATTATCTTTTAATTTAAAATTTTAGTAAATGTGTCATGTGCTTTTAACATTTTTATTATTTTTTTAAAACATATTTTAGCAAACAACAGTCAACACTGTGACAACACTGTAGCAAACTATTTGAAATGTGTATCATCACCGTGTTAAACGATAGGCAGGTTATATTGAGTGCGCAGGATGTAACTGAGAGATTTATTCAGTTGGAAAGGAATCTGTATGTAAGCGTGTATCTAAACAACGAGCCACACATCTCTCTAACGAGTGAGTGAAGGTCCTAACGAGGGTCTCTCATGCCATCCACTCGTTAATAAGCTCATTAGCAGAGGTGCGGGCACACAGCGTGCTTCTCTTCCCCCTTTAAGCCGAATAGGGCCTCTGCTTTCATGCCGGCCTTCCGCTCTGCCGTCAACCACAAGGTCCGTCTATCACTGGACTCGTTGTTTGGTGAAGGGTGTCATTTCTGCACCACTAAATGCAACTGCAAAAATAATGGCTGCTTCCAAACAGGTTTCCCATGCAGTCCTACTGCCATTGCTGAGACAAACAGTTGCCGAACAACACATGACAGAGTGTTTACATGGTCAAAGGGAGTCAGAAAGTCAACCTAACAATTGCTTACTTGAAGTTTTCTATTAAGCTAGTATAGGATGAAATATTTTAGCACAAAAAAAGGTCACCTTTAAAATGTATACATTTACAAAAAAAGACAGAGGTTTACTGCAGCATTCTGTTGTCAAACTTCAGTTGATCAAGGTCTCTCCATCGCCTCTGAACTCCCCAAACTTCCTCCCCTTACAGCAGTGTCTTTCCTCCCTTTAAACTCCTTTGTGCGATTCCATCTTTTCAACATTCCTTTCTTTTGTTCAGCTCAGTGCAGCCATACTGACCCATAAACACCCCCCTCAGCTCTCTATTGTCTATGTACAGCAGACAAGCACATACAGTGAAGTCAGTAAATCACTGTTCTCTAAGGTATCACTGCCCACTACTGGCCACAAAATTTACTACAGCACAACTGTCCTATCTTCAAGCAATTTTTTACACAGGGAGCTAGAATATGTGGATGGGTAAAGTTAACACTTTTTATTTATCGGTACACTTTAAAATAAGGACTCTTTAGTTAACATTAGTCAGCTTGTAAGTATTAGTATTTATTAATCTTTGTTAAAGTCAGTTAATAAAAATACAACTACTTATTTTTAGTTCATGTCAGCTCAGGTCCATTAAATAATATTAACAGATACAACTTTTGATTTTATTATTGTATTAGTAAATGTTGAAACTAAGACATGTAACGTGTAATAAATTCACTGTACAATAAAATGTTACCGTGTTTGTCATTGTCAGTTCATGTTAACTAATGTAGTTAACCAATGTTAACAAATCAAACCTTATTGTAAAAATTATCTATTTATTTTTTTTGTGCATAAGTTTGTTGTAGTTTTGTGTTGCAGTTATATCTTATAAAAATACACATAATATAAAATGTGAATATTGTAACTTTTTCCTAAAAACTATGCCAGTTTCCTAAAACTATGCCAGTAAGCCAGTTTCATATCTGTTTCTTGTGTTGTGAGTTTAGCATTATGACAACAAAATCTTAATATGGTTTCTGATTAAAACATAAATAGCAAAAATGTTGACAAAAAAAGTTTGATTCGTATTTGGTAAATCATTTCTTTGAAACTGTCTATTTCAATAAATCACAGATTAAACAAATTTAAATGTTTACTGAAGTATTTTATATACATGTATACATTTTGTTAAAAAAATACAGGTAGAAAAATATTGATATTTAATACAAAGTTTATTTATATCATAGCATATAAGTAAATATTCCTCACTGTGTTTACCAGATTTAATGCATTTTACTTCTTGTATTTTAGATTCAACATTTTCAGTCTACTTTGGGCTGAATTATGGTTCCTCTGAACCACTGTAAATAGTTTCAAAACAAAGATAAATACATGTGAATGCACACAAGTTTTCCCCACTGTTGCCAATGGCGAATACAATAAATTGTCATTTTTTGTCGAATTTGTGACCATTTAAGTCAGTCTAGAGCCCTGCAGCCTTAGTTTTAATCTGTGTGTTTGAGAGATTATGAAGTGTTAATTGTTTACATGCACTTAAAGATGTATGTGTGTGTTGTATACTGGTGTGGCGTGACACTAACCATCTGGGCTCCCACATTTGAATTGACCGTTCCTAGTGTGATCTTGGTGGCTGGGCTGTAGCTGGACGGCGTTACCAGGGAAATGTTGCCTGCAAACACAAACACAGTCAAGATGATGTTCACAAATAAGAGCTGAGAGTTTCTGAAAGGAAAAAACTTTTCACAGACAAGCAGAAGCTTGAATGGATCACAGCTTTGACTGAATGGAAATGGTGATTTGTTCACAAATTGTTAATCTCAAGCAGAGTTTTACAGCCTGTTAGCAAAGTATAATTGCAGTTCACATTACTTATATGTAGTGATGTGATGTTTTGCTTTCTCAATGTATCATTAAAATAATAGCATATTCAACAGAATCTTTCCTGAAAAAAAAAAAAATACTACTTTATGGTGAATCATGCTGGTCAATAATCAATTTAAAAATCACATTCTGTTAAAGTATGTAAAATGCATAAATACTCTCGGGATTGTGGCCTTTTATGATGTGGGGCATGTTTTTTAAACCCTATGGGGCAAGTTGTCACAGGTGAAATCCCGTCAATTATAGGCTTTGCAATAAAAAGTAAAACAATTATGAAACATAACACAACAAATTAAACTGATGAATAGAAACATTTTTCCATGTATGAAATGATATTGAATTGCATTTAATTAAAAAAAAAAAAAAAAAAAAAAAAAGTATATGGATACCTTTCTGGCCAAAAAACCTTTAGACAAAATGTATATTTCTGAGAATCACATTTGATACATCAGGCTTTTATGGCTCATTTAGTATACCTCAGTTTTATTCAGAGGCCCAAACTGATCAAAAATATGCATTTTTGTGCAGCTGCTGATATTTATGACCAAGATGAAATTCAGAAAGCTTGTAATGTAAATCAGTTTATAACAGTATAGCAGATACTTACATAAAAAACATAGATATCAGTCGTCGTGATATATCTCCCAATATTGTTTTAGAAAGATGATATTTAAATGCTTAGTTTTATGATCAGAGCTCTGTAGTTTTAAAGTGGACCTATAATGCCCCTTTCACAAGATGTAATATAAGTTTCTAGTGTCCCCAGAATGTGTCTGTGAAGTTTCAGCTCAAAATACCCCACAGATCATGTATTATAGCTTGTCAAATATGCCCCTATTTGGGTGTGAGCAAAAACACACCATTTTTGTGTGGTTCCCTTTAAATGCAAATGAGCTGCTGCTCCCGGATCCCTTTACAGAAGAGGGCGGAGCTTTAACAGCTCAACAACAACAAAGCTGGAGAATCTCACACAGCCAAAATGAGGATTGTCAGTAACGGTGTTCAGCCTTACATTGTTCAAACCGGAGTCAACTCTGATGGAGAGACTCAGGAAGAAGTTACAACTTTTAGAATGAATCTGGACGTTTCTGAATGATTAGTGGATAAATTTATGTAGTTGCTGTGGAGTTGATTCAACTCATCGACTAGCATGTGCCGTCATGTTCATCTTTTGTGCAAATCCAGCGTTGAATTGATGTCATTAACCCAGGAAAAAGCTTGTTGTAGTTCCTACCAGCTGTTGTAGTCCTTAAAAAGTGATTTCTGTAAAAGAAAATATCTCCCTTTGAATTGAACTTTGAGTGTCGTAACTTTGCAGATGTTGTTTATGCTCAAACAGCAACATTACACACAAACTAAAGTTAAAAAAGTGAAATAATAATCAACCATCCCCTTAAAACGTACGATACAATGCAATACAATGATGATTGATAGATGTGCAAATAAATGTTCCTCAAAAGCCTGATGATCATATTTGATGTTCACATTTTAACATGTTTTTCTAAAAAAAAATATGTATGGATAATCAAGCAAACTTAAGCTGATTCAGTCTAGTAAGTGTTTAATACTAAAATATAATATTACTACTAATATAAAAGTTATTCTTACATTTACTTTATAAAAATCTGCAAAGATTTCACAGCATAAAGACTCCCACAACCTGAAGAGGGACATTTTTACAATTATACTAAAAGGCCTTCGATTTGATCAATCGGACGACAGAAGGCGTGTAGTAGATTGTGTACAACAGGTTTTTCAGCAAAGTTTTAGTCATGTTGACAATTTAGAGGCTTCATAGGATTGATGTAATGAACTACTCTTCTCTGTGTGAACTTGAGAACAAAGTACTTCACATATCAACTAAAAAGCACTGCAATATCAGCTGGTTATAAGTCACTGAAAATGTCTATAAGAGGTGAAGTTAGTTTTGAGAAAATCTCTAGCATAATTTATTTGCAGATATCACTTAATTTTATCCAATGCAACAGCATCAAGACATGTTTAAGTGTAACTGAAGTGTCCAAATACTTCTTAAGGCCACTGTGTAATGGTGCTTTTCAGTGATTTTCTGCCAAGAACGTCCCCTTTAAACCCCAGGAAGGGACTGTTGGGTGGGATAAGGGAAGGTTACATTATGTTGATCAAGGGCAAGACAAAAAAAAAAAAAAAGATTCTGAAATGCTTTCTTCGAATTCTGTGGTGTCTTTTGAATAGAGATGCAAATCATGTAAAGGTTGTGGCATATCAGATGCAAAACCATGCAAATGCCTTGCAATCACGCACAAACACGCAATAGAGTGAACACACCCTGTACTGTGTGAATGAGACGACATGCCAACACTCCCACTCCATGCATGCCTGCTTCCCACTCACACACCAAAACACTCGTCTTCAACTTGGTCAAATCTTCCAAACGTCTGCATCACAGCAGCCTGTGACACTCACAGTGTGTCTTTGTCTATCTACAGCTGCAGTTGAGATGTAGTACCACGTTTACAATGTTCTATTGACATTATGCAGAAACTACCAATACAAAGCAGTTTTCTTACTTTTCATAAATTACAACAGCAGATGTGGTCATGACTCATTGAATGAAATAAAATGTAGTCATGATTGGCTCTCTGAGAACATGCTACTGAAAGTGACCAAACATAGTGTCTCATTCAGCTCCCCAAGTTGTGAATCAGTACATCATGACATGAATTCAGGCAAAGGTAAGGACAGTAAGGACCCTTGCTTATAACATTGGGACACTGATGACTCTATTTCTGGTAACATGGCAACGTTCTCATTGTACATCTCTAAAGACATGAACAACGGCAGAACTAATAGCTTTCAGACAGTATTCGTTTATGTTATTTAAAAGTACATTATAATAAAATTAGGGCTGCCCCTCAATAGTCAACTAATCGTTAGTAGAGGTGTTCCGATACCCCTTTTCCATTCCCGATACCGATTCCGATACCTGAGCTCAGGGTATCGGCCGATACCGAGTACTGATCCGATACCAGGGTGCAGGGCTCTGAACCGGTTCAAGGAACGAAAACGAAAACCGGAAACTAACGAAATTTTGACCGGAACGTAACCAGAAACGGAAACTGAATCAGATTTAATCGTTTTGAACAGAAACGCTCATTTGAAATGGCCATTAACCGGTTAATAACGTTATTTTTTCGTTCTATTTAATATTTTGCTTTGGCAGTCAACCAATCACAAATTCAAATAGTACAGCCTATGCAAATGTGACGCTGACGCATCCAACGTGAGTGAAATGCCCGCGCTGAAGCTCTAAAGTGAGATATGCCCGCGCTGACGCGCTCAGGCTCAGCTGTCATGTCATCATAGGTTAGGTAAGTTACAATGGCAATGCCCTGGCATTATTTTTTCGATGATATATGTCACCATTAGGCCTACATTTAAGTGAACATGAATGTCAAGTAGGCTAATATGCAGCTTGTTGTGCGTTTTGAAACCAGCGAAAATTACAGGATATGTAGAACACGAGTTCACACAATGCCACATCACGCACATGCAGTGGTTCAGAATAAAACTATAGGCTAACATAACACATATACAACAAAAGGGAATATTTAGGCCTATAGGCTACATGAAATATTTCACCATATAATTAGGTCTACATATTAACAAAACGACAGTGGTTCATTGTGGCGCACTCCAGCGATCTAGGAAAGGAAACAGACATTCTGCTTGTTTTCGTTATTTAAATGTCTTTTGTAAATGTATGAATTATGTCTGGCTTTTAAATTACGACCATAAACCATAAATTACAAAGTACAGTTTAGGAAAAAAACGTTCCAGTGGTCGCGACGGCGCCTCATGCGCGCGCACACAAATTCTTGCATTGCTTACTTGATATCGCAGCTCAGCTGTTAAATATTAAAATTAAATACAATCAACCAAACATATAAAACTTTACACTGCTCAATTCAATTCTGTAATACAATCTCCCATCCTGTGACCACCGCCTGACTGTGCTGTTATGTGAAGAATGATGTCGATAATGCGAGTTAAGTACAAAGCTTACATAATAAATAGTCTAATAGTTTAGTATTCGTCTCGAAAATGGAAACGGTGCCGAATGAGAAAGGTATGCTTCAGATTCACTTTAAATTAATTCGTTTAGCATCTTATTTAGTTTTATTTCTAATAAATAACCCTGTTTTTCACTTCTTCGCTGCTTTAAAAAGAGGTTGCTTATGGCAACACAGCACAACTTCCTGTGTTTGCATTCTGAGAAGAATTGATTTCCGATTTGCTGCGTCAAGCAAAGATAGCGGGCACAACTAGATATTGTTTAAGAAAATGGTATCGGATCGGTACATGAGTTTAATTACTCGCCGATACCGATGCTAGAATTTTTTCTGGTATTGGTGGTATTTTCTATACTAGTATCGGAATCGGAACAACCCTAATCGTTAGAAGAGGCTTAAGGTGCGTTCACACCAGATGCGAATGAAGCGTCATGCGCGAGTGATTTACATGTTAAGTCAATGCAAAGACGCGAATAGACATCCTGTGGTGTGAATGACGCAACGCGAATTGAGCGTTTCGGGCGTTTGAGCTATTATATATTTTATATAAACACTCCAGTTAGTATGCCAGGAGGATACACTAAATAAGGGGAACGTTTGTGCCACTTAAAGGTGCTAAAGAGGATGTTTTGTTTTATACATTTTTGCAATATTACTTGAAACTGTCTTTACTAACTGATAAAAGACTATTTATTAGGTGCACTGAAAGGAATAATATTAATATACATCATCTGTGCACGAGGTAGGGCCTTAAAAACATCAGCCAATCGTTTACGCGATCATCACGTAAATGATTGGCCCTCTGGCTTGTCAATCACTGCCGTGACGTTCCTTGTGAGAGACGAGTGCGGCTGCGCGCTCCAGTAACTTTCCACACTCCACAGGCGCTGCATGCAATGTTTTTGTCAGGAGACAGGAGTAACAACTGCAGATTATGAGTTACCTGCGGTGAGTCCGACATAATGAATCCACGAACACGACACAGCGAATGCCGGTGGTAAACACTCGTGTTCCAATACGAGTGTTTACGAGTTTTTGGAGGCGTTCCCTCGAAAGGAGGGGGTTTGTTCTTATGCATGCGCTCATTTCAAAAACTCAGTAACAGTCTTTGGTTTCTCAATCGACGAAAAGATCCTCTTTATCACCTTTAAACAGCTTAAACAGCACAAAACAAAAAAATAAATAAAACGGGAGACAAATGTCATCAATAAACCCAAGTGTATTTACAATTCAATCCGTGTACACACACACACAAAAAAAAAACAAGTTAAACATCCAAAGTGAAAAATGTGTATAAATGTGTGTGTGTGTGTGTGTGTGTATGTCTGGGAAAGTCTCAAGAGTCCAGCGCATAAAAAAGTTTATATAGGAGCAGTCTCACCGGGGGTCTGAGAGTCTGAGAGCACTATCCTACGGGAACAGTCCAACTGTTATATATATATATATATATATGAATGAAAAAGACATGCTGTCAAACGCCAGCGTGCCGGTTCCTTATATAGGGAAAAAACATTGTAAACATCCCGCTGAGATGACGTAACGTCACATGACGACGGAGCGCGAGGAGAATCTATCGGGAATATAAATCAGGGTCAAACACAGACTACACAGAAAACAGGGAGAAAACAGTACACAGAGGAAAGATATTAACATATAATAGTCAATGCCTTATTGGCAATTGAAACTATAATTAGGCTTTCCCTTATGTGGCATTCGCGCATGAATTTCATGCACGAATGAAGCGAGTAAACTCAAAATGTTCAAGCGTCCAACTATTTATTAGTGCAAGTCATGTCTGGTGTGAACGCCCCATTAGTTGACCAAAATGTTTATTAGCTGGTTAGTCATCAAAAAAAAAAAAAAAAAAACTTCCGTGAGAGACAGATCGTTAGCGGCGGGTCCTTGTGGTTATTACAGTATGTTGGTCAGGAAATCCAAACGTTCGTCTATCATTCATCAACCTCAAAAATGCCTTATCATTTGAAACATGTAGTAGCAACTTTACATGGCTGCTCACTCTAACATTAATCTAGGTAAATGTGTGCTGTTATTAGGTGCAT
This sequence comes from Ancherythroculter nigrocauda, assembly GCA_036281575.1. Lineage (NCBI taxonomy): Eukaryota > Metazoa > Chordata > Actinopteri > Cypriniformes > Xenocyprididae > Ancherythroculter > Ancherythroculter nigrocauda. The sequence goes on from VTFQ01000013.1 coordinate 9,226,166, forward strand.
ATCTAAGTGTTCGTGTGAAAAGAGCGCGCTTACTGCATGACATACCGGCGGCAGCTCGATCACTTACATTTTTTTATCTAATAACACCGGAAACAACTTAAAATACTGTATCATTTTTGGTCATACAGATCATTTGAAACTGTAAAGGGTCTACTTTTATATGTGTAAACTCACAATAACAACAAAACTTTGTGCTTTTGTAAAATAAATAAAACAGGATTTCTGCCGTCTTGGTCTCCATGAACTGGAGCACGTCACAAAAATGAACCAAAACTCATCGTATACTTGCCTCACAGACATGAGAAATATATCTACAGAAAGCTTTAATCGTCTAGTTTTAAACAAACCAATTAAAATCGAAAAGGAATACTCCCTGATTATGTAATCCTTATGAAAGTTGCAGCAACACGGACTCAGAAAACACTAGTTTATTAATAAATAATTAAAATGTCTCCTTGCTATTTTTTCCCTTGACACATTCATTAGTCAACTAATCGCTTAAATGAATGACTCATAGTCGACTAGAAAAATCTTTATTTGGGGGCAGCCCTAAATAAAATATGTTGTTACATAACCCTGCAACATTTAAGCTGTAAATATTTATAAATGTTAGCTAGAATATGTTCATTACCTGTCTAGCAATGTACCTTTATGCTGAAACAATTAAATAACGGTTTGTTTTTTAAAACATCTATTGCGTGTCATTACGTGTAGTGAATTGGCTCACGTCATTATGTTTAATGCTTCACAACTTCCGTTAAGGGAAAATAGTGAGCATCAATGCTCCCTGGTTTTCACAGTGCATTGTGGGACTCTTTAGGGAGTAAACTTTCAGGCCCCATCCCAAATGGAACCCTAAGTCCTCATGATCTTCCTCTAAGTCCACAGTTTCGTGATGTAATGCCGCTTTAACTGTCAGGTAGCAGTCTTGTTGCAGGGCTTGCGAGCTCAGCAAAAGAGAGCATCGAGGGCGCACAACAGCCGCAAAAGGGGGTGCTCACGAGCACCCATCTGAAACCTAAAATGACAAATAGGACACCCTATTTCTTGTGGACTTAACGGACATGCACACTGTGGCCATTGTAAGTCCACAAGACTGCAAGGGCACATGAAGAGTGCCATTTGGGACATGGGCTCAGTGCCTTAAAATGGCCGACTCCCTGATCAGTGCCCTGACTAATGGCATACCACATGTTTTTAGCTAGATGCTATTAGAATCTTTATTCGAATCAGATGTCTGTATTGTTGGCAATCGGCGCACAAGTGCATAAAATGTCAACAACATGAATGTTTTTGTTCCCTTTTTATTTATAATGATGTCGCAGCTTGCAGACGATCTCTACGCGAAAGCTGCACGCACTCGTGACTCTTTAGCTCTGCCCACGGCAAGCCTCCAGGAGCTCTGCTTTTTCAGAAAGACTCGGTACAGCTTATATATCTTTTGTAAATGTGATAAAACTAAAGACTTTTTGGAGATATGAAGGATGCAATACTACTCTATAGGTACTAAAATTTAACGAGATTGGTAGAAACTGTGTGTGTTACCTACCATTTAAGATTAATGTTTAGTTTCTGAATGAATCAGCTGTTTGAAAGAATCAGTTGAATCTCAATGAATCACTAATTAACAGTGACTTGCTGCCACCTAGTGGCAGTTTTAATTTCACATTTAACGTACCTTTTCATGCTTTAAATAATTTCAAATATCAATATTCAACATTTTATGTTTAAAACATCAAGACTATTTATGCATTTGTAACTGCAGGTTATTCATTTATGTCCCCTCTGAGCTACATTAAACAGTCTGTGTAAATGCATCTAAATGCCACTTCAGACACAGCTTCTGTGTTTCCTCTCCCTTGCAAAGATGAATTTTATTGATACTACAGCCCTATTGTGTCTTATTATTATTATTATTATTATTATTATAATTGAATTAAATGAATTTATAAAAGGTAAAAATGTCCATAAAAAGGTAAAAAGCAATTGAAACATATTGCAAAAAAAATATTTCTGTCATTGTTGTGAACTGACCTCCACACAGAATATGAAGAATGTCAAAAACTTTAGGAGTCAGCGGTCCATGACAGTCCTAAACCTGCCAAGGTACCAGTACAATAACTTACTCAGCAAAATATTGTCCAATTATCGTTATCGAGAAAATGCCAGAAAATATCGAGATATATATTTTTGTCAATATTGCACACCCCTAGGTGGAAGTAAGTCATGGAGCTTTTAAATGACATGAGGGTGAGTAAATGTTTATGAGATTTTTGGGTAACCTTCCAGTAAAATTTCAAAAACAGTTTCAGTATTTCATGTTGAAAGGCAAGAAAGTGTCAAAGTAGTTTGAATGAATCTTTACAATGTGCTCCAGATGGTTAGCGTACAGCAGCAGGACTGGCTGTGGTCTGAAGGGGTTTTGTGCAAGGCCTCAGCGCAGGAATGCGTCAGTGCCACATGCTCTTTACAGCAACAATGAGCAAAGCCACATTAGAATACAGCTGAGCAGCAGCCCAGCACACACACACACACACACACACACACACACACACACAATATTGAGCCAACTGTGTGTGTTATATTATAAAGCACATGCACAAAGTGCTCAGCGTTATACACATGCACAAATGTATGATACAATCTGGATACACAGACATATGCCAGTGCATAACGGAAGACATCAAAGAGAAAACACTTCTAAGCTCTATACATGGGCCAAGACAACAGGAGGAAAACACACAGTTACTTCCTGGGGCTGCCCAAACAAACTACATAACTCCAGCACACGCTCAACACGACTCAAAACCACATCAGTGCCTGAGCAACATCAGAGAGCTTCTCACCAAACACAACCAGCCAGTTCTGCTGCACTAAAAACACTCACTTAAATGCATATTTGCTCTTTGGCAACCAGATTAGAAAGAGAAAAACGTCTTTCTTTAAAAAGAATAACAATTACAAAGAGTTCTAATAAAATTATACAAAGTTTGTATAATAACCTTCACTTCAAATTCCTCAGTCATTTACCTGTTTGCTTATGAAGAGGCACGACAAGCACTTCCATACTTCACCTTTAACTATTCGTTTCCTAATAAAAGCTCAAGTTCTAGTCCCACACACAGACTGGGACGCCCGCTTCACCCCTCCTCCCACTGAACACAGATCTGTGGAGGAACTTCCACAGTGACCCAGAGAGAGAGAGAGAGAGAGAGAGAGAGAGAGAGAGTGTGTATGTTCCTCTCAGCGTGCCGTCCCGACACACGTGCAGCCTTCCCAGCTGCTCCGACACAATCCCTGAATGCACAAAGAGCCAGATGAAAGAAAAAAAAGTAGGGGCTGCAGGATTTACCTGAAGAGGAGTGGAGAGCATGTTTCGAAGGCAGGCTGGGACCTGGTGTTCCTCTCTCCCTCTTTCAGTGTCCCTTTTGTTACCATTCAGTGGAAACTTGAGAGGCTCGCCAGGCATTGCCGAGCGAGCGCAGAGGGAGTTCACCCACCGACACTTGGACTTTCACCCATGCCGAGTGGGAAACGCGCTCACAGCGGCCGCATTCAATGAGAGCCTGTGTGCGCCTGCTGCAGAACTTCCTCCCTCCGTACGCACACAGACGGCGGCTTTCTCACAGCTCCTGCAGGCCACTCAAAGAGCAGGCGGTGATGGGTGCTCGCTTGCTCTGGCCTGAACTGATCTGAGAGCAGTGGGAAGAACTGAATAGATGTGTGGCTGAACGATGGAGAGGCCTGAACACATGTTCTGAGAGACTGGCCCGAGCTGGTAGGTAGTTCAGGGCTCGTCTGGATGTGTGCACATCTGGATGTGTGCAGGAGATTTATTTGGCACCCGAGCGGCATTGGATGAGTGCCAATGGTAATTAAAAAGTATTCAATCACATGCTGACTTGAGAAGACTAGAGCAACATTAAAACAAATTGTTGTCTTCACTCGCTCCAACAAAAACAGTAGCGCCAACATCAGTTTTATTAATGGGCTGCTTAAGGCAATATTGTTGTTCATTCACGCCATAGAAAGGACTAACGTAGGTACATAACTGTCAATGTTTTCTTGTTCGTTTTAATATCTCAGATGCCATCAATGGAGCTTAGCATGCATTTAATCCTGAATGTTCCTTTGCGTCCAAAATTGAGATTCAGTATCAGCACTGACTTGGCAATTCGATTCCCATTCACAAGATCTTGATTCGAATTGAATCTGATTAAAAGGTGCATTCAGTAGTTAGGTGTTGACTAAAAAAAAAATGCTTTACTATGATTTCAGTACTTAAAATTCACAAACTCGACGATTGCGAATGCAGGCTAAAGAACTAACGTAATGCACCTTTTATTTTTATTCATTTGGGAATACTGATGTTATGTTTTTTTTTTTTTTTTTTTTCAAAAAGACAGTTTTCAAATATTTTTTAGCCATGATAGGTCCTCCTTCATGATAAATGACAAATTTTATGCAAATGAAGACTGACTTTTAAGAGCGACAACCATTAGGAGTAAAGATTGTGTCAGTGAAGCACAAACGTTTTGAATGTAGGCAAGACTGGACAGAATATTTTGAGCAATTTCACTATTCTATATACTTTGTATAAAAAACATGGATAATAAATTGATGCGTAAAAAAGAAACTGTCTGCAGTTTCAGTGAGTTTGATTCATACATTGATAATTCCTAATGCTTATATGATGCAATGAGCAGTTTAGCACTGACAGAGATCTTATTAAAACAGTTTCCTCTGTATAACGTTCATTATTGGGGACAAGGAAACTGATTATTGGGCCACGAATGATTTGAAGTGCGGAGACAAGCAACATGCAGCGACAGAGTCGCAACAGTGTGAACAAGGCTTTACCAAATACATTATACTAATTCACAAACTAAAAAGCTGATTGAGACGCACCCTAGGGTTTGAGACACTGCCTTCAGGCCTATGAGACTGATAACTGCTGGAGAGCCACATTTTCTATGCATTAGATGAAAAGAGACAGGTTAAAAGATGAATCTCAGGATTTTAAGAATTGAAGTTTTTTTTTTGAGTTGTTAGTACTAAGGGAAAATTCTCAAAGTTTAATGAAGATGCTTTATTATGGGAACTAGAATAATCAAACATCACATATTTTAGGTAGTCACTGTTGCAGGTCACATGACATAATGTAACCTACGACACCACAAAGGTTTCAAGTCTCAACCAGTCACTTATCTTAGACTCATCTGTCTAAGAATGCGTGCAATTAGACAAGTAACTAATTTTTTAATGTTGATTGTTGTGTGCCCAAACCCCTCCTTTTCACTTTGAACAACCATTTCAAGACAAAAGGTAGTACATAAAAGTTTACTGCCTGCCAGTAATTGCTGGTAATTTCTTTTACTGCCAAATTAAAAAATTAAAAAAGCAAGGAAAGGGTTTATTGCACTCTGAATGAACCTGCGCTTGAAGAACCAACTTCTGTACAAGCTAATTCAATAATTTATTTTCTGAATTTTATATTTATTTGCATAGATATGTATGTGATCATATATGAGAGTAACAGAGTCACTTTTACCTTTGGACAGGTTTTGGTTCAGAAAGGCCTTGAGATCTCCACACAGAGCTGCTGCGCCAACCTAAAAGGAGAAGAAATGAAGGAAGAGTTCAAATGAACTGAAATATTAGTTTTCAATAAACAGTGCAGATTAATATTGCAATTTTTCTTTAATGTTTTTGTTGATGTTATTTATTGCTGCCTTCTTGGCCAGGTCAATCTTGTAAAAACAGTTTTTTTTTTATTTCAATTTATTTCAGGAAATCGGGAAGGAAGTCAGGAAGGAGAATCCAAAAAAAAAAAAAAAAAAAAAAAAAAAAAAAAAACGGACAGTTAGTTCAAAGTTAAATATGATTGAATGTCATTGCATTAGAGGAAGGGAGGAAGTCAGGAAGGAAGGAGAATCCAAAAAACAAAACAAAACAACAACAAAAAATGGACAGTTAGTTTAAAGTTAAATATTTTTGAATGTCATTGCATTAGAAGAAGGGAGGAAGTCATGAAGGAAGGAAGGAAGTCAGGAAGGAAGGAGAATACAAAAAACAAACAAAAAAACCCGGACAGTTAGTACAAAGTAAAATATGATTGAGTGTCATTGCATTAGAGGAAGGGAGGAAGTCATAAAGGAAGTCAGGAAGTCAGGAGGGAAGTCAGGAAGGAAGGAGAATCCAAAAAACAAAACAAAACAACAACAAAAAACGGACAGTTAGTTTAAAGTTAAATATGTTTGAATGTCATTGCATTAGAGGAAGGGAGGAAGTCAAGAAGGAAGGAAGTCAGGGAGGAAGGAGAATCCAAAAAAAAAAAAAAAAAAAAAAAAAATGGACAGTTAGTTCAAAGTTAAATATGATTGAGTGTCATTGGATTAGAGGAAGGGAGGAAGTCAGGAAGGAAGGAAGTCAGTCAGGAAGGAAGGAAGGAAGGAAGGAGAATCCAAAAAACAAAAACAAAACAAAACCGGACAGTTAGTTTAAAGTTAAATATGTTTGAATGTCATTGCATTAGAGGAAGGAAGGAAGGAAGGAAGGAAGAAAGAAAGAAAGAAAGAAAGAAAGAAAGAAAGAAAGAAAGAAGAAAGAAAGAAAGAAAGAAAGAAAGAAAGAAAGAAAGAAAGAAAGAAAGAAAGAAAGAAAGAAAGAAAGAAAGAAAGAAAGAAAGAAAGAAAGAAAGAAAGAATTAAAAAAAAAAAAAAAAAACCGGACAGTTAGTTCAAAGTTAAATATATTTGAATGGCATTGCATTAGACAAAGGAAGGAAGGAAGGAAGATCCAAAAAAACAAAGCACAAACAAGAGATATTAGGATTGTTCTCAATCATACATTGTAATTTCACAAATAATTTTCTTCTGGTACTGAATCAATACTTTGAAATTAATTGAACTTTTGAAATTAAACACACAGATGCAAATAGTAATAATAGATAATGAAGAAAATTATCTATTATTACTATTTGCATCTGTGCGTTTAATTTCAAAAGTTCAATTCATTTTTTTTAAAAGTTAAACAATCAAGCTTTTATTTTGACAGGTTGCCGGCAAATGCATGTATGTGCTGTTACTTCTGGTGCTGCATCTCGCGGTTGGGTGAAGCGCTGTATCATGGATGAGCAGTGACGGTCTGGATACGGTAGCGCCCGTATTTATTAAATAAATCACAGTCTGCGCAATTTGACAATCGATAAACCATATTGTGTTCCATTTTATTGTGACGTATCGTGCAGCCTTCATTTACACTGACACAAATTACAATGTGATAAACTGATGTGCTTCAATAAACATTTTTAATTTACAAACTGACCAAGTATTAAAAACGAAAAATAAAAAAAACATTTTTTTTTATTGTTTTGAATAAAACACATCTATGTTTTCATGCCTTTTATAACATGCAGACTTGCTGTGAACTGCGAAGCATCAGATTACTGTACTTTCCGTACAGTACAGAGGTCTGCGTCTCACGCGATAGCATGATATCTCACTGCAGCAGAGAACCACCAGAGCCGGCTGATCATGTGATTATAGATCACAACTTGAGAGGGGGAAAACCCTCAAAGCATGAACTGGCTAAAAGTATCATCTAAAAGCGAATGTCATTTTAGCGAACCGATTTCCTTGTTAAATCACCATTTAAAATGCTCAGTCGGAGGGCTACATTAAGTCAGTAGTGTTAGCCACTGAAAGACTGTGAAAATCGATAGAATTTAAGGCTTTAAACGGACGAGCAAACAGATGTCAGTCGAGTTTACAGACACATCTATTCACAGGGGTCGGAGGTCGTGGAGCATGTCACCATGATTTAATCAACATGACATCACAGAAGGACATTTAAGTAAATGAGAAATGCTAGGCATAGTTTTTCAGCCTATTGTCACACAGGCCATTATAGTTTTATATACTTCAAAATATCCAATTAAGATTTGGGAATATTTTGCCAAGGAAACTTAAAGACCTGATGAACTCCATGTCATCACATTTACTTTAACAGAAGCAGTTTCTCTCATTATTAAGTTCACACAATGATGTGTTAGTATTACATCCACAACTTAAGAGCAGAATTGAGCACCAGATGACCTCAAAACACTTTCAAAAGCCCACCTTCAAAAGAACTCTTCTGCTTTTGTCTTGACGGCAACGGAAACAAAGTGGTTTTAACATGTTGATACTGAAACCGTAACAGACTTCAATGTCTCTTTAATTATATAACCTGATGTTCACACATTACCAAAACACACACGTCAGAACTCACCGTGTTGGCCATCATGGTAAAGATGACAGGGCTCTTTCTGTTCAGATCCCCTCACGCTCAGAGCTGCACAGCCCCCTGTAGACACACACACACACATAAATGTGATGATCGGGTATGGCACACACACACACATTCAGCCTGTCCTCATGATTGTTAGAGGAGAGGCATGCTCTCGATGATGATGATGGATATAACACTGATGAGCAGAGATGACAAAAGGGACAGTGAGAGGAGGAGACAGAGAGGATGGAGGAGGACCCCCACAGCACATAACCTCCAAACTTTCTCCCCCACCGGAATGTGTGTGTGTGTGTGTGTGTGAGAGGGAGGGGGGGGTGTTCCCTTTCTATTCTTCTACTTATCTATGAATCTATCCATCTACAGAAATATAATCACAGGGACAGAGTCAACAGAGGCAACTCTTTCCACTAAATATGCAGCTTTCGTAAACCATAATGATAGGTTGCCACCTAGTTAAAAGGTACACTATGTAGCTTTTGGCCCTTTAACAGACAAAACTCCATGCATTTTGCGGAAGAACTTTGTTTTGGTTGTGGTTCATCTATGCATGACTGTGCGGATGAATATTATTATTATTATTCTATTATGACCAACACAGTCTACCAAGAGCAGCGCAAATTAGCGTCTGGTTTAAGACACTTTTTTTATTGGGCGGTAAATGATGGCAAATTGACTAGTGCAAGCCTTAGTAAATCACCTTGATTAATTCATTTACATACTCTCCCCCCATATTTAGTAAAACCTGACAGTATTTTTTTTTAACGCCAATCTAGCAGTCTTTTTGCACTTTAATATTCACAGACACTAGTCCATATAGTGTATAATATTTTATATATATATATATATATATATATATATGAGCAATATCACACGAGTAGCCGTGCGATATGGCTGTATATCAGCACGCTGTGATTCGTCCGTAGGCACGAGGCCGCAGGCCGAGTGCCGTAGGTAATCACAGCGTGCTGATATACAGCCATATCGCACGGCTACGAGTGTGATATTGCGTTTATACAACAGTTCGACGGCACGAGTGTGTAAATAAATAAGAACAACAACGGAGTGTCTTTAAAACCCTCTTTTGTGCAGCACTACTTCCTTCCGCCACGGATTCAAATCTCAATTTGACAGTTGAACCAAGCCTCCGTTACTAACTCTAAAACGTCACTTTAGAACTAGTAACGAAGGAACGTTGAGTCGCTTCATTGAAACACATTGAATTTTGTACAGTATTAGAGAGAGAGAGAGCGCGAGAGAGAGAGAGAGTAGGCTATTACCTGTGTCTGGTATATTGCATTACATTCATTCTTCAAGTCGATGTCCATAATATTATATCCTTTATACAAGTCCGTTTGAATGTCCGCTGAGGAAAGCGATCTTTGTCTTTTTTACAGTTTGGGAATTTTCCATAAAATCCATTACACCACAGCGCTAAAACAACTTCCTTTTGCAAAAGTTCCTTTCAATTTAAAAGTCTCTTGTGCTTCACTGACTCATTCTCCTGTAAAGTGTTGCCGCCATCTAATGCCGTATTAATGTAATGTTCACTCAATCCATATTACTTAATGGACATATTTATATAAAATCATATTTATTAACAATAATATTTAGAACAACAAATAAGCACAATTGTACAGTTCAGTCAAACATAAAGCACTAGTTATTAAAAAAAAAAATAGGTCACCATTTACGCTTGTATGTGGGTTTTACAAATATTTAACGAATGAAAAGGATATTAAAGAGCTTGTGACAAAACCTCCTAACTCCATTGGATCCTCAAACTGTCAATCAAGCCTCATTAATCTGCCTCCCCTCATGAATGAAGTGCGCACACAGTTTGGACATCTCCTCTATGCAATGCAAAGGTAAATAAAGATCTGATGTTTGAAAAAAAATTGTAAAACGTTTTCTTTACTCAAAAAACCATATGTTTATAAAGTTTAATGTTTTACGTATTTGAAGCGGAGAAGAGTCTGATATGCCCCGTCTAGTTGTAGCCAATGTGCTATATAAGGATGTAACTTAACGTTTATTATTATCAAATTTAATATAGCACAATTCGACTGTAACAAATAATAGATTAATAAGATCAAAGATTGCCCGTTCTATGTACTCAAATTGAATAATGTCTCATGTTTAACCACTATAAGAGCCAGCGGCAAATCCCCGAGGCACTGGCCGAGATGAAGCTGTTCTCGGTGGTTACAGAAGCACTGAACGGCCGCTGACGCACTCGAGATCGCATCTCCGAAAACGTCAAAACAAATTATAAAATAGGCTCTGTTATTAAATATGAGTCACATATTTCAGGTCTAAACAACTACATTCTCGCCTAAAAAACTATTAAAACTACAGTTCGTGGTACAAGAAGTAGTATTTGTAAAAATTACGGTTGATTTGATCGGCCGCCATGACGGTCACTTCAAGCGGAGTGATACAAACGGTGAAAAGGCAGTAGGAGTGCTGTTATCACTGAAATATCGCATGGCTATCAACCAATCAGATTCGAGAACCAGACAGAACTGTTGTATAAATATATATATATATATATATATATATATATATATATATATATATATATATATATATATATATATATATATATATATATATATATATATTTGATAGTGTATAACCCTACTTTTGATTTATTCATCGTAAAATGTGGCAAACTCCCTGACATTCCGCATTATACAGCAACCTCCATTTTTACAACTGGATTCTGCGATTCCGTTTGTGTTTTCCGCATTGTGGAAATCTAAAGTAAGTACTACATTTGATGAGTAGCAGATGAGCAACTTCACACAAAAACATATTTGCAAATATGCAAATGCAGAGATTAATGCAAGTATGCACTCCTTTTGTATATGATTGTCATGCACTTCTGGATTACTACTTGGCTACGTTTACATGCACCAATTTTCATCAATCCAACTGAATTGAATCCAATTGCAGATTTGTTTACATGTACTCTAAACATTGTAATCTGATTCAAATATCCGTTTATATGTGTTTTATATAAATTACGAATAAAACTTTTGCGCACGCGCTCTGCATGGATGACGCCATATCAATCACACTTGCGGTAACCCGGGTTGCGTCAACAGACGATGATCATGTATCGACGATAGCCAGAGATATTGTCAAAAGCATCAAATCTTGGCAATATTACGATTTGGTATTTCCAATTAATGTAGGCCTGTTAGCTTCTTTTATTATTAAATTAATATTATACGTGCTGTGAGGATAATAAAGGATTAGGCTATTAGCTATCTTTGAAAATGTTTTAAACATTATTTTTAATTATAGGCCTATAATTCATTGTATAATAGACCTAAAAAAAATATTTCCTAATACTGCAGTCATCAATGAAAATTAAGCGCAGCTTTACTTCAAGCACCGACTTTAAAAAAACAACCTGTTTAACATGAAATACTATTATTCTCATTTGTTTCACTATGTACGGCAATGTAGAGAATGTATGAGAGAAATAATGGAATAAATTAAGACAGTTATATACCGTTATCAGCATATTATGTTGAAATTCGTCTCTGACAGAATATGCTCCATTAATGCAGTGTCAGACAGCTCACTTTTTACTTTCAATTTCTGTAGTGAATATTGACCGAGGTTGAGACTTTTTCACCGGCATAACTCTTGCGCAAAGTTTGCATGTTGCTTCTTGTGTGATATCCACTGGCTCCCCTTCTCGTTTTAAAATGGAAAGATTTCCAATATTATGACGAAGGGATACAGCTACGCCACTGCCTGTTGGCATACATCTTTACAACTAAAGACGTGAACATGAACTTTACTGCGTAATGCGTGTCAACACTGCACTGCGCATGTGCCCCAGAGACTTATGAATACGATTGAGAAAGTAGTCGGATTCAAACGTTTACATGGTAATTTTTTGCTGTTGGATCGGATTAGAAAAGGAATAAACCACCTCTTCCAATCCAATTGAAATTTCTTTCGGATCAAGCTCAATCGGATTGATTAAGGTGTTTACATGAACGTTTTTCAATCCGACTGAGCCATCAATCCGATTACAAATGGATTATTTGGGTGCATGTAAACGTAGCCTATGGCGGTAACAAACCTCAATCCTTAAGGGGGTCCATCAAATGTCTGTGCCATTAAACTGAATGTGCTATTACACGGGTAGTTGGTTATATATAAATTAATTAACTTTAAACTAGCTCAGGAAGATTCAAACTACTTCTTGGCCTTGCCATAGAAAACAGGTAACATTAATGTCTGCTATATCACTAATTGAGGAAACACTGAGAATGCACTGCATACTTGCATGGATGATGTGCTAGTATGAACTGTGCAGCATAATTATGAGCATAATTATTATTATTATTAAAACTTGATAAAGGAATAATCCCAATTTTCACAGTAAAGCTCTGTTGTGTAGCACTTTGTTTGACAAAAAAAGGTTTGTTTAATGTCATATGATTAAAAGATAAATTTTTGTTTTATGCTTTAATTTGATTGCCAGAAAAATTAAAATGAATAACACAATTTCTGAAAAAAACAAAAACAAAACATTTCATAGAAATTTCATTTAAATTGTGTTGTTTTTATGAATTCAATTAATTAGACATGCTTTATTATTATTAAAATTTAATTAAACCATTAAAATGGAATTCAGACAATTTAAAACAAACAGAATTTGGTAAAAATAGAACGGAATTAAGAAAAAAATAAAACGTATTTCATAAGCCCTAAAAAAATTTACTTTTTGTTAAAGTTTTAATAAATTGATGTTAAATTGTACAAGTTTCATGATTTCAAATAATTAGACATGCTTTTTCATTACTAAAATTTAATTTAACAATTAAAATGGAGTACAGAAAAATTAAGATGGAAAAAAACGGAAACCAGAAAAATTAAAACCGAAAATTAAACGATTTCACAGGACCCTAGTTCCATCTATACTCGTCAGTATATTCTTGTGCGTGTCTCCATGAACTTCCTTTAAGCCTTGGGTCCAAAAAGTATGCTAATTTCTGCGCTCATATGATCTGCGTGTGTCTTTGTGGCCGGGGCTTTTGGAGGAGGCTGGGAGAGGTGTAGATCAGACAGCTGGTAAGCCTGGCTGGGGTGGAGGGGGTGAGGCAGAATATACCGAGCAAATCAATAGACGGGGGGGATCTAGCCCTGCCGCCCACCGCCCCAGTCCCACAATACCCCCCTACAGCCCCCTGCCTGAGCCACACATAAAGGCCTTTTGTCCCATGGGGGAGAAGCCCGACACAGGAACCAGAGAGAAGCTTCAAAGTGGCTGGAGGTCCTTCTATTCTTCCTCTCCTTTTCTATGTCACTTGCCCTCCCCCAATCTCTACTTCTCTTTTCCTGGGTGAGGGAGAGGCCACCCAGTAAATGTAAGGAAACTCAGGTCACCGTGGCTTGACACACTGCTCTGGTGACATGACACTAAAGAGACAACTTGTTGCTGAGTAAGAGTAGACAAGAATGGAGCGGGACAGCACAGCAACCGCACGATGACAAAAGATTTCATTTATGCACTGTAAATCAAGTCTGTTGTCGTGCTTTGTTACCTGTTTGCAGGACAGGCCTTTAAAAAGCCTCTTGAGATCACAGGCAACTTAGTGAGGACCTTCCTCAATGGGCTTTATTGACCTCCATTTCTTGAAACTTATGTGCTTGTTCTCAATCACAACAAAAGGACTGTTCATCTAATTAGTGGTGCTTGCGAAGGAAAGCATCGCTATTTATAAAACTCATACTTGAGTTGGAGGTTTGTTCAAATTCCTAACCCTAAGTATTCAACTAAACTAAAGACAAGAATGATGCCTCAAATCAAGTGTCTTGTTAATAAAGAAGTGCTGTTGTTTTTTTAACCAATCCAACATACAATTTTTGCCTGGTGGACAACCAACCAACCAAAGAAACAGGTAAAAACATCCTGTAGACCAGTGTGTCCCAACCCTTTTATCGGCAGCTCTCCAACAGTGCATATTTTTGATGTCTCCCTTATCTGACCCATCTAGGGATGTAATGGTACACAGAAATGACGGTCCGGTACATACCTCGGTTTTGAAGTTAAGGTTCGGTATGGGTTCGGTACAGCAGGGGCAGAAAACTAAAAAAAAATTGCTTTCTTTTTTAATTTATTTATTTTTTATCTCAGCTAATGCTGTAAATGCTATACAGAGAGCCCTTACTTACACATTACTATAATATTAAATGTTACAAATAACAACAGAGACCAAACTATTAAATTCAGTTGCTATTTATTTTTAGATATAATAATCAACACTCAAATAATAATTAAAAAAAAAATTGTATGTAAACGTAAATTGCACACAAAAGGCATTTTTTGCATTAACTTCTGTATATAATTATAAAATTATATTTCTCCAATTCGTTGTTGGAATATAACCATTTACACAGTGGCTGTCATGACTTGTTTTCATGACAGATTTATTTAAACATTAAAAAATTAAGAATTTAAATTACTAACAGGTTAAATAAAATATAATTAATATATAGGCTAGTATAGTGTTGTCAAAAGTACCGACTTCGATACCACGTCTACTGAAATTTTAAATTTTACTGAATTTTACTGAAATTTTAAAAATGTGACGCTTTGAGCACTGTTGAGCGGATTCATAAACACCTCTGATTGGCCAGTGTTCACGCGCTCATCAGATATGTCTGTGATTGGCTACAACGATCAACGGTTCAAAAATGTAGTTATTAATGACACTCCTCACTGAGCGCTTACACAGATACACACGGGAGCGTTCGAAAGCAGGCGTCTCTCAGTGGACTGGTCACCTGATAGACGCCTGCTTTCAAACACTTCCACTTTCAAATTCAAACACTCCCGTGCGTTGATCATTGAAGCCAATCACAGACATATCCAATGAACGTGTGAACACAATGGCCAAAACACTAAGCTAACATAATAGTGCATATATGTAGCAAAAGAGTTCATTTCTCTGGTGAACCAAGAAGCTGTGGACACTAAATGACTTTTCTGAGGTAAATGTAATGCAACGTGAGATACTGTTCACAAGCCGTTTTATTGACGTCTTTCTGCGGTTGAAACACTGAGCGATTACACGAGATATGATGCATATCAGTAAGTTGTACTGTATCTTTCAGTACCAGAGTCATACAAAACCCTTAAGTTAAGAAAACCTTTCATGATAATACACTTACAATTATAACAACGGGTTTTCTTAACATCTATTAACCTGGGCACATAATATTATGGAGGCAAACAAACTCTGTCAACCATTTAGCAATTCTTAAAAAAAATACATAAACATCTTAGCAACTGCATAACCAACAGTACCACCCACATTTTCTTCATAAAATGTAGCAGTCAAGTTCACAATGCACCACAAGTCATTCAAACCCACAATCAGATGTATCACCATCTAAAATGTTTGAAAATCACATAATAAATGGACTGATATTGATCTTTAACAAGCTATGGTGTTTTAATGACAAATTATCTACTCTATCAGTCAGATGAACCTAGTCTAATGTAAGGAAACGTTTTGCATTGTTGTGCTGATTTTAGCACAGTCATGTTGTGGTTTTCACATGCTTGAACATGCAGAAGCAAAACGGTTATGTGCAGGGCAGCATGATGCATTGAACTAAACAGATGAGGCGGTGTTTTAAATGTAAACATACGCATCATTGCTCTGCAGTGGCGAGCCGTTCACAGCTCACTGGTGGAATGCAAAATCCACTACGATAATGCACACAAATGCCACACAGACCACATCCATTACATTCTGAGCGGAAAACTCGTACGGTCACTGTCAGGGTCCTTTTACTTACTAATAAACCTTGACCAGGCCAATTAATCAGAGCAATTTGAGACCACACAGCAACACCTAACACCCTAGCATCATGGCGGCAGTCTAGAGCATTTTATAGGCATTATATCATGGTTATTGCTCACCTTCTAGTTTTCTTTCCATTACATGTGAGCTCTTATCCTTGCATGTGGCCTTAAGACATGGTCGCCCTGCTGTAACCCTCCCCTATTCCTCTCTATTGTCATTCTCTTCCGTCCTTCAGTTGGCCTGCCATAAATCCCCAAGATCTTCGTTTGTTAGCCTGACCTCTCATTCTCTCCCCATCCCTCTTTTCTCCCCTTTCTCTCTCTGCTCATCACTGTTCTCTCTTCCTTTTCTCAATCTCCATCATCGATAGACTGAAGAGCACTGACCTGGAAGAGGTGATTCTACTCCAGTCTGAGGCGGACACAGTAGTGGGGGGGCTGAAGAAACAGGCCAGCTTTGATCATTTTAGGGTAGTTTAGGGGGATGGGGGTCATCGATTCAAAATTATGAGGTTCATGAAGTAGAGCAAACAACGGTGCTGTACTTCAGGTTTCATCCAAAACCAGGGTTTTCCCATCTGCTCCCTAGAGCCCAATGGTACCAGATAAAAGAGAGTTTGAGTTTGTGAATTACTAATAAAAACCTAGCTTTTTTAATCTAGATTCTACATTTGTTTCCTAATTTGGTCAACTTGTTTGGAGAGGAAATAATAAAATATGAATTTTTAGTTTTTAATACATACAACCGTCTGCTGGAAGCTAGTTATTATCGTTTATAAAGTTTTAAATATGGATATTTTTTCTTACAAAACCCATTGGTTCACTTCAGAAGGCTTTTATTAACCCCCTGGAGGATTACTTTTATGATGGATGGATGCACTTTTTTGGGCTTCAAAATACAACGCCCCATTTACTGCCATTATAAAGCTTGGAAGAGCCAGGATATATTTTAATATGATTGTGTTCATCTGAAAGAACAAAGTCATATACATTTAGGATGGCTGTAGGGTGAGTGAATCATGGGATAATTCATTTTTGGGTAAACTATCCCTTTAAAATGTAACAATACTTGTCTGGGTATCTTTTACAGGGCGGGTTTGGGCCTCAAACTTCAAATGCCCGTCCAGACCTGCAGTTCTGCTCAAGGCTAGACTTAAGACTGCAACAGCCCTTACTCTTTAAGAACTGGGAAAGTGCAAGTCACAATATGTTGTGCTGATGGTATTAAAAGTACTTTAATTAGATTAATTAGTAAGTTTATTGTTCAAGTGAACTCAGTTATGAGATCTGCTGGCTGGTAGAAGCTGGTGAGCTGTAATCCACCAGCCAAAGCTGCATGTTACAGGGATACACTTCGCAGGACTTTCCAATGTGGTATGGTGGGGGTTTCACATCCTCGAAGACAGACCACTCCCTCATCTTTCTGTAACCCCCTCCATCTGTCACTTGTGCGGCTCAGTCCATCTCCATGGCAACGGCTGGGTCATCTACCATTTATTGGGGGACAGGGACTGAGAGGTGGACAGCAGCTAAGCAAGATGATATTAACGTCTGAAGGATAAAATAAGTTTGACACTGCAGATCTGAGGCTTTAAAAGCCTTTGGAGCAGCATCCCCCATCACTCCTTCTGTCAAAGCTATAAGGAGCTACACTCTCCAGGAGGCCTCTGCTACTATAGCCAAACTGATTAGCGTGGGCTACACCGAGGACAAGAGAAGGAGGAGGGTGACATTTGGTCTTCTGAGGGAGCGTATCCGTGTGTGCGTGTCTGAAATACAAACAGCCCGGCTCATGCTGTCACTTAAGGTCACTGAAAAGAGGAAGCATACACAAACACGCTCAAGAAACAGTGTGATGCTATATTCAATGCTGAGAAGTTGCACAGGTTAACCTCCACGACACCTGGTCAATTGCCTTAAAAGATAAAAAGAACGACGGGCGCTCTACAACTAGCTCAATTTCAAACTGCTGTTTTACGGATTGTGTAAGAGCACAAATCAAAACAATACAAGTACGTTTTGCTTTCTCAGGGGCCATTCACACAGTAACGCATCTTTGAGTCTAAAAACGTGAGGGTCTCGAGACGCGCTTTTGAGACGTGATGCAATAACTACAATAATGGAAATAGGCAAACAGCAGAACTGATAGAAACGAGTTTTGACATGGAAAAAAAAGAAAATACGTTAATAATGAGTGCCTCCTTCAACATGCTGCCTTCAAATAAAACAGTTGTCATGCCAACTTGCTACTGTAAAAAGAAGCTTGCAACGCTTGCCCCGCCTCTGAGTTCTTCTGATTGGTCCACTGTTTTGGAACTGACATTAATGAGCGGCACTGCGTGTAAAAGTTGAAATTCTTTTAATTTGACACGACGTCTTAAAAACGCGGTGCTTATGTGGGAGGCACTGCAAAAGACGTGAACATAACAGTCATGCACGTCCATCAAACGCGTTTACACAGGAAAACAATGGGAAAGTAGCGCATTGGAATAGAAAAACGCATTCTGTGGCCCCTCAGTGTTGTTGCAATGGCCATGATAGCAGCAATGCATTACTGTAAACCATCTACTGTGAGCCTCACTGGTTCATGCAGAAGCTCAAACGTGCTGCGTAACAAGAGAATGAACCTCATTGGTTCTTGTTGAAGCTCAAACGTGCTGCATAAAACACGAGAATGAACCTCATTGGTTCTTGTTGAAGCTCAAAAGTGCTGCGTAACACGATGAACCTCACTGGTTCTTGCTGAAGCTCAAACGTGCTGCATAAAACACGAGAATGAACGTCATTGGTTCTTGCTGAAGCTCATACGTGCTGCATAAAACACGAGAATGAACCTCATTGGTTCTTGCTGAAGCTCAAACGTGCTGCGTAACACGAGAATGAACCTCACTGGTTCTTGCTGAAGCTCAAACGTGCTGCGTAACACGAGAATGAACCTCACTGGTTCTTGCTGAAGCTCAAACGTGCTGCATAAAACACGAGAATGAACCTCATTGGTTCTCACACAGAGCGAACATGCTTGAGCTTCCGTTTATCATATCTGATGCATTGATCAATGTTTATATGTGAATAAAAGCAGAAATTAAATTGGTTCATCATATAGGCCTAAAGCAACCAAGCCTCTTCAGAAAATTTGGACTAAACCACTCAATTCATATGGATTAGTTTTACAATCTCTTTTTAAACTTTTTGAAGCATCAAAGTGTCAGTTGCATAGTTCCATTTGTGTTCTGAAGATGAATGAAAGTCTTACAGGTTTGGAACGACATGAGGGTGAGTAAATAATGAACTAACCCTTTAAAGTTATAATGTCACACATCGATTTCTACAAAAAAAAAACAAAAAAAAACAAACAACAACTATAGGTTAAAATAAAACAAAATGGGACAACAGTATTTTTAACATCCACCCTTGTTCAAATACAGTATATCTACTCTGTGTGGCTTTTAATGTCCAACATTCCATATTTGAGATGCCCAAGATTCCTACAACAGGAAATGCAGGAAGTTCTAATTAGTCTGTCCCTCATACAAACACAGTCTGTGTTCTCTTAAAGGGTTAGTTTACACAAAAATATTAATCTTAATCTTGACTAAAAGACCAGATCACTTTATATGATGAACAGATTTAATTTAGGCTTTTATTCACATATAAATATTGATCAGCAAACATATTAAGAACATTGTTCATACTGCTCTTTTCCACACCACAAAATCAAAAAGTGAGCATGCACAAGCTGTCAAACTTATATTATTATGAGATGCAACATGCTGATCCTTACTCCAGTGGTTCTCAACCAGGTCTCCACAAACGCCCAAAGTAGCTGCACAATGACTTAATATATTTCAGTTAATAAATTAATATACTCAAATATCCTAACTATAATCTAAAATAAAATGCTAAAACATGACAAACATTGTCCCCTCTTAATAACTATTGTTTTAATTGATGACCATACAGCTCTTGAAACTGTTGGAATCAATATAAATTGTGGTTAATTAATTTATTTATCAATACTCTCAGTTTTTGTTAATAAAAAAGTTTGAAAACAAACAGCTTTGTCATGATTACAGCAGAAATAATAAAAATATCTTAGCTTGTATGGAAGTGGGGCTTTGAATATTGTGTTGGACAACAAGAGCCTTCGAATCAAAAGGACTGAGAGAACCACTGCCTTAGGGTAGGGACACACCAAACCGACACCAAAGAACTTGCAATGATGAAAGCCAACTGTGCTGTCGCCTCGCTCCTCTGCAGACTGCTCTACTCTCATGTGTTATGTGACCAGAGTGTAATCGCAGCCTTTGCGGTTAAAAAAATTGTGTTTTATCATATCACAATCAGTGTTGCCAGACTGAGTGGACTATTTTCAGCCCAAAAGCTCACCAAAACCCACCCAATCCAACAACAAAAACAACAACAACAACAACAACAAAAAAACGCGATACGCGATAGAATAATGTGATAGAATTGTATTGCCATGTCAATCAAGGACCATTATTAACTCCTAAAAAACAAAATAATGACAAAATAATAAACAAATAGATACATTTCCCAGGAAAAGCATCAAATCAGGGCAAATGCATTAAATAGAATTACCAAATATGACTAAAATGTCCAGGCAGACACTATGTCAAAACAGCAATCAAGAAATTAACTTGCATCATTTTCATTAGGGACTTTAAGCAACAGCTGTTGATGGAACGGCAACGGGGACCGGAAGTAAACTGTCAACTGCCGTAGCTAAAGAACGCAAAAATCACTAAGCATCAATAAAGAGGACGTCGTGGATCATTTAATCATTTAACATAGTAAACAATACATTACATGTAAATAAACGCAAGAGAATGGTTGCTTTTGGCATTAAATGACATACAGATACAAAATACCACATAACCAGAGAACATAACATTTACTTATCTAGTCTCATGTATTATCAACTACGGCAAATCGGCTACTCTCCCGTAGAAGACGGTTACCGTAGAACGTCAAAAAGTAGCAGTTAAATTTGCGCATGCGCAACAGAACACCAGAATGCCGTTGCTGTTGTATCAGCAGCTGTTGCTTAAAGTCCCTATTGTCAACAGCACTGATCTAGACCTATATAATAATAATATAATCTTTATATAGATCAGTGGTCAACAGTCAAAATAAGCCAATTTAAATGCAAAAAGTTCCCAACACAAGCGATCTGAATAACCAACATAATTAGCAGATGTATTTCACACTCGTTCATGCACACACCATGACAGTCAAAACTGTGTCATTCATCGATACTGTACATACTGTATGATAACCGGACAACAAAAAATTAAATAACAATGTGCTTACCTTTGTGTTGCACTTAAACTTCAGACAAAACTACAGCAAGTTCATATTGCAGAACGTAATACAGTACTTTGCACAGTCAAAACTAAGTCCAGCAGCTCAAGGATACAAGTCTGGACAGTTTAAAAGATGTCCTGATGCAGGACAGGATTGTGTAGTCCCATATTCAGTTTCGATTGTGATTAAATTATTAAACTGTGCTTTGATTTCAGAGTTACAGAGCCTGGCGTCATTTCCCTCCACAGGTGCAATTCACGTTTTGAGAACTGAGTCACTCTCCCACTCTTTATCGTGCAACTTGCTTTGTGCTTTGTGTTTTATATGAAGTATTGCGAGTTTTACATGCGTGGAGTGCATCTCAGCAGCTCGGTTAAGCAAACACAGGAGTATACATATGTTTCTAAATATGCGAGCTGTTCGTCACAATTTCAAAATTAAAGTTTAAACCCTCACTCTGCATTTGCATGTTTTGATGTCCACATGATCTTGTTCAAGAAATTACTGTAGCTGTAGCATTTACTTCGTAAAGAAGTGGCCAAATATTAAAGATCAAGTAAACACTTGGCCAATATTAAGGATTTGATCTGCTGGTAACAACAACAATCACCAGGCTGTTGGTGCCCTCTGCAGGCATTTGTTATAATACATAATGAATTTTCTATTTTTATTGCCACAAAAAAATCTGATTAAATCGACAAAAATCAATCAAAATTCAATTAATCGTCAAAATAAATAGATCAATTACTCGATTACCAAAATAATCATTAGTGACAGCCCTAAATGAGTGTACAACTGACACGCTTAACGGCTAGAGAATACCCATGATGCACTGTGAAAGTCACGCCAAATTAATTCCTACATCTCGCCAGAAGATGGCGCCAGTGGCTGAATCATCCATACGCTTTCCAAACCGTAAATATCTAGCTTCCGCCTGCCCAGCTTCCGGTGTGCTTTCAAACACTCCCGTGCATTGATCATTGTAGCCAATCACAGCCATATCTGATGAGCGCGTCATCACGATGGCCAATCAGAGGCGTTTACGAATACACTCAACAGCGCTCAAAGCGTCACATTTTTAAAATTTCAGTACCGACTGATACTGAAGTTGGTACTTTCTACTCCCTCAAGTGGACTATATTAGTGAATGAGGGTACGGGGCGATTTCGAACACAGCACATGTCTGCTTGCAGTCTCTATTAATGAGCCGATGAGCTGAATCAGGTTTGTTTGATTAGGGAGACATACAAAATGTGCAGTGCTGGGGATCACCAGGACAGGTCTGAGAAGCTCTGCTTTAAAGGGTAAATTCTGATATGAAAAAGTAACTAAATCCAAAGTGTAAATAACTTGCTGTGAATAAACACATACTTTGAGCAATCCGGAAACCTGATGCTAGATCTCCTGCTGCCTAGAATGGAAAGCGCAGTGTTGCGACATGAATGGAGAAGGTTAAGTTTAGTCTCCCAGGAGGACTAGGCTTACATACACAGCAAGATGCACAAACACACACCTACGTTCTCTGTTAGCACTCGCAGGCGGCAGAGCGCTAACTGTATGCGAGCGTGTCCCATGGGGCATGTTACAGTGACACTGAAGTACACACCACTGAGCAAGACAGCTGGGAAATGGCGCCAAAAAGGATCCGTGGTGTGTGTTTTCTCTGTCCTTTCACTCTCTTTTGTGCGGGTGCAAATACAAACACAAAGACAGACCGCAGCCTCTCACGTGACAGCTGCGTCACAACAATGCAGTATTAGGTCAACAGATCAATACATCTGAACTTTACGTTCAATAAGCGCGGCTGTTAAACTAGCTGACGAGGAGCTTTTCTCTAATACACCAGCAAAGATGCAACCGCAGACAGAAAAATAAACAGACAAAGGCCTCAAAATACGCAAGCGCACTCACACGCACGGGAAAAGTTGCTTGAGGTGCTGAATAGCAGGGGGACACCTGTCACAAAAGCTGTGAGCTCTGGGGTGGGGGTCTCGTTTCCCTCCTCCTCCTCCTCTCCACTGGAAGGATTAAATATCCAGACCGTTTGTGCGGGACCAACAGATGTCTGCTTCAAATCTGACACAGCCTGGCCTGCAATCTCAGTACACTAAGCCAACAAAAACCCCATGACCTCACACTCCAGAGCTTTCTTTTCCAATTACCACACTAAACTACATCTCTGTCTAAAGTCACCATGAAAACAAAACTATTTTTTTTTTTATGGAATATCACAGTATTTATTAGAAATTATATATATATATATATATATATATATATATATATATATATATATATATATATATATATATATATATATTTTTTTTTTTTTTTTTAATTCATGTGTCCTCATAATCATAACTTCCCGTCCGTCTTCTCTGATGACGCGTTTACTGGCGTGGGGGCGGGGCAACCTGTCACTCACATGAGATCAAACCACAACCATCCAATCAAGTCCTGATTGACAAAATCAAGTCCCGCCCTACATTTTTTCTTGTTCGAGAAGCCGTTTCACTTGGATATATGCATCACAATAGAGAAGAAAAGACAATCGCAACTTGTTTCATACTGACTTCATATTTTTCTCTCTCTCATATTTTCTTGAATGTTTACTTCACAAGTGAACAAGCCTAAATAACAAGGCTCAGGTGTTTCTCCACAAAACAGTGCACAGCAACAAAAATAGACAGTCTCAAAGGGGGGAAAGAACCCACAGATAATAATAATAATAATAATAATAATTCAAGAGAAACATACTTTGCAAATATTCTCAGAAATGGCAATATTAGTGAAAAAGGTATCTAGTTTATGGACATACCATACATTGTAAAAAGTAATACGCTCTATCTACTCAATAAAATTGAAGCAACAGATTACACACAATATTATTAATTAAATTCAACATATAAGAATTGAGTTGGAATTAATCAAATTAATTCCTTAAAAGTCAACCATTTAAAATGTGTAAAAGTAGCAAACACCATTGCAAAAACCACAAACTGACATAAAAAGCAAAGAGTCAAACTGCCCAACTAAATGAAACACTGATCAACATAATAGTGACCAAATATTTTCAATAAAATCAACATCAACATCTAAACCTCTGTTAATTCTTGTGTTTCTCTTTCCTTCAGTGATTCTGCTTGTTATCATCAGGTGTCTTCAATGTTAGCAATAAAAATAAGGAGTTCTTAAAGCGTTAGTTCATCCAAAAATGCAATTTCTGTCATTTATTACTCACCCTCATACCGTTCCACACCCCGTTTTAAAACGCTGCTTCATGAAGCTTCGGAGCGTTATGAATCTTTTGTGTCGAATCATGATTTGCGTGTCAAACCACCAAACTGCTGAAATCACGTGACTTCGGCGCTCCGAACCGCTGATTTGACACACTGATTCATTATGCTCCAAAGCTTCATGAAGCAGTGTTTTGAAATCGACCATCACTATATAAGTTATTTTGTTTTTTTGGCGCACCAAAAATATTCTTGTTGCTTTATAATATTAATATTGAACCACTGTACTCACATGAACCAATTTAAATATGTTTTTAGTACATTTATGGATCTTGAGAGAGGAAGTGTCATTGCTGGCAGGCCTCACTGAGCCATCGGATTTGAACTAAAATATCTTAATTTGTGTTCTGAAGATTAACGAAGGTCTTGGGGTGTGGAACGACATGAGTTTAAGTAATTAATGACAGAATTTTAATTTTTGGGTGAACTAACCCTTTAATTCATCTTTGACGTCTGTCTGTTATTCAGATATTTTTGTTTAAAATTTTACTTGTTTTAAATGGTTGACATTTAAGGAATTAATTTTGATTAATTCTAACTCAAATCTATTTTTCTAGTTGAATTTAATTAATGATATTGCTTGTAATCTGTTGCCAAAATTTTATGTAGATATAGTGTATTACTTTTTACAGTGTTTGATTTTTACCTGGAGCATACCGCTTTTATCAAACATGGTACCATGGTAAAATCGTGTTTTTTTTTTTTTTATCATATTACAATAATTTTTAGTACGGTACCATGGTAACAATAGCATACTGACCATTGTACAACTGTAAAATACCGTACAACGTGTAAATATGATACATGATTATAGCAATCACCATGGTATGTATCAAGGGCCAACAGTATCCTCACCTGACACCATCAATGTACCATAGTAAAACCGCTGAAGGACTTTTCTATGTGTTCCAGCTGATTACAAGGTTCTGACAACGCTGTTTATGACTGATATATATATACATAAACGCGTTAAAAACATACAACTGACAGGAATATACTACATTATGCGCGCAAACTGAGGTAAAAATCTGCTCAGAAGTTTAATGTGACATTATCACCTCAAGGCCAAAGTTTTACGAGTAACACGACAATAAACTACCTGACTTTTCCTATAACTTTAATCTGAAGCGATGTTAGACGAAAACGTGAGGGGATATGACGGTAAACGTGACGGTAAACTCGTCAGAACCGAGAACCAAGAACCGAGTCCTCCGAGCAGCGGAAATGTGCAAAAGCTGCAGAACAAACTAACGAACCACCGCCCGGCGCTCGCGCAGCATACGAGCCGCTCCGCGCGCACCCGCTGCCTGACAGCTCGACACACCGGCGAACGCGCGCTCTACTATTATTATCGGCACTTTATAAGGGAATATAACCGTATTATTAGAATTTAAGAGGGAAAAAAACGTGGATATACTGTTAATTTGTTGAAATTGCACTTGTTCACGTCGATAATTACAGCTAGAATAAAAACATCAACGCTGTAAGGTTTGACAACTGTTAACGACACAAACCTAATTCTGAAAACTTGTTTAGTTGAACACACAAACAACAAACGCTGCTGTCAAAATATGAAACATTCGCGCAACAGTCTGACATTCTCCTCGTTCAGTGTTTATAGTTCAGTCTGAACACGCAAAGTCAAGCCTTACCTTGGATTTCGGGCTGAAGTGTGTTGAAACGGCCTGTCAAAGTGGAAAACAAACAACTTGTGAATGTATGAGAGTGAACGCGCAGTAACCGCTCGCGCCGCGCGCACTTCCTGAGTGCTGTAGAACTCCGCACACAAGCTTGGCGGTGGCAGTCGGCCGGCGTCTCTGATTGGCTGCACCTGTCCGTGACGCAGAACGCCAGATGGAAGGTGATTGGCTGTCCAGAGCGAAATGTAAAGCAGGCGTGGCGCTGCATGAATCAGATGAATAAAGTAATTTTAAAGGCTTTATGGTGATTTTAATTAGTGTATGCAGACAAAAGGAAACAATGGGAGGTTGTTTTCTGTTTTGGCGTGGCGCGCCATCTGCTAGTAATCACATGTTGATGACGTATAATAATTTGGCATTTAAATATTAAATATATTTGCTTCGTTAAACACGATAAAGGCGTTGTTTAGAAGCTCCGTGAGGCCATTTTCCGGTCTGGCTGCAAAATGCAACAACATTTTGAAAGTTACTCAATTATTGAAACAAGCGAAGGGCGATTTCCTGTGGAAACTTTTGTTCCTAAACCGAAGACATCAAAAGCTCATTACCACATTATTGCACTTGTTACATCACAAAAGGTCCATAACAAATACAACAGTTTTATATCCATACAATGTTTCTAAAAGAATGGATAGTTTCCTAACAGTACCTTTAGATCAAATCAACACGAATTGTATAGATTCAGGTCACACTAGTCTAAAATATGAGGGAGACCAAGACTAGCTGACACCTTTTACTTCACTGCAAGAGATACAGATTTGTGACTGTACATCATATATATATATATATATATATATATATATATTATTATTATTATTATTAAAATTACTATAAAAGCTTGAAGTCGAAGTAGCAGTTGCTAATTTGAATAAGAGCTACAAAACAGAGTGCAGATTGGAATTGATAAGGAAAGACGCCAAGACAAGCCCGCAGCACCCAGGGGCCACACCTGCTCTTTGCACATCTGCACAAGCTGTTAGACAACCACTAATGCATGTCATGACAGCAATATATATATATATCAGACATAACATTATGAGCACCTTCCTATTATTGTGTTGGTCCCCCTTTTGCTGCCAAAACAGCCCTGACCCGCCGAGGCATGGACTCCAGTAGACCCCTGAAGGTGTGCTGTGGTATCTGCACCAAGATGTTAGCAGCAGATGCTTTAAGTCCTCCATGGATCAGACTTGTTTGTTCAGCACATCCCACAGATGCTCGATTGGATTGAGATCTGGGGAATTTGGAGGCCAAGTCAACACCTCAAACTCGTTGTTGTGCTCCTCAAATCATTCCTGAACCATTTTTGCTTTGTGGCAGGAGCATTATCCTGCTGAAAGAGGTCACCAGGGAATACCGTTTCCATGAAAGGGTGTACATGGTCTGCAACAATGCTTGGGTAGGTGGTACGTGTCAAAGTAACATCCACATGGATGGCAGGACCCAGGGTTTCCCAGCAGAACATTGCCCAAAGCATCACACTGCCTCCACCGGCTTGCCTTCTTCCCATAGTGCATCCTGGTGCCATGTGTTCCCCAGGTAAGCGACGCACACACACCCAGCCATCCACGTGATGTAAAAGAAAACGTGATTCATCAGACCAGGCCACCTTCTTCCATTGCTCCGTGGTCCAGTTCTGATGCTCACGTGTCCACTGTTGGCGCTTTCGGCGATGGACAGGGGTCAGCATGGGCACCTTGACTGGTCTGCAGCTATGCAGCTCCATACGCAACAAACTGTGATGCACTGTGTATTCTGACACCTTTCTATCAGAACCAGCATTAACTTCTTGAGCAATTTGATCTGCAGTAGCTCGTCTGTTGGATCGGACCACACGGGCCAGCCTTCGTTCCCCACATGCATCAGTGAATCTTGGCCGCCCATGACCCTGTCGCCGGTTCACCACTGTTCCTTCCTTGGATCACTTTGATAGACACTGACCACTGCAGGCCGGGAACACCCCATAAGAGCTGCAGTTTTGGAGATGCTCTCTGACCCAGTCGTCTCTAGCCATCACAAACTCGCTCAAATCCTTACGCTTGCTCATTTTTCCTGCTTCTAACACATCAACTTTGAGGACAAAATGCCTAATATATCCACCCACTAACAAGTGCCGTGATGAAGAGATAATCAGTGTAATGCCAAAATAATGTTATGCCTGATCAGTGTATATATATATATATACTTATATATATATATATATATATATACACACTTGCAATAAACTTGAGAAAAAACACTTGGTAATTCTCTTATTTTCACAGTTGATTTTATGAGATTGATTCAGATGCATTGTAAGGGCCCTCAGTAAGGTTTATTTGTGACTGACTTATTCAGGGAATGATAAGGCAAAACTTCACAGGAACAGCTAACAGCAGCACACCATCTCTCTAACAGGCTGGCCCATAATTTCCTGTTAAGGCGATCATGTCGCCAAACGCTGATCTTCACAGGGTGTGGAACACTGATGCGCTGAGTTTGCTCACAAGTAGCGGTGCTTGTACTTGCAGCAGCGAACTGTCTTCATGTGACTGGTCCGATTGTGACACTGCAGGGGAGTCAGTATGTTCTTTAGCTCTGTCAGTGATGCATATTGCACATAATTGTGTGCATATCCTGGTTGTGTTGTTGAATTTCTAATGCATTGCCTTCACTGCACACGCTGCAGAACACTTTCCCAGTGTAACACTGCAGTGCATTGAGCTTGTGGTTTAAACATATACACTCTGCAGTCCGTGGCATAAACTTGGGGCGTAAACTTGACCTGAAACCAAAGAGAAAATAAAATGCAAAGCCACAAAAAAAGTCACACTAGTCATAATGCTATCTATAATAGAGCAGCAAGAGGAAATCATCAGGGTGGAAGTAGATTCAGACAGTGGCGAAAATAACCACATTTGCCAAATGAAAAATAATAGAGTGTATGGATACTGTGGATACGGCTGTTTTAGTGTAAAAATTCTGCTCAACACACAGTTGCACAGTTTTGAGTATTGTTTGTTATAGCGCCCTCTAACAGTGAAAACTGAAATGAACTCTGGCAGGGGGGTGTGTGTGTGTGTGTGTGTGTGTGTGTGTGTGTGTGTGTGTGTGTGTGTGTGTGTGTGTGTGTGTGTGTGTGTGTGTGTGTGTGTGTGAATCACTCCTTCAGACCAGCCTCAGTGCTCAATTTTTATTAGTGCTCAAATCAATTTATTGCTCAGATCCATTTTTTTTTTTATTCAAGATATCTCTAAATACGTTTAAATCTAAATTTAAAAATAAAATAAATATTTTTAAAATTAAAAAATAAAACCCTTACTAAAAAAGTTTTAAAATATATATATTTTATTTGTTTACTTGCATGTCATGGGACCATTAAGACACATAAGAGAACCGTGAACTTCATTTTGTTATTATTTATTATTATTATTGACTTAAGTTTATTATTGACCTAATTTATCAACTTAAAATCTCAGGGGGCAATTCAAGTAAAGGTTAAAGAAAAATGAAAAATTTGAGGAGTCCCTGGATTACATAAAATATGAAATGATGTGAATTTGTACAATTTAATGTGTTTGAAAGACAAAAGCCTTCCAGAGACAGTGATGCATTAAATGATCAATAAAAAATCAATAAAAAAGTAACTGTAGTCTGATTATGAGTATTTTAAAATGTAATATAATCTAATTACAAGTACTTAGTTTTTGGAATCGGATTACATAATCCAGATTACATGTAATCAGTTACGACCCAGCACTGACTAACGATTAGTGCTAACTGCTAACGGTAGTCTGCTTTTGTCGTCACGGCGAGAAAAGCTATTGGATGAATTACTTCAGGGATTATTAGATAAAATCTGGATCCATCATATGGTAAAAGATCTTCAGCACACCATGTATATGCAGCGTTGTATTTTAATAGAATCATGCAGCAAAACAGGCCAACTAAAGTGTAATGTTCGATAAAGACAGCAAACTGCTCATATTAATTAATTTATTGTACATTTTTAAAAAAGTCAAGAGAACAATGGAATTGTACACCAAAAATGTGAATGTTAGTACAAATAAACATCAGAATCAAGCTTCAGATCCAGTCAAAAAAAGCTGATTTTAAAAAGATTATAAGTTAATAAAAGTTTACCTGTCAATTTACACAAGTTATATTTATAGTTTACATCTTATGTCAATTTACATGTGCCCCAGCTACATTTTTATTTTCAAACTGAATTAAAATGACCCAAACATACAGGAGCTTTATTATACAATGCTTAGACAAAATAACGGATGACAACAGTTTCCAAGGTAGGATTGGCTAATATTTAAGGTGGGGCTTAGCAAAGGTGTGTTTACATGCACGTTTCAGATATCTATAAAGTAATTTTGACTAGTCAGAATGTTAATTCCAGATATCTACATTGAAAACAGTCACAAAGCTAAATGCAGATATCTCCAAAGAAAGATATTCCTAGTCAAAAATCAGATTGAGATATCCATAATTAAATTGCAGTTATCTTTAAATGAGATTTGACTAGGAAAAATTCCAATTCAAGTTATCTACAATTGTGATTTGACTAGTAATACATTACTCTCAAATATCAAAAAATGTATTTTGAATATCTGATGATGAATTAAAGATATATTAAATTTGAATTATGACTATAGTCAAACACCAGAGTTTAATAATATTTATAATTTGACTCTATGTAAAAAATTATAAGTTGATACATGCTACTAAACACAAGACAGAGAGACGTTCTTTGGCACATGTCCTTTGTGGAATATTCACTCTAAAAAATGCTGGGTTAAAAAACAACCCAAGTTGGGTTGAAAATGGACAAACCCAGTGGTTGGGTTAAATGTTTGCCCAATCTGCTGGGTAGTTTTATTGAACCCAACTGCTGTTTAAAAATTACTATATGGCTGGTTTAAAATGAACCCAAAATAGTATAAAAATCTATACGATGTTTATCAGGAAGCCAATGCAGTGTTGACAGAACTGGTCATTTTGTACGAGCTGTAGTTTATTTATCAAGCGGGAGGAACAACCACCCAGTAGAGCGTTACAGTAATCTAGCCTTGAGGTCATGAACGCATGAACTAACTGTTCTGCGTTTGTCATTGAGAGCATATGTCGTAGTTTAGATATATTTTTAAGATGGAAGAATGCGGTTTTACAGATGCTAGTAACACTGCCTTCAAATGAAAGATTGGTATCAAAGAGCACACCCAGGTTCCTAACTGACGACGAAGACTTAACAGAGCAGCCATCAAGTGTTAGACAGTATTCTAGGTTATTGCGTGAAGTAGTTTTCGGTCCAAAAATTAGAATCTCTGTTTTTTCTGAATTTAGTAGTAGGAAATTACTGGTCATCCAATTTTTTATATCAGCTATACATTCTGTTAATTTAGCGAATTGGTAAGTTTCATCAGGGTGCAAAGAAATATAGAGCTGAGTATCATCAGCGTAACAATGAAAACTAATGCCATGCTTCCTAATGATATCTCCCAAGGGTAGCATGTACAGAGTGAAAAGCAACGGTCCTAGTACTGAGCCTTGCAGTACTCCATATTCAACTTGTGATTGATATGACATCTCAACGTTTACTACTACAAACTGATAACGGTCAGATAAGTATAATTTGAACCATGCCAATGCAATTCCACTAATGCCAACATAATTTTCGAGTCTGTTTAGAAGAATATTGTGATCAATAGATACAACCACGATCTGATGATAAGAGCAAATCATTTGTAACTCTAATGAGAGCAGTCTCAGTACTATGGTACGGTCTAAATCCTGACTGGAAATCCTCACAGATACTATTTCTTTCTAAAAAGGAACATAGTTGCGATGATACTGCCTTTTCTAGTATTTTTGGCAGAAAAGGTTGATTCGAGATCGGCCTGTAATTGACTAATTCTCTAGGATCAAGTTGTGGTTTTTTAATAAGAGGTTTAATAATAGCCAGCTTAAAAGTTTTTCTCTTTCAGTAGCTTAGTCGGTATCGGGTCTAACATACAAATTGTTGATTTTGATCATTTAATGAATTTAGACAATTTTTCCTCTCCTATAGCAATGAATGAATGGACTTGACTCATACTTGACACTCCTGCCCAGTTTGAGCATAAACCTCCATCTACCAACACATCAGCAAAAACAGTGAGTTAAAGGGATAGTTCACTCCGAAATGACAGTTTTGTCATCATTTACACACCCTCATGTCACTCCAAATCCCCATGACTTTATCTTTTCTGAAACACAAAAGAAGAAATTTTAAAGACACAGTTTCAATGAACGGGCACTGAAGCATCAACCTTCAAAAAGGACACAAAAAACACCACAAACCTATCATAAAGGTGGTCTTAAAGTGCCCTAAACACTACCTGTGAGATTAAGTGTGGATTTGATGGCAAGTTTATGTAATTGCGTTGCTGAAATGCAAGATAAGTAACCTCTGAACCTACATTAAACCAACTCTCAGACGACGTTATTGTGCAGGTGCAATCACTTTACAGTTCACGCTACTGTTACCCAGTTTGCTGCACCGGAGCAGCGATAAAGAGAGGAAGTGAGATGAGACAAGACACATCTGTACAACAGTGCACAAACAAGGGTTTGTGTACTACATTACCAGTCCTAATCAAGTGCAACATACTGCCATATATGCAAATATAGAGGCATAACAAACCCCACCTGTGAATGACTCTCCAAAGTCTGAGCTGTATTAAACACATCTAAATGCCACTTCAGATGCAGCTTCTGGCCACATCTGCATTGCAAAGATGGATTTTTTCACAGACTTCTGAGATATAAACTCGCAATTGCAAGTTATAAAGTCTAATTCTGAGGATAAAAAGACAGACTTTTCTCGTAATTGTGTTATAAAGTCAGAATTGCGAGTTTATATCTCAAAATTCTGACGTTGTATCACGCAATTCTGAGAAAAAAGTCAGAATTGTGAGATAAAGTTACAATTACCTTTTTAGTCACTGATTCAATTCATAAAGCTCCAAAGCAGTGTTTTTAGTACATTAATGGATCTTGAGAGAGGAAATGTCATTGCTTTGAATGGAGGCCTCACTGAGCCATCGGATTTCATCAAAAATATCTTAATTTGTGTTCTGAAGATGAAGGAAGGTCTTACGGGTGTGGAACGACATGAGCGTGAGTAATTAATGACATTATTTTCATTTTTGGGTGAACTAACCCTTTAATCTTTATTTATCCTAAGCAATGTCTTTGCTGTTGGCCTTCTTTAATCCAATTCAACCATAGCTAAACATCACATTTTTTTGTTCTTTAAAGTTGAATTTTCTTCCCCTGCATCCTATTCTTCTGTGATCCAGAATGGCAGCACAGCTGAAAGGTTTGTTTGAGCTGCGCCCTCTTCTGTACAAGCTGTAATTACGAGCTCTACAAGGACGTGAACGCTTTTTTGAAACCTTGAAATTACGGTAATGCACTTTCCTTCATTTCACTTTTGGTGTGAAAGGGCCTTTATATTTGCTAAAGTAAAAAAGTAACGCAAAAGTAATGTAACAGATTACTTTCCACAAAAAAACAGGCAGTTTCCATGTTTAATTCATCGTACATCATAAACAGCAGATTAAGAACACCCACTAAACAGATCCCAACACATTACTTCAGTCCAACATACAGATTTAAAACCTTTTTGTAGAGCTTTGTTTATCTCAAAGTTTCTCAACTGGTTTTCTTTCAGTTGGAGATCAAGTGGTTACTCAACAGTACCAACAATTTATACAAAAGTAACAGATATGTCCATAAAATAATGCAATTAATTAGTTAGAGAGTAACACAATATTTGTAGGCCTATTGCATTACTTTTAAAAGTAACTTTCCCCAAGCTCGTGGCATTGAGGCAACAGGCTATTGCACATGGGGGAATTGATCGGAAGAGAACACAGAAAAAAGCAGACAGTCACTTCAGCTCAGCACTTCTCAAGTGTTGCAAATAGTGCAGTGATGTAGAAATTGTATAGTCACAGGCACATTTTACATTGATGAATGGAATCAACAGCATTAAAAGTCACAGATCACTATATGAGCATGAGACTACAGTACTTCTGCTGGGTATAAAGCTTCATGTTTACAGTTAAATGAAGACATTTGTCAGGGCTTGACTGTATGGTGGTATACTTTATCTTCCACGATCACATCAGTGAGTATTTACAGCAGACACACATACAAATACACTCGCCTGGAGTGTCTGAAGAACTGCTCTTCAACCAAACTCTGTCATGCCTGTTTTTTTCTTTTCTTATTCCATCGCAAGCTCTTGCTGCCTCTTCCTCTGACTCATTTTAAAATGTGTCCATTCTTGTTTTTAATTCTAAAGGAAGATGTTGATTACGCATTTAATTCCACACGTTTAATCAACTGTTCCGGTATCTCAAAAACCAGGAGCAATATTCTTATAATAGATATTTCTGAGCACCAAACCCCATAGTAACTCTGAAAAAGAGATCGTTCTGCCCGAAATAAAATAATAACAATAATAAAACCTTTATTTACTCAATCTCATGTCATTACAAACCTGTTCGACTTTCATTCTTCTGTGAAACACAAAGGAAAAAAATAGATATCAATGTAGGGTAGAGTGGGGGAAAACGCCTCCCCTACTGTTTTTCCCAAAATAACCACTAAAGAAAGTCAAAATACATCTTTGTTGTTGCTGTGGGCTACATTGACACTACATTGACTACCTAAATTAATCTACAGGTCAGTTGGTACAGCGGTCACATAAGTACAAGTAAAAGCTCTCAAAACAGTCCCATCTTACACAGCAAAATCCCTAGAGTCAGTTGTAGTTTTTGTGTTTCTCTTTTCTTCAGTGATTCTGCTTGTTAACAGCAGGTGTTCATCACTAATGCTCAATCATCACTTAATTAATCGCTTAATTTTTTCAGTGTTACTTTAACACTATTTAGAGAGGGACCATATGTACTCTGCGCAGAGTTTATTTAATTCTGGGGATTTTACTGTGTACAAGCTGTAATTACGAGCTCTACAAGGACGTGAACACTTTTTTGAAACCTTGAAATTACGGTAATGCACTTTCCTTCATTTCACTTTTGGTGTGAAAGGGCCTTTATATTTGCCAAAACTAGAACTTTAATTATTTCTATTAAAAAAAGAGTGATGGAGAAGTATTTAAAGTGAAGCTTACATTGGTGATGTACCTGAAATAAAACGAATTTCACTGTAAATTATCTAATTTTCAGCAGTAAGAAAAATGTGTTTTAAAGCTTGTTGTTGTGTAGAACATCAGTTATATATGATAGGAGTATAGTCAAAGTCCCTTTAAGACAAGTCATTTCACTCGGCGGCCATCTTTGAAACGCCTCTCGGGCATCCTGGGCATCATGCCCTATCTCTTTGAATGGGGAAACATCAAATTCTCCAAAACTGTTCGCCAACCTTACGATTAAATTTCATATTTGAAATCACCAATGAAATCTAACAACAACCGGCTCATAAATTTAGTTTCTAAACGCTCGAATCATGACAAAAAAAAACTATTTTTCAGGCTGGATCAATCTAATGCGCATGCGCAGACCTGATTCTAACGGCCGCTGCAGTGACGCGATGACTTTACCAGTCGGCGATTGGCTCTTATTTAGAAGGCGGGACTTATTCCGCCATATTGCGCGTTACACTTTCTCCCATTCAAAACAATACGAGTGACACGTCTTGTGTTATTCTATAGTCTTTGGTATAGTAAGGCCTGTAGATAGGGAGTAAGTGTTATTTAAGGAAAATATAATTTTATTTTCAGAATGACAACATTTTTTTTTTTTTTTCAAACATAGTCTGTGGGGTAAAATGCCCCGTTCATTCACAATTACTGTAGTTACTCTGTTCTGAACATCAAATCCTTTGTTTTTTAACAGTCAGAGATCGTCCAGGCTCCATCACCACCCAATCACAGATATCACTGTCACCAGAGTAATAATCACCCGCACCTGATCGTCATTTCCTCGTCACCACAGCAGTATATATATATATATATGCACACACTTCACCCTGGCACTCTGTACATGAGTAGGGATTCTCACCTGCTCCACTTACCTCCATGTGTTATTGCTCCATGGGCTTTCCTGATCGTCTGTCTCCAGCGTCTTCACTCTCCGGACTCCTTCCTGCTCCACTCTCGTCACTGAAGTGTGTGCTCAGCTGCTCTCGTCCACAGCCTCCTCAATCACCTGCAGTACAAAGAACTGTCAGTATTATCTAGTATTGCATTACTGTTTGAACTGCTTTACTCACCTGCTTGTTTACATTACCTGCGTCATCCAATAAACTCTCATATTCATTTCTACATCGTTGTGAGTCTGTGTTCCGTAACACTACCTAGGTGGTTGAATAAAAATATATTTGGACTTTATATTTAAAAATGACTTCATTTTTAAATGCATCAGGTAGCTGGCCAGTTAACATAAGCTAACAACATTTTTTCAAATAAGATAATTTTGTAAATCATAATTATTAGATTATTTTTAATTTTAAGCTAAAACTGCACGTTTGGCCCCACAATTTCAAAACACAGTTCTCTTTTATCCACAAGAGGTCACTGTGTGCCATGATGAAACTTAAACAATCTTTCTCATTCAGAATCTGACTTTTGTTCAGTCTGGTGCCATTACACTGTATGATAATAAATACACTTGTGTTTAAAATAAAACTTGTGTTGAGTCACAACAGCATTTGCGATGGTTATATATATATATATATATATGTAATATTCACCTCAAATGTGCGCCATTATAGATTTTGACCAGTGTGTCTCAGATGTGGCTTCTTAAAATGTATTTGAATATTTAATAATTATTTATTGCAGTAATTTAATAAATGCTACAACTAAACATGATATACAAGATATTGTGCAAGAGGTTAACTGATGTATTTCTTATTCTGAAGAGAAAATCTATAGCAAATTCTGCATAATTTTTAACGGGAACGTTGAGTTACAAATGAGCTACTGATCTAAAATGCTGTGCTTCAAAAAGGACTAAAAAAACTATGAAATAATTCACATTACACAATGCAATAACGTTTATATAAAATTCTTAGAAATACCCCTGTTAACATTGAAAACGTGTCTACATAAGTAACCAAAACAGACTCCTGAAAACTGACATAAATGTATTCACAAAAAATAATGCAATATTATGTACATGAATTATGCAACATTTAGTTCCTATGGAAGAGGATTAGGGCCAAGCAATAATAAAAAAAATAAAACCATCTCAAGATTAAAGTTGTTAAATTTTGAGAAAAAAGTCGAGATAAAATGTTGAGAATAAAGTCATTAAATTATGAGAAAAAAGTCGTTAAATTACGAGAACAAATTCGTTAAATTACGAATTTGTTCTCATAATTTAACGACTTTTTTCTCATAATTTAATGACTTTATTCTCGTAATTTAATGACGTTATTCTCAACATTTTATCTCGACTTTTTTCTCGAAATTTAACGTCATTTTTCTCATAATTTAATGAATTTGTTCTTGTAATTTAACGACTTTTTTCTCGTAATTTAATGACTTTATTCTCAACATTTTATTTTGACTTTTTTCTCGAAATGTAACGAGTTTTTTCTCGAAATTTAACAACTTTAATCTCGAGATGGTTTTATTTTTTTATTATTGCTTGGTCCTAATCCTCTTCCGTAAGTTCCGGTAAACCAGTGTGGATTTTTGAAATGCTTTGCTGTTTGTATTATACCATTGTGTGTGTTTGCTTCATATAAAAAAGCAATTTTAAAGAATTCTTTTGAAACATTTTTTTTATTTTTTTTATTAGAGGACTAAAACAAACTTCTAACACGGATAGTTCCGGCCCTTGATTCTGATTGGTTGAGCCGCGTTCGAAGCCGTTGTAAAATTCCCGAAAACATACAGCTGACCACATTACATAAGTATTGCCGCAGACATGATAAATTCATAAGGGCTCTTTACACAGCAGACTTAAGGCTGTTCTGTGCCTGCTCAAAAGACATAATTCTGCATAAAAGCCAGACCAAACTATGCCTGCTCTGACCCACCTCAGGCCCTAGTGTCAAAGTACACAGCTGAAATTGCTGTGTGAGGCATTTATGCCACCTCTGAGCAGCATTAAAAAGTCTGTGTAAAGACACCTAAAAAAAATGCCACTTCAGAAGCGCTTCTGTGCCACATTTGCAGTGTAAATTTGGCAATAGATGCCCTATTGGCCGCTGGATCACACATCAACGGCGAAGGAAAACATCTCAGAGAAGGTGATATGATTGATAATCGTGGCCCATTTATATTTTTACAGTTTATCCAGAGGAACCAGGACAACACAAACCTCAAGGAAGGCTGAAGAAAGCCTGTCAGTGGACTGTTCTGTGCTTCATCTGCCTATTATTATATGACTTACATTATTATATTATTGCACTATTTTATTTGCTATTTTTATTTTATTGTCTATATTATTTTACAATTTATGATAGGCCTATACTATCTGCTATTTTATTCAGTTATTATATTATACTATATTTTACTGTTTTTATACTCAATTGTATTTTAGGCTATTTATAATAATAATATAGGCTGATAATATGCAGATTAAATCACATTATCACATTGTACTGTAATTGTACTCAAATAACTGTAATAAATTGTAATTGAGATTAATTGTAACTCAATTGAGATTAATTGTAACTCAAATGTTTTACTGGATCTATTTTTTTTTTTTTCCCCCCCGTTTTTATATTTATTTATTTAATAGGGACAGTGTGTGTTAATGAACAGACATTGATAATACATGAATGTAAACACACTGGATTGTAGCCAAAGGCTAATTTCCATCCGTTGTCCCCAGGACTGTGGTCACAAGAGCCAAATACATAGACAAACAAATTTCATATACAAAACAAACAAAAAAAATAAATACACAAATCAACATTATTGCACATCCTCATATTGCACGATCCACAATTATTGTACACACCTCACATTGCACATTACTTACTTTACACGATACACATTATTACACAATCCACTCATTACACACTCCGCTAAGTTTCTACACATACACGCACACACACACACACACACACACACACACACACACACACACACACACACAATCACCACATACATACAGTTAACTTTCAGTAAAAAGATTTAAATAGAAATATAAATTGCTACTAAGAATGACTACAGGTTTGGTTTGACCAGAGCCAATTCTTCATCTGAATTTTAAAAATATCATACGTAGAACTTTCTCTCAATGCTAACGGAAGACTATTCCACAGATTCCCACCATGAACAGATAGCACAGTCTGTCCAAAGGCGGTATGTCTGTGGGGTATTGCCAGGTCACCTCTAGTAGTAGCTCGCGTGATCCTTTCTGAGCTATCTTTATATTTAATAAAATCATTCAACGGTGGTGGTGCGAGGGAGTGTAAGACCTTGTAAATCAGACATGCTCTTTTAAGGTTAATCATGTTATTAAGATCCAATAATCTATGCTTTTTTAAAATATTGCAGTGATGGTGAGAAATGGGTTTTTTATCAAGTATTTTCAAACTTTTTTTGTAAAGATTTTCAATAGTTTTTAGTGTTGTGGGACAAGCAAGTGACCAACTAGTTAAACAGTAGTCCATATGAGAAATTATCATAGAATAAAAGTAGGTTTTAGCGGCACTCATGTTTAAATTGTTTCGAATATGATGAAAATTACGATTATTGAATTACGTGTACCAATTTTTTTACATGACTTTTGAATGACAAAGTTGGATCCAGGGTAACCCCAAGATACTTAAATTCTGGAACAAGATCAAGTTCTACTCCGTTTATAAAGATATTTGATCGGTTCAGTTCAGGATTATGTTTTGAGAAGTACATACAGACCGTTTTTGTGGTGTTTAACAAAAGGCATGAATCCTTGAGCCAGCTATGTACAGACGACAAGGCAACTGTGAGATCATCAGCAGCTTGCTGAAAGTTTTTGGCTTGAGTGTAGATGACTGCATCATCTGCATACATCTGTGAGAAGACGTTTGAACAAGCGTTTGGTAATGTATTAATAAAAAGAGAGAATAAAATCGGCCCAAGGATAGACCCTTGGGGGACACCAACATCACAGTCTAGGCACAAAGATTTTACACCGTCAACTACCACATACTGTTTCCTGTGGGTAAGATATGATGTAAACCATTGGAGTGCTTGATTAGAGATGTTGAACTGAGTCAACCTGGACAGCAAGATCTGGTGGTTTACAGAGTCAAAGGCTTTCTTCAAATCCAAGAAGACAGCCCCGACACAGGAGGGACTCCTGTCAAGTAAGTTTTTTATGTTTTCTATTAGCACACACAGGGCAGTGTCAGTGGAGTGATGGATTCGAAAGTCAAATTGTAATGGATGTAATGAGGGCTGAGTGTTTTCCAAATGAGCTGTGAGGAGTTTAACCACCCATTTCTCAGCCATTTTGGAAATAACAGGAAGTATGCTTATAGGTCGGTAGTTCACCATGTCCGTTTTAGCACCGGATTTAAAAATTGGTGTCACTGCAGCTACTTTCCAGTCAGCTGGGACTACAGAGTATTTAAAGGACATGTTAAGGAGATGGGTGATTGGTCGTACAAGAGAGTCCTTGAAATCTTTCAGAAGAATTGAGTTAAGACCAAATGCATCTGGCGCTTTTGAGTTTTTTAGGCCAGTAATAATTTTGGCCACTTCATGATCTGAAATCGCAGTGATCCTGAACACAGCCTGATCAGAGTCACTGATATTATCAGGACAAGCAGATGGACTAAAATGTTGGGCAATCTCCTTTACAGAGGTTATGAAATAACTGTTTAAATTAGTAGCTATGGAGAAGGGGTCATTAATAATAATGTTATTTACTTGAAGCTTAATTTTCTTGTTATTTTTGTTTGACTGACGGCCAAGCAATTTGTTTAAATGTTGCCATATCATTTTGCCATTTCCTTTTGCATTCTTCATTATATTTATGAAGAAATTAGCTTTTGCCTGTCTTAGACTTGCTGTTACTTTATTTCGCATATGAGTGAATCTCTGTCGGCCTATAATAAGACCGTTTTTCAGAAATTGTTTCAGTAATTCGTCTCTTCTTGTCATCATATTTTTATTACAGGGATAGTTCACCCAAAAATGAAACTTTGATGTTTACGATCGATTTGTGCAAGAAACCGAACAGTATTTATATCATTTTTTACCTCTAAAACACCACTATGTCCAACTGCGTTAAGGGTTCGTTTAGTGCGGTCTGATCGCGCTCTGACAGCGGAAGTAATGTCTAGCACTCATTGAAGTATATGCGCGAGACATGCCGTTGTCAGAGCGCGATCAGACCTCACTAAACGAGTGCTGAACGCAGTTGGACATAGTGGTGTTTTAGAGGTAAAAAATGATATAAATACTGTTCGGTTTCTCGCACAAACCGATCGTTTCATGTCTTAGGACATCAATGTGTCGTCACGAGCCGCAGGGTTTAATTTGGATTTGTCTATGGAAGTGTTTTAGACTCTTATTGTTCGAGTTCCCGTCCACTCTTATTATAAGACTGACAGACGGCAGAGGTTGCAGTTAAAAATCATCATTTGTGTTCGACTGAAGAAACAAAGTCACCTACATCTTGGATGCCCTGGGGGTAAGCAGATAAACATCAAATTTTCATTTTTGGGTGAACTATCCCTTTAAGGACTGTCTTAAAATAATTAGTACAAGCTGTGCTATTAATGTTGTCCACTAGAGCGAGCCACAGGATGAGGAAACTTTTAAGCCCAATCCTTTTATATCTTGTTAAAATCTATTTGAATCTAAATAAATTCATTTAGTACAACTATGGTGTACTGACATTAAATCTGTGAAATGCTTAGGCCTATAGATAATGTTTAACTTTCTTTAGACCCCAATAAATTTGCCAGACAGTTAAATATAATGCTGTTCATTCAAAACAGAGACAATTTTATGTCTTTTTTACTATATCATTTCTATAAAGCTGCTTGTGTTATGAATAATAAAACATACATTTGTGTGTTAAACTGCAAGTATAAGGCAACACATGTAGAAATAAATTATAAACATGAAAAGGGCCTTAAGATAAATGCTTCAGATTAATACGGTTTTGAGATGCAAATTATCTTCACATTGATTTGAAACTGTCCTGTGAGGTGATTCAAGAGGAAAAGATAAAGGTTGAAGACAGAAAAAGCCATTTCCACAATTAAAATCGATGTCCACATTTCATGTACATTAAATTATATTACATTAGGAACGTCTCCTCAATTATTACCCTTGAAAAATAACCAAGGGTGCTTCTCAATTCTTATTTGTGCATCCTCGTTTCCTTTCCTTGCTTCCTTTCCTCGCGTCTTAGCTCCACCCCTCCAGGATGCCAGGGAAGGACGCAAGGAAAAGACGAGAGGACGGAGGAATTGAATCAAGTGAAATGATAAATCCTCGCTCCCTTTAGCGTCACTTCAAAGCGTCATCAGCTGCGCATGAGGGATCTACCCACATGTTGTTAAAGTTTGGTTATTAAAAAAATATATAATAAGTATTAATAAAGCAAGATGCCTAGTTGAATTATATGCGATATAAAGTTTATTTAATCTGTAAAAGTAAAGCATAGATTTAAATTATTGTGACAGATAAGAAGGGGGAGGAGAATTTATGCGTGCGTCAGGTTACTCGAGGAGAAAGACTTCCGCAAAGGATGCACC
This sequence comes from Ancherythroculter nigrocauda, assembly GCA_036281575.1. Classification (NCBI taxonomy): domain Eukaryota; kingdom Metazoa; phylum Chordata; class Actinopteri; order Cypriniformes; family Xenocyprididae; genus Ancherythroculter; species Ancherythroculter nigrocauda. The sequence goes on from VTFQ01000013.1 coordinate 9,269,332, forward strand.
TGTGTATCCTCGCTCATGACTCCTCAGAAAGCCTCCTCACTCCTCGTTCCTCGCCTCCTCGCGGTGCAATTAGAGAATTGAGATGTCCTTCAAGATGGCTGAGCTCGATTGTTTTCCGGGTCATAGGATGGAGGACGGAGGTGCGAGGAGACGAGGAGGGATATTGAGAAGCACCCATTATCTACGTTTGAGAAGCTTGTGTTTTCACAATTCCTCATGACAATGAATCATTTTCAAGTTCAAACTAGCGAGATTCAGAGTAATTGGAGACAAAACCTTCCTCGTACTCCACGCAGATCATAAACCGTTGAAATCGGTTGAGAAATGTAAACTTTATTGCGCTTTTTGTCCAGAAAAGCCGCAGCTCCCCGTTCACTTGCATTTGTTTAATGAGGAGTCTTGCCCTGCGCAATATGGCGGACTCGTTGACGTATCGCAGCAACGGTCCAAAGCGGGGCGTCTATGTATTTATGATGTTATTCAAATAAAAAGTAACCGTAATAAAAATGGACTTTTATTCCTCGTGAGGTGTAAAATACTGTAATTTCTTTCTTTCTTTGCAATCTAACGGCTATCGATGACGTATCCGGCGGATGCAGCCTCTGAAATGAGACGCAGAGAGTATCACTGCGCCACCGAGTGTGTATGTTGTCTTAGCAACCACTCTTAGCAACGTAAACATATGATTTTGTTCATTGAAGCTCACTGCATTATGTAGAAGAGTATTGTGTGAGAGATATCGAGTGACCAAGTTACCTGCATTTAGATGTAGCATTTTCCTTCAGGTTAGTCTTATGTTCTTTTGAATATCAGCTGCGATCTTGTCCTTTTAACAGTTAATGGGTTTTCCGTGCCCTGCTTACACTGACAGCGCTAGTCAAAGCATTTGTCATTTTCGTCTTGTTCACAATAAGTTTCAACATAAAAGTCTTTGCGACGGAATGACTCGCTCATAAAGTCAATCTTTATCGCCATCTAATGGCGTAATAATGTAACTTCTGTTGCTGGTCACGGTCAGGGACTATTTTTTCCAGCGGAAGGAAGACTTTTAATGATTTTACTTCATGAAAGTTGCATTGATACATATTTTTTTGGCTTTAATATTTGTATTGTGTGGTAATCGTTTTATAAAAGCAATATGCTCCAAGAAGCCGTGGTTTACAGTGAATTTATAACAGGTCCACGTCGTGCCTAACAACGCCCCTTATTAGCAGTTATAAATTCACTGTAAACCACGGCTTCACAGGGCTTATTGCTTTATTAAATAGCCGAAACGTACCCTGTTGAAACAAAAGATTACTGTATACGGAGTACAGCAGAACTACAGTATTTAAACGGTGTAAACCCTGTTGTCAAATAGCGATGTCATGCTTCTGCGTGAAATGTTTATTTGCTTTCTTACGCAACTCGCTTGCTTTATTATGTCTGAACTCTCAGGAGGGACGGACAATCGTCTGAGGAAAGAACTAACAATAACCTGTAACTCAATAACAATACTCCACCCTCGTGAGAATACTTTGTTCTCGGCAAATCTGATACGCTTACCTGGTGATAACGAGCACGAGCTCAGCAGCGTGTCTGCGCACAGACCGGCTCAACCAGTTGAGCTGGGCTCGTGCTCGTACCTGCTTTGCTTGACAATATCAGTGTTACAGTGCTTGGAAAACAAAACAACCAGACAAAACGTTTTGGAAATTTTAATACAAAAAATTCGTCAACGACCAAACACACAAAATCTACTGGTGTCTTAGTACGTTTTTAAAATATATCTTATTAAGAAATTATCTGCTTCACACCATTACCATTCAAACAACACATCTGTATTGAAAGTGAAAGCCTTCCCTCTTTATATTTACAGATCATACAACATTACTGATCCAAACCTAAACCTAAACCTTAAAATGGCTATTCTCTAATAACTTCACAGTGATAGGAAATCAAGTTAAGTAATCCAAAGTATGATTTTTCTTATTAGCTCGTCTTGCATTTGAGATTTGAATGCAGATGGGTTCACTAGAGCCACATTTTATTTATCATTACTTTATATATTTATACCACTTTTCTCTTTGGGACAGTGATTCCTGTCGAAGGAAACCTCTTAAGGCAACCCTGGAAATAAAACATTTAACAGTTGACAAGCCTTGCATTCAGAAAAATCTAATTTGCAACCTTTCTATTTAAAGGAATAGTTCTCTAAGAAAAGTAAAGTGATGTTATTTATTCACCCTAATGCTGTTCCAACCCTGTATTATTATTATTATTCTTCAGCTGAAACACAAAAGGAGATGTTTGGAAGAATGTTCAATCTGCCTGTTTCCATACAATTAAAGTGGATGGTGATTTATACTGCCAAGCTCCACAAAAGAACACCATACATTTATTATAACAGTCCATATGACTTGATATAAGTCTCCTGAAACCATAGGACTTTCCCCTCAGGCAGCTCTCAATCCCATCTGCAGTCATATATATCAAAAAATACGCAACAATCAACCACATTGAAACTTCCTATGTGATTGGACAGAAAATATGCACTAAATACATTTGATGAAGATGTCAGACCTGGTGTGAGACATCCTTTCTGTAATTTAAATGTTAATGTGAATAAAAAGTCTTTTTTGTGGAGACTAAAGGCCCGTTCACACCAAGAATGATAACTATAAAAGATAATGATATAGTTATAAAAATCGCTCTAAATAAGAAAACGGCACTATCCACACCACAGCTATAACGATAATGATATAGAGGAACGATATCGTTGGGATCACTTTCAGAATGATTTTTCCAGTTGTTGAACGATAAAACACTGACAGCCAATCACAATCCGTTCTAATTTAAGGGCTCGCGCATTTAAAATGGCGGACGACATTGAGAAAAGTTAACCGCCACCACTGTTTGACAACTTAAATTCCCTTTTCAAGAATACTTTAAAGAAAATGGATATATGGAAAACAATCGGTCATTCCCCTGAGAAAAAAATAGTGAGAAGTATTAACGATGAGATCGTTATGTCAGGCTAGCCAGGTATCCAGAGCTAGTTTTGAAAACATCGTCTTGCTTCCTTTGAAGTTGCTGTGAAAAGGTCTGGCCGTTGTTTTTATTCCACTACATTGACCTCATCAGCTAAATTCACTGTTCGATCAGATCGATTACACTAGCTATCCACTCCAATCATAGCATGCTGAGGACATCTGCTGGTTAAAGCCTGTAAATGCAACAAGAACAGCAAAAACATGTTGTACACACTTTGAAACTGCAGAATAAACAGACCATTATTGTACGTTGGTGGACGCTAATATAGTTATCGTTCTTGGTGTGAACGAGGCTTAATGGTATGTAAAACAGAAAATAAGGGGTTGGAATGACATTAGGGTGAATAAATGACAAATTTCTGAGTGAATTCTGAAGAAGCTGAAGCAGTTAGTGTCAATGAACACTAGCATTCCTTTACATCGTTGTATGCTCATCACACGGCTTCCTAAGAATAGCACTAGTCGATGGTAATTGAATGTGAAAAGGGAAGGGAGGTGCTGCGGCACATTAGCAGGCCTTTACTTGTCCCGTGACCTGTGAGGCACCATAGAAGCCCGCAGTAGGAGTGTTGAGGCATGTTCACCTGATATTTCCTCTGCTGATGGCTGTCGAAGGCTAAAGTGCTGCTAATCGAATTCCTGCAAGAGATCTACCTCAAACAACACCTTCAGACTGCTCATTGACGGCACTGTGCGGGGCCCGAACGCTAAATCGAGCACTGCGTTGTAACACGCTGCTGTTTGAGGCACTTTGACTAAATGACCATCATACCAGAGAGGATTTTTCACCACACACAACAATGAAAGCTAAAGCATACGGACTCTCTTCCTCTGCCTAAACTAGGTTCAGATGGGATATTTGTTCCATAATCAAAACCATCCATCAATCAGGATTGGTTCAGAATCAAACCATCACTGTAAGGGGTCTGAAAGTCATAAAATCCTCTTTCACACCAAAACCAAAGGAGAAAAAATTCAATATTTTGCATAAAGAACATGAAACGGTGTGTATGGAAGCTTGTTTCCACCACTAAATATAAAAATAAAAAGGTAATTGCAACTTTTTATCCCACAATTCAGACTCCCCACAATTCAGAAGATATAATTCTGACTTTATTTCTCGTAATTGTGAGAAAAAATGTCAGTCTTTTCCTCAGAACGAGTTTATACACAAGTTCATATCACAATTCTGAGAAGTCAGAATTATGAGATATCTCACAATTGCGAAAAAAGTAAATTGCGCAATTATATCTCGCAATTCTGACTATTTCTCGTAACTGAGTTTATATCTCACAATTCTGACTTTATTTCTTGCAATTCTGGGTTTATACCTCGCAATTCTGAGAAAAAAGTCAAAATTGTGAGATAAAAAGTTCGCAATTACCTTTTTTTGTGTTTTATTTAGTGGCGGAAACAAGCTTCCATAGGTGTGCACAAGTTTAGAGCAGGTGCATGACCAAACTAACATCCAAGAAGGACTTTAAAAAGGACGGCACACTCCCACAATGCTCCATTTTAATAGCAGACAAACAGTGTTTCGACTACCTGGCGAAGACTGCATCGGTTAAAGCTGTTTGTCTACTATTAAAATAGAGCACTGTGGCAGTGTGCTGTCCTTTTGTTCCCTTTTTTAATAAAGAAAATGAAGGCAATTAAGATTTTTCTGCATTAAAACTTGACCTTTTGATTTTGATCTGGCAGTTTTCGTGAGATTCATCAAGGCAAAGTCAGAATGAGAATCAGTTTCAACAAACAATGACTCTTTTTCTAGGTTCCACACCCATGTCTGTCTCGCACATAGTTGTCAGCAATTTAGACTATTTGCTGTCGGACACGTGAGATGAATCGACAGGTCTCACAAGTCTTGTGTGACAAGTCTAATTCCTGGTAGTACATTTTTAGTGTCAGCCTGGATGCTGGTGGCAGATTAAACCTGAGATCCAATATGTGGGTTCTAAAAGAAAAGATTAATTAAAAAGAAGAAGTAGAGAAGCAACAGGTGTGTGAAAAGCAGCAGGGCAGCGACATACGAGGCACTTTCAGAAGACACTCTCTCCGTTCACGATCATATGATCCTCTAAGAGTTTATTAATAGGAGCAGTGGCAGAAATGGGCATTTATGCTGCACTGATTTGTGTCATCTGCACATGTGAAACATAAACATGTGACAGGATCCCACAATCAAAAATAAAGCTTCCTCTTCAAAACATCCAGAAGGCACACTTTGTAGAAACTGAAACTGAAACCAGTACAGTTATTGCTTAGAGATCTCATTCGCCATCATTTAAAGTGCCTCAAGACAACAGTTCAAGAATTAAAGGCCACCTGACAGTTTTATTCAATTTCCGTTGTTCGAGGGAAGGACTGGGGGATGCTGGTTGTCCCGGCGCTTTGTGAAAGTCATTCAGGATCTGAACACGTGCACTGCCCGCACCACATACTGTCGGCAGATGGGACATTCGCTCATGCGCTTGCCGCACTTTGTGCATGTGACCATGTGCCCGCATTCCAAAAGAACACAGTCGATGGGCGAGTCCATGCAGATCTTACACAGGTTCTCCTCCACGGCCGTCCCAGATCCAGTATCTGCATGCAAAAAAGAAACAAGAAATCATGCAACGTGGAAGAAAGATCAGTGTGAAGAGATATTAAAGATGCAATGACATTTTAGTCAGGACATTAATACAGTTTATTCACTATAGTTTAAAACAAATGGTAATAAAATATGTCAAGATCTCAGAGTTAAACTGTGTCAGAAAAAAATCATCTTAATTATGTCAGATAACACTTAAGCAAAACATGGTCAGGTCCAATCATTTTTGGTTCCAATTTTTTTATCAATTTTACTGGTAGTCCACTGTATGAAGATTTTTTGGGTATAATATGTCACAGTTTACTTTATTTTGCTATCCTCACTTACATAAATAAACTATAGTGTCCTGCACCCACTAGTAAAAATATAAAAAATGTCTGAATAATTTTTGGTTTGACTATATTTCTTCTTTTCAGCAACATTTTACGGAAAGGACAATAGGAAGAGTGCAGCTCTTCTATGTGATGAGAGTGAAGATGAGTTAGCCAAATTATAGGGAATGACAGGGATTAAATGATAGGGATCTACTTGTTTTTGGTTTGCTTGAGTTCCAAGTATATAAATCTATCAATTTCTAAAAGGAATGTGCATTTAAATAGAAAAGAAAATCATAATTTTATAGACTAAATACTTTTTTGACCATTTTCCATTGTGGTACTGAAGCAATTTCATGTAATAAAAACTTATTTGAAAAAAAATATTTCAAGTTTAGAACATAATGCATACCATAGAGGGTTAAACTGACACTTAAAATATTAACAAAAACTATTCATAACTTTTGAAGTCATAAGAAATTAACCCACCTGTGCCTTCTGTAGCAGTGGACACTGTAAAAATGAAATACAGCCCACGTTAATGAAATCAACAGAAATAATACATTCAACTTTTACATTTACTTCAGAAAATGAGGTCATGTTTGCCCGGGGTACCAACTAAAATACCACTTATGAGAAAACAGATGAGCCCTCATCCTCTTGTTTATGCATCAAATCACATCAAATTCTTTACCCATGTTCTGCAGGTCCTTCTGGTCGTGGTAGAGACGCGTGACTCTCTCCATCAGTTCCCATTTCTCACAGCAGCCCTTGTAGTCCACAAAGTTCCTGGCCAGAATCTCCTTCAACTGCCGGACACTCAAAGCCTCAATATCATCCACTGATCTGAGGTCTGAGAGGGACGCCCGTCGCCCAGGAGCAAACACTTCTTCAGAGTCTGAAGACTGACAGAGCAAGAGACAGAGTGAGTGAGAGTATGCAAAACAACTGTTCTTCTCGGGCTGCTTACATAAATGATCTCTTGGCATACCAAATCCATGCAAACCTCATTACACTGAGAGTCAAAGGCAACTTTAGAGAAAGAGAACCTGCCAAATCAAGGGCAAATGCTAGAAAATTAAAGTGTGTCAGAAAACGTTTTTCTTTCACTTTACTGATTTGGAAACATTTAACGGTTTAAAAGCCCCAACCACAACACGATCTAGAGATGTGCAAAATAGCGGCGGTCTAGATCGGGTTAGCCAGAAAAAGCTTGGCCCGCATAAACATAAACAGAACATGTGTAATGCCAAGAGAGATGACAAAAACACACACAAGGATTACTGCAAGACAGTGTGAGGGCAGTTTGTTTAACTCACATCCTGTTATTATGCAAACACTATATGCTAATGCTGGGGTAGAGATAACATGCTGAGTGCTTCATTAACGTCTACGGTTTAAAGGTCTTGTGTAGATGACTTCTAATCTTGTGCTAAGGAGTGGTACCATGTGTCAATGTTGGCCTTGCACCACATGGTAAACATTGCCTTTCTGTGCTATATTTAGCAAAATAAGTGCAAATGTCCATCCATGTTTGACCAACAGAGAGACTATATGTAAAAGAAAAAGTGGAGCCACATGCACAACAATTACAATGGAAAAGTCAAAACAGCCCATCCTCAAGTGAACACTCCTTTAATGTAAGTTTAGGGGATTTTATATAGTATTGCAGTATTGACAGACTTTTTTTTTCTTTTAAATACAGAGTAATGGGGATTGCACAGACAAATCGACTTTAACGCTCTGTCATGACGCATTGAGCATGACGTCAACTAGTCTCAGCAGGATAGTCCACATTTACACTCCATATACCACAGCTAATGACAGATAAATACATTCTCCAAGAGTGCTCCACAAGATATGTTTGATTATACCATCTGGATGCTCAATATTGTTCGGGTGAATGCACGTTTTAAAGAGCTTATTATACATGTAAGTCATTCTAAACAATCACACGCATACAGAATCATTATTGTCAACACCGTTCTGTGATTAATCAATAAAATAGCTTAGAAACTGAAAAGTCCTAGCATATATTTCTTAGTAACTAAAACACACAGCTTCACTATTAGTAGAGAGAGGCTGCCTTGTAGAATTATTTCACACACTCTCTCACTAATGCATTCATATAAATGTAATCTTACTGTGCTACTTTATCTGTGTCTGATTTAGAACGAGCAGAAATCTGAGAGAAATATAACAACCCAAAGACAAAAGAACTGATAAAAATAAACATATGTAGGAGCGATAGCCTAGTGGGCAGAGCCGTGTCATGTGCCATAGCTGTGCACAAGGCGACCCGCGTTCCAGTCTCAGCTCGAGGTCGTTCACACAAAACGCAGTTTTGCTCTCAAAAACGTGAGACATGGGCAGTGGAAGAGGGTAAGAAAAAAAAAAATGCAAGGTCCCGAGAAGGTCTTTGAAAGTTGAACTGATTTGAACTTGAGCACTGCATTTCATGCATGTGATGCTGCAAAACATAAGACACGAGCGCAACTGTCATATACACGTCCGTCTGGCTCGTATTTACATAGAAAAACAATAGAAAAGGAGCGCATTGGAATGGAAAAATGTGTTCTGTGAGAACGGCCCCATATTTGTTCATTAATGATGTCATCAACTAGTCGACTTTAAAAAAATCTGAAGTCGTTCAACCTCTACAGAGTAAAGGCCAGCACTCTTGAAAACGCCTTACTGCGGGTGCTTGAGAGTGCTTCGGCAGTGCAGCGGGTTTGTCATTTGAGTCGCTATATACAAAATATCCACGGAAGTGTTACAAGTATCTGATATCCTATTGAAAGTTTTATATTCACAAACAAACTTTGTACAGTATTTGCTCTGGCTCTTATTTTCAGTGATTTTGTTCCGTTATGCTTGTTGTCTGATGATTGAAATCGCAAAATGGCCTTAATTACTTAATAAACTGTAAAATGTTAAGTTTTCTAATACCTTTATTTCATTCAAGCTCACAGCACCAATTGCGGGAATCGGAACACTATTAGCATGGTCGCCAGGGTTCTAAGTGCCAAATGTGATTAAAAATCAGTGCTAAAACGCTTATTCACCAGTTGCCTGGTAACTTTTTATTAATTTTGACAATGCATGGATGTGAGAATGTGATGTGTCTTAGTGCGATCATCAAATCGCAACGGATGTGATCTAATTATAGAAATGTATAGTCTGACGCGCACCATAGAGTAAATCCCTTTCAGCTTCGATTCACAGAAAATGCTGCTCTGTAAGTTCTTTGTGTTTGAGTCGCATATCATTTGCATTTAGGAACGCAACGTGCACCAAACATCTGTAACTGCAACTTTCTTTTACAGAAAATAATTCAATTTCTGTTCTAATTATTGTTGAGCTGCAGGTTTAGGCTCACTTAAATTACTGAATTTATTTTATTTGATATAATTTTAATTTAAAGGCGCAATATGTAATATTTTTGCTGTAAAATATCCAAAAACCACTAGGCCAGTGATATATATTTTGTTCACTTGAGTACTTACAATATCCCAAATGTTTGCAACTATTTGTAAATCGTGAGAAAATTGCAATTTTAACCAAGGCTCCGGGACGTGTGAGGAGTCGCCTGTCAATTGCGTCATTCCCGCGTTACCCTCGGTTTTATTTTGTAGAAACCACGGAAACACCAAAGACGCTTTAATATATTACATGTTTTAATAGACAAGGGAACAACTGTTTTGATATATTTATAGACAGAAAACTAATTGTTGTTATATAGCTCAACACGTTTAGTCTTATTGTTTAAATCTAATTTTCTTGATTTTTGCGAGTACCATGCTTTACCATGCCTCAGAGAAAAACACTATTTTGTGAAGTAGCTAACATAGCATAATCAGATGCAGCTTTATTTTTAGTAACTGTGTCATAATAAAAGTTCAGCTGCTCGTGAGGCGTGAGTTGCGCAATCGCTCCAGCTCCTCGTTCAGCTCCACAACACTCGCTCCTGCTCTGCTTCATACTACAGTAACATTATTAATCACATCCATGAACATGATTTCTTCCCGACTCCAATCCCTATTCTATTCCACCGTCCGTTGAGGCAAAGACTACATGTCCCAAGATTCCGCTCTCAAACTTGGCGTCACCAAGCTACGCCTTTGTTTTGAATAGGCCTCTTGCGAGCTCTAGCGGACAAAATTATTACATATTGTACCTTAAATTAAGAAAAATTTATTTCTTTTATTTTAATTATTTAACCTAAAATACACGTTTACTAATTTTCCAAATATTCTATGTTGCTTAGAAATAAATATATTGTGTTCAAAGGGAAAAAAGTTGTTTGTTGCCTAGACATTTTAGAGCTGTAATAGCAATACCATGATACTGTAAAATCGTGATATTTTTCGCATACCGTCAAAATCTCATACCGGCCCATGCCTAGGACAGATATAGTTAATTTCAAGTGAAAACACCACAAGTAACCAACTTCAGCATGGACACCTAATGAACCACTTGAATTTCAATCTTTTAGACCATACACACATCTATGTATAGCACACACTGGCACACAAATACAATAAAAATAGAAAAAAAAAAAAGGCACATCCTGCATTAAACTGCATTTTAATATTAACTGGGGTTTTTTTGTATTATTTTTCATGTCCATTTTCCACTTTCTCTCGGGTCTTTAGAGTTACACAGTCCATTTTTGGCTACTGCACCTTTAAGAAACACTCCTTTCACATGTGAAAGGAGCAACAGTGCTCATGCCAGCATGAGGGTCTGTTTCTGATGTAGTTCCTTAAAGTACACATGAAATCAAAATTGACCTTATTTATTTTGTTAGCTCAAACTGCTAGTTTTGTGGTTAACAATTCATCCGTGCAAGTCAATCCACACACAAAAATTGTTTGGCTTCGTAATATTTAATTAAAATCTGAAAATGCTCCTCCCCTCTGCAACGGTGCCCCTTCTCAGATGACATCTGTTTGACGGCTTGGGTTGTAAACACTTAAATCACTCCCCTCCGACCGTTAGTCTGCTATGAGCGAGAGATGGAGAGGAGGAGCGCTAAAGTAAAACTCTGCCCTCTATTCAATATTCCGTTTCACTTGGAAATACGTCACAGCACTGGAGAAAAGACATTTGCAACTTCCGGTTCATGCGGACTTTAAGGTCAGATTGAAATGACAAGGAAAAGAATTCTTTTGAGTCAGATCTGGTTCACAAAACTGGTCTGAATGCTTTGTTCATGGAAATGGTCTAATCCGGATCTTGCGTTCAACAGGTCACAACATGAGGGTGAGTACATGACAGAATCTTCATTTATGCATGAACTATCCCTTTAAGATGGACTGGCGTGAAAAGAGTAGACTTGAAAAATAGACTTTCAAAGTAGCAGTGATTCATCCCAGCCTGTAGCCAAGCTTTTTCCCACGCACAAGGCACCCACATGGAAGACGACATTCTTTAAACAGACTCTACTGAAGACGGCATAAATCATCAAAAGGCCATATCTTTTCATTGCAAAAGAATGACAGAAAGATTCCCAGGTCACCGATCTATCCTCTGCCCCATTTAACGGCCCAGACGGCGCAGCAGGAAGAAGAAGAGGAGAGGTAAGGAGTTTCAGGAGGTACCTGCATCTCCTGCTCCACCTGCAGCTCATCGTCCATCTCGCTTTCAGCTGTCGCTTCAGCCAAGCTCTAAGGGTCAAAGGTCGCAGCCAACACAGTTTAACACAGCTGTGCTCTCTAACTCGTTTTAAGTTACAACAAATATTTCACACACTCCTTAGTGTGCTTAAGGGACGGTCCATGTCAAAACTTCTTTCCAAAGCTGTGCTTTACAGTGCTTTATGAACCACACCGAGAAGTGAAGCACATGCCAGGGACTGTGAGCAGAGATCAATTTGAAATGTTTTCCAGTGTTAAAATAATTTCTCCTAACCCAGTCTAATATGTAGAGACAAATATAAACAAACCTTTTGCAGTTTGACTTCCTGAAGTACACTATCAGTCAAAAGTTTGTGCTCAAGGCAGAATTTAATTGATCAAAAATTGTAAAATATTGTTACATTTTAAATATATTTCTGTGATCAAAGCTGAATTTTCAGCATCATTACTCCAGTCTTCAGTGTACGGAAGAGGATTAGGGCCAAGCAATAATAAAAAAATAAAATAAAATCATTAAATTACGAGAAAAAAGTCGTTAGATTATGAGAACAAATTTGTTAAATTATGAGAAAAAAAGTCGTTAAATTTAGAGAAAAAAAGTTGAGATAAAACGTTGAGAATAAACTCATTAAATTACAAGAAAAAAGTCATTAAATTATGAGAACAAATTTGTAATTTAACAACTTTTTTCTCGTAATTTAATGACTTTATTCTCAACATTTTATCTTGACTTTTCTTGAAATTTAACGAGTTTTTTCGTAATTTAACAAGTTTATTCTCAACATTTTATCTGGACTTTTTTCTTGAAATTTAACGAGTTTTTTCGTAATTTAATGAGTTTATTCTCAACATTTTATCTCAACTTTTTTCTTGAAATTTAACGGGTTTTTTCGTAATTTAATGAGTTTATTCTCAACATTTTATTTTGACTTTTTTCTCGAAATTTAACAACTTTAATCTCGAGATGGTTTTATTTTTTTATTATTGCTTGGCCCTAATCCTCTTCCGTATCAGTGTCACATGATCCTTCAGAAATCATTATGATGATTATGATGCTCAAGAAACATTTATTTTTATCATTTATGTTGAAAACCATTTTCATCAAAGAATCATGAAAAAAAAAATTATCACAGTTTCCACAAAAATATTAAGCAGCAAAAACTTGAATATTGATAATCATAAGAACCAATTATTAATAACTGAGCATAAAATCATCATATTAGAATGATTTCTGAAGGATCATGTGACACTGAAGACTGGAGTATATATATATATATATATTTTATTTATTTTTATTTTTTTTACCTGTGCATCTTCTGTTGTTTGAATCGGAGGTCCCAGTTCCGTCGTGCCGTTGTTTCCCGACGGGCTCGCTGTAATGACTGGAGTGTTAGGGGCTTCCTGCGGGTCTAAGCGTGTGGTTATTGGGGGTGGAATGTGCGTGTCAGATGTAGGTGTCTGTTGGCCAAGAACCAGCTCGACCAGCTCCTCCTTCTCGCGGCACATCTGTGTGGGGATCCCGTGCAGGTGGAGGTACTCCCTCAGATCCTTCACCTTGAGTTTCATCAGCTCGGCTCGCTCGAACAAGATGCCGCGGAAACGATGGCAAGTGTGGCACAGCCATGGCTGGAGGTCCTGCTGAGTGGAGCACCGGCTGCAGTAGTTTTTCTTGCAGTCCATGCACATGTGCTGCAATGATAAATGGGAGTGTGCATTTTAAAGCCAGGTTAAGACTAGAACACAGTGTCAAATCTTATTGCAATACCATTAAGGACACTGAATTTCGCAGTTGGCAAAGGCATTAAAGAGTTTAAGAACTGGGTCAAAAGCTACACTCTAAGCATATGTACTGTTTTGTGTCATTACATCTGATAAACACTTAGCTGTACTGGATAATGCCAAAGCGGTCTGGGAAGTTTCTTCAGGAAATATAAACACGTGACTAACATAACTGGACCGTAGTGTTCTGGAAGTCACAATGCCATTCAGTCAGAGCTGTGGATCAATGCACACGCAAGAGCTGTTGGCTCATGTCCCGATCTCATTCTCCTCCTCTCACTCCTACTTTCCTGTCTACAATCCACATCACTGTAATATAATAATAAAATAGCTCAGTCTGCAAAACCTCAAAACTGACCCCCATTTACTTTGTTAGTGCACATTACTAGTCTTACAGTGAACAATTAATCTGTGCAAACAAGTCTGTCTAGTCAAAATCTAAAAAAATTGCTTATTTAAGGCCAAATTTAAGGCTTTTTAAGACTCCCACAAATAAAATTATTAACATATAATATAAAAAAAAAAATCGATTCACATATGAATAGTGATTCAATCTTCTGCCGATTTAAATTGATTCACAAATTTTGAAAATCGATTTTCTAAAATGTATTAATGACATGATGTTGTCGGGTCAAAGGCGGCGAATGTCACCCAGGAGAGCAGTTCAGCAGCTGGACAGATTAGAGGAGCACACAGGCTTGCAACGGAGGAAGCATTATGAATCAAGCTTACTTAACAACAACAGTTACTATATCAGTAACTTAGGCTGTGTGTCCACCAGAGCGTTTTTAGCCAGCTGAAAACGCTAGGCGCTCTGCTTAAAACGCCTATCTGTGAGCGCTTGAGATAGGGCTGGGCGATATATCGCATGTGATTGTCACGCGCATTTCGTCAGTAAAGTAAATAACACGCCTACAAGGGGTCTATCATTTAAATTACTTTATTAAATAAGTCCCAGCACTAACAGTAGCTATTGCTCTTCTGCACTCTTTCTGAAAGCGCCCTTCATTAAAGCGACAGGTGAAGGGTTGCCAGACATCAAAAACTTTTTTGAATTGAATCGTGACCCCAAGAATCGATATGAATCGAATCCCACCCCTAATTAATACCACATCCTAAACCATGAAATGACTGTAAAATGACAATTTATCAACTTTACAGTTCAAATAATACAGATTATGACAAAAACAAAAAGTCTTATAAAATATAAACCTCACATTTCAGCATTTATTTCATTTAAGAAATGAGTCAAAAAATATAAATCATTTATTTTAATATCATTAAGTTGTTGCCTTTTGAAGTTTAATAAGCACATTAAGCCATATCTTTATTCCTGTTTAATTTTAAAATGATTTTTTTAAATTACAAACCTCTTGAAATGATAAGACTTTTTTTCCTTCCTTCTACCATTAGCAATATTTAAGACTTTTTAAGGACCCGTGGGGACCCTGTTTTACCTGTACAAAAAGTAAATTATGCTGTTTGATATTGCAAACTGGTATTTGTTATCATATTTTAATTCATTATCATAATCAAATTGTTTCAACATTTACTGCACTTTGTTTTTCTACTATATTTACATATAGCCACTAATAAACTGAAAGTCACTCACATTGAAAGAAAATAGCTTAACATTGCTAAACAAGGTGGATACTGAAGTCTGTCTCAACTTCTGGTTTCACGCAGACTTCAAGGCCGTGACACAAGTTGGCATAGTTTTTGCTCCACACTGTTAGCACTGGTTGGACCTCCAATTGAGTATTCAGCCGATTGAGCATGTTGAATCAGCAGCAAAACCCATCGGTAAGAGATATCACTCTGATTGGCTGCTCAGCTTAGCAAACCAGTGGATGACAAGAAAAATGGAAGTGAAGAAAACAAGCAAAGTCAAGCGGATACATGAAAGGGCTCTTTCTGTTGCAATTTATCAGACATATTCAAAGAAGATACATTATGAATTCATCTGTGATGAGTGAAATTGGTGTAAAAAAGATAAGCAAGCACTGCTATGTTTATGGTTTTATTGATGAATAGACTACTGCCTACTGCTAGTTGGCCGTTGACTCTAGTCTTTGTGGTGTGTTCAAGCACAACTTTTTGGCCCAGGCACAGGTGACGCGATGAAAGCCACTAGTTCTTTGATGTCGTGTCTTGGCCTTTATGTAGGCCATGTTTTTAGGACATCTGAGGCTGGTTCATGCTTCTATAGAAGCAATACTTCAATGGAACTTCAGATGAATTCATAAGAAACTGTTTTAATCACCAAATTACTAGAGAAGCACTACACTACCCACAAATCTAAAATGAAATCCTACAATTAGAGAAGTCTCCATTACTGTGGAAATAGGAACATTGTAATTTCCACAGTGGCAAGCTTTTGCTATGTTACCCAACACTGGTTAATATGGGATGTTGAAAATACATCTACAACATTCTCGATGTGTCATGGGATGAGTCCTTCATTCATTTACTGATTTTCAAATACTTTTTGTCTTAAAATCAATTGTTGTTGAATTAATTAACCATGGTTCTAGTTGGTTTGGTTCAAGGCTTGGAAATATTTTTTTTGAAATATCTATTGACAAAAATACTGGGCGGTCACTATTGAGCTCTATTTGGAGAACAATACTGGATGTGCTATTAAGTGTATAAAACAGCTTGCTTTTCAACATCAAAAACTTCCAATTCAAAAAACAAAAAACAGCATTCCAAATCAGGACTCCTGATCCCAATGTTACTCTCTCTTGATACTCTTATGTAAGGTGCGTGTGCAGGAATTCCAGGAACGTGATGTGACAATAGCAGCACTACTGTAAGGAACTGGTACAATGGCCATGACATCGATATGCTCCATTGTATTCGAGTCATTCGAGCCACAGTTTACAAAGTGCATTCCGGACAACTCTCCTCGTGAGGCGAGTTGCCGCTTTTCCATGGTCTGCCAGTGTGAGCCAGGGCTAACAACGTGCCGGGCGGGGCCAATAGCCTCGGGCCTCAAGCACAGAGGCCAAAATCAAGCTGTGTTTCCACTGCTAGGCCAATAGCCCCATAGCGCTACCCTAAAGCCTGTTCTTAACACGCCTCCACAGAACAACGTCACTATTACACCAGCTGACTGAAAACTAGCCAGATCACAAAATGAGCATGACAGAAGTGAACGATATTTGACCAATGTTTTACAACACAAAATGTTACAGTCACAGTAATTTATTAGTTTGTGTCAGGAGTGAACATCAATCATGCTGAATCAAACTGGTATTTACCATTTCACATAAAAAGAGAACATACCTATTCAGATGCACCTGCTTCCAAGTGTAAAGGCTCACACTTTTAGAAAAATATTGATAAAATCTCATATTTACATCACATTTCTTTAGAAAGAATGAACATTTCTATTAATTTCCCATTAAATTATGCGATCTGAGAAGGTTTTAGCAATCTCTCCTGTCTCACTATATCCTTTCAGCCAGAGAAAGAGAGGGAGCTCATGAGAAGAAAACAGGAGTTATGAGTTATACGAGTTAACTGGAGTATAGGTAATTTATGACACATATGTGGATAGCTTCATTAATCCAGTATCAACAAAAGCACAGGGAAGAGAGCGATAAAACATGAATCCAAATAAATACACAAACAATCATATATGATTTGTCTACGTTCTTCAAGCAGTCTCTGGTATTATCCATAAATGTGTATTTATTATTGAAATGGTTAGCACAAGTAGCCTTTAGTATCGCATATAAATATATTTCTGCCTCATACGGTAATCAGAATCCCCGTCGGATTGCAAACGGAAGTTATTTCAAACACTCACTGGTGTCTGAAAGTGAGTTGAGCTGAAAATTGTATAAATGTTTTAACACTTTCACATGCAAGTTTAAATTCTAGCTAGCCCCCCAGAGTTTTAAGGCGACCATTATTTTTAGAACACATAACCTTATTTCTTCCATGGCGACGCGTCACGCATATTTCCATGCTTGTCACGTGACACACCACAGCCACAATAAGGGGCCGTTCACACAGAACGTGTTAATCCATTCCACTGCACTACTTTTCCATTATTTTTCTATGTAAACACGTGCTAGACAGACATGTTTGACTGTTGCGTTCGTGTTTTGTGTCTTTTGTAGTGTTTCGCACATGACACAGCGTTATAAAAATGTGGCGCTCAAGTTAAATAACTAAATTCCCCATTCCAATGCTTGCATCTCAAAGCAAAAACATGCTCTGTATGAACCAGCCTTAACATTGTATGACATATGTATCTCTTATTTCATTTCTTTTTTTATTCAAAATATTCACAAACTCGCTAACCGTGCCATCAAATATCGATTCTCAAATACGTGTAAGTGAATGTGTTTTGTCGTTTAAAACCCTTTATAATGATCTTGATCTATAACGTGAGATGGGTTAGCGCCGCTATGTTAGTTTGCGGCGCAGTTCAGAGAATTCTATCAGTCATATTTACATAAATTCTTAAGTTTCTCTCGAAATACATTTAAGTAAGTGTCCGATGAACTGGGAGAAGTATAGAGTAAACTTTATAGTTACTTACATAATTTGTATCTGATATAAATAAAACACACCAGCAAATTTATATATGAATGGATTGTTATTGCCGCATCCTTAGACACCCATGTGTATTTTACAAACTATAAAATGTATTGTTTTACTAGTACTTGTGTATTTAAATGTCTGAAACCTAAAATAAACATTGTTTTTGAAAACACTGCTAGTGACAAGCACTAAGCACGTCCGTCTCTGGCTCAGCGCCAGCCAACACGCAGAAGCACAGTTTGAATCTGGCAGTTATGTGACGTCACTGTACATTCGAAAATCCCAAATGTGGGACTGTACCGCTCAAAAAATTAAATGTTGAAGTTAGCTGGTAGGCTGATATAATAACATGGGAAATGAGCAGCGGTGTTGACGTCTCCTGACTCAGGTAAACTCCGCCTTTGTTCAGGACCACTCCTCTAGCCCCAGTTGGCCTGCTTTGGACCAAGGTATTCGGCAGGACAAAACCCCTGACCATTGGCCCCAAAGAAGCCCCGATGAGGCCTGATCAAGCCCCGGAAGCAACTGGCCCTAGCACTCTCGCTTTTGATCCGACAGAGGAAACGTGGCTAATGACTCATGTCACTAACTCAACTTGGATGTATGGATGTGCTAGGATGTATGGTGGCTATAAACTTGAGCCTTTCCCTTATCTGTCAGTGACAGGAGGATGATGTTAAATGCAAAACATCAACAATACTCCAAAAGGCACCAATAAGTGCACTTACTATTTAATGTATATTTTGTCCCATATTTGACAGCACTGCCTAAAATTTCTGCAAGTCTAACTGACCTGCTTAAGGTTCTCAGTAGGTTAAAACTTGCTGTGGTTTTTAATAACATTAAACACAAGGGAATCTCCAGTTGAACTACTAGAATGAGCAAGGCCTCATGGTCTTCAGCGACACGGCCAGTTGGAAGGGAACTGGAATAAACTTGACTAGACATTCTGACACATGTGATCATCTAGCACAATAATCATTAAGCATAGGCTTAAGACATCTGTACATGTTGCAATCGGGTTGGACTTCAACTTTTATTTTAAATAAACTGTCATATTATAGGATTAACGTGATAGTAAATTAAAATGCTGTCATCATTTAACTCACTTTCTTGTCAATATAAACCTGTGTAACCCAAAAGAAGATGTATGAGAAGAAAGCATGTTGTTTGTAACTCTTTTTGAGAGGTACAAACAACATTTGACCCCATTGACTTTCATTGTATGGACAAACACAACACTAAAATAATATTTTTAAACATCTTTTATGTTACACGGAAGAGTGTAAAAAATGAAGCAAAGGAAGACAACTTTCCTTTTTGGGTGAGCTGTCCCTTCAAAGACTTTTTAACCACACAAATTTCCATGTTAATTAACCAAAATTGCTGTTAATTGTCATTTAATTTCAGACTGATAATATATACTGATTTGTTGACAAGTTTGTCCAATTCATTGACAAATTAGAAACCATGTGAAAAAGTTTTATTATAAACAAGCAATACTTAGCCTATGAAATATTTTAGAACAGAACACAAATAGAAATGTAATGTTCATTAAAGAAATTCTCACTAATTTTCCCCTTTATTTCCAATTTTTCCATGACTGTGAGAGACCTGTACAAGAACTCCAAACTTCAAGCAAACTGCCATTTGCCAGTGCTTTACCAAATAATTTTATACCACTGTTAAAGCACTGTCATGTCGTTTGATTACCTTCCTGGCGAGGCTGTCAAAGCGACCTCCGCAGGCCTTGCACGTGTGTTCTGGAGCAGGGGGAGATGGGTAACTGCTGAAGCCAGAGTTTGTGAAGGCCTGATGTTGTGTGCTACTTCTGGTTTCCTCCACAGTGGAATCATCCAGACAGAGCCAGCCGCAGCAGCTGGCCCACATGCTCCACACCTACTGCAAGAGAAAGAGAGACGTTTAAATTACAAGTCATCACACCATAAATTCAATCTGCTCAGTCTTCAAATAGAATCAAACCACCTTAGTCCTAAAAGAAAAAGGATGCACTTTTTCAAAAAGTAGACTGGTCTTCTCGAATCAATACCCTTGGAAGTGAATTAGCAGCATGGAAAAGTTCTTCCAGAGTCAGTCAGGGTGGCTGATAAGCTCTCAGCTGGAGTCATTTGGCTGAAGAAGTAGGACTTCCATCATTTATTCAAAGGCTGTGTGCAGTCTAAACCATAGGAGCTGTGCAATACTCCTACTAGGATGACACTGTATCCCTCTCTCTCTCTCACACACACACACACACACACACACACACACACACTCCCTATCTCACTCAAAGCCAAATAAAGGCTGTCTGATCCAGTATCACTACCATGGTTATGCCTCACACGGTTTGGGCACAGCGTGTGTTGAATCAACTGATAAGATTAATCACTCAGAATAATAAAAAAGGACTTGGGTAACTCCCTGCCAACACCAAGGCATATTACCATGATAACCCTCAATAATTTTACTTCAGTAAGATATGCTGGTATAAGATTTTAGTTTTGACTAAAAGTCACATGCAAAAAAGTATTGAAATTAAAAACCTGTATGACCAGAATTGACACTATAAAGTAGTTACTGTCAACATTAAAACAAACTGACACCGCTTGCTTTCCTGGTCTTATTGTGCAAGATTAATCAAAGGATATTCTTCCAAAAATAAATGTTACGTTTTTGTAATCTTTATAAAAACTATAAATTGCTTGATCATGGAAATTACTGGATATTTTGCAACATTTTTTTAAAACTGCTATTCTTCACTCATGCCTCAAATGGAAGTATAAAGGTCACAATTTAAGATGTCGTACCAAATTATACAATTAAAAAATGGGTTTCAAAAACAAGATCTCAAGACTTTGTATTGCATTCAACTGTACTCAGTCTTATAGGTATAGTTCACTCAAAAATGGTCCAAATCCCAGAGTCAAAGTCACTGGGCCTTAATTATCAATCTAACGTAGATCCGAGTGCAGAAATCATCTTACGACATGGTTCATGTGTGATTTATGAAATATTCGTATGCTGCCAATCCTATCATACGAATAACCGAACGTTTATAAGGGTGGAGCCTCAAAACAAGTCATTTAAATATCACAGCCCTAAAAATTCATGGTTTAGAGAAGTTTACGACACGGAGAAACAACCTGGACAAGAAGAGGAAGTAATGTCATGAAAGAGAAATTGATCTTACTCCAAAAACACCCGTTGATCTCGTAATTGCAAACAAGTACATTCATTTATATGTATATTAAATGCCAGTAAATATTTACAAACATTATAAACACTATAGCCTAGGCTTTTTTCCCCCTCACTCCACAACAAATCCTTTAAATTCAGAACAGACCAAGAATGAAAAATAAGTAGCTATAAATTATATATTTAACTATAAAATAAAGCGCAAATTAGCTACAACATACAAATTTCAAGACTAAATTTATTTAAAGTGAAACTAAAACGGCAATGGGCAAGAATCCAAATGTGTTTCCATATTTGCCATGTAACATTTGGTTGCTAAACTAGCCTATATTATGTATATATAAGGCTTTATACTTCACTGCTCCAATTTCCACGTAAACAGCATCCTTCAAATGCACAAAAATGTGTTTGGTTAGGCGCTGGGCACGCTGATTTACAGCAGACCATTTAAACTGAGCAGTGTAACTTTTATGTTTGGCTGACTGCATTTTAGTTTGATGATGAATGGCTGAAATGTCAAGTTAGCAACGCTGGAACTGATATGTTGCGCGTCAATGCGTGAGGCGCCTGCGCGACCAGTTTAATATAATAAAGATACAAATTAATAAAAGAAAAAAAACTTTTTTTGTGACACATTACAGCATTGTTAGTGTGTCACAAAAACTATTTTTTTTTTTTATCTGTTAATTATTTAAGTGAAATATATTTATTTTATTCCTTTGGTTAATTTTATTCAGCTTTTCTCGGTTCACAGAAGTGCTGCAGGTGTGTCATGTAACTATGTGTGAATCCTCATGTTC
This sequence comes from Ancherythroculter nigrocauda, assembly GCA_036281575.1. Taxonomy (NCBI): domain Eukaryota; kingdom Metazoa; phylum Chordata; class Actinopteri; order Cypriniformes; family Xenocyprididae; genus Ancherythroculter; species Ancherythroculter nigrocauda. Next base: position 9,291,241 of record VTFQ01000013.1, read on the forward strand.
TCTTGTTTATGCTGCTATTTGCACATGTAAAGCTAAACCTCCTGGGAAAAACAAACATTTGTGGTATTTTTAATGGGTCACAGACACCCATCTATTCTAATTTAATTTCATTTTAATTTGACATTCTAGCCGTTTAATGGTTAATGATCGATTAATGAGCTTCTGTTGTCGGACTCGGTAAAGAAAATAATCTAAATGATCAAAATGCTCTCATTACAATTCTCCAGCAGATTTAATATGCTGCACGCAAATTCATGCCAACTCAAAAACTTGCATACATGAGCTGAGCCACCGCTCACATCCATATTAATGTCCACAAATCAATCACCATGGATATAATCTAACCATTCTTTGTCCTTGTTGAATGTTTCAATTATGAAAGTAAAATGGGTTATGTATACCATTTCATCTCTATATGGGTGGACAGTTGTAAAGACAATGACTTGTTTCACTGAAGTCTTTGGTTTACAAAGACCACTGAATTAAATATGTACAGACAACACCACACTGCAAAAGTCACAAAAGTCAAGAACCATGACGTGACAAAAGAAAGCCAACTGAGATGTCAAATAACAAGGAAGTCAAGTACTGGCCGGACTCCCCTGTGGTGCTCTATTCACTGCCTACAGTGGTAACCTGTGCGATTACACACAGACACTGTCATGGTGACTGACCAGGATTCTCCTGGCACTGAAGGAAAAAGCAATTAAGGTTCTGCCTCAAAAAGCAACAAAGACCAAGGAAAGAGACTAACTAACAGTAGGATCCTGTTACTTTGGCAAAACCTGGAAAAGCAATTCTGATTAGTTTGAGTATGGTGACAGAATCTCTCTCTGCAGTCAAGTGGCGTAATAACCCAAGTAAAAATAACATTTTGCTTAACCTCAAATACATGCTCAAGAGACTTCCTGACCTTGAAACAAAATCACGTGGGTCTACGAGGTTCCATGATATGAGGGTTTTATGATTTAATTGTCACAACAGCAAATTGTCTTCATGCATGTTGGTTAGACCACAATGACTTTACAGATTTCAGTTTGGCAGACAAAGGTTGTTGTAAATAATAATTAGGGATGAACCGAGAGGAAAATTCTGGGCCGAAACCGAATTCAGGATGTACTCAGCTGAAATCCAAAAATAAATAATAAATTGATAATCAATTAATTAATCAAACTTATTTAATAATCAACACTCAAATAGTTGTACAAACATTTAAATTGCACATAATGCAGTTTTATATCAACTTTTTAATAACAGAATTGTTTTTACTGCATTTTGTTGGTGAAATATAAACATTTAAATGACATTAAACTGTAATAACTTGTTTTCATGACAGATTTATTCGAACATACAGTAGTCAACATTTGAAGTGGATCAAAAGAGTTCATAAAAGTTGTCCTAAGAAGAAGGCTTTAGGACAACTTTGATAAAAGGTTTTGATCCACTTCAAATGTTGACTACTGTACATTAAATAACGAAGACATCACTAACAGGTTAAGTAAAAATTAGCACTTCCAAAATTAGCGCGTTAACGCATGCGATTAATTTTTTCAGTTTAACGCGTTAAAAATGTTTAACGCAATTAACGCAGCATCTGTTTTTCCCATCATGATTTGGCTCGCGTTACATTATATGATCACGGTCTTATTCACGCAAATGCTTTTAAACCATTCAAGCACGACAAGACAAACGAGTCTGTGAATGTCGTGTCATGTGACACAAACGACTCGTTTGCACAGAAAGACGTGTGCCGGTATCGAGTTGTATTTCACGCTTGAACAAACAATAACACACAGAATTATGACAAAATGCTCGTTTTGTTGAGTATCCTCATAGGAGCAGTCTTAAATTAGTTTAATAACATCTTAAATGAAGACTTGTGAGATAATGAGATGCACGTCAGATTTGTGTCACGTTTGGCAGTGGCAGCTCTGCTCAAAGTGACAGCAGCCTAACAAACCAGTTGCTGTGATTAATGTTCATCAAAGAACAAAGGAAACACAGAAAATTGTAGCTTTAATAAAGATTAATATATAATCTATATTCTATAATTTATGCAGACTGTAAAGTCTTTGATAACTTTATTCAATTTCTGTATTATTTCTTACCTGTTAGACAGGTAAACATGACGTTTATTATTATTTATTATTTATTACTGAAACTGACAGTTTTCAGTTATACTGTAATGCTGAATGTCTATAATTAATGTTTAAAAAAATTAATTTCATAGAGACATCAGTATCAGTGTTAGTATCAGTGATACTGGCATTCATTCATAAAAAGATGCCATTAAACAAATATTTATAATATACAGTCTTTAAGTTGTTTCTACATTAATGTGGAGAGTAACTGTGAAATTATTATTTAGCAAAATGCACCTCTTGAGTTATTTTCTAGTTGACAGTCGGTCACTATTTTGGTCACTGAATCCTGAGGAAGGCTAATGTTATGTGATGTGACTCTGTTTACAAGCTTTTTTATTGACAGATACATGCGATTACATGAAACATGATACATGTCATTAAGTAGTACTATTCCAACATTCCTTCTGATGTTAATTCATGTTTATTTTGTGGAAGAGAAGATTGGTTCATGTGCTCTCCCGAGCTGCTGCTCAAATGGTATTTGCTGTTTGAATTTTTTTTTTAATAAAACTGAAATAATTTGAAAGCAGAGATTTTGTCTCATATCAAACGAAACAAAGCAAAAAGTTTATTGCAATTAAAATATTAAAATAGAGTAGTCCATATTGTCAAACCACAATAAAACCCTATCTACACATGCAATACAAAGTTAATTCTGAAACACAGGCTATGAGTTTAAATACCTTATGTATTTCTTCCACTTTTAAAAAGGAAACCAAAACGTACATCCATGTTGAAAAAGAAAAAAATCCCCAAAATCAAACAAACAATTCACATTACTTGGTGTCAGCAAACATGGCAGCATGTGCAAAGTTCAAAACAACAAATGCTCTCACAGTCCCCACTGACCAGCTGACTGGACATTGTTGCTGCTGGGCTGTCATAAAATACCCCAGCCCCCCTGTAACCCCTCAGCCTTTAGTGTCAGTACACCCAAATGCTCCCTAGTAACAGAGCAACAATAGCTGCACTGTGGCTAGACAACACACACACTGAGACACATCGCTCAGCGGCAGGAGGATACTTGTAATGCCTGGAGTTACTGGTGACGGGTCATATGGTTTGAGGGAATTGTGGTAAGAGTGGAATTATAAATGACCCATTAGTTTTGACTGCCACAGGGAAAGAATTTGAAGTATGGAAAGGAGATGAATATTCTGAACAGATTTAAAGAAAAAATTATTGGTGCAGGTCTATACAAACTGGTGTATCGAACCTGAGCGGGAATTGTGTTAATGCATCATTTTTGTTTGCCTTTAAATTGAAAGCTTAAAGGGTTAGTTCACCCAAAAAATGAAAATAATGTCATTTAGTACTCACCCTCATGTTGTTTCACACCCGTAAGACCTTCGTTCATCTTCAGAACACAAATTAAGATTTTTCATGAACTTTAAGAGCTTTCTGTCCCTCCATTGACAGCTACACAACTACCACTCTGACACTTCAAAAAGTTCATAAAGAGATTGTAATCCATATGAATTGCGTGGTTTAGTCCAAATTTTCCGAAGAGACTCGATCACTTTATATGAGAAGATTGAATTTAGGCTTTTATAAACATTCATCAACTTACACATCATGACATGTGAGAACCAGTGTGGTTCATTCTCGTGTTATGCACACACGTTCTCGCACGTCATTCAGGTTCTGTTGAGCTTCCGTTTATGTTCGCTGATCAATGTTTATATGTGAAATGAATAAATGCCTAAATGAAATCTGTTCATCATATAAAGCAATCGAGTCTTCTCAGAAAATTTGGACTAAATTTGGATTAGTTTTATGAACTCTTTATGAACTTTCTGAAGCGTCAAAGTGGTTGTTGCATACACTGTAAACCCTAATGCTCAAAACACTTGATTGATTTGATAAAGACAAACTTTTGTTTTTTTTCTTTTGAGTTCAAAGAACTGATCAAGTAAACTGAACTGTTTCTTTGTTTTGAGTTGTATGAACTCATTTCTTTTAATTTAGACTAACTTAAGTTTAACTGAAACTGGACTGGGACTTCTATTTCCCAGCATGCTTTGCCCATGGCACTCGAAAGAGAGAGTAAATGCTAAAATTAAGTGTTACATAATGTTTTTTTTGTGCAAGATTAATAGTAAGGGAGATTTAGTAGTGATTAATGTTTTGTTATGCTAATTTAGAAGAGTTTCTGTTAATGTGGGTTTTTGGAGAATTGCCATCATGGTGACAAGCAGCACATGAGCTTGGTTTGAGAGCAGGTAAGTTACATGTTTTAAGTTGCTGTACTCAGTAAGTGCTCATTCAGTAAGCGCTATACCATGCTATTGTTAACATGTTAGCAAAATAGCAAGTTGGCATTTTCAGAATTTTCTTATTAGGGTTTACAGTGAAGTAAACAACTCATTTGATTTGCAAGAACTCAAAATAAAAGTTAATTAACTAAATCTTTTATGTTAATTGCTGTAAAAATGTACAAGTTAGCTAAATCGGTACTTCAAGTTAGGAGCAATTAACATGCATGAGTACTACAAACTCAAAACTTGATAGTTCTGCTTACTTAAAATTGGGAACATCATAACTCAAAAAATTTGATGTAACTGTTCACCTCAGTTTTGAGTTAGCCCAACTTATTCAGGTTTACAGTGTACCTGTCTATGGAGGGACAGAAATCTCTCAAGTTTCATTAAAAAGATCCTCATTTTTGATCTGAAGATGAACGGAAGTCTTACAGGTTTGGAATAGTGTTGTCAAAAATATTGGTATTTTGTTATATATCAATACTAAAATATCTGAAACGACTCTAATACTCCTTTCTGCAGTACGATACATGGATAGTAGCTGCGCTTTCTTGCTCTCCTCTCCGAATTGACACGAACCCGCCTCCTGTCATTCAGTCATCGCATTCGCTCCAGTTAAATAATGTTGGTGCGACCGGGTCTGAATTTGCTTGTTTTAAAAAAAAAAAAAAAAAATCACATGTATGTGTACACAACATATCTTCTCTCACACAGCAAAATCCCCAGAGTTAAATCAACTCTGCTCAGAGAACATATGGTCCCTCTCTACATAGAGTCAAAATAACACTGAAGCACAGTTAAAGTTAATATGATGATAATATGCTGTTTGTGGAGTTATTTAATCAGATCTTGAGAGATTTAATGTCTTTTATCTTCAGTTGATTTTATCTAAGGCTGTGGCTGGAAGTCCTTTGTAGTTATTGTGTTTCTTTTCAGTGATTCTGCTTGTTAACAGCAGGTGTTCATCACTAATGTGTCAACTCAATTAACTTTCACTCTGCTTCAGTGTTACTTTAACACTATATAGAGAGGGACCATATGTAATCTGAGTTGATTTAACACCGGGGATTTTGCTGTGCACTATTTTCAAAAAGATTTGCAAGTTCATTTTTCAAGATAAAAGTTTTTTTACAAATATCATAAATTATTAATTCATAAAAGCCATTATGTTTTTGAGGAGTCGAGCCGTTTTACAACTTGCCTTGTCATAAATTATCTGATATTTTAAAAGTTACTCGTGAGAGGCTGCAGGGGTCTTCTCTATAATGTAATTTCCAATTTTATTTATTTTTTTGGTCTGCATGTCGGATGCGCCACACTCAAATATTAATAAGCCGAGAAGCAGTAATGTTAAAATATTGTTTTATAATAAATTTCATTCGTTTTATGAGGCTTGTATTCTTCATTATGATTCCATGACATCTTTTACTTTATGCTCTTGGAAAAATATCTCAATTACTTTAATTCATCAATTAAAACAATTGTCTTTTAAATGAAAAAGTGCATTCATGTAATTACATGCATGGATAGCACTTTTAGTGCACTTTGAGGATAAAACTGGGTCAGTTAAGTTTAATTACTGTTCGTACCTTGAAAATGAGTCAGTGACTTGTAAACTGTGACGTTCAGGGATACATTGACATCTATAAAGAGAAAATGAACACATTTATGAGTGCCATTTACTGCAATAGCTGGGACTCCTCCTTTTACGCAAGGAGCAAAGCGTTTACCGTGAGGATCTGGATCACACCTTCCTCTCTTGTTTGCAAATGAAGCTCGCAACTCAAGCTCACACAATGACTTGGCAACCTCAAACATCCGTGTGTCAGATCACTCTGAAGCTTCCTCTTCAAGACAGGAAAACTTTTGTTCACCAGGACCAAATCGTGCCGCAGAAAAGTATATGATAAAGTGTGATTGTTTAAGTGTGAAAATTTGAGGATTATAATCCCTTAAAGAGTAACAGGATAGTAGTTCACACTGTAGTCACAATAAAAAAACTTAGTATATAGTATGAGAAGTCAGTCACACTTCAGTATCATGCGACACGTTCACGAGCGGTCACGAGCGCAGAAAACAAGACTGAAGTCGCGAAAAGTGCAATGAAGGTGATATTAAAGCGTTTAAAACATATATTAGTGTGAGTAAAAGTAAAAGAGCAGCGTTTCTTTCATATCTGCTCTCTTTATTCAGTCGAGAGGACGTTATTAAACTTACCTCAAATGAAACGAAGGCGCTCGAAAACCGCAGATGTTGAAAACTCTGAACTGATCAATAATCCTCACCAAACAAATAGAGACATTGGGAAAAGACTATCAGCTTCTCATTTTTTATGGTTGATTTTAGTGGAGCTCCCGTCTCGAACATCGAGAAGTTTGTCGTTAGTGACGCTCCCGTGTGTGAGGTAGAGTCGTTCACTGTAGCGCGAGCACGTCTTCTTTCAAAACACGAGAACGCGCACGTCGATCATCAAAACGTTTGACGCACCTATTTCGAAGTTATCAGCCACTGACCATTAAATGAAGCTGGTATAATATGATTTTTAGTGAATTCTCAGTAAAAAGTTGTTGTTGTTGTTGTTCTTTTTTGTTTATGAGACTTTCTCTGGGGGGGGACCTGACGGTTCAAAAACCGAATTCAAATCTCTTTTTTTCTTCCTTATTGGAGATTCGAACACTAAAACTAATATATTAATTTATATATAATATATATTATTAAACGAATTTGTGCCTGACCAACAGTTTGAAATTGTACCTCTACCTCTAAAGTACCGGTTAACCACAAATGACTGCGATTGGTCCATCCAGGCTCGCGTGGAGAATAATAACATGTGTCACATGACCACACTTCTGCTGGAGCGTTCTGGACCTGCCAGCCAGCCTGAACAATCATTTATACCTGGAAAACCAAACTTTTTAAATTTTTAAAATTGTCCCCAACCAATTGGCTCCATCTTAAATGTCTTAATATTAAATGCATATTAAAGAAAGGATGTCATAACAGGTTTAATTTCAATTTATAATTTTGATTGGTAATCATAGATTTTCTCATTACTTTCCATCTTGATTAGTTCATTATGATTAGTAATCTATGATATCGTTAACAGTTCCAGGAAGTGATATAAAAGCACATATCAAGCTTTGACTTTGAACTTTAGTGCTTTTTTGAAATAACCAACTTAATTATGAACGCTGAAGTGTTTGAGAATGAGTATATTTCTGAATGTCTATCATTTCATAGAGATGATTGCTTAATACAACACCAAACTCGTAGAGATTGTTAATTTTCTACGATCTAATGCGATCAAATATAGGGTAAATTAGGTAGAAGGCAGCGACCTCTTCTGAAATAAAATAGTATGTGCAACGGATTGAGAATGAAAGGGAAGGAAAACCCCAGGAGGACTGTATGGAAGTTTAACTAGAAAACCCTTGTTTTCTCGTTCACTGTAACCTGAAGCCTATAGTCTCAATGAATGAATATGCAAATAAAGTAATTTGCATATTTTCAGTCCAAACTGTATAATCTGGACTAAGAATTTACAATAAAACAAGCATGTATATTTTCTCAAGGGCTGTAATCCAGACACAGGCATATTAGAAGCAATATCTTCACTTACTGTACAGGTAAAGAAAAGCAAATCCAACAATAAATCTTACAAAACCTGTCATATTTAACCCCAAATTCTATGATAAAATGTAGAAATTGTATTTTTGCAGACCTCAATTTGACAATATTCTCATGACTATCATTGTGGGGAAAAAATAAATAAATAAAAATCCTTATATTATTTAAAATACAAGTATTTACACACCTAGGCAGCATTTGTTATTGAATTTAATTTACCTAAAATGTATTATTTCACAAAGAGACAAGTCAGGGCAGACGCCATAATGGATTGTACTCAGCTGTGGTGTTAGCGAACTGTGCTAGATCACGACATTTTCAAATCTCACAACTTTCAACAGCTGAAAACTGGTGTTTTTGTCTACTGTAGTAGTTTTGGAAATGTTTCGTTAGCTGAGGAATTCGCATGTACAGTAAAGATCCACTGAACACTGTATTTCTATTCCTCAGGTAGTTTTCACTCCCGTCAAACATTAAATATGGCGCTACCCTGACTAATATAATTTCATTCTTTTAAAATCCTCATGGTCCTAGAACTAACCTTAAAGGATAAGTTCACTTTAAAATTAAAATTAGCTCAAGCTTTACTCACCCTCAAGCCATCCTGTATATGACTTTCTTCTTTCAGATGAACACAATCGGAGTTAATAAATATCCTGACGCATCCGAGCTTTATAATAGCAGTGGGAAATGAGTATGGAGCTCAAGAAAGTGCATCCATCCATCATAAACGTGTACTCCACACGGCTCCGGAGGGTTAATAAAGGCCTTCTGAAGGGAAGCGATGCATTTGTGTAAAAATAAAATCCATATTTAACAAGTTATACAGTAAAATATCTAGCTTCCGCCAGACCGCCTTCCGTATTCAACTTACGAAGAAAGTCAATGACATTTCCTCTCTCAAGATCCATTAATGTACTAAAGGTGCGTTCACGCGGCCTCGTAATTCCTGTAGTTACGAGATTCTAGCTTGTAAAAAGCGTTCACGTCCTCATAATTACAGCTTGTAAGCTGGGAGTTTTCTGAAAGCTCCCACATGTACCACGTGGCCGCTGTACCACCCGACTGCTGTAGATTCATTTAGGCATTGACAGTGGTGCCATGGAAACGCATAATTCCCAGTCCAAGGAACAAAAAGATGTGAACAGCTCCGAATATAACGTCACGTTTTGTCATCTCAAGATTCCGGTAAATACGAGGTGGCGTGAACGCAGCGTAAAAACATATTTAAATCAGTTCATGTGAGTACAGTGGTTCAATATTAATATTATAAAGTGACGAGAATATTTTTGGTGCAGCAAAAAAATAAAATAACGACTTATTTAGTGATGGGCGATTTCAAAACACTGCTTCATGAAGCTTTAGAGCATTATGAATCAGCGTATCGAATCATGATTTGGATCGCATGTCAAACCGCCAAACTGCTGAAATCACGTGACTTTGGCGCTTCGAACAGCGGATTCGACATGCTGATTAATTTATGCTCCAAAGCTTCCTGAAGCATTGTTTTGAAATCGGCCATCACTATATGTCGTTGTTTTTTTTTGCCCCACCAAAAAAATTCTCGTCATTCCAAAGATTAAAGGGTCATGAAACCCCCATTTTACCCTGGTCGTTCACACACCTCAAAGCTCAAAAAAGTCTGTAAAAATGGGCGTGTAAAGCTCTGGAAAAGTGGAAGTGTAGAGGGGGGAGAAGAGGAGAGAGAACAACCAATGAAGCACAGACATACAACACACTCATCATACAGAATAATGAATATTAATATATGAGCACGGAGAAAATGACAACAAACTCCCAAGCACAAGGGAGAAATGAGAAAGAATATTTAATAGGGCTAATAATAGGCTATTTTGATTACGTTTACGAGCACTGCAGTCTCAAAATCAGTCTTCTATTAGAATAATCGTGTCGTCGTGTTCAGATAGGCTACACTGTATCAGTGTCCAGTTTGCACATATAATTCATTTGAAGAAGACTTGATGAAATATGTGTGCATAACTACACCGTGCTGGTTAATGTTTGGTGCAGGAGAATGTGTGAAATAAAAACTTTAAACACGGATACTTTATTCTGTATGAGCTATGAGCCACGTGGCTAGTGTTGTTAAACTCATCGTGGAGCCCCGCCTGAAGCCGATCATATGCGCGCTCCGCGTGTATATCATAACAGTCGTATTTTCATGTGTTTGTATTCAAACTCCAGTTCTGACCGCATCGTGGGCAAAAAACAAATCAACACTCATGTGCTGCTGTACTGAGGGAAACATACATACGGCTCGCGTGTCCGAACGCAGAGGTGAATGAGCCGCACTTTTGTGACAGTTGAATTCTCCGCTGTAATGCGATCTCATGCGAACATATTTTCTATTTGTGCTGGTAGATTAGAGCAAAACAATCTACATGCACCCAAACTTCTGCTCTGGTCGCGTCGCAGGAAAACACATTGTGTTGTAGCACTGAGGAAACGAACACCAACGATATGTCTCTGAATGACAAGAGACCGAGGAGAGAGAAGTGATGCTTCCACATGCATCATACCGCAATTATAATCTTATGCATACTACAGCACAGTGATTGGACTGAATGAGCTTTAAGTCATGAATAAATGTAGAAACTGTTGATGTCAGCATGTTCGACCAGCCCATACTGGAGCCAATCAGCACTCCGGATCTTGCCGGTAGTACACGATGACGTCAGATTTTGTGATGTTGCTCCGACTTTGCTTTTCAAACCGGAAGACAGAAATAGTTCTGAAAAATGCATACATACCTATACATATCTGTTCACAGATATGTATGCATGCACTTTCTTGGATGTATGCACTTTCTTGAGCTTCAAACTCATTGTTTCCCGTTCACTGCCATTATAAAGCTTGGACACGTCAGGATATTTACTCTGTGTTCATCAGAAAGAAGATAGACTTAGGATGGTTTGAGGGTGAGTAAACCGTGGGGTAATTTTCATTTTAAAGCTAATCCTTTAAGGCTTTTCTTTAGGGTGAAATAGAGACATTTCTAAGTGAGAATAAACAAGAGCATCGTTTCCCCATACATCTTCTTTGTATTTAGATCATTTGACAGCTCAAAACCCAGAGTCTCCTCTTCAAATTTTTTATTCTTCACATATGCAAAACAATCACTCATCACGTGTCTCCTATGTTGAAAATAAAGACTTCCTGTGTTTGATTCAGTGTAGACCATTGTTGACCCAACGAAGATAAGACTGTGTGTGTCTTGCATTGACAAGTTACCTTGTTCTTGAAGCACATGACAACTCCCGAAACGTGAAGCTGCTGCGATAAACCAACTGCCAGGTTCAAAATTTGGTAAAATAATTTTTTTTTTTTTTTTTCTTTAATTGACTCAAACACCACATAGCTTCACAAGACACAGAATAAATTCATCCCATTATCCTATGTCAACACATTCTTTTCAAACACTGTAAGATGATACAATTTATTGCCATAAACAGTGTAGGAAAATGAAAACAAAAGAATAAAAACAGCCGACCTCTATAGTACAGTAAGAAAACAATTTTGAACTTCCTCATAATCCAGTAAAATGCGAAGAGAAGGGTTGCGACATGGATTTCCCATGAGGACTCTACACTCGATCCACTAGGAGATGAAAGTACAGCGGCCGGGCGTCGCCGGCGTGTCTGGAAATGTGCGAGCAGTTCATTTTTGTTCAATAAGCTTCATATGGAAAGGCAGTACTGACGGTGTTATGATCATAGTTTCTAATTTTTCCTGGAAAGAAATACATTGCCGTCAAGCTGTGGATGACGCTGTAGATTGTAGACCCATGTGTCACCAACCAAACCTATCATGCATGCATGTTGCTCTTCTAAATGAATGAAATATATGTGGCACATTGTTCCTGAAAGCTCTGGATGAGCCAGATTTGGTCAGGTTCGGAAAATCTTTCGCAAAGACAACGCAAGAATTCAAACAGATCCAAAAAGCTCTTCACTGTGAAATGGTTTAATTAAGAATCAAGCTCAACGTTTTAATTTTCAAATACAGTAAAGAAATTTAAAGAGCAAAATATAAAAAGCACACGGCAGCAATTACGTCCGCGTGTCTACAAATTCGAAACACAAAGATGCTTTGGAAAGGGAAAGAGATTTTGAAGTCCTTAAACAACAATGGAATCAACCTGGAGATGTTGTCCTCCAAGTTTGGGTTCTTTGAGGCGTGTGGGAGGAGTCAGCGAGGACAGGCAGAGGCGGAGTTAAGACTGTGCCCCGCCCCCTTTCTAGAGCCCCCACCTCCACGTGCTTTTTAAGCCAATCGGATGAGGGCTCGTTTGGATTCGAGAGGAAACCAGCACCTCGTGCCTCTGCCTGCGTGTCACTGGGAGAAGTCTTTGAAAGATTTTATGGTGATCAAAGCCAGTAGAATCCAGTATAGCCTTCCGGAATAATGCAGCCACACTGACACAGATATTAATTCTTAAGAGAACGGAAACATAAAACAAAACAAGAACAGAATGGTTACACAGGGTCCCGTTGTAGGAGATGGTGAAAAGTTGACATTTGCACATGAACATTTGACAAAGCAATATTAGAATCAATTCAACACTAACAGGAAGATTGCGGTGAGTCCGACTCGAGCGGATCTACTGATTAACGTCGTGAGACGCACGGCTCCGAAACCGAACGCTGACTGTACAACTGGACTACGTTGTGCTTTAACACGCCAATTTACAGACACCATGAGGACTAGGGAGAGGACAAGCACCACATGTACAATCCAGTGTGCGTTCGAAGGTTTGCGCGAGTGTTCGATTGGGAAAAATCGTGAAGGAGCTCGTGCCGTTTTTAAAAACAAACAAACAAACAAAAAAAAAAAACTTCAAAAAGGTGCAGTCCATCAAAAATCCAAAGAACAAAAAGCAAAAACAATGGTAGTTGAATCCAATAAACCTAATACTGCTTTTCGCGAACGCTAATATGAATTGAATGTCAACCACGGAAACGTTAGCTAGCTGCCCCGCAAATAAAAGCGCACAAACCAAAACGGCATCGTTTTCCGCACCATAAAAAGGACTCGGCGTTTGTAGTTTAGTCTACGTCTATAAAACAAGCCAAAAAACATTTAAAATCAGTTTCCATTCCATTTAAGAGAGCAGCTCAAAAAAAAAAAAAAAAAAACCTTTCGGATCACACCAAGGATGTGAAAGAACTTTCCCCCGACGAAAACTACAGTACAGAGCAGGCACTAATTACAGGGAAGCAAAGGTGGACATAAAACCATTGTTCAACAGTTTTGCCATGCATTCACGAGCTGCTCGTTGGTGTGTGCAGGTGTCATGACGATCGATCGATGTGGGCGTGGTCTTGTGTATTTTTCCCGTTGAATAAATATATAGCCGCGCGATCTGAATTCAGAAGTAGGGACTCCGTTCATCTCTAACAGGTAGGAATGATAGAGGCCTTATCGCATTCCCGTTGGCATCACACGTTTTTTTTTGTTGTCGCTGTCCCTGTACCTCGCCCTTCCCTCCCCGTATATCCCTCCCCTTCTTTCTCTCTCCCTCCCGTCCTTCCTTTCCTTCAGGAGCGGTGAGGGAGGCTGCAGTCTCTTAGTGTTTGTCTTTGGGAATTACCTCCTCCCTGGGTTTGGCACCCCCAAAGATGGCCGAGTTGGGGTTGGCCACTTGGTTAAGGGGACCTGCCACTGTACGCGGCTTCAGCTGTAGCCTTGGTCTCTGCGCTCTTTCCTCTGTGGAAAAAAAACAAAAAAAAAAAACATAATTGAGACATTAGGTGTTGCTATTGTGTAATTTATGTAGATTCAATAACTTAACTTGAAATCAACACGAAATTCTATCTGCAACCCGTTTTATTTCGGCAGAAAAATTTGAGTGAAGCAGAATGTTAAAAAGGCAAGAGTTGGGCAAAACTTCATTTTATTCAGTGGGAATTGACTGGATTATGAAAAGTATAAGAGTTTGTGGAGTCAACCGTTGAGTGGATGAAAAAAGGCCATATTTATGCTGGGAACTATAACATTTCCATTGCATCAAGATTATTTGGCATTAAATTAAAAATTAATTGAATAATGAAAGATTTTAGAAAAGCTGCATTATATCCTAAAATATTACCCATTATTTTTTTTTTATAACTATTGGATAACATTGATATTTTCAATAACTGATAAATGGCTAATGTAAACTTTATACAATTTTGTAGAGCTGCACGACTCTGGATAAATTGAAAATCCCGATTTTTTTTTTGTTTGAAACAGATCACGATTCTGAACAAACAACATGTAATTTACTAGAGGTTCTGACATGTTAATTTCTGCAGTCAATTTAAAATGTTTCATTAATCTGAATTATTAAAAAAAAAAAAAAAAAGAATGATTCAATGACTCAATCATAAATACTTGTTTCATTACTGAATGAATCAGCATTTTTAAACATCTCTTGAATGATTCAATAAATACATTTTTTAACAGTCACTTGTCGCCACCTACTGGCACAATATAATCGATACAATCGTTATTTGAATATATAATGAATATATAATATTTGTTATATCCATTTTGAGCGCTACCATAGACATTAGTATTTTTATCCAAACTATAAACTTTTAACCCAGTACTTCAGTGATAATGTGTGACGTGCTGACAAAAGGAGTTGGAATGAGCAAATTTTAAAAATGAGTATTTTTTTACATTCTCTGTTAAAAAACCTTGATGTTTGATTTGTTGGAATCCGACAAAAATGACTGAGCTACACCTGTTTGAAGTCGATAGAGTCAGCAAAGTCAATTTAGAGAAAAATCAAATTAAAGTTTTCTGAAGGTTCCAAAACAAAATCTAGCAACCATACCTTAAAATCCCTGTTAATAACACCTAATTTGGCAGATGTTTTTCCCCCAACAGTAAAACAAACATTAATTTAAGACATAACAGATAATCTTTGTGTGAATACTCGCCAAAACAGATATTTTGAAATACTGTAATTGTTTATATATGTATATCAGGATTGCGTGCTGATGCGTCATTGTGCACACGCTTTGGATCTGTCAGTCAGCGCGAGTAAGATCGTTTTGTTTATATCAGTACGAGTTTGAAAATCACATTTCATTGGTTCAGACTTGTGTCATCGAGAATTTGCTATGAATATTCGCAAGGTTGGAATGCTGTGCTTTACAATGATACCAAAGTTGTGCTGAGAGGAAGTGCCAATCATCCAGAAGCGAGCAGAGAAAAGCAGCTTTTCTCATGGTCAGAGGAAAGGTACTCCTCTCAGAAAACAAACAAAGATACTTTCAGATGTTTAATTGCTATTTTGAGCATTGGGATCGCTAGATGAGGGCTTAACTCAATTTTGTGAAAACCTCAAATTCGACCAAAATTGATATTTTTTGTTTGTTTTTTTGGGCCCGTAGCTCGAAATTTGCCTGTGCGCATTCTGACTCCTGCCAGCACGGGTCACAAATAAATATTTGTAACAGAAATAATACTGTGTGGTTAAAAAAGACTGACTGTGAAGCTGTTTTATACCCAAGCATGACAACTGCTCTCTCCGGATCAGCGGCAGTGCAAACACAGACCTAAAAATTCAGGTGTGATTTTGTCAAAGGTTTAATAGAGGGTATGCATGTGATGTCCCCGTCGTTGTGACTGTGGTCACGCCCACTGAGTGGCAGCATTGGTTTTCAGCATTAATACTGCAAAAACAAAAAACATCCTAAACGGAAAAGAGCTTTGTGATTGACTGTACTGATAGATTTGACAAAATCTGAGGTATATTTTTAGACTGCCAAAAGCGACGGAAAAGAAAAGCAAATGCGCAACTGAACTACAGGCAGCGAAACGTGGATTTGCAGTTATCATTTTGTGTCAATATGTTGAATTTTGAGGTAAAAATCATACCCTATATATTGTATTGTTATATATTGTATTGACAACTCAAATATTTACCATCTTATATTCTGCATAATTGGGTGTTTTTAAATGAACACCGATAAAATATACAAGCTTTAGGGCTGGACAATAGGACGATATGATTATATATCTCATTGATATAAGTGATCACTCCAATTTAGACCTATTTATATAGAGTACTCAGGCAGATTTGCTTTATGTATTTCCCCGGCGTCGAAATCAGGCACATATAAATGACTGGAAACACGATTCCTGGCTGCATGTCGATATTCATAGATCACTGGATCTTTAAGTTGTAACACTAGAAACACTATATTGAGTCCAACCTTTAGTTTAATCGCTTGTTTTACTCGTGTGTTCGCAGTTTCCCCTATTAAATTCAGTCATGCAGCAGCTCTTTTGCCACTCAGTCCAGCTGAAGGAGCGCGTTCCGGCGGGAAAGTGACGTCAATGAATACCCTCTATAGACAGAGGCAAATCATTGTCATTTAGGAATAAGATCGCGTGGCTGTTTGAATTGAGATAGCAATCTTAATTAATCATGCAGCTCTACTATTATGCCTTAAATTGAAAAAAATAAAATAAAACATTGTTTTTAAAGATTAACTTTAAGTGAGGATTAGATGATGTCAAAGTCAAATATATATATATACTTAAATAGATAACATATGGTACAGGTATATTGTGTCTAGGCAACATTAATCAAGCTATTTACATATATTAATAAATTGGATTACATTGGTGATCAGCTGAAAATCAGTTTCTAAAAGAATGAAGAATGAAGTTTTTTTCCATCAACAGCAGGAACATGCGTTAAGAGTAAATAGGATCCAAATAGATTTCATGTCGACTTTTAAGCACATATAAAGGTATCTGCTTTTCAAAAAGAATAAATCTGTGACACCGTCGGAAGGTTCTCTGAAGTCTGTCGAGCCTCCACGAGGAGGTCCCTCTCTGAAGCGTCCCATGCCTCCACCCCCCCTTCTGTCGGCAGGGCGACCGCCTCCTCGACTCCTCCCACCCATGAAGTCATCATCTCTAAATCCTGTGGGAAAAAAAGCAGCGTGTGAGTAACTGGTGCAGCACTCTCCCATTCCACTGCAAAGTTGTGCAAAATACTGATACAGGAAAGGCGAGAAGACAAGACTTGAGAGAAGCCTGATCCTAGATCAGTATTTACAGACAACTTCAATTAGGGAGGAAATTTGACTTCACAGCAGCAGGGAGACTCCGCTGACAACATGACTGATGGCAATGAGATGGAGTCCCTGAGAGATCAATGTTGAAAAATTAACTTGAAATATATGAAAAGGCCATTAACAAAACACAAACAAACAATGCCAAGAACCCTGCTGATAATGTAAGTCCTGTGGCTCTGTTACATTTATTTCTGGAAATATTCTGGGTTATTTTCAGAGGTTTATGTTCATTTTGAGTACTCCCTCAGTTTGTAAGAGAGAACGAAACATGTTTTCTGTAATAGGGTGAAAAAGTTGTCTAATTTTTCACCCAAAAATCAAATTATAAAAATATGTTTTATTTTTAAATGTAAATAATATATATATTATATATATACACACACATCACTGAACTGTCACATTACAGTGCTTAATTGTAATGAAAATTACGTAATAGAATAATAATAATAATAAAGAGCAACACAATATTAATAAATTATTATTACTATTATTATTAAATATTTTTGACATTAATATTTTCATTATAAACTAATACACTACTAATGAAGTAATGAAAATCTTGTCCTGAAACTCCATAAATAAAACTAAAGCTTAATTTCTGTTAATTACTAGGCGTTCATTGAGTTTATTTGTAAACATGTTTTGTTCATTCTCACAAAATGAGGAAACCCTCTGAATTATCTGCGGTTAAAGCATACCACAGATGTGTCCTCATTCTTGCTAAAATAAATGTTTATCTAGATTTAAAAGCCCAATGGTTCGAGTTCTTGCCCAATTCAGACGTCGCACCTCCTCCAGAGTGGTCGTAGTCGTCTCTGGGGTCACGTCCCCCTCCTCTGGCCCCACGTGAGCCACCACGGCCTGAAAGGGACAGGGGCTGTTTAATAGGGGCAACAATTCAAAGACGAGATCAGGGTGAAAGAGAGGCCCACCCAGATAACGCTTCTACTGAACCAATCAGATCATCAGCCAACACTGCGTACAGGAAGACACCAGCTGGACAGGGAAGTGCCGCCTGTCGGAAAGCACTCCGTTTGTTAGAGGGGAAGGAAAAGGAGCTAGAAAGAGTTTTTCTATTGAGGGGTGAAAAGAAAAAGAAAAAAACAAAAAGAACAAAAAGATCTAAAGATGAAATATGTACACATGAACAATGAGTGCGAGAAGCCCAGCTAAAGTAATGCTCTGTTTGTGTAGTATGAGCAGTGAAGTTTTCCAGCAATATACAATAAAACAAAAGCAGAAGAGTTCAGAATAAGAGACAGAAGACAACGCATTATTGAGCATTGATTAGGGATTGGTGGTCTGGCCAAAATCTTGATTACGGCACGTGTCACAATATCAAATTTATTTATATTAAATAACCATATGTGACCCTGGACCACAAAACCAGTCTTAAGGGTCAATTTTTTTTAAATTGAGATTTATACAGCATCTGAAAGCTGAATAGCTAAGCTTTGTTAGGATAGGACAATATTTGGTCGAGATACAACTATTTAAAAATCTGAGGGTGCAAAAAAATAAAAAAATTTGAGAAAATCTCCAAAGGCATTTTTAGATGCTGATAAAAATCAAACAAATATATTATTAATGTTTTCGTTGCTAGGTGCACTCCGGTTTATAGAGACTACTCAGCACTAGGAGTTGATCAAAATGGTTAGATGCATTAAAAAGCTGCGTTTCTAAGCTTTAAAATGATACCCATTGTGTTATTCCACGGTGGAAAATAAGCATGGACGATTCCGGGAACATTGGGTAACCCGTTGCATCCCGGAAAGACGAGACACATTTTTAGCCAAATATGTTACATCATTCCGTGAGTAATATCTTTTTGGGCTCATTTTAATCTGTAAATGATGATGTGCCAGGATCTACGATCCGTGCAATTTTCATGAAGTTATGAGCAAACCGCCACGTGAAATTGACATTTGTTTTCAGTTAGCGCCTGTGCGCCGTTTTTGTTGTAAACTCAATTTGTGCAGACTCAGAGGGTGAAAACAATGCAACAGGAGCATGTTGGAGGCATGATCTGTGTAAAGTCTCTGATTTTGTATGCAAAAAGAATTACTGTGCTACCTACTTGGTTTCAGTTAATATCGGCTCTTAAAGTGAGACACGCAAACGGGAGTTGTTAGCAAAGCATATTACTTACAAAAATGCATTTTTTATATATTTATGGTAGAAAATTTACAAAATATCTTCATGGAACATGATCTTTACTTAATATCCCAATGATTTTTGGCATAAAAAAAAAAAATCGATTATTTTGACCCATACAGTGTATTGTTGGCTATTGCTACAAATATACCCGTGCGACTTATGACTGGGTTTGTGGTCCAGGGTCACATATGGTAATGCAACTGTTTGGATAACTCAACGAATTAAATGTTTTACAACTTAGTTTCTACTTTCTATTCAAACTTAAAAGCTTATACAAATTAAAAGAATTACTCAAGTCTAAAAACTAGGGCTGCGCGATTTAACGCACAATACGAAAAAAAAACACTGAACTTAAACGCGATTCTTAGTGTGATTTATGAAATGTGATTTTATTTTTTATGCGCAGCATGTCAATGAAGTATAGCTCCAAATGCTACTCCATCTGAAAGCACTGCGATTTTGAGTCGCTTATAATGCGCATTTGTAATGTGCAACACGTGTCAAACATCTTTCCAGACATGAGAAGCATTTATTAACATCTTGTCCAACAAAAGATAACATTTAATAACATGTTTTTACTCCGAACTCACTTCATAACAACAGTTAAGCGTGAAGCCCTACTAAGAACGACTGAAAATCACCCCCTATATACCCTTAAATAAGGCACTATTTGAGGGGACAGCTATTTGTAGTGGTGCCTGGACGTTACGGAGTGCACTCATTCAATCCCACAATGCACCGCATTAACGAGTGTACAACCGATGTACACTCAAAAGTAGAGATGCACCGATTGCAATTTTCTTGGCCGATTCCGATTTCCGATTTTTTGTTAGTGAGATCGGCCGATACCGATTTTTGCCGATTCTCTTTCTAAGAACTATAATTGACATATACAAACAAAAATCTACTTTTCTTCAATGCAAAGTTTTATTTTCATTAAAAAAAAAACAAGTAAAAGTCAGTAATAAAATATAAACAGCTCAAATAAATGCAATAGAATAAAGAGAGCTATGAAACTAAGTTTTTTGGGTTAACTGGGTTTCTATTCAGGTAAGAAATACTACAGAAATTAAAGTAATCAAATGTAAAATGACACATTCAGTATTATTTTACATTGGTTACCTTAATTTCTGTAGTCTTTATTGTAAATATTAATACATATCAATTCTTACCATTAAAGTTATAAAATGTATTCAGTCAAGAGCAGAAAGTGATTTTCTTTGTCTTTTGTTCTTTGATTAACATGACAGACAGCAGCAGGAATATTGGACTGCTGTCCCTTTAAGAGTTTATGAACAGTGTTCAACAGACCCAATACTGAACATTACACACGACATGGGTTCACTTTCTTAGCTATTTAATGATTCAAAATTGACTGTGTTTATCTATGGGGGACAAAAAACCTATTGGATTTCATCAAAAATATCTTAATTTGTGTGATTAACGAAGGTCTTACGGTTGTGGAACGACATGAAGGTGAGTAATTAATGAACTAACCCTTTATGTATCGGATTCCTTAAATAGAATCGATTTGCAATTCCCAACCCTCTTGGAAGTCTGGATATTTATTGTCATATTTTAATGAAAAACACTATTATGCTACACAGAGTGTGACAGGATCTCTACTGGCTGGCAATTCTACTGTAAATAAAACCGGACCACCCAGCCCTAGCGTTGCTCATTTTCCTGAGACTGAAAACACTACTTACAACATGCAAAAAAAAACATGCTAAAATGTGAGTAAACAGCACTAACAGAAGTAGAAGATAAAGGACTAATGAATGACAGCAGTATTCGACACACACGGTACCTCTGTCGTCTTTCCGGAAGCCGAAGCCTCCAGCGCCACGTTCTTGTTTTCGGCCCTCTGCGATATCCACCCTCAAAGATCGGTCGCCTAGTAGCTGTGCAAGAACATAATCAGGAACACACAATATATCAAACAGTACGCTACCGTTCAAAAGTTTGGGGTCGGTTGTAATGTTTTTGAAAAAAATAAAAAGTTTCTTATGCTCAAAGCTGTATTCTCATTTCTACAGTGTTTCTACAACAGTGGTTCACTGCTTACTGACCTCAAACTATTGAACGGTGCACTTCACCCCATAACCCCATTCATTACTTCTGCCTTGAATAGTGAAAAAAAACAACTAAATAAATAGTGTAATTAAGTAACTTACAGCGCCATCATACGTCAAAGCCTCTTTTAGAGATTCCAAGTCATCAAACTCTACATAACAGAAACCTGGAGCAAGAAAACAATTTACCATTTAGCAAATGCTTTTATTCAAATAGATTTTCGATATTTCAAATACTGTGTTTTAACAGCACACGGTTTCCCTCAGGATCAAACCCATGACCTGGCCATTGCTTGAGTCACATACTTCCTATTAAGCAACAGGAAGATAAACTAGCCACATATTTTGAGGTATAATTCATGTCTGCAGCATCAAGTTTAATACTTAGGGGATTCCTAAAACCAAGCATGAGTAGTAAGCAAATTTGTGTTGCAAAAAGCGGCCCACCTTTGAACTTGTCTGTCTCTTTGTCTCGGACTAGTCGAACGCTCCTGACGCTGAGGTCTTTGAAAATGGCATCTATGTCTCCTTGCACTGTGTTGAAGGGCAGGTTGCCGACGTACGCCGTGTAGGGCGGCTCTGTGGGTAGTTCCTTCTGCTTTCGGGGTCCGCCTGGGCCGCCACCGCCTCGGGGTCTGCGGTCCAAAAACAAACAACTTGATCAGCTTTACATTTTCTAGAAATAACAGAATGTAGGTAAATTATTGATCTATGAATGTGATTCATCAGTTGATCCTTCATCCGGTGGTTTTGCATCACACATGACAAAAAAAAAAAAACCAAGCTGAACTGCATTGGAGGATGGATGCACTGGGAGTTTTCCCTGAAGAGTATCCTGCATTTCTCCTGAATGTCTGAATCAGATGTGTGCTATATTCAATGAGCTCACACTTAAGGATTAGTTCACTTTTTTTTTTAAATTTTCCTGATAATTTACTCACCCTCATGTCATCAAAGATGTTCATGTCTTTCTTTCTTTCATCAGTCTAAAAGGAATGAAGGTTTTTGAGGAAAACATTCCAGGATTTTTTTACATGCTCTACATGATCCCAGACGAGGAATAAGAGTCTTATCTAGAGAAACCATCGGTCATTTCCTAAAAAAGGACAAATTAAATACTTTTAACCACAAATGCTCGTCTTGCACTGTTCTGCGATGTGCCACACATTACGTAATCACGTTGGAAAGGTTGAGTGTGACGTAGGAGGAAGTACCAACCCACTGTCTACAAAGCAAACATGCAAAGACCAAGTCAAACAGCCTTTGCAAAAAAAGATAAAACAACGATGTTGGGCGATTTTGAAGTTCGAGGAGAAAATGATACCCTACCGCGGTACTTCCACCGTCGTCATGTGACCTTTCCAATGTGATTATGTAACGTGTGGCACATCGCTGAGCAGTGCAAGACGAGCATTTGTGGTTAAAAAGTATATCAATTTTTATTATTTTTAGAAAATGACCAATCATTTCACTAGATAAGACTCTTATTCCTCGTCTGGGATCGTGTAGAGCTCTTTGAAGCTGCACTGAAACTGACATTTGGACGCCAAAGTCCACTATATGGACAAAATCCTGGAATGTTTTCCTCAAAAACCTTAATTTCTTTTCAACTGAAGAAAGAAAAACAAACATCTTGGATGACATGGGGGTGAGGAAATTATCAGGAAATTTTAATTCTGAACTCATGAACTAATCCTTTAATTTGTGGTTTTAAAAAAATAAAAAAGAAAGAAAGAAAAAGCCTTGCTTCTGATACACATTTTTTGACCAGCAGAAATTTTTCCAATGGCATATATAGGGCCCTATAATTTCCGCAAATTGCGGAATCCATTCATAAAAACGGAATTTACTATATAACGCGGAATGTCACGAAATTTGTCAAATTTTTGATGTAATGAATTAAAAGCAGGTCAGTACACTTAAATTAAATCGTGATCTAGTGTCTGTGAATATTAAATTGCAAAAAGACTATTTAAACATGAATCCTGCATGCCTGTGTGACTCTGAAATGAATGATGCGGAAGCAGTTTCATTTACCTCACACCGCCTCACACACACTCGCGCGGGAGCGCACGTGCGACACTCGCGTGTTTTCGTCCTCTGTCGCCTCACTATATGAACGCACGAATTCATCTCCAGAGCTGCTCTGAAAGTCACTTCATCAGCATTAAACTGCTTTGTTTGAGAAAACTAGTCATAAACACAGAGAAACTCAAAACTCTAGGCAAACCGTCAAAATAAAAGTTTGATTTAACTTGACAGAAACATATTACTGTTGTACAGTAGAATTTAGATAAATAAATTTAACAATAAATTAAAATATATTTTTAAACAATCTCAGTGTTTCTTTATGTTTTAATTTAACAGTACAGCTCTGTTGTGCAGCACATTGTTTGAAAAAAAAGTTTAATTTCATGATTAAAAGATAAATTGTATGATTGTAAATGGTATGCATTCATTTGATTGCCAGAAATTTAAATACACAACAGAACTTCTGAAAAAAAAAAAAAAAAAAAAAAAAAAAAATCATAAAAATATATTTTTTTAATTAATAAATATTGTTGTTTTTAAGACTTCAATTAATTAGACATGCTTTTTGATTATTAAAATGGAATTAAACCATTAAAATGGAATTAAACCATTAAAATTGAATCCAGAAAACAGGAATGAATAAAACGTTTATCATAGGGCCCTAAAAAATTTTTTTTTAGTTAAACTTTTATTAAATTGTTGGTAAATTGGACAAGATTCATTATTTCAATTAATTAGACATGCTTTTTGATTACTACAATTTAATTAAAATGGAGTCAAAAAAATAAATAAAACGGGAAAAAATGGAATCCAGAAAAATTAAAACGGAATTTGGGAAAAAATAAAACATTATGCCCTTTTACAAAGTCTTGATTTTGGTTAATTCTGTCTGTTTAGTTCCTGTCTCTATGAAGCCCCTCCTTCCGAAATGCTCAATGTGCTCTGATTGGTCGGCTGGACCAGTGTGTTGTGATTGGTCAACCGCTTTGAAAGCATTTCAGAAACGTCGCACCCCTCACCATAACCGTGACTTTCAACACTACTAAACAGTCCTCACCCCTTTATTTTGCATATGCCTTGGGAATTATTTAAATGAGGAATATTGTGGCATGTTCGTTCCGGAAGAAAAGTCAAGACTTCAGAGGAGGTGTTTCAGGGAGTTCAGAAACAATGACACCGATACAGAGAATAACTCCCGCTGGAGGGACTCTGTGCTTTGTAAGTTTGCAGACCTTTTTCATGCTCAAACAGCAAGTAAAAGTTGAAATGTTAAAAATGTAAAAAGCACAAGTCCTCTTTAATGAGAGCAAATGAAAGTGGCTGAAATCAAACTAACACTCATGACAAGTAGTAATCAGTGCTGAACAGAGGAAAGGGGTATTATTCAAAAGGAGCAAATTATCCGTTGACACGGCTGGTTTATTTTGAAACTGGCATGAGGGTGTCGTACTAACACTTCTGTTAGCCTACATAGTGGACAGTTGTCAGCTGATGCCAATATTCTCAAAATGGCCAAATATCATATTGGCTTGGCCCACATACCGGTCTATCACTGGTGGAAAAATAGAGAAAAATGCAATAGATACTGGACAGATGGAAAGTGCTTTGAACAGAACGGATCTTCACAGCACGTTAATTTATTTTCTGTCTGTAACAGTAGATTAAATTCCATGCAAAGCAAATCTGTGAGAGCTTCCGCTGGGATCCAGTGTGCCAGAGACATTCCTCTGGTGTCAGACCGAGGCCTGAGACGAGCGGATAGCGTGACATCTCCGCTCCACCTCGGCCCAGCGCGTCTGATGTCTTCAGACCTGTGCTGTCCACAGCAAACGCTAGATTACTGCTACTGCGTACTCAGAGTTACAGCACAGAAAACCTGTGTGACATCAAAACCTTTAAGTACTGCGGTGGTACAATGGCTCAGAGCCCAGATGGAAATACCATGGTGCCCTGACCAATATTATGACAAACCAACAAATAAGCTAATATTTGTCCATGTCAAGCTTGTAGAGATCTTAAGATAGTGTAAAATTGGCTGATTAACAGAAGTCATCAACCTGCCCAATTCATAGTTTTCAGTCACGTGACTGGCATGGAGACCTGGAGGGCAAAACATCTAAATAACCGCAACACAGGCCTGTGCAATTTTCCATCTGTTTCAAGCCACTAATAAATCACCTCTCAAAAAAGAAAAACAAAAGGCATGCAAAAACAAGTTTTGGCCACAATACACAGCACCTGCTGCAGAATTTCAATCACTAAAACAGCAGGATGTTCTAAAACAAAGCTGCAGTCCGTATATTTTGCATCTTTGTCGCCCTCTCTGTTTGAAACCTGCAACTGCAGTTATTTGCAGAATTGACCCTTCGCAAAGACCCGTCCCCCTTATTTACTGTTGCTTTGTCCGACAAGCCATGGCACTGTCACACCACACAGAGTGAAAAATAGAAATTTTTAAAGAAATTTAAATAATAAATACCGGTTTGTGGCTCTTCAATGTGTCGTGACAGATCGCTGTTCAAGCGGCTCGTGAACCAATCATCTCTTCCTACTAGTTCATTTATAGCATCAAATAAACAGGAATGAACATCAGAAGGAATGTTGTTTCAAATGCGGAAAGACGTAAATACACAACATTTTTCAAGTTCAAGTCCACTGGGGTTAATCTTCTAACTCCTGACTGCTTTGTCGGACAAAATGTCGGATTCTGCATTATGATTGGTTAGATCGCTTGTCAATCAAACTCCCGGCAAAGGATCAATTATCATCTTTATGTGGGTTATGCATCGGCACAACACCTCAGCGTGGATGAATCTAATGTTTGCTGTCAGTCCACACCGGTGTGGATGCTGTACTTCAGAATCACAGATTGTAGTCTTGAAGTATGACCAAAATAAGAATTTTCACTGGAAAATATCATCTGAACAAGTAACGTCTTTTGTTCTGACCAACTGAGGAGAAAAATAAGCATTAGGCCTACAATAAATCGCGCTGCCAATGGTGATTAAATCTAATGATCACTTAGCTCAGATCACGTCAATACGTGCAAATTATTATTACTGTTATACTTTGTTCTCAAACTGTTAATGTTAACATCATCAGCATAGCGCTGCATCCAAAATTGATTACCACTCTACTATGCAGTATGCGAAAACAGTATGCGAACATAGTATGTCCGAATTGATAGTATTCGAAAAACAGTAGGACACTTTACTATCCCTTGAGGCCACAGGAGAGGATTTGTGAATGGAGTTGAAAGGGCGTAACTGACGCTGGTAGGTCACATGACAGTAAAAACATAGCGTATGTAGTACGTCCAAATTCATTCATGCTACACCCATTTGTACTACATAGAATGTACTTTTTTAATGGTCGTGAAGTAAATTTAAATTCAAATGTAGTACCTACTCAACAGTACATGATTTCGGATGCAGCATGTGTATATTTAGCGAGTTTTAGCGTTACCTGTAGATTTCAATGTCTGTAGCCACTCTACAGTCCGAAGTCTTTTGCTTTTGACTTCAGGTGAATCTCCATTTGTCACTGATGATTGTCATTTGGACCTTTTTTTAGATTACAATCCACCCTCAAAATGATAAGTTTAATTATTGCAGCTGCTGTTAGAAAAGGCTATAAATGATCAGTCTACTAGCTGGGACTCTTCTTTATGTAAACAGACGTGATGTAATGACACAAAGACGAACGGCGACATGCTCCAATTTCCCACAGAAACCCACCAGTACCACCTGAATGATAAAACATTATCACACAAGCTTACCGTTGTGAATCCAGCTAAGACAAGGAGATAGTTTTGAACACTGGCTGTTTATGTATTTGCTCAAATTGATTTTGGATAATTTTTAACCAAACCTAAGTTATGGACTGTAGCTTTAAAGTGTCTTAATACACTAAGACAGTGATATTGAAAGATCAAACTCAGTACAACTCTACTGATGATGCATACAAGCAAGCAGATGAGCCCAGAATATGAATGCAACACACTAAACATTATTTATAAATGTTTTTAATGGTAAAACACTTCACATGAGACTTTTGCATGTTGAGTTCATATTCTGGGTTCATCTGTATGGAGTATGTTTTTTTTTTTTTTAATAACCAGATCTGAATTTGGTCCTCCAATATCACCGATTTGATGCATTAAGCATTTTCTTTATAACGGTTTTCTATGGGAAAATTATTAGCGTACAAGTTAGGCCATTGCGTTCATATTCTGAGTGCATCTGCGTGCCTGTATTATATAATATGCATCATCAGCAAGGTGTGTATTAGGTCATTATCATTTTAGTACATTTGCACTTAAAAATAACTGGCAGTCGGCAGAGAAAGCCTCGTTTTGCCCTCCAGACTGGCATTCCCATAAGGATGAGATATATACTAAATAATGCAGCATGAGAAGAACTAAAAAAAAAAAAAACATTTTGACAGGTTTGCATACATCAAATAGGCACTTACTTTCTGTTTCTATATTCAATAACTGGTAAATGCCACACATGTCTGTGAGAGGCCTCGTGCACGTATGAAAGTAAAGACATCTGCACGCCGTTAGGTTGATCTTATGGAGGGAAAACATTTCTGTTTATCATAATCATACTGGACTTGTGCTGCTGGTCCAAGAACAACGTGAGCAGGAGCTAAAACAGAATTTGTTTATGTTAATATAACGCTACATGGCACTTATACGATTCTCCAAATGTATTTCGAAGAATACCATAAAAGGTGAACTTTCTGTAATAATTCTCCTCATAAACATCAGTGTATCGTCCGGAGCGCGAGTGAAATCCAGAGGGGAGTCAGACCCCTGTTCAAGGCCCAGTGCAGACTGTGCTAAAACACGCTGTCGCACTAATAAAACACAAACATTATAATATCATTACTGATATTCAATAGAGATAAATGAGCAGGAACGCTTCACATAGCGTCCACGGGCAGCGAAACGCTGAGGCGGCCTCGAGACAGCAAGCCCATGTGGGCTGAGTTTCGTGCCCGGCCTCCATTCATCATAGCGGGAGCGCGCCGCCGCTGCGTGGCCTACACTCGCTCGAGCTCCCGCAAAACTGCGCTCGCACGCACGAACCCGCTTGCTCTCGTCATGTACGCTCAGATGTGTGCTCTACCGCTCCTCTGATGCGGGGTTTCTTACCCTCTTCCCCCGCCGAAGCTCCCGTAAGCCCGATCCCGGTCATCGTAGTTATCGTAATCCGCCATTGCCGAAGATGCTGTCCAGAGAAAGCAGCAATCTGACGCTGAAGGACCCCAAAATATACGGCTGCGAGGTTTAGCTGTCCTCTGCGTGCCTGAAACATGACACTTGAAATTTTATAAAAATACATTTGAATAATGATAGCTTAAATAGGTGCAAAATATTAAAATAGGACCTGTGTATATTGTTTATTTGGGATGTATCCAAATATACATTTTTAATGAGGATTTTGGACGATTTTTCAATTTGGCAACGGCGAGTAGACTCAAAGTGCGATCTAACGTGGATTTACCAGCTAATTGTTTTGGAGGAACTGTAGCGGAGGGGATTTTGATTCATTGGTGTTTCGAATCTTTTAAATCAGTTCACACAATAATAACAATGATGATGATGATGATGATGATGATGATGATGATGATAATAATGGCCTCAGAGAACCGATGAGCTGCTGATGAAGCCAAATCAGTGAGGTGAAATTGTAAGGTGGACTCCAGTCCTGAAGTTTTCAATAAAATTTATGAGGCTTCAGGAAAATCCTCTGAACAAAATGAGAGTAGAGGGTTTTAACCCTCAGATTCTGACACTATCCAGACCAGCAATAGCAGCATTTTGGTTCTCTCAGTTCTTCAGTGGTGAGTCTTCACTGGATCCGTGAACTTAAAGGTGCAGTGAGCGATTTCTGAGAAATGCTGGTGAAAGTGGATTGGACCTAGCACCAAAACACACTTGTAGCCAATCAGCCATTACACTTATTAGAGGGGAGGTGCGTGTGTTGCATAGTGTGTTCGTGATTTGGGGGCAGAGCTATCAAAATAGGGGTGTGATCCTATTGGGTAGGCAGGATTTTGTGACCTTTTTTCCTGCCAGTGCGACTAAAGGCAGTCCCTCCAGGATTTCGTGATATTTTTTGTGATTTTTGCGATCAAAATGACTGATTTTGTGGTGGTAATTTCCATGTTCCAATGTTCCAATGATTTTTTTTATTAGAATTAGGGCTGTCAATCGATTAAAATTTTTAATCTAATTAATTACATACTCTGTGATTTCCTGGGTCAAAAATGGTCTTCGGTGGTGACAGACATGGTCATCCACACAAACAGTAAAAAGTGCCCTACCCACGTGATCTGCGTGCCCGATACTGACAATAAAGTACCCGTCACTCTCACTGTAATTCTTTCTTGCCCTCTTTGCAAAAAAAAAAAAAAAAGTGATTTTATAGCTTTGTAAGTGAAGATGTTTTTTTTGCTAAACCTGAAAAGTATTAAAAAGTAGCAATTAGAAGTTATATTAACTAATAATATAATTTTCTACCATATACAATTGAATGCACCTAGCTAACAACAACTTGCTTTGTTCTGGTTTCACCTCACTCCAGTCTAAACTAACTGATTTTATAGGTAGGCCTAATTTACTACACATTGTCATTTAAATAACCTGAAAATATTGTGGATTATTAAGGCTAATTTTTGCTAAATGGGGTAAGCACACTTCAGAGTTTCAGAGTTGTTCGAGTAAATGATTCATTATAGACCGTGTGGACAGATCAGTTGTTGTCATGATTCATTAAAATGAATCTGTTCAAATGAGTCATTAGGTCGCGAATCGGACATTAGCGGACGTTGACGCGTTGTGTGCGAATCGCGACTGTTATTAGGACATCGCAAAAGATTTGTCAACACGGAAAACACTTCACCACTGGATAGGATTTTCTTTTTGTTTACTGAAAGTGTGGTTTATGTCAGCTGCACGTGCAGGGCGCCTGTCAGAGAAGATGAGGTGACGTTCTTTTGAGCACTATTATTCACACCCAGCGGTTATTCAGGAAAAACATTCTCCGAATGTGCCTCGTGAAACATGGATTCGGTCTTACGATCTTTTAGCACTGTGTCAGTTGATTTAGATTATTATGTGTGAGGTAGAGAGAGTGCAAAGACAGTGCTTACTTTCTCGCACGCACGAGGGAGGAGCTCTGCTCGTTCTGCCCGTCAGCGCAGCAGTCATCTCCTTCCTTCATTTTACAGTCGAATGGTGGCTAGAACGGCTCCAGGTTCAAAGGTCAATACGGAATGGATTAATCTGCATTATTTTTTTTAACACGTTATTTTTTCTCAGATTAATTAATCGAAATGAACGCGTTATTTTGACAGCCCTAATTAGAATACAACATTTACCATGTATTATCTTAGATGCACAGTAGTCATACATGGCAATAGAACAAATCTTGTTTATTGTGGTGTATTGCCAAAAAAGGCTAGTCCAGTGCTGTACTATCTAACTTTAATAACATGATCACTTGCAGTGGGAAATGTGACCAAAATCTGTATAAGCGCTGTATAGGCTACACAAACTCAATTCGGCTCTGAAGCACTGACCGACTGGCTGCGGTCAGTGTTTCAGAGTCGAATTGAGTTTGTGTAGCCAATACAACGCTTTTATCAACTCTTTTTTAGTACTATCAGGCATATCTATTGCAGCTTTTAAGGATTAGGAATTAGGGATAATTCAATTAGATAATATTATTTATTTTTGTGAATACAATTATTTTTTGCGATTATTTTGCAGTGAAATGACGAATTATGCAGGATCGCAAAAAAATTCGACATTGTGTTGATTTTGCGTTGTATTCAGCGATCGCGGAATCGCGAAAAAATGGAGTTACTGTAAAGGCAGGAACACACCAAGCCGACGGTTGGCCGTCAGGCAGTTTTTGTTCGGCGGCCGACTAAGTTTTCTCAGTGTGTTCCGACACCGTCGGCTGAAGTTGGTCCTCGTTGGCTTTTTTTCGGCCGATTCGAAATGTTGAATCAGCGTCGGAGCTTGTCGGTCCGTCGGGCCACCTGATCGGCTGTTCAGCTACTGCCACCCGCTGGTACGGAAAGGCATTTCATCTCACGCAGGCGCAGAACGAACATGCTACTTGGACGCTGGCTGTCGAGTGTCGGTTTGGTGTGTCAGGGCAACTTTGAACACAGACGCTACTGAGGTGAGCCAACCCCGCAGTCTGCTTTCGTCGCCACTAGTTCGTCGGCGTCGGCTTGGTGTGTTCCTGCCTTAAATTTTGATCTGAAGCAGTGGTTCCCAAACTTTTTAGAGTGGAGTAACCCTTAGGCATTTCCCATCCTTCTGCATACCCCCTCTCTTCCACTTAGACTGTACCTTTTCCTTTAAGGGACAATATTTGCCCCCTAAATTGACTTTACAGTGCATTTATTATCTTTATAAATACCTTTACATCATTGATAATGTTTTAAATAAAAAATGTTCAATAGTAAAATATGCAATGATGATAAAAACATGAAAAGTGATTCTTTTACATACTAAAATTTAATAATTTACTGACCCCCATGTCATCCAAGATGTTCATGTCTTTCTTTCTTCAGTCGAAAAGAAATGAAGGTTTTTGACGAAAACATTCCAGGATTATTCTCCTTATAGTGGACTTCAGTGGCTTCCAAATGGTTGAAGGTCAAAATTACAGTTTCAGTGCATCTTCAAAGGACTTTAAATGATACCAGACGAGGAATAAGGGTCTTATCTAGAGAAATGATCAGTCATTTTCGAAAAAAATATAACTGTTTATGCTTTATATAAACAAATGTTCGCCTTGTACGTGCTTCCGCTTTCCGTATTCTTCAAAAAGCTTACGCTGTATGTTCTACGCCTTTCCTATTCAACTTATGGAACGAATGCAGCGGCAGTTTTGTTTTTTTCTGTAAGTAGAATAGGGAAGGCGCAGGACATACAGCGTAAGCTTTTTGAAGAATACGGAAAGCGGGAGCACGTACAAGGCGATCATTTGTGTTTATAAAGCATATACAGTAATGACCGATCTTTTTGCTAGATAAGACCCTTATTCCTCGTCTGGTATCGTTTAAAGCTCTTTGAAGCTGCACTGAAACTGTAATCTTGACCTTCAACCGTTTGGAGGCCATTGAAGTCCACTATAAGGAGAATAATCCTGGAATGTTTTCATCAAAAACCTTAATTTCTTCTCGACTGTAGAAAGAAGGACATGGACATCTTGGATGACATGGGGGTGAGTAAATTATCAGGAAATTTTTATTTGAAAGTGGACTAATCCTTTAATGAGTGAGTCACCGAGTCATTCGTTCATTCAGTAACGAAGCAAGTGGCTGTATTTATGAATGAATCATTGAATCAATGACTTTCACAAATGATTTGTTCAAAGTCACAGATTCGTTCACGAAACACCACTGTGTCTGCTGTAGTTCGATCTGCTGTGGCTTTCGTTGGAACTATTATTTAGTTGCAAAATAGAGTAAATACTGACAATATTGTGAAGAACATCACTTAAAATCAATCTGTTCTATAAAATCAATGTCTCATTTGCAAACGTGTCGACATTTGTGCATTCTTGCTCGTATAATATTATCAACATTATAAACAAGAACTCACAAAAGGTAGGCCTATGTTTTGTATCAAGGGTTTGAATCTTAAATTGATCTCTATGCACCTTCTGTGCCGGCTATTTGTTTTTCATGCTAGTAAGTGCTAAATCTACAGGTAGCCTGCCCTACATTGTCGAGAACGGCAGTAATGTAGCGTGATCTGCTAAGGCAGCAGACTCTGACGTAACCATCTAGGGACGTAACCTATAAGCATATGCACACTGCTTATATGGAAATGGTTTAGTCAGTTTGACCGCAAAAGATGTGGTATTTTGATTGGATGTCATGTATTTACGGCATTGTGCCCTGAAATACATGCTTTGTTTTAATGTTATTTTAAGGTGGGGAATAAATAAATGAACGACAAAACAGCATTTTGTTCGCGTACCCCCTCTGTCACGTCGCGTACCCCAGTTTGGGAACCACTGATCTGGAGCACGCAACACCGTTAATACACAGCGCTGGGAGATCCAGTGAGGAAGCGTTTGCATTCGCTGCAGTGGGATCTAGTAGGAAGCATTATTCAAAAATATTCAAATATCAACATAGTTTCTCAGAAATTGCTTACTGCACCTTTAAGAACTATGAGTTAGTGAAGTATTTGCATTAAGTCACAGGCATTAGCTGTGTCTCATTTCAAGGCTGCGTCATCCAGAAGTCGCATTTATCAAAGTAACCACAATAAAACAGACTGTTATTCATCACGAGGTGTAAAATACTGTAATCTCGTTCTTTGTACTTTGCAATCTAACGGTTAATTTTCTTAAATAAGACTGCCTCAATGACATATGCAGCCTTCAAATGCGACCTCCAGAGGACACAGCCTTCGAAATGAGATGCAGCTACAGTTAATTGATAACTTAAAGGCGGGACAACCTGTCATTCAGAGAACAGCAGCACCAGCGGTCCAAACAGTGGATACAGTCACATCCCAACTCCAAGAAGCAGCATCTCCTCTGCTGTTTCAGACAACAACTAGTAGCCTATGCCACTGCAAATTCAAATAAATTTCTGCACCTCAGCAACTGTCCCAGGCTGCAGCTGTTGCCACACAATACACATCCACTATACAGCCATAACCTCATCGAAACAAAGTTAAGTTTTATCCTGGTAAAATAAAGGTTGTTAACTGACAAGCTGCATGATTAGTAGCTAAAAGATTGCAATCTCGATTCAAACACCCACACAACCTCAATCCTACATGACAACGATTCGGCCATGTCTATTAAAGCTTTGTCAAAATCACAGCAGACATTCAGATCAGCATTTGTGCTGCTGCTGACCCAGAGAAAGCAGTTATGCTATCTGGGCATGAAACAGCTTCAGAAACAGTCTTTTCAACCACACAGTATCGTTATTTCCACTTTGCAAATATTCAAATATCACAGAAGTAATGGGATAAAAGTTTATAGTTAAACACTGATGTCTACAGTAGTGATCAAAAAAATCAACTTTTGAAAGTAACTTGCCCTTCAAATAATAATTATATCGATTACATTATTACACCAGTAGGTAGGGACAAGTGACTGTTAGAAGATGTATTTGTTAATGAATAATTCATGCAAGAGATTTGTTCAAAACTGCTGAATTATGAGTGAGTCATTGAATCATTCACTTAGCCTCTTTTATTTTTTTTTAAATAGTTCATTTAAATTATCTAAACATTTTAAATTGACTGCAGCAATTGTTTTGTCAGAACCTCTAGTAAATTACGTTTTTTTGTTTAGCTGTTTGTTCAGAATCGTGGGAGAATCATGATCTTTATTTGAAACACAAAAAAAAAAAATCTTGATTCTCAATTTATCCAAGATCGAGCAGCTCAATAACTAACTGACTAATGTTACAGAAATATTTTATGTAGTGGCCTCAGAAATGGTCAAAAGGGTATTCTAAACATGACATGTACAGAAAAATGCTCATGTCAAAGACCATGTATAGTAGTCAACATTTTAAGTGGATCAAAAAAGTTCATCAAAGTTGTCCTAAGAACTAAGTTGTTCTAAGAAGAAGGTTTTAGGACAACTTTGATGAAAGGTTTTGATCCACTTCAAATGTTGACTACTGTATATCTAAATCTAGACTTCTAGAAATCTAGACCCAAAAAGTGCTTAACACAGTAGAACTAACAGTCATATGATTAGCCTTGATCATTACAAACTAATCACCAGAACAAATCACAGTGAAGAAGACTTTACTCAACTGTAAGATTTAAAATGTATATGCATCTTTCTGCTCAAGAGTCTCCTGGCTGTGATATAAAACTTTATTCCTGCAAAGAGCAATGAAGTACCAGAAGTACTAAAGATTCAACGCTCAAAGGTCCACAGCAGAGACAGTGATAGTGTTGGATGATTATAGATCCACCCTCGGGTGAGGCGGTTATCGTCACACCACATGGACTCTGTGTTTTCACTGTTCCCACCTTAGTTAGTTTGCTGTCATGGCTGTTCATTTGATTTCATCATTATGTTCAGGTGTGTGTGTGTCATTATTTCCTCTACTTAAGTTCAGCTCTCTTTTTGTTTCATTGTCGGGTCTCGTCAGTTGTTTGCGTTGTGACTGCTACCTCTTTTGGAATTTACTTTGTGGATTATTAAAAGACTGTTATTCTTCATCTTCTTCATCATGTGTTTGTTATTACTACACAACCTGTGACAGAAATACTTGGAGTTAGTATTAATGATCCTGTGTTGGACCAGAGTACACCTGAGAAGGACAGTGAGAGAGTATAGATGCTAAGGACCTGGTGCTCATGTGTGGTTTGTGGTAGTGATAGCTTCTCAATGGGACACTGTCACAATACATCAGGAGGGGAATTGACTCAAAGTATTGGATTCTATTAGAAGTATTCGAGAAGGGAATTACATCTAGATACTGTAGTATTATATTGTACACTCTAAAAAATATTGTACATTCTAAAAAATAACACTGGAAAAAAATTATTTTTCCAGTGTTTGGGTAGTTTTTGTGTTACCCAGATCCTGGGTCAGTCGTAACAACCCAGTGTTTGGGTAGTTTTTGTGTTACTCAGTTCCTGGGTCAGATGTAACAACCCAGCATTTGGGTAGTTTTGTTTTACCCAGATCCTGGGTCAGACATGACAATCCAGTGTTTGAGTAGTTTTTGTGTTTCCCAGTTCCTGGGTCAGACGTAACAACCCAGTGTTTGGGTAGTTTTTGCATTACCCAGATCCTGGGTCAGTCGTAACAACCCAGTGTTTGGGTAGTTTTTGCATTACCCAGCTCCTGGGTCAGACGTAACAACCCAGTGTTTGGGTAGTTTTTGCGTTACCCAGATCCTGGGTCAGACGTGACAACCCAGCATTTGGGTAGTTTTGTTTTACCCAGATCCTGGGTCAGACGTAACAACCCAGCGTTTGGGTAGTTTTGTTTTACCCAGATCCTGGGTCAGAGAGGACAATCCAGTGTTTGGGTAGTTTTTGTGTTACCCAGATCCTGGGTCTGACGTAACAGCCCAGCGTTTGGGTAGTTTTTGCGTTACCCAGATCCTGGGTCAGCCGTAACAACCCAGTGTTTGGGTAGTTTTGTTTTACCCAGATCCTGGGTCAGACGTAACAACCCAGCGTTTGGGTAGTTTTGTTTTACCCAGATCCTGGGTCAGAGAGGACAATCCAGTGTTTGGGTAGTTTTTGTGTTACCCAGATCCTGGGTCTGACGTAACAGCCCAGCGTTTGGGTAGTTTTTGCGTTACCCAGATCCTGGGTCAGTCGTAACAACCCAGTGTTTGGGTAGTTTTTGCGTTACCCAGATCCTGGGTCAGTCGTAACAACCCAGCATTTGGGTAGTTTTGTTTTACCCAGATCCTGGGTCAGACATGACAATCCAGTGTTTGAGTAGTTTTTGTGTTTCCCAGTTCCTGGGTCAGACGTGACAACCCAGCATTTGGGTAGTTTTGTTTTACCCAGATCCTGGGTCAGACGTAACAACCCAGCGTTTGGGTAGTTTTGTTTTACCCAGATCCTGGGTCAGAGAGGACAATCCAGTGTTTGGGTAGTTTTTGTGTTACCCAGATCCTGGGTCTGACGTAACAACCCAGCGTTTGGGTAGTTTTGCGTTACCCAGATCCTGGGTCAGCCGTAACAACCCAGTGTTTGGGTAGTTTTTGCGTTACCCAGATCCTGGGTCAGTCGTAACAACCCAGTGTTTGGGTAGTTTTTGCGTTACCCAGATCCTGGGTCAGTCGTAACAACCCAGTGTTTGGGTAGTTTTTGCGTTACCCAGATCCTGGGTCAGACGTAACAACCCAGTGTTTGGGTAGTTTTTGCGTTACCCAGATCCTGGGTCAGACGTGACAACCCAGCATTTGGGTAGTTTTATTTTACCCAGATCCTGGGTCAGAGAGGACAGTCTAGTGTTTGGGTAGTTTTTGTGTTACCCAGATCCTGGGTCAGCCGTAACAACCCAGTGTTTGGGTAGTTTTTGCGTTACCCAGATCCTGGGTCAGTCGTAACTAGGGATGTCCCGATCACGTTTTTTTGCCCTCGAGTCCGAGTCCGAGTCATTTGATTTTGAGTATCTGCCGATACCGAGTCCCGATCCGATACTTCTATAATAGCCTACATAAAAAAGAATAAAGAAGAGCGAAAAAACAGATCCAGGAACAGTGCTTTTCAGGTTTTTCAGGTATCTAACAGTAATCAAATAGTAATCAAATATAAAATATCACTGCATATTATCTTTACTGTATAAAATAAATAAAGATTAATCATTATTGAAGTTACAAAAACTATTCAGTCAAGAGCAGTGAGTGATTTCTTTGTTATTTGTTGTTTGATTTAACATTAAATACAGGCAGCAGGAATAGTTGTTTTCCATTTAAGACATGCACGATCCAGTACATATACTGTTACACATGCGCTGTCTTTCTCGACTAATATACGTTCACTTAAGACATAACGGACTATGTTTGCTAGGATACTCGCTAGGACTGGCATGTCGACATAATTTTTGTATGAATGTGGCCGCCGAAGCGCAAGACTTGAAAGAGAACTCAGTATTTGCGCGCTGACTGGAATAAGCGTGTGCACGCTTCGGATGAGCGCACACAAATCTTCTCACAGCGCGTGCGAGTTCTCTTTCGCGTCTTGTTCTTGAAGGTTTAAATCAGCAAGGCTTAAATGAGTTAGTTTAAACACAGACAGCAACGTGTGCTGTTCAGGTCAACACCCGGGTGACGGCATAAATGACTGGACATTACAGCAGACGGCACTCGCAGTTAACAGTTTACAAAGAGTGACTGTTTTGTCCACGCTTTCTGATTATCGTTGTTGTAACGTTTTGTGCATCCATTGACTGAAACATACATTATCTGAACTCTGTCTGTTTTTCACGTTGCTATTTTAAACAAACCATATTAACCAATAGATGCGTCGTCATTCGAGATGGACCGCGGTGCAAGTGCGTACCGAGAACCGTATGGTTCGATTTTTTACCGAGAACCGTTGCACCCCTAATACATATATATCCAAGTCCTGATCGGGAGGTAACGTCCGATTCCGATCGAGTCTGAAACCACGTGATCGGGCCCGATTTCCGATCACGTGATCGGATCTGGACATCCCTAGTCGTAACAACCCAGTGTTTGGGTAGTTTTTGCGTTACCCAGATCCTGGGTCAGTCGTAACAACCCAGTGTTTGGGTAGTTTTTGCATTACCCAGCAACTGGGTCAGACGTCCACAACAATCCAGTGTTTGTGTAGTTTTTGTGTTTCCCAGATCCTGGGTCAGACGTCCACAACAATCCAGTGTTTGGGTAGTTTTTGTGTTACCCAGATCCTGGGTCAGTCGTAACTACCCAGCGTTTGGGTAGTTTTGCGTTACCCAGATCCTGGGTCAGTCGTAACAACCCAGTGTTTGGGTAGTTTTTGCGTTACCCAGATCCTGGGTCAGTCGTAACTACCCAGCGTTTGGGTAGTTTTGCGTTACCCAGATCCTGGGTCAGTCGTAACAACCCAGTGTTTGGGTAGTTTTTGCGTTACCCAGTTCCTGGGTCAGACGTAGAAACCCAGCATTTGGGTAGATTTGTGTTACCCAGATCCTGGGTCAGACGTGACAGTCCAGTGTTTGGGTAGATTTTGTGTTACCCAGATCCTGGGTCAGACATAACCCAGATCCTGGGTCAGACGTGACAATCCAGTGTTTGGGTAGTTTTTGTGTTACCCAGATCCTGGGTCAGACATAACCCAGATCCTGGGTCAGACGTGACAATCCAGTGTTTGGGTAGTTTTTGTGTTTCCCAGATCCTGGGTCAGACGTGACAATCCAGTGTTTGGGTAGTTTTTGTGTTACCCAGATCATGGGTCAGACGTAACAACCCAGTATTTGGGTAGTTTTTGTGTTACCCAGATCCTGGGTCAGTCGTAACAACCCAGTGTTTGGGTAGTTTTTGCGTTACCCAGTTCCTGGGTCAGACGTAGCAACCCAGCATTTGGGTAGTTTTGTGTTACCCAGATCCTGGGCCAGACATGACAATCCAGTGTTTGGGTAGTTTTGCGTTACCCAGATCCTGGGTCAGTCATAACAACCCAGTGTTTGGGTAGTTTTTGCGTTACCCAGTTCCTGGGTCAGACGTAGCAACCCAGCATTTGGGTAGTTTTGTGTTACCCAGATCCTGGGCCAGACATGACAATCCAGTGTTTGGGTAGTTTTGCGTTACCCAGATCCTGGGTCAGTCATAACAACGCAGGTGTTGAGTTATTTACTGCAGGTTTTTTTGCGGCCTCTTCAGGAGAGAGCAGTGCAGCTCCGTCAAATTGGTGCATGTCTTCGGTAAAATACAGGCTTGTGTATGTTTTATCTTATTTTCACGAGTTCACACTTACAAATAAGTCAGGTAAATTAATTGGTAAACGTATTTGGCGTGCTGTCCGGGGAGAGGGCTCTGAGCTCGGTAATCGCCCGAACACAGAGTACCCCCCACCCCCCCCCTTAAAAAAGATGGACAGGTTATGGAGTCAGTCACAGCATATTTCGGTTACGAGTGAAACGCAGACGGCGGTCTGAAGTTATCAGTTTCTCCGCCGAATGCGAGCCATCTCCGGCACGAGATCCGGTGCCGTCACGGTGGAAACGGGACAACGGAGACTGGTCAATTACACTTGAATTACTTATAATGTGTAATTTTTACTTCTAATATTTGTTAAATGAGCTTAAATGAAGGCAATATGTATAAAAAATTATATAAAATATGCTATACTATAAAATATGACCAAAAATAAAGGAATGATCATGCAAACCAGTTCTGTCGTATATTTATCCAGCCCTTGGGTTGAAAACAACCCAAATTGGTATATTCAGGATGGGAATTACCCCGCAGGTACTGTAGTATTATATTGGTACTGTAGTATTGTATTATATTATATTATATGGACAACTGGAGGTTGTTAGAATTGTCAGTGGTACTGAGAATTTCCATGATACTAACTACCTGTGCACTCATAGTGTTACAGTAACTGACATCTACCTCTTCACTTCTAATCCCGGCAACTGCTGCTGATTTTTTATTTTTTATTTTTTAATTTGCATCCACTGTTAATCTTTTTAGATTCTGTAATATTTCTGGTTCACTAATCCAAATATATATGACACCAACCATGTGAAGCTTCTTTGTACAGTCTGAAATTCTTGCCTCCATTGAAGCACAAGATGCACTTTGGATCTTTTTCAAATCATGCATACACACACACACACACACACACACACACACACACACACACACACACATATATGCAAAATCAAAATCATTAAATAGTGGACTTCACACACATACAAGTGTATGATTTACATTAAACCTCCACTGGATGGAGACAGAGTCCAGTGTGATGTGAAAGCTCAGGCACAGAAGATTAAAACAGACAGACTCGTGCTTTAGCTCACATGCGTTGGGTCGAGCAAAACTGCTTTCCCTCCCACATCATGACCTTCTGAATCCGTAACCTCCATTTACATTGACAGTTACTGAATTACAACATCAATCTACTCCATAGAGAGGGAGGGTGAAACTCCTGACATTGTATTTAAAGGGCATGCATGCTTGTAGAGATGTGGGAGGATGCAGTTGTTGTTTTTCTTTTATGCTAGCTGCCAAAGATAAGTCTTGTACAGAGCTCAGTAATGTGTTGTCCTCCACAGTGATAACTGATAGTAAAACAGCCCAAACACTCTTGTGAGCTGAGCTCATACCATTTCATTTGTATGCACTAGAGATGTATGATTGATTTATGTGGAAACAGGGCACTTTACAGCGCTGAAAGCTTTTCATAGCATTTGAATTTTGAGATTGATGAAGGGACAAGCTAAAAGCACCAAGCAGAGAATGCTAAAGAGAGTCATGTTTAGAAGAGGCTGTGCAGGAATGGCTCAGGCTTGTTTCGAATGGTGACTCCTAAAATGCTGAAGTTTGCCATTCATTCATACATCAAAATGTCATAAATACATGGTATTCAATCAAATGACCTCATGTTTTGCGGTCAAAACTGACTGCATCCACACAAGCAGCATGTAAATAATATGTGCAGAGTAGGCCTATGCTGCCTTAGCAAATCGCACTACATTTCTGCCGTTCTCAACAATGTAGGCCTACCTTTGTAAAATTGGGGATTTAGCACTTTTGAAGAACAAATATAGACGTTGACTTTAAGACTCAAACTCTCTTCGATGCAGAAACATAGCCTGTGTGAGTTCTAGTTTTTGTTGAGAATATATTATACGAGCAAGAATGCAATTTTTTTCCAAATATCCACACGATTGCAGACGTGACATTGATTTTATACAACAGTTCAACAAACAAAAGGGTAACATTAAGTGATGTACAATTTAAACACAGTGTTGTCAGTACTGTTTGCTCAATTTTGCAACAAAATAATAGTTCCAACGAAAGCCACAGAGGAACTGCAACATGCAGCGGTGTTTCGAGAACGAATCGGAGGCTCTGAA
The DNA here is from genome assembly GCA_036281575.1 of Ancherythroculter nigrocauda. Classification (NCBI taxonomy): domain Eukaryota; kingdom Metazoa; phylum Chordata; class Actinopteri; order Cypriniformes; family Xenocyprididae; genus Ancherythroculter; species Ancherythroculter nigrocauda. The sequence goes on from VTFQ01000013.1 coordinate 9,333,221, forward strand.
CGAATCGTGAGAGTCGATGATTCAATGAGTCGTTCATAAATACAGCCACTTGCTTCGTTTCTGAATGAATGAATCACTCATTAAGACTTACCGCCACCTACTGCCGGTTTTAGTTTAATATTGAAAAGTTTAATTAAAAAAATATTTATTTTGAAAAAAAGTATTTATAAAGGTAAAAAAAAAAAAAAATCCACTGGAAAATCTTTTTAAGGGGCAAATATTGTCCCTTAATGCCAAAGGTATGACTGCAGTCAAGTGGAAGAGAGGGAGTACGCCACTCTAAAAAGTGTGGGAACCACTGAAATAGGCAAATGCTTAAGATTCTGGATCATTATTGCAGCGATTGCTATGTTTCTAGCATGTTATATGTTTGGCAACAGTTCTTCTAACCCTAACTGATGGAGTGTTTCATTTCTTAAACAACCACATAGGAAGACACATCATGGCCATATTCCAGGATGACAATGTCAAGATTCATCAGGCTCAAATTGTGAAAGAATGGTCGGGAGGGAGCATGAAGAATCATTTTCACACATGAATTGGTACCTCTGAGTCCTGACCTTAATTTAATATAGTGAAAGTCTTTGGGATGTGCTGGAGGAGACTTTACAGAGAGCTCACCTCTTGCATTGTCAATACAAGATCTTGACCAAAAGTTGATGCACGTCTTGATGGAAATAAATGTTCTATCTATCTATCTATCTAATCTTGAATTGGAATTGGCATTTTCTTAGTTTAAACCTGCCACCACAATGCTAGGGTGTTGTGGGTGGTTGCCATTGTGAATCTATGCAGTTGCTAGGGTGATTCCAGTTTCTGTGTGGTTGCTCGGGGTTTGTCAAAAGTGCTCACCCCCAAATCTCCACAATAATGAGGTCTCTAGATATGACTCCCACGGTCAATTTAAGTCTATTTACATTTCTCTCAAATCTTAATGATTAGATTCTTCTTGTTCACATCAGATTTGAATTTCTTATTGATTTAAGCAGATTGGATGTGTTTTGGCACGTGTACAAAAGAATAAGTACAACTGTCTACAGTTTGCACAACATCTAAATGGCTTGTTGATCAAAACTGATGATTTGATTCTCAGTGAAACTGTCAAACTCTTCACAGCTTCTAAACATTCTTTCATCATGTAAGCCTCCACATGCAAAACAATCCATTAAATTATCAAAATCTGTCAGATATGCATGTGTATTCCATAAATACCTGTGACATGGAATGCTTGTAATGTCTGCTAAATTAAATGTCCTGCCATTGAAATGAAACAGAAATCACAATTTTACCAATCAACCAATCAGGTTTGGAAGCATACAGTAGGCAATATGGAGATTTCCCAGCACAATCACTGCCAGTTTTGAACATGGAGGAACGGCACAACCCTGAACCGCAGCAGCTACAGCAGTACTGTATACGTTTGTATTTATACAGTACATTTAGTTTTGATGAAATGTGTTAAAGATATACTGTATAAGAAAGTGTAGTGTTAGGGGAAGATATAAAATGAACAAGCAACATTTTTACAAAAATACATGCACTGTATAAATACAAATGTTTTTTCCAGTCAAAAATGACTTTTTCCAGTCAATTTGTACCTACTGTCTGAATCTGTATAAGCTCAGTGCAGACATTCTTGTATAGTGTAGAAAACAGGCAGTATCAACTAAAAAGTAGGAAAAACATGAAATTTGTATATAACAAATATTTCCATGGTGAAAAAACACCAGTGTGGCTCACATGATGACAAAAACACTTTTTATTTTGGTGGCACTGGTCAATTTGCTGACACATAACTAGGTTTTGAAGCATGAATTAAATGTTTTGGCTGAGTAACTACATTTTTTCAGAGTTCTGATATTCCAGCGAACAGTTGTGACAATTGAGCTTACAGTTTAGAGAATAATAAAAAATGTGCCAAAATGATTGAGAAAAACTAAGTTTTATCCACCATGGTAATCTCTTAAAGGTAACTGCATAGATTTTGTCAATAATCCGGTACATCAGAGGTCGAAATTCTTTTATGCTTAAATTATTAATTTGGTCACTCCGACGATTATCAGAGGCACTGGATTCTGAAAGATTAATTGACAGAAGATGCTGAGCAGGTGGAGTGATAATAGAGGTCACTTTGCACATTTATCGAGCACAGTACAAATGATGTAGTAATTAATCTCTACGGGGATTGGATAGGCCTTTGGAATAGATTAGTGGCACGATTAAAATGCTCTTTAGCAGTAGTACATGAGGGACGGTCGTGTAAAACGGTGTGTTGGATTTCATTAACAAACTTTAACTTGAAGGGTACAACACCTCGTACTGAATCGCAGCATATGGCCAGGATTGTGCGTTTCCAGAGAGCCAACACATTTATTTCTCATTACGGAAGGTTAAACATTATACTTGACAACTTGGAGCAGTGCTGAATCTCTCAAAAACATATGCAGCTCAAGTTTGGTTTTAAGACTTTTAAAATGTTATATTTTTATAAAGGTTTTTGCATTGTGGCATTACTTTCATGCCAATTAAGTACATTTTCATGAAAAAACAAGCTAAGTTTCATTACTGTATGCATTTGCATGTTTTACTTCAGAGTAATTCTGTCATATTTATTATTTAATATTTGTAATAATCCTTATTTTTATTTATATATTGCTTTTTCTTTTGATTTTGTGGTGAATATTAAGACATGTTCTTGAAAGATTTTGTGAGATTTATTCACATAAAATACAAAATACAAATATATGCCAAATGTATAAGAAAATTCACTGTATATAATTTGTATATTTAATCAGCTTTAAATTATAAGGTTCTATCTGACATTTTTGTCAAAATTGAGTTATTCACATATTCTGTGATTTACGTTATATATAATATAACTTATTTACATTGTGATTTTTTAGTCGCCCTGTAGTCAATAATTGTATCCCTTAAAACTCATATTTGATCACCAAAATGACATATTTAAACGTTTTTTTTTCTGTGAAAAAAAGTCATGCCTTAAAATATGTAACTCTACACTCCTGCCTCATTTAATATAGACTGATCTATGAATATGCAAATTAGCCCCGCCTCTACCCGCTCACGCCAGCTCAGAGATCCACTCAGTCAACTTACTAAGGTAATGCTGCACAATGGTATTGCTTAACGGTAATTAATATGATTAGCCTTTTGCTTGACCAATGCTACTGTTACACATTCACGGGTCAGACAGCTGCCTAACAATCAGTATCCTTACAAACACTTTAATAACTCAGAACATCAGTGGAGAAAGGCATATAGTTCATCATAACATCGTAATATACATCATAAACCCAATATATTGGTAAATCTACATGATTTTTCATATCAACAGAAAAATATACTGGGATAGCCTAGCTTCTCGAGACTCCCCTGCTAGTTCACTGTTAATGATATGCTAAAACCCGCCGGTACATCGACGTGATTGGTTACAGGGTAGTTTGTGATGTAAGAAACACCAGCGATTTTAAACCCCGGGTCTTTTTTGTTCACTGCAGTTTTAAAGAGAAAATACTCAGCAATGGTGTTGACTATGAATTTGCACATGGTTTGTCTTAAAGCATCTTAAAAACACCACACAGACACATAAACAACATTAAAAACTTGATTTTCACCACAGGGTGAAAAAGTTGTGTACATTTTGGGACTTTATTTTAGAAAATAAAAAGGGTCTATCCAGAAAGGAGTATGGAATGCAAAAACTTTGAAGCTCAATATCTCAAAACTGCTCAGAATGCAGACTGAACCTTAATTCCTTAATAAAATAAAATCTTAATAAAAAATAATTCCAAGGTGGCGATTTGTAGACGGCTCTGTTGGATCAATATGAGCAAAATGAGTTGCTCAGGAACACTATGGGTTAAAATTTAAATGATTCTTCACCTTCATTAACCCCATAGACTTTGAAAGGTCAAACTGTGGCCAATTAAATGCCTGGATATGCCATACCCTACTTTTAGACAATGTACCATATTTTCATTATACTTAGCTAATATATTTAAATTACACAGCTATGCTGGAAACTGGTTGCCTAGGGCAGTGGTCAGTTACACAGTTTCCTAATTAAGCAAAATTGACCAATCAGAATCAAGTATTCCAGAGAGCCGTCAAAGTTAAAGGTGAATATGGAAAAATCCACGCAATTGTGAAGTCCACAGAATAGCAAATGGCTTTTCCGAACAATCCCTCCATCTGCCATTGGTCAAAAAATAGATAGCCCAGCCTAAAGCTCACGCCATTGGTCAGGATGTTCAAACAAACAGAGTTGATAGCACCACAGAGACATATTGGTTGGGGAATCGACCTATGGGTGGCTTCCTTGCATATTCAGAAGGGATAAGAGAACTTATTTTAATGTCAAAAAATGTACACAACTTAGCACTTAAAGCATCCAATAAATTTGTTTGACTACTTCTGCTTCTTCTTCAAATTTCACATCTAAAGAAGAGCAAGTGTGACAGGCTGTATGTGTCTGGCTACATTGACATCAACAGCTCAAATTCAATTTTCACCTAGCAGATTTCTCACTGGAATGCAATAAATCTCAGTTTGAGTCCTACACATGAATCTCCATCTTGGAAGTCATGGTCAAGGTCTCTGGTGAGTTTAATGCTCTTGCTCGTATCTTGATAGGACAGCTGATTATTTAATTGGATACTGACACTGTCATTTCATTCTTCTTCCAACCCCGTCCCAAGAGTCAATAATGAACTGCAAGCAACACAGCCTGCAAAGAGCTTCTGAATGATCCAGACCACAAAGATATTCTGACAATTCAGTGACTTCACTGGTTTTGCTCCATACTGCATAGACAGTTACTCAATCAGTCTAATGTTCTGTGAAACCATGGCCTTTAGAATAGAGATTATTTCTGTCAATAAACCAAGAGACCTCAAACACAAGTTTCTGTTGTTGTGCCAAGAGAGATACTGAATGGCAGAATAAAAGGGTTACATTTTGAAGGGTTTGATTTCTAACAAGTATGACTGGAAAACAGGGTTGGGCAAAATTTAGAATTCATAAACTGGCTTCCTTGGAACTAAGTTGGAATTTGAATTGATTTGAACAACAAAACATGTTGAATTTACTGAACAGTAACAGCACAGTCACGTAACACATGCATTTCATTAGTCTAGAAAATAATTATGGCTGTTTATTCCCTGATATGTGTAGCAAACATTTTTCTCAATAGATAAAAAGTTACTTTTTTTTTTCTATTAATTTAAATTCAATTTAATACTGTCAAACTGCCATCAAAACAGACTTTATTTTGGCCATACAGCATCACAAATAGTCCACCACATTATTTTCATATCTTTATAAAAAAAAAAAAAAATATGCACATCAAAATTTGAAATGACAGATATACGTAACAGTTTACTGACATCAAGCACATTCACTATCACAGATATTCCACATTATAAAGAATAACTGTTTTAGTGCTGTTTTCAAACTGTTTCACAAACACGTTTACAAATGATTACCTTAAAGTTAGTAAGAGAGAGTACAACCAAACAGACACTACCCAGCTAACAGGGAACATTATCAGAACTTTGATGAACGTTCTGGCAAGGTTAAGGTCAAAGTTATGATCAAATATTATTCCAGAATGTACTTATAAATTAGAGATGCACCGATATATTGGCCAATTATCAGTATCAGCTGATAAAAGCAAATTTTCACACTATCAGCTATTGGCCGATAGTTTAAAAACAGCCGATAGTCAGGGCCGATATATCCCGTCAATCAAAAGAGGACAGGAAAATGCACTGCATTTGGGCTTTGTGTAAAGAAAATGCTAAGGAACCAGTTTGATGTTTAATATTAATAGTAATTATATGAATTAATAACATCCGGATAGTTAAGAAATATTAATTTAATCTTCAGAATTTAGTTCATGTGTGTTAACATTAATTTGAGTAATGTGTTTGTTTATAACTGATACCAGTTACTCTGAAACAAGTTGATGAAATGGAGAGAATAAAGTTTTTATTTGCATTTCTTTCAAAATGTAATCATTAAAAATATAATGATTAATTATTAATTATAATGAAATTATCAATAATTTAAAAGAAGGTATAAAAGGCAGAACCCCCGAAATATCGTTATCGTTATCGGCATCGGCAGATATCACTCTGAATAATCGGCTATCGGTGTCGATGGAGACATTTAGTATTGTGCATCTGAAGTCTTGATGTGTATATATATATATATATATATATATATATATATATATGGTTCAGGAAGTGTCTATATATACAGTAGTCAACATTTGAAGTGGATCAAAACCTTTCATCAAAGCTGTCCTAAAACCTTCTTCTTAGGACAACTTTGATTAACTTTTTTGATCCACTTCAAATGTTGACTACTGTATATACATCAAGACTTCAGATGCAAAAACCTTTAATCTGAAATTTTCTTCAAAAATTAGCATTTTTTTTTTAATCAGGCTCCTATATATATATACATATATATCAACTGTTGAAGCTATTAAGGTGTGCTGACCCAAAAATCTTTTACAAACCTGGGCCAAGTTTAAACCAGTACCCAGGCATCACAGCTGGCAAAGGGGCATATCTGACTTTGACATGTATATATTGCCATTATTATGTAATCAAAATTAAAATTATTATTGCTGGTCTTCAATGATAATGTCAAGTTACTTTAATGTATTTTCACCAAAAAATGATAAAGATTTATACTGATATCGTCCAAAATATCGTAAGATTTATACTGATATCGTCGGTGTTTCCAAACTTTTGGAGGGCAAAAGTATATATATATATGATATATATACTATAATATATCTTGTCCCATTCATCGGGAGGTATAGCAAACGTACGCTTTCAGTATTATTGTGATCAGCATCAGTGTTTATCACTTCATTACAGATTTACATTGCAAAGCTCCAACCCCAATTAAACCAACCTGAACAAGCTAATTAAGGTCTTAGTAAGCATACTAGAAACTTCCAGGCAGATGTGTAGAGACAAGCTGGATCTAAACTCTGTAGGACAGTAGTCCTCCACGACACTCATAAAGCATCTGCGGCTCCATGATATCCATAGAACCTTTCCATTCCATTCTTTATAGCAGAAAAAGGTTCTTTTGATATTTAAAATGTTCTTTACACTATGAAAAAAAGTGTTCTTTGAAGAACTGTTCACTGAAATGTTCATTTTGAGAGCCAAAAAAATGGTTCTTCTTTTCATACGAAAATAACCTTATTATGAATGTATGATGTAGTTTTCATAAACGCGGGTGCTTCACTCAAGTTGACAGCACATTAACCCCGATGAATGTGAATAACAACCCCAGGATTGTCATCTGAACATGCTGTATGTCTGAATGAGGTTGCTGGAGCGTTCGGATGATCAAAGGCGATACGTCATTGCGAGCTGCAGCGATTGGCTGGATTCAGCTCCTTTTTCTCCAGAATTTGCAACCACGACCGGTCTTCGCCTCCGGAGCAGCGACATCCCTACAGTAGAGGCAGGTAAACTACCGGTTTTATTGTAGATCTTCACATTTCCATTTGACTGATGAAGCTAGGTATTCTTTTTCCAGTGTATGGGCTACTTTATGGTTTTCTTCAGACAGCAGCCTAATTGCCGAACAGCCCTGCCGCTGGCTGATCTGAAGGAATGCCGCAGTTGAGAAACGAATGCTGAAACCGCTAGGCTTTTTGTAATTGTAAAAGAATAGCTTTGCGAGCTGAGAGAATATAATTTGCGCACATAAGTTACAGCGGCCAGCGCGCGCCCTTTATTAGAGGTGTGTGAGATCGCTTTTGTTCTTAAACACGTTCTGTATGCGTCAAAGGTGTGGATTTGAAAGTGTTTTAAAGGACGATTTCCAATTGTGACTGATCTTTTGCGCTAAATCCCACATGCTCTTGTCTAACCCTGGATTCCTCATTGGATCTATTTTAGGTGGACTTATTTCCCTCAAGAGAAATGAATGCAATATAGCGCGCGCATTCGCAGGGGTGGACATTTCTTTTCGCTCTCATCTCCTCAATTCTTCCCTGCAATACAGACACTGCCCGAACTGGACTAAATGAGTGCCCGGACCTTGGAGAGACTGGCGCTTTCCATTCCCCACTGTGCCTTAAACGGAACCGCTCGGACCAACAATGGCACCTGCTTTGACCGGGTGGATCAGTTGTTCCAGGCGTTCTCGTCCACCGTCGTGCTTTTCGTGCTCATCGCGATGATCATTGGGATAATATTCGTGTCCGTCACGACCTTCCACTTTCACAAAAGCAAGATGAAAAAGCGCAAGATACAAAAAGCCCAGGAGGAATACGAGCGCGACAACTGCAGTCCCAAAGCGGTCAAAGGCAAGCCGGCGGTCCGGCAGTGCATCATGGTGAGACCCCCCACGGCAGTGCGGAAAAGTGATCCAAACACGGAAGATCCTGGCGTGACAGAGGACATGAGACACTCGGGACAGACGAAGGATGATAACTTGTTGGAATCGGTCGCTGTGTCTTGATAACGCAGTGCCAGCCTCGGAGGACACTGTAAATAACCTCTGTATTCATATGATATTACCTACGGAATATATCGATTCTTTGTAAGCGTTACAGTTGATAAGTTTCCATCGTGTAGATCACCGGAGGAGTCTTTTGAAAGAAATCTAGGAAGAGTCTCATTGGTTTTCGAGAAGGAGAAAAGACTATGCTGATGGAATTTCTGTCATATAATTTGGAGCCAGTCCTAATGGGATCAGGCGAGAGTGTTGAAAAAGATCCCATTGGATAAAATGAAATTATAAAGCGTTAATGAGCTAATCCAACAGGATTCGATTGAATACAAATGGAATCTCCATCATAATTAGGAGACAATCCCAATGAGATCGAACAAAAACCTCTTAAGAATCAAATAAGCTCCTACTGGATCAAATTACATTCTCGACATTATTCAGTAAAATCTTACTGGATAAAATAAGAATCTTAAAAAAAAAAAAAAAAAAAAAAAAAAAGATGAAATGAAAAATTCTTACTGAATATTAATGGAATCAATTCAGTTCCAATCCAAACTAGATTAAATAGCAATCCTCAACAAATCAAATAAGTCATTGGCCAGTCAATCCAATAAAATGTTACTGAATACTGATGGATTTCTAATAAAATTCAAGATGTGGATCAAACAAAACTCCTCTATGAATCAAATAAGCTCCTACTGGATCAAATGAAATTTTCAACATTATTCAGTAAAATCTCACTGGCTTGGATAAAATACGAATCATATAAAAATCAAAAAAGATCCTAAAAATGGAATTTCTATCATACTAGCAATCCTCAACAAATCAAATAAGTCATCGGTCAGTCAATCCAATAAAATGTTACTGAATACTGATGGATTTCTAATAAAATTCAAGATGTGGCTCAAACAAAACTCCTCTAAGAATCAAATTCAGTAGGATTTTACTCAATGCTGATGATGTGAACCATCTAAGAATCAAAGAACTGAGGTGCCTATTCTTTTTCTAAAGCCTCTCAAGTTAATGTTTTTCAGAATGTCAGTTAATCCAGGGAGATTTTGTTTGATCCCATTAGGATTGTCTACAAATTATGATCCTTTAGGATATACAGGCCCAGCATCTGTACATGGGGATTGTCTCGTCCACTCTTCTTCATGTTGTTGTGCCACCAAGAGGAATTATTGTAAACAGGGCCGTCGACACGGACAAATTATGAACCTATTGACAGTACTTCAGTTTATTGCTGAACACTGAAAGAGTTCCTCAGAGTTAAAGAGACGGCTCTCTTGTATAAAGTCTGTACAGATGCTGTCCATGCTGTAAATTAAGGACAGAGACAATGGTCTTTTTCGTGTAGAATTCCAATACAACTCGCAACAATTTCCTTTGTTTTGGGTTTCAGAAACTCTTTTAGGCATCATTAGTGTTTCTTTTGACAAATAGACTTCCTTAATTGGGATTTTCCTTTATCTCAGTGGCTTTTTCAAGATAGAAGCGCAATTCGTGCCATTCTGGCTTGGCATGGATAGGTTTAGTGTTTTAACCCCTTTATCCCCGAGACTGTTAATGTGCAATTGCAGCTGCTAGTGGTAGTATAGCCTATACTTGTTTTGTTCATGGCACTGTATAATCATAGTAAAACTTATGTAACCTGAGACATTTCAGTTTTGTGTTACAGCTCTGTATTAATGCTCTCTTTTTGCATTTTTGCTCTAGATTAATATAGCACTAATGATCGAGTATTATATTTTTATCATTCTAAACTAGTGTAACAATCAATAGGAAACGAGTGAACATTTTAAAAAGTCATTTTATGTATTTCCTTGACGTTGTGTTGAACCGGAAATGGGAGTCATAGAGCGAAATCACGTATTGTAACAGATCGGAGTTTGAATCTTTGTTTTTATTTTGTTCAATGCATACGATTTTGAATTACTAATAAAGTATTGTGCAAATGGGTGTCTCATTTTTTAATTCATTAGCATGAATCATCTTAGAATCATGGGCTCATAACTGAAGAAGCTCTCTTCAGTAATCAGAGTGCTAAAGTGCATCGTGTGCATGATAATTACATTTAAACTTAAAGGGTTAGTTCACCCAAAAATGAAAATAATGTCATTAATTACTCACCCTCATGTCGTTCCACACCCGTAAGACCTTCCTTCATCTTCAGAACACAAATTAAGATATTTTTGATGAAATGCGATGGCTCAGTGCATTGACAGCAAGATAATTAAGACTTTCATTGCCCAGAAAGCTACTAAAGACGTATTTAAAACAGTTCATGTGACTACAGTGGTTCAACCTTAAAGGTGCTAAAGAGGATGTTTTGTTTTATACATTTTTGCAATATTACTTGAAACTGTCTTTACTGTTTCAAGCAATTGAAACAGTAAACTGATAAAAGACTATTTATTAGGTGCACTGAAAGGAATAATATTAATATACATCATCTGTGCACGAGGTAGGGCCTTAAAAACATCAGCCAATCGTTTACGCGATCATCGCGTAAACGATTGGCCCTCTGGCTTGTCAATCACTGCCGTGACGTTCCTTGTGAGAGACGAGCGCGGCTGCGCGCTCCAGTAACTTTCCACACTCCACAGGCGCTGCATGCAATGTTTTTGTCAGGAGACAGGAATAACAACTGCAGATTATGAGTTACCTGCGGTGAGTCCGACATAATGAATCCACTAAACACGACACAGCGAATGCCGGTGGTAAACACTCGTGTTCCAATACTCGTGCACGAGTTTTGGGAGGCGTTCCTTTGGGGGGCTGTTCTTATGCATGCGCTCATTTCAAAAACTCAGTAACAGTCTTTGGATTTTCAGTCGACGAAAAAATCCTCTCTATCACCTTTAATGTTATGAAGCGACGGGAATACTTTTTGTGCAACAAAAAAACAAAATACTGACTTTATTCAGCAATATCTAGTGATGGGCGATTTCAAATCACTGCTTCATGAAGCTTCGAAGCTTTACGAATCTTTTGTTTTGAATCAGTGATTCGGAGCATGTATCAAACTGTGAAAGTCACATGAACACTTACGACGTAATGAAGCCTCGTTTACTGAAATCACAAGACTTTGGCAGTTAGATATTTTTTGAATAAAAATAAAATAAGGATTTTATCAAAAATATCTTTTTTTGTGTAATTTGTGTTCTGAAGATGAACGAAGGTCTTATGGGTGTAGAACGATATGAGGCTGAGTAATTAATGACAGAAATTTCATTTTTGGGTGAACTAACCCTTTAATACATTAACGACTCTAATTGTGTTAATATTCTGTTCACTCTAAAATTTCTGTTTACTTTTAAATCAATAATTAAATAAAATGCAGTGATTAAAGTACCCTTTTTATGTTATTTTAAAGGTTTCTAATCCGGATCTATCTATCTATCTATCCATCCATCCATCCATCCATCAAGCCTATTACACTTATTTTATGTTAGCAACGTTTTTTTGTGGGCGGAGCTACTTGGTGGCAGAAAAGGACAGTTCTGCAGTAACAGTGTGGAAACCACAGAATAAAATAATAAAAAAGTTAATTTAGAGTTTATATCTCACAATTCTTAGAAGGAAAAACAGAATTGTGAGATATACTCTTTATTCTGTCTTTTTCCCTCAGAATTGCAAGTTTATATCCTGCAGTTCTGACTTTTTTCCCCTCAGAAAATTGTTGAGTTATAAAGTCTGAACTGGGAGATATAAACATGCAAATGCAAGAAAAAAAAAAAAGTAAAATGTTATAGGTTTAAATATGATTTCATACTGTAACTGCTATGTATGTATGTCCCATATGAACTGCATATGTGAATATTATGTAGACTTACTGTTTACATCAAATTCATGCTTTAAAAGTAGAATAATCATTGCCGGTTTCATCAGTCCAGTCTGTGTTTAGCTTCAATGGGCGTCTTCAATGACGCTATTCAATAAAATGAAGACTATATTTTTTGCATTCAGATTCTGACATCTAAAAGCGCAACAAAACATTTTTCTCTTATTCTGTGGATTTTGCCCATTTTCCTCCATTTATTACAGCTAATTTTCTGCCACCACTATGACCACACAGCTGCAAGTGATGCAACTGTGACGTCTGCTCCAATTGGTTTATAAATTTTCAAAATTAAAATATTTTTTCAATACTTTTTTTTTTAAACCTTTCAAACAAACAAACAAACCAACATTCAAAGTGTTTCTTTACAATCTATCTTTTTCTATTTAAAAATGTCTTTGATTTAAAAACTTCCTTGCATTCAAATTCAAATTCGGCATCCTATTTGTATGAAAGCTTGTTTTCACCACAGAATTAAAAATATAAAAAAGGTAATTGTGAGTTTTTTCTTGCAATTGCGAGTTTATATCTCACAGTTTATATCTCAGAGTTTATATCTCGCAATTCAACCTTTTTCCTCACAATTTCATGTTTATATCTCACAATTCTGACTTCATTTCTTTTCATTCCAAATTAAAACTGACTTTTCCTCAGAAACGTGAGTTTATATCAGTACAATTCAGACTTTATAACTCGCAATTTCTAGTTTATGTCTCACAATTGTGAGAAATAAAGTCAGAAATGCGAAATATAAACTTGCACTTAAAAAAAGGTAATTGCATCTTTTTATCTCACAATTCAGACTTTTTTTCTTGCAATTCCGAGTTTATATCCCACAATTCTGACTTTTTCTTGCAATTTTGAGTTTATATCTTGCAATTCCGACATTTTTCTCGCGAGATAAAAAGTCACAATTACCCGTGTTATTTTTTCATTCCTTAGCGGAAACAAGCTTCCATATGTTTGCTACCCAATTCCAAATCAGCAGTTGTGAATGCAGCACAGCCCTGATCCAGAAACACAACGCTGCTGCTGGTGTGTTCCTGTCGGAGGTGTAGGATGTGAAACACAGGAGTAAAGCGCAGCTGTCAGCTGTCTAAACTGTACTTGGGAGCCGAATTCAATCACCCTTCACAAATCAAATAATTATCATCCCTCTATTTATGTTAAAAGGCTAATTGCTTGACTGCAGCAATATCCACTTTATGTGGGACATGAACAATGGTGACAGAGCAGCACCGCTGGGTAGAGAACAATATCTCCTCTCATCTCTGCTCATTGTTTTCATTTCTTCTTCAATTGAATGTTAGAGCACAGCGGTTAGTGTGATACCACTGACAAAAGGAAAAAAAGAACAAACAAAAGATGTGGGAGATCTTTGCGCCTCCCCACCAGCCACACAGAGAGCGTTTGAGTAAATACACCTGTGTGTTCCACACTGTTCGGTGTGCCAAACTTGTGCCCACTACACAGCCCACTCTCCTCTCTATGTCTCATTGTGTGTGGGCCGTCGCAGCCATTGGCAGCACACTGTACACGTAACGGCTCTCTCGGCCCACGTCGCATTAGTGTGTGAATGTATTATTCGGTATGAATAAGAAGATTAAGATCGGATGACTGTAATTAATCTGAAAGTTTTGTTTTTGCTAAATCCTTATGTCTTCTGTACGTTAGCTATTTCATCCCACATAATGGAACCGTTTGGTGATTTATCAAACACAACACAATGTTATTCCAGGGGCACATCTGCATCAAAATGTCAAGGTCAGTAAAGGTTTTTCCTGAACGAATCTATTAACACAGTTGGCCTTGCATGCAGTAACGGTGTGAAAAATGGAATGAATGCCAATAGAACTGCAGCTCTTAACATTAAGGACCTTTTTGATGGCCTGGCGGGACAGCAGGTTGTTCCACTAGTTAAGTAAGTAAATATACATCAGGTACAGCAGGGGGAAGAAAACTTAATATAAAATTGCTTCTTTTTTATTAAACAGTGGGACACATTGTGTCTCTCTCTTTAAATAAATCGAATTATAATTAACATTTTCTTAATAATAATATTAAAGGTTACAATTACCAACAGAGCCCAAACTATTAAATTGTGTCATAACTTGTTTTCATGACAAATTTATTTAAACATATATTAAATAATTAAGACATTACTAACAGGTAAAGTAAATATATGGGTTGTGTTAAACTTGCGAAGATGAAGAAGATTAAGTTGAATTAATGAAGAAAATACAGGATATCAAATGAAACAACGTAGACGAGAATAGACAAGTAATGCAGGAAAACAGGGTATATGCACAGGGATTAACGAAATGATTAACAGAACAGGTGAATGAGACAATGACAATGAAAACATGATCTAAACAGAACATAACTGTGACAAATATAATGCATAGAGTTTATTATCTAGAGTTTATTTCTCTAGTCAACTAACATGCTGTGGACACTAAATGACTTGCCTGAGGTAAATGTAATGCTGCGTGAGATATTATTCTCAAGCCGTTTTATTGATGTCTTTTAGAGGTTGAAACACTGGTTAAGAGGTTACACGTAAACATATCTATGCATAGATTGCCTGTTCTTCTGCTTCTGCGCTTTTTCCTGTTGTGGCGGTTAGTAAACAACTGTGCGCCCCCTTCTGGATTGGAGTGTGGATCACCTGTGACTGACTGTATTCGTCATTTAAATGTTTGATAGATTTTTATATTTTTATATTTTTTATGAACTACTCAACACAATCTCATGGCAATTCATAACTATTTTTGTTTTGGCAAATTCTTGGTAAATTCATATGAATTCTTACAATCTTATTTGTATATTTTGTACGATCTGCCTACTCCCTAATGACAGTTATGTTTAGGGGTGGACCTTCATGCTTTTCTAAAAATCTTACATTTTCATACAAGTCACATAAATACAAATTCATATGAAATCCCCATCTCGTAAATTGGTTACATTTTCCTGTGAGATCGGGTTCTAAGTACTACAACTAAACAATGCAAAAATATGCCTTTACATGCTTGAAATTGCACAGACATAACACATGTAATGATCTTTTTTAAGATTAAAGCAACTTCATAGCAAAAGCAATTAAAAATTGTATTTTGAGTAAAAGTGATATTTAAAAGATATTCAACCTCCGAATATTCTCAACATGTAAGATCCTCACAAGAGTGAGAACACAAGGAGAAAAAATTGGGAAGGAAATAACGAGGGAGAGGGAAAATTAACTACTAATCAGATAACAAGAAGGGCAGGGTCAAGACATTAAACAGAGGAGCACATGGCACATAGAAACAAACATGAGAGAAGCCATGTGCTGACACCAGTCATGGCTATACAAGAACATCTGAATGTCTGCTGAAGAAATAATGTACAGCATTTTAGATTTATTAAAAAAATGATGTAATCTAAATCAGAAACCTGCCTTGATGCTCAGTCAGATTTAACAGAAAGTCTTTAATTATGAGAGTACCTTAATTTAAATTGGTCTCTGACTTCTAGGACACCAATTTCATGTCTAAATCAATCAATCAATCAATCAATCAATCAATCAATCAATCAATCAATCAATCAATCAATCAATCAATCAATCAATCAATCAATCAACCAACCAATCAATCAATCAATCAATCAATCAATCAATCAATCAATCAATCAATCAACATTTACAAATGAATTTACTTTTCTCAGCTCCATCAGCATTCTCCTGTTGAGGTGTGAGAAGGGGCCCTCTGCCACCCGTTATGACCTATATGGGAAAATACAGCAATGCAAAACACAAGACTGAGACTTCCAAAAAACTGTGCAAATACATACATGTATACATACACAGTATATATGTATAGATATCTGTTTGTGTTTGTGTGTTACACTGTATCTGTATGATGAAAAATGCAAGAGTACTACTGTAATATTAATCATTACAGTAAGTATACAGTGCATATTTTTGGATTACACGCCTGTCTACAAAACATTTGAATGACTGAGGACACAGTTGTTCTCCCTACTTTCGGCTGAATCCTTCGACCAGCCTTGACCATTGTAAGGACATAATTTAGAACACGGTCCACAATAGTGGAAATGTGATTACGTCCTTGGCCTCTTCTACCTTATCCTCTTTTTTGCCCCCCTGTCCTTCCACCACACATCCTCACTTTTTCTTTTTCCGGCTGTTGACCCTGTTCTTTCCTTGTTGCTCCATTGTCAGAAATTGTAACGCTGTGTTGCCCTCTGCTATATGCTTGCAAATTGAAGGTTCATGAGATGCACCACTGAGCTATTTTAGAGAACGGGTTGATCATTGGTTGATCTAATGCTTTACATTCCTCCTCATTAGTGAAAGTCAAGATTCACCTGTACAATTAATCAATTCAGGATGCATTTACAAAAAAAGTCTAATAGAAATGTATATAAAATATGTTTGACAGATTAAGACAACTGGTTCAACCATTTTGTATCTAATGCCTAGACATTTTGGAGGGTATACATATTCAACAGAGAACCAGTATAATATATTTTGCTCAACATGACAAGCAATTGATAATGACAGAAGAAAATTGGTCAATGTGTACCAAATGTAACAAATGAATGTACAAAAGCATTAAAAGCTTAGGCAGCTGACAATTTACCTCGCTGCCTTACCAGGCAATGACTTGTAGGCAGTGTTTGTGCATGAAGGTATTTTACAAAACTGATTTCGGACAGACTTCTGAGGCAGAGTAAAGGTTTAATGATCTACAACCAAATAAAGTGAGCTTTGGTGATAACTAAGTGAATTTTAAATACTGTATTTAAGGACCATCAAAAAGGTCCTTAAATACTACAATAGTAATTGATTGCCAGAAATAGAGGAAAAAGTTGGTCAAAAACTTACATATACACAGACTGAACACCAACAGCAACTTTCAGATGCCATCTTTATTTTTTAGCTGTCATAGAATGGAAAGCACAGGATTGTGGGATATCAAAGGCAGCAAAGGGTCTATGCTGCCTTGAAAAATCGATCAGATGAAGGTCTCTCAGGAGAAACAAACAAACAAAAACAAAATGAAGCCCTGAGTTTATCAAAATATTTGAAATTAATGATAAATGTGCATTGCTAACAGAGACACCATATATGACCACAGGCTGAATGATTAACATGAAAAATGTTGAAATCAATGATCCCTGAAGCGATGACATAACCACAGCTAGCGTGATATGATGAAACCATCCCTTAGCGATGACAGTCATGACTGATGTTACTTGATATGCTTCTCTCCCAAACACATTTAGTCTTGCTGGAGGGAAACTAAATGAGAGAAGGCATAATTACCCAGTAAGACAAGGCAGCATGTCTCCAGACTACTGTGGCAATCTGTCAGTGTCAACAGTATTGGTGTTTTCCTCTCTCTATTGCACTGGGAATACTTTGTGAACGGAGCTCAATTCAAAGAGGCCCGTTTATGGTTGGTTCTGCATTATACTGAAGCTAATTAAGCAAAGCAATTCTTGCATTATCTTTTAGCATTCTACAACCCAAATGCTAAAATGCATCTCAACATCTAGCATACCCTGTTCTTTTCAAAACTGACATGAAACAAAAGAGGTTAGTGCTGAGCGCAGAGATGCTGACTGTCCAACCACCGAGACGAGCGCCAGATCTGCTTCCTCAGTGGCCCTGCATTGATCCGACTGTGGCTAAATTTAGATCTCTTTGACTTATGGTACAGTGGGTTATTGCTTTTCGCAGTATTCGGATTTAAAGGATTTTACCATTTCTTTCTTTTACATGTACGAAAGGCCTGGGATGGCTGTCACATGAGGAAATTGTTGTATAATATTAACTGAAGGCTTTTTTGAGTAAAAAAAACCCAAATTGCCTTCTCTAGCAATGGTTTTGTATGTTGGTTAAATTAGGTCATTTTCTATGGATTGTCCAAACAAAAAGACTAATATCATGTTTTTGTAATAGATTAATATGATAAAAACTCATGTTGTTCATGTTGTCACATGTTCTCATGTTGTATTTATTTCATACAAATAATAGTTTTCTATTTTTTTTTTAATTATGTCTGATATTGATTAGCCAATAACGATTTTCTTTTTATGGCTGATAAAGGATTCATGGCTGATATTAAAATTCTTTACTAATTTGTCTAATTCCAAATAAAGCCACCATGAAATCAAAATTGACAATTTTAAAATTTAAATATTGCAGTATTTATTATAAATGATTTATCCTTGAACATATATATATTTTTTTTTAAATATACGTGCCTCATAATCTTTAATCAAAATAACTTTCCCTTGCTCTTGCAGCTCATCTCTTCTCTGATGATGTTTATTGACGCAAGGGCGGTACAATGTGTCTCTCACATGAGATCCACCAATAGCAAACCAGAACCATCCAACCATCCAATCAATTCCCCATGGACAAAATCAATCACATTTTTACTTATTCAAGAAGCCGTTTCACTTGGATATACGTCACAACTGGGAAGAAAGGACTATCGTAACTTCTGTTTCATGCCAAAAACAATAAAATCTAAAATTTTTAAAAGTGAATTTAACCCTCATTATTGTCGCAGTCATGTTTGGTTTGTCTTAGTTTTTATGGACTTTTAGTTTGTTTTCATTCATTCATTCTCATGTCTCTTTGTTTGTCTACTTATTTGTTACCATGGTCACCATCATTATGAGTTCATATGTATCAGCTGTGTATCATTGATTACCTCGTTTGCATTCACTACTTAAGTTTCTTCCTCACCGTCATTTAGTGTCCAGTCATGTCTGAGGTTGAAAGAAGCTATCATCCGGTGTCTGGAGAGCATTGCACCTTGATCCAGAATGCAGCCAGACACAGAGTCTGAACCACCTCCATCGACCGTGGAGTACTCGTACGAGCCCCCCCCGCAGACGGTGAGCTACCACCTGCTGCAACGCATCAGCCAGAGCCCAAGAAAAAGAGGACAGAGACGATCCCTCACCCCAGAAGTGGAGCTCCATAATGATTCTGATTAGAGGTGTGAGCCCACGACATCAGTGGTTGAGGGAAGGGTGTCTACGGAAAATGAGGACTGGCTGATTGACATTTCGGTGAGGAAGTACTAATTTCCATCTTATCCCACCTGATACCTTCATCATCGCTGTTAATAGACAGCACTAATGACTATTTGGACCATGATCTCCTCTTTTTATTAACCTGCATAAACTGTGTTATTCTTACTGTTGCTCTGTCAACTTTGGTGAAACTGCAAAGCTCAGCCTGTCCTCCAGCCCCGCTGCTGCCGGATGTCTAGCATAACCTGATATTGCAGAGTTCAACATGTTCCTGGGTCAACATTTTTGTTGATCCTGGAACAACATTCAAATCAACCAATCAGATTTGAGGGACAAGTTTACAGATTATGTCAAGTTTAGGTTTAATCATGAATTGGTGCTTCTACATCAGTGTTATTCATCTATCATTTCCCTCTGATTTTTGGGATAACTTGTGGATAGGGTTAGGTTTAGGGGTAGGAATAGGGTTAAGACTAAATTTTCAGACTAGAATGTTGTCCTAGGATCAACAAAATATGTTGACCCAGGAACGCATCTAACTCAGCAATATCAGGATGTGCGGATGTCTACAGCCCTGCGCTGTCTCCGGGTAGCCCCTGTGATGTTAAGCCGCAGGTCGTGTATCCACCTGCAGCGCCTGCACTAGAGGATCCTGTGGCTCCACCTCCCGCCTTCGACCTCTTTTGCTCCCACCTTCGGCTCCACGGGAGACCCTCGACCTTGCGGCTCCACCAGGTTCCCTCATCCTGCCGGCTCCCCCTTGGCCAGTCATCACTCTGCTTCCACCACTGACTCAGCGTCCCCTCTGTCCTTGGTCACACTGGCTCTGCCTCAGCACTCGGGTACTCTGGCTCCACCTCTGATGTTCATCGCCGTGGCATCACTGAGATCTCCAGAGCCAACGATGTCGCTTGAGTCCATCTGCTCTCCATTCATCTGCCGAGTCTCTGTCGGTCGTCCCCCAGATGCCATCAGTCACCGCTACACTATCTCAACTCCTCCCCTCCTTGACTCTGCCACGGGCTGTCGGCACTGGTGGGCTCTGGGTCTGCACCACCAAGCAGCCTTCATCTGCGCTTCAGGGAGTTTGTCATCATCCCTTCAAGATCCCGCCACTCCAGCCTCTCACCATAACTTTGCCATCTCCTCGTACCATGGTCACTGTCTTTATGAGTTCATGTGTATCAGTTGTGTATCGTTAATTACTCGTTTGCATTCACTATTCTACCCTTCACTTAAGTTTCTCCTTCACCGTCATTCAGTGACCGGTCACGTCTAAGTTAAATGTGTGTTGCACCCTATTCGCCTGTCATTTGGGATTATTATTAAAGCTTTGTGATGGAACCTTCTTCTTCATCTTTGTCTCTTTACCCTCAACTGCCCTCTCCTCAGACAGCACACCAAATACACATACTATTATGCATACTATTTACTATCTGATTATTTATAAGTGTGAACTCATGAGTTGGTGTTTGTGAAGATTAACTGTAAGTCAGTGTTAAATTAAAAACAGAAGAAATTAGCATGCACATCATAATATCACTAATATGGTGAATCAAAAAGATAACCAATTTCATAACAATATATAGTTTTGATATATCTTAAATATTTTATTAAAAGTGTCACATTAGCCAAATTTCATCTTCACAGTAGTCCCCTTCAAACTAAGCAGATTTCTGTTGGTCAACCCAGCAAATGGGTTGTGAGCAAATAGTGGCTAATTTGTATGAATCAGTACAATCTCAACAGTAAGATTTCATTCAATCTGTTTATGCCCCAGTGACGAATCACAATACAATTTAATTTGAAATCACCACCTCTTAAAATACTTACATTTTCTCATGAGATCGAGTTGGACCAACTTGAACACAGGCAAAATCTGTGTAGGGAAATTTTCCGCCCGTGTACGGATTCCTATTGAAATTACTGGATTGAAATGACAGGCTTCACACTTGCAGGGTGAACTGTGTTATTGACAGCTGGTCAAAAAAAGGCATTATGAGTGGCCAAGAGCATCCAAAAGTTGAGAGAAATATGAAGTGAAAAAAGCCAGGTGGCAGCCATTCGCTAGTATTGTCAGTCAAGGGATCACAAGGGATCATTCTTGAGAGCCCCAAACACCTCTGACGTGTGGAATTTGCATGCCAGGCCATGTCCCCAGTCATACGTTTATATAAGGTGAGCCGGCTGCACTACACACTTCAGTTTTGTTCTTCAGAGCCTAACCCAGTGTCTCTTGATTCTAAAAGAGAAGCAATTTCCATTCACCTCTGCAGGAAGTGGTTGCTGCTGGATTGGTTGCAGCACAGAAATAGTGTTCTCTCTCCAGCATGCAAAGAGAAGTGCCGAGAGCTCCTCTGTGTGCATCAGTGGCATTCAGAAAGAGTCAATTTCCTTATTAAAAGACTGAATTCCTCTAAAAGAGCTGCACGGTGGATCATATATTTTTAAAGATGCTTTTCTGACAGTGTCCTTCTGAATGTGGGCAATTTCTCTCTCCCTTGGATGTGCACGATCGCTGTCTGCACTGTCTGAATAATGCCCATACTGAAAAGACATTCGTGGTTGCGTCATGCTCTCACTTCCTGAATGAGTTTGATGGCGTGCCCCCAGGCACACTTGATTTCTCATTCGGGGTTCAAGAGGAAGATGAAGTGTCACTCGCAACAATGGAGGGCAAGCTTATGCCTTCTGATGTGGATGACTCATCTGTGCTGCCGCCTTCTGGTGTGACACCGCAGTCTGAGGTTGACACTGAGTTGGCAGCCATGCTTTCCTTGGCAGCCGTAAAAGGCTGGACGATTGGTTCCTGGGTTTGGAATGTGACATTGCGCCACACTCCACCTCAGTGCCATTTTTCCTGGAAGTGCACGAGGAGATCTTGAAGTCAGTGGGGCAACACGGGGGTATTCGGATGTTCCACGGGTGGAGTGGCCTGGAGGAATCGGCCGAGACTCCTGTCCAAGGCTTGTAAGTTAATGCAGTTAATGCAGGAAATGTGTTTGGCCACCGACTACGCCCCCCAGGCTACTAAGGTGTCAAAGGAGGCCATGGGTCAGGTGATGCCCTCTAGGACCCTGAGAGCCCCAGCTCTGCCTGCTCATCACCAAGGGCCCCGCAACAGCCTGGACCAGCAGTCAGACCCCAGAGGTCCAGTTGCAGAAAGGTAGCACTGCCTGCACGTCGACAAGGTGTTAAATTGTTCATGAGATGGGTGACCCAGGGAAGAAGATGCTGCTTCCCTTGCTCCCCCTCGCCACGAACCCCCCACTTCGGTTAAAAAAAGCATTTAATATATTGTTTGTATTTTGTTCTAGGCAGGAACAATACATACAATAGGTTCAACACTACCTATCAAGACCTGTTTGCATCCCAGGAATCCTCCCACTGTCCAATGTAGTATTCCCTGACTGAGGCCCCCATTGGCATGGATGCACTTGCACACAGCTGGCGCCGGGGCCTGCACAAGTATCTGTTTCCCCCAGTAAGCCTGATTGCACAGACTCTGTGCAAAGTCAGGGAGGAAGAAGAACAAGTCCTAATGGTCACATCCTACTGGCCCAACCAGACTTCTCAGAGCTCACGCTGACGGCGTCGGGCCTCCCTGGCTGATTCCCCTGTGGAAGGACCTTCTTTCTCAGGGGCAGGGCACAATCTGGCACACACACCCAGACCTCTGGAACCTCCACATCTGGTCCCTGGATGGGTTGAGGAGGAATTCAGAGGACTATCACCAGCGGTGATAGATACCATTACTCAGGCCGGAGCCCTCTCTACCAAGGCTCTATGCCTTGAAGTGGTACCTCTTCACTACATGGTGTGCTCCCCGAGGTGAAGACCAATGAATTTGTGGCATCAGGTCTGTGCTCTCCTTTCTTCAGCAGGGCCTGGAGAGGCACCTGTAGGCCTCCACCCTTAAATTGTATGTGGTCGCAACAGCACAGTGGGTGGGAGGTCCTTTGGAAAACACGACCTAATAGGTAGGTTCCTGAGAGGTGCACAGAAGCTAAACTCTCCTAGACCTCACCTCATACTCTCTTGGGATCTCTGTCTGGTCTTTCAAGCAAGGAAAAAGGTGTATCAAATGTCATTTGTGCCAACTGCCGTTAGAATTTTAAATACTGGAATCTGAATGCGGGGGATCTGAATGCACTGTGAAGCCGTGTCAGGTGGAGCCCACCACAGAGACTCTTCCCTATGTAGTACTCCCCTCTGGTGAGTCCATAGGATGTATTTTCCACATACTAACCTCCCCCTTTGGGTAGGATGTGGTGTCTCTAGTGTTCCTTTCTCAGCGAGAAGGATAACGCTTCCCAACGTTAACAACAAGGTTCACTCACCATAAAAAAAAGAAAAGAAAGAAATGTTTTTGGAAAAATTCAGAAGAGGCCTATGGCTTGAGTGATCTCTCCCTAGAATTAGAGGGAGAGTTGAGTTGCAGCCCTTGATTGTGAGACCTGAGGTCATTACCCTGGGCATTGGTAGGTTGTGAGTTATCGTAGTTGCACTTGTTGTTGGTATGCAATGCTTGCCAGCATTTGTACTGCCATTACTTGTGATGCAGTTAGAGTTGTGGCGTTTAGTATAGGGACCCCTAGTGTTGGTACTCCAACACCATGTATAAAGTGACTGACAGAAAGGGAACGCCTCGGTTAATGACGTAACCCTCGTTCCCTGACAGAGGCATTTATCATACTGGAGTTCCTGTTGAATTTTGTGGTAATTTACACATGAAAAAAAAGATTAAACACACTCACTAAAGACATACCCATGAGCCTATACAAAATAATAATAATAATAATAATAATAATAATAATTTAAAAAAATTCGTACCTTTCCAAATATTCGCTTGAGTAAAAAGTGTTAAAATAGTTGTGGTCTAAATGTATGTTAGAAGTTCAGTTGTATTAAGTGAAATAAAAATTGATCATTTTTTGTCATTTGCAAGAACAAAAGTAGTCTATACATTGGAGTAAAAGAATTCTATATTAGTGTGCATGTTTTTGAAAGCTCTTAAGAGAGATCAAAGGACATTTGAAGGTTTAGGAATTATTTGAGATATCAGTATTTATGGTGGTTGCGCTAGTGAAATTACACACTTTTCCCTTACTGAATTTTAATCAGTTCATTACAAGATATGTTCAGTATTCTTAGGAGGGTGTTTCTTCAGATTGAAGGGCTGTAACAACCCTACATGGAGGAGGTTGAGGGAATTAATATCACTTGAGCTGATGTTTTTTGGAATTTGAGATATAATATCAATTCACAAAGAAGCCAGCATCACAACTTAAATGATAACGTTGTCCCTATACCTACCAGAATACACTGCACTAAATGTTAAGTTTGCATTAGTATGTTAGATGAAGATTTTCTTTTCAATTAAATGTTGCATTATATCCAACTGTTATATTAAAATGTACATGTTTGTCTCATTTTAATGAAATGCATTTCTATTCTCTACATTTCAATGCAAACTTCAAACAAACAAACAGACAAACAAACAAACAAACAAAAATATTTAAAACAAAAAGATAAAATGCAAATAAAGATATGTTTTAGTTTTTTCCTAGCAGAAAAAAATATTAGTATTGTTATTATGTCTTCTAACATAAATTGCTAGCAGAAAAATTAAACTAGTACATAAATGGGTTAAAATGTAAAATTCCACATGGCCAAAGTGTCCATAGTTGAAGAAACACTAGATAAAGATTTTCTATCTCATCATATCTGTCTTTGAAAGCTGTTAAGAGTGAACAAAGTGGAGGAAGGGGGCGTTTGAAGGTTGAGGAACCACTTGAAAAGCCAGCATTTATCTTTAGGCTTCAGCACCCTGCAGCCTCTCAACTGCAAAAAGACGTGAGGGAGATGATTGCTTCTCATAATATCGGAAAATTCCCAGGAAGCAATTATTAAAAAGTGGTATATCCACCCATTCCTCTGGAATTCATGATGATAAAACCCACATGAGGACATGAACTCCCTTCAATTTTTAAAGGAATGTACAGGATTGCTAATGGAAATTCATCAATTAAGATCCTTCTGGATAAACTGACAAACAGGAAGAGATTCTCATTAGAATCCTTTAGGATTGGCTCCAAATTATGACGGAAACTCCATTTCCATTCCTTTATTAGTGAAGAAATTACTAATTTATCTCACACACCTGTTCTCTCCTTGAATAAACTAGTTAAAGAGGCTGTATTCTGGAAAATGACGTCAGTTGGAATTAGAATATCTGGTGAAGCTTAATTTTATGAATTTAAGTTTTTGTTGAGACCAACTTTATCCACATAGGAAACTATTTTAATGAGTTTAATTAAATGGTTGTAATTAAAGAGATTGCCCTCACGGGGTGTCTATTTATCAATATATATTGCCTTTCAAAATGCTTTTCCCATTAAATCAGCCCCTAATGAAGAATTATGAGGGGTTTACTAGAAATGTGCTGTCATCCTGCTGTGATTATTAATTTTCACCAGTAGCCTGAAAGATGAAATTCTATTATTGTGGATGCCTATTCAGCTTTCAACTGCAACTGGGTATCTCGGAAAACAGCAGAATTCAATTTCAGTGATAATTGCAATGAGAGCACCAACAAGAACCAAATGTCTCTTCTCCGTTGGTTATTTTATCTGTCTGGGGAAAGAGATTGGAAGAAACAAGCCAAGCACTTTCAGATACAATTTAAAACGACTCCCGGAGCGCTCTGCTGGATCGCAGAATTCCAATAAAAGCCCTTGGAGGATTTTAGTGAGCTTGAAGAGAATCCTTGTCAAGCAGTGACTCAAACAGATATGTCACACGATGCTAGTCTGATGCAGACAGACTTTTGACCAGTGGCATTAAGTCTGGTCCACATGGCAGCTTGTTCTGGCCAAGAATCGCCTACTTAGGCATAAAGAGACCATCTCATTGACATCCAAAGTGACAACTACAGTTTATTTTACTTACATTTTAGGTGTGGGTGCATGTGAAATAGATTATACCACAAAAAAGATCCAGTAATTATATAGTGCTGCAGTGACAACGTATTGTCACGGTTCGCAGGTTTACTGGTCACTCTGTCTCTCCCTGTGTCCGAAATCACCCCCTATACCCTTAAGTAGGGCACTAGGGAACAGTCATTTGTAGTGGTGTCCGAAACCTTAGTGGACATTATCGAGTACACTCATTCAATCCTACAATGCACCGCAAATAACTAGTGTAC
The DNA here is from genome assembly GCA_036281575.1 of Ancherythroculter nigrocauda. Lineage (NCBI taxonomy): Eukaryota > Metazoa > Chordata > Actinopteri > Cypriniformes > Xenocyprididae > Ancherythroculter > Ancherythroculter nigrocauda. The sequence goes on from VTFQ01000013.1 coordinate 9,359,830, forward strand.
AACTGATGTACGCTCAATGGTTAGAGAATACCCATAATGCATAATGCATAATGAATTCCCGCCTCTCGCCAGATGATGAAGCCCACAGCTGAATCATCTATGCATCCATTCATTAATTTTTCAAACCGTTTGTCTGCAGCGTACAACATAATATAATAAGGATATAAATTCATTTTTAATTGATTATTAAATTGTTTATCTAAGGTTTATACATAATTTCCCTGACAGAATTCAAGATAAATCCTTTCATCTTAATACTAAAGCTGCCAGTTTGCTAAGTTTCAAATGATTATTAAACAACAAGCACAAACAATGCAAAGGCGGCAGCCCTTCTGGTGCACTCAGTGGCTGCGTCCGAAACCGCCTACTCAATGAGTAGGTACTTAATTTCAATAAGTACTTACTTAACGAGCGCTAAAAGAGTAGCTACTTGACAGCCAAATCTCGTTGAGTATGAATGAGATCCGAGAATAATCCGCCATGTTGACGTTATCATGTGACCTACGACGTTATCGCAAGCGCAACAACTGAAAAGATATGAGTGACAGGTTTATTTCATCTATCTGTAAATATCTTGATATTGATCAAATTGCTTATTTTGTGGTCTTGTTGAAGACACAGCTGCCAGTGATTTTGTAATTGTAGTACAATTAATATATATTTGGGTTAATTTAAAGTTCTTATATTTAACTACTAATGTGATTTATTTTTTGTTACAAAAACCCAAATTATATTATATATATATATTATTAAATATATTGTTAATTTCTTTATTTTAGCGGTTTAGCGGTTTTCCTCAGTGTTAGCAATGTCTGAAGCCAAAGAAGACATCAGCAGCTGCTCGAAGACCTCCCCTTTGGAGAAGACTGATTTTATACTCAAAAAATGTAAGTATAAACTACTTAAAATTAAGATTACTCCAGAATGAATTGCTTTGTTAGCACATCCCAACACTTACACACAATAGTATTGATAAATGCTGACCAAAACTTAATTATAATTACTTTTCATTTGACTTCTTTAGTAAAACAAGCAAAATGTAATGTTTTGTCACATGACACAGCTGTGCATGAACACACTAGACAAATACAGCTGATGTGAATACATCTCCATTTACAGTCAATTCATGCATTAATTCATTGCTTAATAAAGTATACAAATTGACTGATAATAGCATAATTAATAAATAAGTAAAGGATTAATAAAAGTAATAATGACAAATAAATGCATATACAAGTCAACAACACACAAAACAAAGCTTTATTCAAATGTATTGATCTAACAATCAGGTATTTACAGTCCTGTTGTCATCTCACACGGCTGTGCCAATTCTGCAGCTTTATTCTGATGAAGCAGCTGATGAACACCTTCATCATCATGTCCATCACTGCTGCTCTTCTCAATGGAGACATCGTTGATCCAGAGGATGATGATGATGATGGACCCCTGAACCCCTCAACCTTGAAGCAGGAGTGGGAGAAGATGTGCGGGACAATCTGCTGCTGCAAACATTCATGTGTTCTCCATCAGCAGATTAAAACATTTTACAATTCATTCATGTCAGCATTCTGTTTCTTGCCATATTTCATTTCATATTTTTACAATTACATGCTAATTTCTGTTGTAGCTTCATTACATGTGTGGTGTGGTGGTCTAAACCACTGAGCTGGTCAGCAGAAGGTTGCTGGTTCGATCTCTGCAGCGTCTCCTCCAGTGTGTCCTTGATCAAGACTCTTGGAAGGAGGAGTGATGGAGGATCTCGTCCATGACACTGAACCATTCCCAGGATCTGCTGTGGCTCTCCATCCTCAGTGACACCAGTCTGAGGACATTCACATCCTACAATAATGCACAAATATAATACAAAAGCAGTCATTTTAACAGCACAATGTCATTTGATTTCTGTATTAGAAGTAACAAAATGATCTTACTTTATATTTTGTTTCAGGCTTTCCTCTTTATTTCTAACAAATCCCGCCGTCACCTTTTCTTGCAGGTCCTGCTCCACAAAAGCTCTGCAGCAAACATACAGACATCAAGAACCAGAAAAGTGCTGTAATAAGTCTGTTTAAATTCCAATAATTAAAATAAACTAGACTTTAGATTTAAATAGACTTTGTATTCATTTCTGTAGTATCCTCACTCAAAGCTTTTGATGGCATCATTCCTCTACCTGATAAACACACAAGATCATCTGTCCCTGTAACATCAGACAAGATTCAAGTTTCCTCTGAGATTTATGTGCTCAAATCTACATTCACATGTTGATGATGTGTTAACTCACTTCTTATCCAACACAAATGTTCCTTAATTTATTAACAGTACTAATGGACAAATTAATAGATTAAACTTATGTGTAGTTACTGTAGATTTATTTATTTACATTATTTTCATTCATGTAATGTAAGCAGTGTTGACAACAGTGAATAATAGCACAAACACATCACTCATAATACATAATCCATCACTCATAAGTCATAATACTTAAAGATGTTCCTGTAAAGGTTAAATAAACATTTAATAAGCATCTTTAAGATGTATATGGTTTAGGATATGTAATTCCACTTCGGAGAATTAAATTATGTGTGTTTACTAGAGATCCCGTTATCTATACATAATAAATCGTGTTTTACAGTAAAATCACAACTATAGTGTCTAGCATCTTCACACATTCAGCAGTTTACTCTACAGTAGTTCAACAAATGTGTTTTTGGTTATCAATACTCACATTTAACAGCATCCGCGCTGCTTTTCTCCTCCGTGTTCGATTATGACGTATCCTCTCCCGTGGCCTCCTGGGATAGAAAAGTATTTATCGAGAAACACTTCAGAATCTGGGCGGAAGTAGTAGGCCATCCGGGAACTCCTCGACTACTCATTAATGATTACTGAGGTTTCTGACATACTTAATTGCTCGCCTACTGCTTTTTCCCTATTATAAAGAAGGTAAGTAGGCGGTTTCGGACGCACTTTAAGTAGGCGCACGTTCGAATCTCGCGAGAATTATTACGTCACCTAGGTAATTTTCGCCTACTCTTTTTGCTTCGGACATACTTAATTGCTCGCCTACTGCTTTTCCCCTACTAAATAGTAGAGAAGAAGGCGGTTTCGGACGCAGCCAGAGTCTGAATTCTCGTTTTCATTCACTCCTTCAAGTGAATTGTATTAGTGAACTAATGTAGGGAAGAGTGAATGAGGGTATGGGGGCGATTTCGGATTCAGCCTCTCTCTGAGTGTGTGTTGCTGCTGATGAGCTGATCAGCATCAGCTGGGGCTCATCAGCTACATTATTTAATGTCTGTGAATTCTGCCCTGTGTTGTCAGATTGTTGGTGTGTTTATACAGTGTTAGTTCTGGCTGTATTTGAGTCTCTCGTTCCTGTTCTGGATGATCCCTGTCAAATCAGTTTTGGATTACCTGTTGGATTCTTGTCAGAGGACTGGTTTGCCTATTGCAGTCTCTGCTACAAGAAGGACTTTGCCATCTGCACCCACAATGTCTGACCCTTGCTATCTTGCCTGCTACTATTTTTCTAAATAAACTGTTATTTGTTTATATTTATTTATATGACCACTACCTTTATGAATTTTTAAGCCTAAATACAATCAGCAGAAGTAAAAAGCTAATGGTAGGCTATAAACGAACTACTTGTGTGTGTCAACCAATTTTTTTAAATAAGTTTGCTTGGTTTTTAAAAGTATAGGTTGCAGCCAAATGACCATGGGAAATGTGGGCCCCATGGTCAAACCAGGTGAGAACTACTATATTAGACAACCTAATATTTTGAGCTTTTGTTAACCACAGACCTTATTTCAGGCATTTAACCAAAAAACCCATTAAAAATATGTAAAAGAAATATGTCATACCTGCAGCAATCTATAATTTAGAATTTATTTTAAAAAGTGCATGTCAGTCAATCAATCAATCAATCAATCAATCAATCAATCAATCAATCAATCAATCAATCAATCAATCAATCAATCAATCAATCAATCAATCAATCAATCAATCAATCAATCAATCAATCAAATAATGAGACCCCCATGACTGTGTCAAGGTCAGTAAGTACAGTTGTGGTCAGAATTATTGGCATCCTGGTAAATATGATCAATGATGGCTGTAAAAATAAATCTGTATTGTTTATCCTTTTGATTTTTCATTTAAAAAACTTGCAAAAATGCTGATTTTTTTTTTTTTTTTTACTTTATTATTATTATTATTTATTATTATTTTATTTTATGACAGGTTAGTTGGTTTTAAAATGTGCAACTCCCTAAAAACCTAATGATATTTATGACTTAATAGCTTATGATATTTCTGTCATGACAACTCTTGGGATATTGGTATGGTAATAGAGATTGGCATGGTAATGGATATGACAATGTTAATGTATTTGGTCTTGGCGGAATAGATATGCTACACTGCTGCTGCAGAGCAAGAAGTGAGACTTGCTACTGCCGGTACATTCACAGACATTTCTGTGAGCATGTAAGTCATTCTGCTGCTGCACATATAACATGCATGAATTAACCCCCGTAGCAGATCTATACAGGTGGAGCTGGGGAAGGAGGAGGGTTCTGAAAACACACTGCAGACTGCTAACAGCAAACAACGCCAAATATTTGAATGTTTAAGCAGCAAGCTCATTGGCTGCTGATGCAACAGCAACCAATCAGCTGTGTAGATAATGACTACCAAATGAGTTAAAGACCCACCAGCCTGCATCGTCAGAGTTTCAAGCCAGAACTAGGTAATTATAAAAATACGTTTTACATTGAAAAAATATATTTTAAAACTTTTTTGAAAAAAAGAAGATTACAATTTTAACACTCGCATATAACAATAAACTGCAATAAACAATTTTCACTCATATTTTGAAGTAGAACGACTGAAATAGTATTTTCTTGTAACATATTATGTTACAAGCAAATTTGCCAAATTTAGCAATTAGTTTTACCTCAGGAGCACTCATAATATAATTTAGTCCCTGGCAGATTGATAACAAACTGACATCCAAATGTGTAAGGCTGGTGTCCATATTGCTGAAGGAGAGTCTGTGCAATTAAAGAAAGTTCACAATGGCTAAATAAAGTAGTTGGACAAAATGCATGTATTACATTACCTTGATAATTTTTCAAAATTTCCTTTCTTACCATACGCAGTGGCATTTATGCAAAGATTTGTCAACACCTTTTGACCATTTTGTTGTCATTTGGTTTTTTTGAAGATTGGGAAGAGTATTCCTGAACGTATTGAAGTGCAGTAAACAAAGCTTAAGATGTCAGTTTTAATGAGCACCTCTTTGTTTTTCTCACACTTAACAAGCATTTCTTTACTGAACTGTCTTTACACTTTGGTGAACAATTCTGAACTGTCTGGCCTCAAAATGAGACATCTTTATTGTAACAACCTACTCTTGCTCTCAAGACAGCGCTGCTCATTTCCATAGAAACGGACCAAATTAGCACTCTGCCTTGTGTGTCACAGCTTTTCTTTGGTATCTACAATAAATAACGGTGCCTAAGAAGAATAAAAATACAGATAGAAATTGTCAAAATATCTTTCATCATTTATGCATGCCAATTAATTGCACTTTTTGCACAACAGTTGTGAAATGTATTTTTGCCTGCATTGCTGTACTGAGTAGAAATCGGGCGTCTACACTGATTAGCGTTTTCACCCACATGTTGGGATGTGGTTGTCGGTAATGATTTACATTACAAGAGGATAAATTTTTAATCAATGGAATAGGTGTCTACAGCAGTTCTTCTGAGACCCATTAATGATAGCAGGAGAAACGCTCCACCCAAACATCTTGCAAGACATAAAAGCAGCATCAGCAAAACTTGCAGGCTGAAAAAGAATGAGACAGATGGAGAGGGAGACAGTAAGTGAGACGCAGTAGTCATGGATATGAGGCAGAGGAGGGGGTTATGAAGAATGAGAGATGTGTGTGTGTGTGTGTGTTCAGTATGTGAAGTAGACACCAAGGACTTAACTAAATTGCTGAGTCAATCCAATACAGGTCATTAAAACATGACAAAGACTCAACAATGTGCTGAGTTCAGGAGGGTGCACGACTGAATTTCACATAACCTGTTATGGCCATATTCTAAATAATACACTCTTAAAATAAAGGTTCTTTATTGTCATTGATGCTTCCATGAAGAACCTTTAACATTCTGTTCCACAAAAGGTTATAGTGAAAAAAGGTTCTTTAGATTATTAAAATGTTCTTCACACACACACTGTCAGGATTATGTTGTGTTTTGTGTTAATTTCATTCCTGTGTGTTTGTTTCTTGTGCTTCAATTCAGTTTAGTCCTAATTAGTTAGTGTCCTTGGTAACTGATTCAGCTGATCAGCTGTCTGTCATTAAGTTTCGCTGTGTATTTATACTCCCTATCTCATTCAGTTCATGGTCAGTTCTTGTCTGTAATGGGGGTAGTTATGTTCTGTTGCTTTATACCTTCGTCTATGTATTCTCTTAGTGTCCATTAAACAAGTTAGTCTTTGATCTTCGTCATCATGATTCTGTTGACTATCACATCAGTTGACTGATCACTGGTCAGTCGTGAGATTTTGGGCTGTTTGGTTTTTCATAATGTGTTATTTCATACAAGTGGAAAGAAACACACTTTTAAGGGTTTATTTTATTGAACTTTATCTATTTGCATCTGTAGATTTCAGTTACAATACCCATCTTTAAAGGTTGTTTCCTCAAAACAAGCTTCTTCACTGAGTCAGAAATCTCCACTTCAGCAGTGTTACATTCACCAATTTTTACAGTTTTATTACTATCTGGTTTTTACAGAGGGATTTTTTTCATATAATATTTTTGTGAGTTCATTAGACAGCATGTGTAATTTTTAAGCGAGTGCTTGATTCACTTTTGTGGAGAGGCTTTTGTTGGTAATTGGTTTTAATTACAAGCAAGTTAATTTTATGAACACATAAGCATTTCTTATTTTATAAAGTTTCCAGTAATGCATAATTAATGCAAAATTGCCCGCATGGAAACAAACGACTCAGATTGACTTTATTACCACAAGCGATACACAGGATTCAAGAATTTCATATGAAAGGTTAAAGACAAAATAAGGTTATAATTTACTTATAATTTTCATTTCCATGTCACAAATTAGTTTTTGTTTTATAAAGACAAACCAGCATGTTCAGATAAGCCCTTATAACTGATGTCAGATCAAAATGCTTAAAGGGGTGATTATGATTTCTCTTTTTTAACTTTAGTTAGTGTGTAATGTTGCTGTTTGATCATAAACAACATCTGCAAAGTTACGACGCTCAAAGTTCAATGCAAAAGGAGATTTCTTTTGCTCCTTTTGAGTTTCTTTTAAAGAATTCTCTGTTTAAGGACTACAACAAATGGCTGGTAGGGACTACAACGAGATTCTTCCTGGGTTAGTGACATCACAAACCCTAAAATTTACATAAACCCCGCACCTGAAGAGCACGCAACAAATCACCCCGATGCTATGTTGGGCTGCTTTAGAGAAGAGGAAGAGTTTTGTAATGGAGTGTTGTTGTCAAGTCAATGCTGGATTTGCACAAAAGATTAACATGATGTCACATGCTAGTCGATGAGCTGAATCAACTCCACAGCAACTACATAAATTTATCCACTAACCATTCAGAAACGTCCAGTTTCATTCTAAAAGTTGTAACTTCTTCCTGAGTCTCTCCATCAGTGTCGACTCCGGTTTGAACAATGTAAGGCTGAACACCGTTACTGACAATCCTCGTTTTGGCTGCGTGAGATTCTCCAGCTTTGTTGTCGTTGAGCAGCTGAAGCTCGAGCTGTTAAAGCTCCGCCCTCTTCTGGAAAGGGGGCCGGGAGCAGCAGCTCATTTGCATTTAAAGGGACACACACAAAAACGGCGTGTTTCTGCTCACAGTCAAATAGAGGCAAATTTGACAAGCTATAATAAATGATCTGTGGGACATGATGGTGAGCTCATTTGACTTGTGCAAGTGAAAGCTGGAATACACTACATGACTTTTAAAATGGGAACAGATTTTAGGCATTATACACTTGCCGACTTTGTAAATGGTTACGGAGAAAAACTGGGCATCATACATTAAACAACTGAGGATCACACGCAGGGGCATAGCCATCATTTCAGAAGTGAGGGGGACAGAAATGTTGGGTGTAATACCAGTTTTTATCTGACCTTTGTCTAATTGATTTATATATATATATATATATATATATATATATATATATATATATATATATATATATATATTAATGTGAATTCAATTTGCTTTTAATAAGAAATCAAATACACTGCTGAACAATAACCAATATCGAATATTTTCCCCTATATTTTATATGACAATTTTATGATTGGTTTATGTACTACAAACACTTGTGAAAAAAAGATAATAGAATAAGGCAGAAAATACAGTACCTAAAAAGTTTGGAAACATTACAATTGTAATTGTGCAATTGAAATATGTCTCTTCTGCTCACCAAGGCTGGATTTATTTAATCAAAAAATGCAGTAAAAACAGTAATACTGTGAAATACTATTAAAATTTAAAATAGATGTTTTCTATGTGAATATATTGTAAAATATAATTTATACCTGTGATCAAAGCTGAATTTTCAGCATTATTTCTCCAGTCTTCAGTGTCACATGGTCCTTCAGAAATTCTGAAATGATGATTTGATGATCAAGAAACATTTCTGATTATTATCAATGTTGACAGTTACAGAGATATTAATACTTTTATTCATTAAGGATGCATTCAATTTATCAAAGTGACAGTGACAATAAATGCAAATAAATGCTGTTCATTGAACTTTCTATTCATCAAAGAATCCAGAAAAAAAAAAAAAAAAAAAAAATATCAATGACCAAAAAGTATCATGGTTTCCACAAGCAAATCAACATATTACAATGATTTCTGAAGGATCATGTGACACTGAAGACTGGAATAATGATGCTGTAAATTCAGCTTTGATCACAGGAATAAATTACATTTTAAAGTATATTCACATAGAAAACAGCTATTTTAATTTGTAATAATATTTTGCAATTTTACTGTTTTTACTGTATTTTTTTTTATTAAATAAATGCAGCCTGGGCGAGCATAAGAGGCTTCTTTCAAAAACATTAAAAAGGTTGTCAATTAGCACTGCATTATTACTTTATTGTCAATAAATACCTTGAGATGGCTTGAAAAACACACATAAACCATATCTTGTCGCAATCGTGTGTTTGTCTTTATGTTTCATCACTCAATACATTTCAGCATTTTATTCAGCTGCTGCTACAGCGAATAGTTGAATTACTTCTACGAAACCGTTTTGGACATTCTGCGAGAGAGCGCCCTCTGGCTTCCAGTATGAATGAAACATATATTACACGAGAGTGAGCACTCCATAATGTTTAGATCACCTCATTTTAGTTAAGAATAAAAGGACAGGTCATGCAAAAAGTGCGGGGGGCGAATTTACGTTTTATTAAAAGTGCCCCGCGTATTCTATTCCCTTGATCACATGCTACCACACCACCACCACTCAAGTTTTTCCAAACACAACAAACTGTAAAACTGGCTAAAAATATCAAACATGTTTGATATCCTCAGACTGGATGTAATCATAGTCAGAAGCTGAAAAAAAAAAGAAAGAAAAAAAGAAATCAGAGCCTGTGCCCATCCTACACTACATGATTTTTGGTTACACTTCATTTTAATGGTCTCCCTTAGGCATTCTATTGACTAAAAGAAACGTTCCACCTACAGTACATGTAAACTAACTCTCATTAGAGTATTAGTTGATTATTAGTTGACTGTTAGGGTTTGGGTTAGTAGAATAAGTTGACATGTAGCTGCAAAGTTACTTTTAGTCAGTAGAACTGTTGAGGAACATCAAAATAAACTGTTAGCAGATATCAAGCAGACAGTCTGCTCTAATGAGAGTTAATTGACATGTAGGTGGAAAGCTTCTTATAGTCAACATAATATCGAAATGGGACCATCAGTATTAAGTATTACCCACTTTTCTGTGAAATCTGTCAACTCTGACCGCCAAAAATCTGCAGACTGGCTCTGAGTTTCGGGAACTAGCGCTGACTCTTCCAGGTTGTAAATCCAGGCAAAAATGTGGGCAAACGTTGTGTAGTGTATTCAAGCTAGAGCTGCAGGATTCATTTTTAAAAGACCACGAGTATTTATGTATGAAACATCTTCTCCTTTTTCAACCACACAGTATCATTATTTCTGTTACAAATATAAATATATTATCAAAGAACTGGCATAAATGTTTATAGTTTGGATATAAACACTGATGTCTACGGAAGTGATCAAAATAGAGTAAATCAGCTTTTGAAAGTAACTTGGCGCTTCAAATAACGATTATATCAATTACTGTACATCATTGCACCAGTAGGTGACAACAAGTGACTATTAAAGATGTACTGAATCATTTATTCAAGAGATTCTTTCATAAATGCTGATTCATCCAGTGGTGAAACAATGAAATATTTAAGAGTGAGTCATTGAATCATTCATTCAAACTTTTTTTTTTTAAATTAATTAATTCAGATTTATTAAACATTTTAATTAGACTATAGCAATTAACATTTGTCAGAACCTCTTGTAAATTACATGTTATTTTCTTTAGAATTGTGGGAGAATCGTGATCTCTGTTTGAAACAAAAATCGTGATTCTCAATTTAATTCTAAAGAGCCTTAAGAAATCACCCAGAACACACCATAAACCACATATCAATGTATAATAACAGCCAACACAGCAACATGCTAACACCATTAGCAACCTCATAGCAACACATCTACCCACAACAGCCTAGCATTGACATTTTCTTCAGAACATATAAAACTAACTTTTACCACTGTAACTTTGGATTTGTTAAATGTAGACTCTGGAAGAAGAAAACTGGTGATTTTATTCCATATATGCTTACAAATCATTCAGACTGGTGCCATAACAGTTTATTCAAATGCCACAGAGACTCATTACATTGAATATTGCAGTATTACATCATGAATGGTTCAGCTTCAGGGTGATGTGTTTGGGTGTTAAATTGCTTGACAGTAGAATAACATAAAATGCACAGATCTGACATTAATTATCAGAGCCTTATAATAATTCATGTTGTGTAACAGCCATTTCTGTAAAAATGTCCCTGGTGTGGGTGACTGAGGTAAAAGTAGGTAGGTATGTTTCATAATACTTAAGCATTTCGCATATTTGAATAAAAATTCACATTTTGTGGGTGAGCGTGAACATTGTGTGAATGATTCTTATTCTGTGTGCAAAAAGTCATTCTTATTCTGTCGCCTCACAGCAAGAAAGTGCAGAGTTCAAGTTTTGTTTGACCAACTTGAAAATAAGTGAAATCAGTGGGGGACATTTCCGCCCTCATGCAAAACTCCTGATCACATGGATTCCTATTTAAATGACTGGATATCACCTGCAAAATTTAGTCGCACAACGGTAAATGTGACCACATCTTTGCGTGTGGAGTTTGCATGTTCTAACTGTGTTGGCATGGGTTTCCTCAAGGCGCCCAGGTTCGTTCAGGATACGATGAATGTTGCGATGGAATGGAAGTACATTTAAGAAAAAATGGTTCTAAACGCTACAAAATTAGGGTTCTTCGGCTTGTAACAAAAGCAGAACCATTTTTTGGTACTAAATAGAACCATTTTATAAAGTTCCATAAAGAATCATGCTTTGAAAGTGCTATATAGGACCTTAAAGGATTAGTCCACTTTTAAATAAAAATTTCCTGATAATTTACTCACCCTCATGTCATCCAAGATGTTCTTTCTTCAGTCGAAAAGAAATTAAGGTTTTTGATGAAAACATTCCAGGATTATTCTCCTGATTGGACTTCAATGGCCTCCAGACGGTTGAAGGTCAAAATTACAGTTTCAGTGCAGCTTCAAAGAGCTTTAAACGATACCAGACGAGGAATAAGGGTCTTATCTAGAGAAACAATCTGTCATTTTTGAAAAAAATACAACTGTATATGCTTTATAAACACAAATTATCGCCTTGCACGTGCCTCCGCTTTCCGCATTCTTCAAAACGCTTACGCTGTATGTCCTACGCCTTCCCTATTCTACTTACGGAAAAAAAACGGCACTGGCACTGCGTTTGTTCCGTAAGTAGAATAGGGAAGGCGTAGGACATACAGCGTAAGCGTTTTGAAGAATGCCGAAAGCAGAAGCTTGTACAAGCCGATAATTTGTGTTTATAAACAGTTATATTTTTTTTAGAAAATGACCAATCGTTTCGCTAGATAAGACCCTTATTCCTCGTCTGGTATCATTTAAAGCTCTTTGAAGCTGCACTGAAACTGTCATTTTGACCTTCAACTGTCTTGAGGCCATTGAAGTCCACTATAAGGAGAAAAATCCTGGAATGTTTTCATCAAAAACCTTAATTTCTTTTCGACTGACGAAAGAAAGACATGAACATCAAAATTGTTTTCTTGTCCTGATAGTATGTGTATGTTTTACTGTATATATGCATTGTGTGTGTTACTTTATTGTTTATGTCGACCTGCCAGGGGACTGCGGGTGAAAATTAGCTTTTAGCTAAATCCGGTACAATGCAGGGAATGGAAACATTTATGTTAAAAATTGTACATGGTCCCTTTATAAATAAATAAATTAAAGTAACATCTTGGATGACATGGGGGTGAGTAAATTATCAGGAAAATTTTATTTGAAAGTGGACTAATCCTTTAATGGTGTTATAAATAACCTTTTTAAATAATAGTTATGTTCATTAACATTAGTATATTAGTATTATTAATATTAATTATTATATATATTTTTTTTACCCCATTTGACTGGTTATATAGCCTCTATTTGGGTTTTTACATAAACAACAACAACAACAACAACAAAACCAGCAATAGATTTACTTTTTTTTATTGACTTGGAAAATTATAGCAAAAAGGACAGTGTTCTAACAACAGTTATTAGCTGAATACATTAATAAATAAAAATTGACACATGATATAGATGTAATGAAGACCAGTGAAGTTCCAGTGAAATATCTTCACAATCCTCTATGATGTCTTTACGTCCATCATGGGAGTATTTTGAGTGGCAGTTTCTCGCTGCAGATGATGGGGACAGCATCTAGCTTTAATGTTTTTCTTTTTTTGTGACTGGGTATATTTATGCATATGGATCATAATATTCAATATCTCTGTTACTTACTTAGTGGAGAAGAGAAGAGAATTATTCTAAACTGAACAGAGCTGCTCACACTTACATGTTCTGTTAAACTAAAAAGAGAAAAAGACATGACAGGTAGAAAAAGCAGTTGCAAATTGAAAGTTAAAATTTATAGACATTTTAAGAAAGAAATCTTTTACCTGTTGAGAATGTGTAGACAGTCTGTGTAATTGAATGGCTGAGCTCCAGAATATCAGTAATGAGGTGGCTTTGACAGTTACAGATTTGAAAAACAAAAAGGCGGGAATAAAGAACCCTCAACTCTGACACAAAGAACCATTTCATCATATAATGGGTTCTTCAGGATGATACGGTTCTAAATAGAACTGTTACTATGTCTAAAGAACCATATTTTTTTTAGATTGATCTATTCTTCTCTATTGTGATGTACATTCATGTGTAATGGATCATCGGAAAAAATGTAGGGTGGGTATATTCATCGGTTGTTGATTGGATTTTGAAATGCGGGCATTGCATGCTTCAATTGATCACCTCCATTGTTGAATGCAGTCGATTTTAGAGGGGCGGGGTTTAAGCGGACAAACAGCATAAATTAGGTCAGCCGGAACCGGGAACACTTCTTATAACACCAGATGTACTCGTTACATCAGAAGAAGAATGGCATCTACGCTAATATTAATCTCTCTGTTTATCCCGAGGTTTACTGTAGTCACCCGGATCTGGGCCATATCCAGGTGAGATCGAGGACCTGCGCCTTGACACGACGACAACGCAGCCCTGAAGTGTCAGCAGAGATTGAGTCAACTAGATCATCCACTGTGAAGGCCTCATTGACACAACAGCCAGTGGCGCAGATCCTCAACAAATACCGGCGTGATGAACACAATCCTCAACTGGATGGAATAAGCCTGGTTTCTCACAAGGTTTTTTTTCTCCATTTTAACACCTGATGTCACCTGTTGGAGTTTGGGTTCCTTGCCGCGGTCGCCTTTGGCTTGCTTAGTTGGGGACACTTGACATTTGATATTCAACAGTGCTTTGATCTGCCTGCATTGACACTATTGTATGTGAACTGAACTGAGCTGGATGATGACATCACTGTTTACTCCAGTGCTGATATAGATAAATTAACTAAATTAATAACTATTGATTCTTACATCGGAATGAATCAATACTGAATTTACTTAAGATGGATACTGACACCATTTTCTTTAAGAGCTGCTGTGCAACCAAAATTATATACCAGTTATCACTGTAAAGCTGCTTTGACACAATCTGCATTGTAAAAAGCACTATATAAATAAAGGTGACTTGACTTGACAAACATTAAAAATGATGAGGTCAAACAAAGAAGTTAAAGTTGGCATGAAAAGGAAGTTACGATCATCTTTCCTTCCCTATTGTGATGTCTATCCGAGTGAACTGGTTTCTGGAACAAGAAAAAATGTAGGGTGGGACTTCATTTTGCCAATGGGGAATTGATAGGATGGTTGTAGTTTGCTATTGGTGGATCTCATATGAGTGACAGGTTGCCCCGCCCTCGAGCCAGTAAATGCGTCATCAGAGAAGAAGAGAGATGAGCTGCAAGAGGGAGGGGAAGTTATTTTGATTAAAAATTACAAGGCACATGAATTGTCCATTTTGATTTCATAGTGACTTTAAAATGTAAAAAAAAGCATGAATGAATCGTTGAAAATAAGATGAATAACATGCATTTAAATAATATAATTTTTATTTCATGCCGACTTCAAAATAGTGCAAAGACATTTTTATTGATCATAACTTTTGTAAAGAAACAGATCTATAAGATAAAATATCTATAAGAAAATGTGTTGGTCTTAGTAAAATCCAGATTTGTTCCTTACTTTATAAAATTTAGGACTGAATGTGATTGCACATGCATTGAAAACAGGAAAACTGTTGAGTGTTCATTTCCTCTATCAGTCTAACGGCTTTCAGGATAAAGACAGCTCGAAACAAGCGGACACATGTGGCGTCATTTCACACCCAGAGCAGTGGAGGATGACCCATCAAGATGTTCCTACCATACGACCGCTAATGTGTTACAGCATGATCCTAATCTGCTGCAAAACACAACCAATTAAGTACAAAGACTTTACACATTTATATTTGTCCATATAACACTTGCTAATGGCAGGACATGTTCAGTGTCTTCTCACTGTGAGGAAATTAATTCTTTTATTGGGATTTTTGGGTTTAATATGTTTTGTTACAGGCATGTGAGCACATTTTACTAAAATGCCAAAATAAATAAATAAAATAAATAAATAAATAAATAAAAATACAGGAGTGTGAATTAATGTTTACAGAATAAAACTGTCAATGGGGGTATGTAAACTGGTAAAAAAGGGTAAAAAAGCTGATGAAAAATGGTTTGATTGTGAAAACGCCTGTACGCAGATTTCATGCCCAAATTCTTTTAGTGAACGAGACCCATAAATCAGCAGTTATATATATATATATGAGATCAGGCATAACATTATGAGCACTGACAAGTGAGGTGAATAACACTGATGATCTCTTCATCACGGCACCTGTTAGCGGGTGAGATATATTATGCAATGATAGAATGCAATGATGTGGAAGTTTCAAATGTCAATATTTTATTCAGAATACAACATAGATGACATATCAAATGTTTAAACAGAGAAAATGTATCATTTTAAGGGAAAAATAAGTTGATTTTAAATTTCATGGCATCAACACATCTCAAAAAAGTTGGGACAAGGCCATGTTTACCACTGTGTGGCATCCCCTCTTCTTTTTATAACAGTCTGCAAACGTCTGGGGACTGAGGAGACAAGTTGCTCAAGTTTAGGAATAGGAATGTTGTCCCATTCTTGTCTAATACAGGCTTCTAGTTGCTCAACTGCCTTAGGTCTTCTTTGTCGCATCTTCCTCTTTATGATGCGCCAAATGTTTTCTATGGGTGAAAGATCTGGACTGCAGGCTGGCCATTTCAGTACCCGGATCCTTCTTCTACGCAGCCATGATGTTGTAATTGATGCAGTATGTGGTCTGGCATTGTCATGTTGGAAAATTCAAGGTCTTCCCTGAAAGAGACGATGTCTGGATGGGAGCATATGTTGTTTTAGAACTTGGATATACCTTTCAGCATTGATGGTGCCTTTCCAGATGTGTAAGCTGCCCATGCCACACGCACTCATGCAACCCCATACCATCAGAGATGCAGGCTTCTGAACTGAGCGCTGATAACAACTTGGGTTGTCCTTGTCCTCTGTAGTCGGGATGACATGCCTGCACTTCTGGATCATGTTTAGATATGGCTTCTTTTTTGACCTATAGAGTTTTAGCCGGCAACGGCAAATGACACGGTGGATTGTGCTCACCGACAATGTTTTCTGGAAGTATTCCTGAGCCCATGTTGTGATTTCCATTACAGTAGCATTCCTGTATGTGATGCAGTGCCATCTAAGGGCCTGAAGATCACGGGCATCCAGTATGGTTTTCCGGCCTTGATCCTTACGCACAGAGATTGTTCCAGATTCTCTGAATCTTTGGATGATATTATGCACTGTAGATGATGATAACTTCAAACTCTTTGCAATTTTTCTCTGAGAAACTCCTTTCTGATATTGCTCCACTATTTTTCACCGCAGCATTGGGGGAATTGGTGATCCTCTGCCCATCTTGACTTCTGAGAGACACTGCCACTCTGAGAGGCTCTTTTTATACCCAATCATGTTGCCAATTGACCTAATAAGTTGCAAGTTGGTCCTCCAGCTGTTCCTTATATGTACATTTAACTTTTCTGGCCTCTTATTGCTACCTGTCCCATCTTTTTTGGAATGTGTAGCTCTCATGAAATCCAAAATGAGCCAATATTTGGCATGACATTTCAAAATGTCTCACTTTCAACATTTGATATGTTATCTATATTCTATTGTGAATAAAATATAAGTTTATGAGATTTGTAAATTATTGCATTCCTTTTTTATTCACAATTTGTACAGTGTCCCAACTTTTTTGGAATCGGGTTTGTATCAAAAGTGCTCCAAGGAAGGAACAGTGGTGAACCGGTGACAGGGTCATGGGCGGCCAAGACTCACTGATGAACATGGGGAGCGAAGGCTGGCCCGTGTGGTCCGATCCAACAGACGAGCCATCCATGTGGATGTTACTTTGACGTACCGCACGTCCTGATATTGCTGAGTTAGATGCGTTCCTGGGTCAACATATTTTTTTGATCCTGGAACAACATTCCAGTCTGAAAATTTAGTCTTAACCCTATTCCTACCCCTAAACCTAACCCTGCCCATAAGTTATCCCAAAAATCAGAGGGAAATGATAAATGAATAACACTGATGTAGAAGCACCAATTCATGATTTTAAGCCTAAACTTGACATAATCTGTAAACTTGTCCCTCAAATCTGATTGGTTGATTTGAATGTTGTTCCAGGATCAACAAAAATGTTGACCCAGGAACATGTTGAACTCAGCAAAATCAAGTTATGCTTGACGTACCACCTACCTAAGCATTGTTGCAGACCATGTATTCCCTGATGTCTGTGGCCTCTTTCAGCAGGATAATGCGCCCTGCCACAAAGCAAAAATGGTTCAGGAATGGTTTGAGGAGCACAATGAGCTTGAGGTGTTGACTTGGCCTCCAAATTCCCCAGATCTCAATCCAATCGAGCATCTGTGGAATGTGCTGAACAAACAAGTCCGATCCATGGAGGCTCCACCTCGCAACTTACAGGACTTAAAGGATCTGCTGCTAACATCTTGGTGCAGATACCACAGCACACCTTCAGGGGTCTAGTGGAGTCCATGCCTCGACGGGTCAGGGCTGTTTTGGCAGCATGTTTGTTTTTTTGGCTCAAGACTTCTTATTAAAGCTTTATTCTCTGGGAAAAATAATGGGGAAATACTGAAAAAGTGTTGCACTGTTGGACTCTGCTGTAAATGAGAGGCAAAACTGATCCCACAGGGAAGTTTCTCTGCTTGCAGTATATTGTACCTGTAATATTTCAGCACATGTAAAAAGCAGCATTTTTGACTGTGAAGTGGCTGACACATCCGGTCCATTCAAAGTTTTCTCCAGCTGAGTGTAAGAGGGTCTTTCAAGGGCTCCAGGTGCTGCTTCCCCAATTCTCCTCCCACTATGAGTCAGTGACTCCCCATTTCCTTTGTTTTCCTTTGTCTCTGAAAATGCTTTTCAGAACCTGCATGTTGCCAGTGATTTTGGGGAATTGTATTACTGCTGAGCATCGATGCCCACCGCTGGAGAGAAATTGGATTGCCTGAACACAGTCATAGTAATTTACTGGTACTGGGCAGTGAGAAAAATGAGCAGCGTGCACATACACAAAAGCACAGGATAGGAGGATATACTTACTTCACAATGCTTCCTGTTTGGCTAAACATAGCATAAATTATGCTTAAACAACAGGAGAAAAATATATTTGTTTGTGTACTAAGTCCAGTTACATGGCCTTAATAATGGCTTGGCTTCCACAGTACTACTAGCTGTAAATTGCTACTTTGAAGTCCTTGGCACAATGTCAATCTCAGAGCCTATTTACACAGAGCCAAAAGGAAGGTAGATGTCTCAGCAGATAAGTTTGAGTTATTAAAGTCAATAGTCATGCGCATGGAATGATTACCAGAGAAGCCGCAAGATGATACCCTTAAAATCACAACAGAATAGGTTTTTACATTTTTTTGAGGAATATGTGAGTGGTGCTGGCCTATGCTAAATTTAGCACCACAATGCACAAAAGGAGTTGAGTGAGGTTGCTGGTGGGTTGCAAGACAGTTATTAACCTCTATGGTGCGGTGTTGCCTCCAGGCAACATGGTCTATTTTAGTTTGTTTTTAATAAAATAAGGCACCAATAGATTGATCAAACGTATCTCAGGACAGAATAACTCAAATACTAATCAATAAAAGTGCAAAAAAGACCAAAACATGACCATCAGAGGTCCATTTTGTGTCCTGTTTCAGCACATGTCACATGACTCCATATTTTCTCCAATGAAAAGTGCTTTTTTCACTTGTTTGTATCCATTTAATCACCCACAAAAAATATGAGTCACCTTCACTGGCAAGTTCTTTAAGAACTTTACATTATATATCGTGTTGCCTCAAGGCAACATTGTACCATAATGGAATCGCATAAGGCCATACAGGCATAATAGGTTTGAATACAAATGTATTATATTTGTAAGGAAAAGAGTTAGAATTATCTAAATATATTTGCATTTTCACATGATTTTGTAATGCACTTATAAGAATAGTAATTCACATACTATATCTGCATATATTATGATCTGCACATTTTCTATAGTACTTCAAAAAGGTATTAAACACACATAGCACTGGCAGTTGATGAAGATGATGATGATGAGGGGTCATACTGTGATGAGGAAGATGAAATCATAGTGACAATCTGTCAGGTAGAGAGTGAGAGTGAGAGAGAAGATGGAGATGAGGATGAAGATGGATATGATAACTTGATATAATAACATAAAAATATGATGGTTTGGTAATACTCGTGTTCCACTATGGTACAATGTTGCCTGAGGGCAACAGCTGGATATAAAATGTTACTTTTTATTAAATATAAAACTTTTAATACATTAAAAACCAGATAAATTTGTTTGTTCAAGTGTCTAGTTAAAGAAATTGATGTTTTCAATAAATATATTTCTTTTTTCTACATGAAAATGCCAAATGTTTACATTTTTCTATTGTGGTAAAATGTTGCCTTGAGGCAACAAACTTATAAAAAATAAATAAATTAAAAGTTTATGAAAATGTTTATTGATATTGTTAAAGTGTCCAATTTTAAGCAGTTACTCATTTACTCACACTAATGCCATCCTAGATGTACATGTCTTCTACACAGAAAAAAATTAAGATTTTTCCATATAATGACGTAAGTTAAAATAGTTAATCATTGTACTTTAGAATCACAGATTGTAGTCTTAAAGTATGACCAAAATAAGAATTTTCACCGGTGAATGTCATCTGAACAAATAACATGTCTGCCACTTTTGTTCTGACTGAGCAAAAAAAAGCATTACAGTAAATCGCGCTGCCAATGGTGATTAAATCTAACAATCGCTTAGCTCAGATCACATCAAACCATGAAAATTATTATTACTGTCATACTTTATTCTCAAATTGTTAATGTTAACAACATCAGCATTTCGTGACTGTGTATTTAGTGTGTATTAGTGTCACCTGTAGATTTCAATTTCTGTACAGTCTAATCACTAACATTAATTTGTCATACCATACAATCCGCCATCAAAATGATGTTTAATTATTGCAGCTGCTGTGAGAAAAGGCTATAAATGATCAGTCTCACACGCGATATAGTCCACTAGCTATGATGACTCGTTCTTTATGTAAACAGACATGACGCAAAGACGAACGGCTGAATGCTCGAATTTCCCACGAAAACCCACCAGTCCCACCCGAATTATAAAACATTATCACAAGCTTACCGTTGTGAATCGGGCTAAGGTAAGGAGATAGTTTTGAACACTGGCTGTTTATGAACATGCTCAAAAATTGATTTTGGATAATGTAAGACTTGATTTTCCTGCTAGACAAAAACAGAGATCAAGCATCCTTCAATAAAATAATAAAACTCATCTGGAAAAAGATCTCAAAGAAGTAGCAAAGGACAACGCCTCCCCCACCACACACACAAACACACCTTCCCTTCCCCCTGACTGAAGTCACTGAAAGTTCTTCAAGACATATAATGTAACTTGTGTATCTATTGTTTTTCCCTTTTTATGTTTGGTATCATTTTAAATGTCTCAGTGCGATTGGTAAAATGGTCTCAATTTCACAGCAGTCACTGGTATTATGCAGAAGATGGAAAACTAAGGAGAATTCTGTACTCTCTTTGGGTGGTAGCTTTGTGAAAACCCACTCCTCTCGCCCAAAACAGGTGTTGGTGTAGTAAATATTTATAACCCTTTTGTTCTGGTCTGTATATAAGGTAAATTGCAATGTTCTGTAGCCAGAGGCCCCCATACAGAGATGGGCGAACATCTGAAGACATTCACACATCACTGTGTGTATATGCATTTCTTTGAGTAATTGATGTTATGCATTTATTATTTCTGAATTGGCTTCTAATTGTCTAACTGTAATGTAATTGGCATGATACATTTTTACTTGACAAATAAAATGTTATATTTGGTTTATTCTGTATTATTCTTAATTCATTATTTCTAGTAGATCAAAGCGAAGGTATTACCTCAAATCTGTGTTCAGGATTGTTCATACGAAAGGTTTAATAGATGGAGCATGGGGCACATCAGTTAAGTCCATTTCGATTTCTGACTATCGCTGCCTTAAATATGTTGCAGTTTTCGTAAATATATAAAAACTACGCTTTTTGTTACGAGTAAGCAGAGCGCGACCGACTTAAAGGTAGATATTTACCCTGCATTTAATGTTTAAGGTCAGAACTGACGAGTTTGTGTCCGGGAAGAGCATTAAGTCGGCCGAAGTGACTCTTCTAAAGCGATACCCGGACCGCAGTGAATGAAATAATTGAAGTTATAAGGTTATCAGAATAATCAAAAATCTAAATTAATACATAACCAATGATTAACTTCTAATTGGAAACACAATCTAAAGCCGCGCACACACTTAATGATTGTTAGGCCGATTATGAATGTAAATTGATACTTATGACTGATCGCGCTCAAACGCGTCCAGTTGCGTTCAGTCTGCGATTACAGTCGGTGTTCAAATTCCATGTGTAAGTATATAAATCTGCTTCAGTCGCAGGAAACAATCGCTGTATGCTGAGCACAGTCTTAGAATGTTTTAGCTAGTCGTTAAATGTGTGCCCGGCTTAAGAGTAATAATCATTTGAAATTGGAGTCAGATTAAACGAGTAAAATTAAGTGAACTTAACAGAGGCGCTGAAAAGGCATACACGCGTTAACCTTCGCCCAGGCCATCGGATTCTGTTTTTGGGCAGATGCGGGGTTCCTTACAATAATTTTTAACCAAAAAAAGTTACGGACAGCAGCTTTAATGCGACCATTATTTTAAAATGTGTCACCTCATTAATTTCATGGTGATGTGTCATGCTTGTCACGTGACACGCTGCAGCCACAATAGTGCTGTATGACAGATGTATCACTTTTATTTCGTTTTTCCTTTTTATTCATTATATTCACAAACTTATCATGAACTACGTATCTGATATTCCGATTCTCAAATACATGTTTTGTCATTTAAACACCTTTGTAATGATCATGTTAGCTGATCTATAATGCACGATGGGCACCGCCATGTTAGCTGTCATGTAGGAAGCCACGTTTGTTTATATTTATCTGTATAGTAATATGCAGCCATGTGCCTGTGAACACTGTTTGAGTGAATGTAAATGACAGCCGCTCAGCCTAATGAAAACAAACATGGCTGTGTGCATCAGATGACCGAGTTTCATTTAGACATTATTGTGTTTATACGCCCTATAAACTTTTGTTGTGGTACCTCTGTAACAATGTGAGTGTCTGTGATATAAAATAAACTCATCATGTGCCTGTAAACACTGTTCCAGTAGCTAGTTGTGCAAATATGCATGACACCCACTTATCCAGCTCGCCTCTCCCTGTGTTGGCGCGAAAGCTGATTTGAATCTGGCAGTATGTGAAGTCAGTATGTGAATTTATGTGTTCTAGCATGTTATATGTTTGGGAACAGTTCTTCTAACCCTAAATGAAGGAGTGTGTAGCTTTTCATTTCTTAAATAACCAAGACACATCCCCAGCTAACAGAATTTTGTTAGAAGAACATTCTCTAAATATTCGATGTTGGTTATGGGAACATAAAAAACGTCCACGTTACAGGAACATTTTTATAAGGTATAATGTTCCTCAGGTGTACTTTCAACTTAATTTTGATTTAAAATTCAACATTGTAGGATCATTGATTTGTAACATTCCAAGAACATAAAAATGTCCAGTTTCCTTAATGTTAGTAGAATGTTATTTAAAGGTTAGTATGATGTTCCTCAAACATTCGTTCAATCATTCAAACACCTGCTTTGAACAAGCACCGAAAGAAAGAGAAATAAGAACACAAACTATGACTTTCTTCAGCCACAGCATTAGATGAAATCAACTGAAGATAAGACATAAAATCTCTGAAGTTCTGATTAAACAACTTTACAAAGAGTATTATCAGCTTCACTTATTACTAACCAGACTGACTTTATTTCTGTCACACAATTCTACAGAATTTCTTATTGAGAATTAACATATGTTTATATGTTGATGTCTTATTGAAAATGTTTCGTCTGTGGTCACCATAATGGAGATCAGTGTTTGATTTTGTTGACTTCTTGATCCTTGACTTTTGTTAAGTTGCTTCTATATCAGCAATTGCAGCTGTTTTCAGAATTTTTTTACATTTCTGCATTGATAAAGCAGATCAACATGTCTGTTTTAATGGTCAAATGACTACATTAAAGTGATTTAAACAGCTACTTTCTCTGTAGTTTTGCTCACATTTGGAATTGAAACATTATTTGAGAATAAAGTAATAAACTTTGTAACATTGTCCAAAACTATTTAAAAGTTAAACACAACACACTTAGGGCCCTATTTTAACGATCTAAACGCAAAGTGTAAAGCGCACGGCGCAGGTGCACTCAGGGCGTGTCCAAATCCACTTTTGCTATTTTAACGACGGAAAAACGGTCCGTGCGCCGGGGCGCATTTTTGAAATGGATTGTCCCTATTCTCTTAATGAGTAATGGGCGTAACGTTTAATAAACCAATCAGAGTGTCATCTCCCATTCCCTTTAAGAGCGAGATGCGCTCGCGCCATAGCGGATTGCTATTTACATGCCGGAATTTGTTGGCGATGAGTCAGTTAATATATATGTGTGTGTATTGGCACGATTGTTCAATTAATTAGCCAATTTCGTTCATCATCATAAGTAGTAATAGGCTGAATTGAAAATAGGTAGCCTAATTCTAATACACGCAATGACTATTCATCATTACATTTTTATATTTATGTATCCTACACAATAATATTCTTTTACACTGTAATCCTTTTGTTTTTAATATTTGGCATGTTTGTGTGATGCATCCCTGTGTGTAATAAGCAAAGTCAACGCGCACTGTGGACGCGCCCAGAGGCGCAGTTTCTACCAACGCGCTCTAACAAAAAAATATTGCGCCATTGACTTTAGACTTTAGACCAGGTTTGAGTTGGTCTATGGCGCAGTCTATTTTCAGCTCCTTAAAATAGCAATGCGCCTGCAATGCACCTGAACACACCTCTTTTTTAGACCAGCACGCCCATGGGTACACTAACTGGCGCAAATGCATTTACTAATTTAAGGACGTGGCGCTGAACGGGAAAACGCGAATGGCGCCGGACGCAAACTAGCAAACACACTTGCGCTGCGCCTTGCGTCGCATTGCGCCGGGTGTATTATATGGCCCTATGACATCAGCACTCATCATACAAACCTAAACAATGGTGACAATCCAAAAAATAACTCAGCTGCGTATTTTATTCATGCTGAAATGCATGCTGGGAGCAATGAATGTGTTTAGTATGCTGGCATGAAGCGTGTCACCATTGTTGTGTTTCATATGTCGAATGTTGATGTCAGTGACACATTGGTTAAGTTTTGTATTTTTCAATAATGCTTCAATTCCTTAAGTCAGCTATTACAGAAAAAAAAAAAAACGTTTAAACCACTTTAATGCAGTCATTTGTCTGTTATTAATTGTCTGTTATTTAAAAAAAACACACCTGCAATTGCTGATAAAGAAGCAACAACAGTCAAGGGTCAAGATCCCAACTAAAGCTAACACTGATCACCACGATGGTGACCTCAAACTAAACATTTTCATTGAAAGTCTTTGGGATGTGCTGGAGTAGACTTTACAGAGTGCATTGTCATTACAAGATCTTGACCAAAAATTCATACACCCCTTGATAGAAATAAATGTTGTGATGTTATTTCCATCATGAGGTGCATCAGTTTTTGGTCAAGATCTTGTTTAGGGGTGGACCTTCATGCTTACTTTTCTCTAATAATCGTACATTTAAATTCATATGAAATCGACACCTTGTAACATAGTTAAGATTTTCCATAAGATCTGGTTTAATATGCTTGGGTCCCTCCTCCCTCTGTGTTCCTTTTGAGTACAACTATACAAAATAATGCTTTTTATGTTTTTTTTTTTATTATTCACCTCCTTTCTGCAGACCTCCACAGGAGTTCAAACAGTGGCAGCTCACTGCTACCTCCCCTGAAGTGAATGTACGGCCAGCGGAGAGGGTCCCTAGAGGATTTCCAAAGTCTCGCTGGCTGGGGGAGTAATTGGGTTAGCCAGGTTACAGCTGTTTGGATCTTTGCTAGTGCCACAGACAGGCCATTAGCACTGCCAGGAGGAATGGCTAATGATGGATGCGGCCGGACTGCTAATGAAAACGATGACCCGCGACTGCAACACACTTCCAAGCTGTAACATCTCTGGTGCAAGCTAGTGATTTCTCATACTCATACAATCACTTCTGGTTTTATTGGATGCATATGAAAGGAAGAAAGCTGTACGATCAACAACAATGTCCTTGTCAATAAATTGTTTTAAGAGACAAAATAGGTTAAAGAGTTTTAGATAAAAGCAGAATTTTGACCAAAATTGACAACTATAAGAACAAAGACCTAGAGAGGCAGGAGAAATTTTAATAATGTGATGAAAAAGAGAAAGATGAATTTCTTGTCTCCTCCATAATGTTCATCTGTCAATCACTCACCTCAGTGTCTAATAACAGGCTGCAGTCAGCAGTGAAACCATCATTTCATCACCTCTCCTGACCTGCTCCTGATCACAATCAGTGTGACATCACTGTATTTATGAACGCAATAAATTACACTTGACACAAGATGCTGCAAATACGGAGAGCAGCAGATGCACAGTGAGCAATGCCTTTGTTTCTGCCATGCAAGGGGCTGTGCTGCAAACAGAATAGGACATTATGTGAAACAGCAGCCAGATTGTGAAATCACTGGAGCAATTCTTTTTATGGGCTGAATCGAGGAGACGAATAACTAGACATTGAGTCCAGGTTTGTGTCCAAACAAACCCACCTACACAAACACACAGAAGCACAGTATATGTGATTGCAAAACAATATTTGTCAACCAAGCATCTTTTATATAGCTTTTATGTTGTGGTTAACAATGAGATTATAACTTAAACAGTAAAATGTAAAAAGGCTAAACCACTCCTCATGAATTTTCTTGAAAGTTATTATAATAAAGGTAATAAAGTAAAAAATATTAATGGTAATAAAATGTCAAATAGAATGTTTGCAGTAAACTGGAAATGCTTTATAATAGTTTACTACCAAGGTCTGGGCAGTAAATGTGTTTTGTTGACTACTTCCATTGCTTTCAATTTCATAGGCCCTATGTGTCCAAGAATAAATTAACATTATGAGCACCTTCCTAATATTGTGTTCGTCCCCCTTTTGCTGCCAAAACAGCCCTGACCCATCGAGGCATGGACTCCACTAGACCCCTGAAGGTGTGCTGTGGTATCTGCACCAAGATGTTAGCAGCAGATCATTTAAGTCCTCCATGGATCGGACTTGTTTGTTCAGCACATCCCACAGATGCTCGATTGGATTGAGATCTGGGGAATTTGGAGGCCAAGTCAACAACTCAAAACTCGTTGTTGTGCTCCTCAAATCATTCCTGAACCATTTTTGCTTTGAGGCAGGAGCATTATCCTGCTGAAAGAGGCCACAGCCACCAGAGAATACCGTTTCCATGAAAGGGTGTACATGGTCTGCAACAATGCTTAGGTAACATCCACATGGATGGCAGGACCCAAGGTTTTACAGCCTACAACCACAAAAGAACCAAAACCCACAATGACACTGACCAAGCAAATAAATATAGTAAACAATAAGATGAAAACAACAAATTATTGTCATGGTTTTTGCCACAAAATATGTTTTATTGTGTCCTGAAAGTGCATATAGGCCTACTCTACACATGTACTGTATAGTACGGACACACACTCGCACAGAAACTTTTGTTCAGCGCTGCTGAGAAATGCTCGTTCCACCAGCCCTCAGTGCAGTTCCTTGGGTACAACATCAACCATAGTGGCATCCGGATGGACGAGGGGAAGGTGGCAGCTATCAAGAACTGGCCAACACCCACTACAGTCAAAGAGCTCCAACGTTTCCTCGGATTTGCCAACTTTTACAGAAGATTCATCCATAACTACAGTTCCATTACCAGTCCACTCACAAGCCTCCTACGCAATAAGTTGGAGTTGGAGTGGTTTTGTCGCAGCAGCAGGGGAACCCGAGCCGACTCCATCCATGTGCCTTCTTCTCCCGCAAGCTCAACCCGGCGGAGGTAAACTACGACATCGGCAACCGGGAACTCCTAGCCATCAAGCTGGCCCTCGAGGAGTGGAGGCATTGGTTAGAGGGAGCACGGCACCCATTCCTAGTCCTAACGGATCATAAAAACCTGGAGTACCTCCAAGCCGCCAAGAGGCTCAACCCCAGACAAGCCCGGTGGGCTCTCTTCTTCACACGATTTAACTTCACCATTTCCTACCGTCCTGGCTCCAGAAATATCAAAGCTGACGCTCTGTCACGTATCCACGCTCCAGAGGAAGTTACCGAAGAACCTGGGTCTATTCTGCAAGATCAAATGATCATCAGTCCCATCACCTGGTCTCAAGAAACTCTCCCTCCTTCCAATGCCTCCACCAACACTCCGCCGGGTTGTCTACAGGGCTTGCAATTCATCACCCGAGCACGGCGCACCCCACTGATCCACTCTGCACACTCCTCACTAGGCACTGGCCACCCGGGGGTCAATGAAACCCTCTCGCTGCTGAAAGAGCGCTTCTGGTGGCCCAACATGGCCAACGACGTCAGGAGGTACGTGCAGGGATGCAAGGAATGCACCATGTCCAAGAGCCCACGCCACTTACCATCCGGCAAACTTCTTCCTCTGCCCGTTCCCAACCGACCCTGGTCACACCTAGGAGTGGACTTCGTGACGGATCTCCCAGCCTCCAACGGGTTCACCTGCATCTTCGTGGTCGTAGACAGGTTTTCCAAATCCTGCCGACTCATTCCTCTAAGAGGCCTGCCCACAGCCATGGAAACGGCTGAAATTATGTTCAACACTATCTTTCGATACTACGGAATCCCCGAAGACATCGTATCCGACAGAGGTCCTCAATTCATCTCACGAGTCTGGAGAGCCTTCTTCTCCCTCCTAGGTGTGACCGTGAGCCTCTCCTCGGGATACCATCCGCAGTCGAACGGGCAGACGGAACACAAGATACAAGAAGTTGGGCGCTTCCTCCGTACCTTCTGCCACGGCCACCAGGACACTTGGAACCAGTATCTGGGTTGAGCCAAGTACGCCCAAAACTCCCTCCGCCAATCTACTACCAGCCTGACACCCTTCCAGTGCGTACTCGGCTACCAACCCCCACTGTTCCCCTGGTCTGGGGAACCATCCGACGTACCATCTGTGGACTACTGGTTCCGAGAGAGCGAGAGGGTCTGGGACTCAGCCCATCACCAACTACAACGGGCCCTTCGTAGACGCAGGATGGTCGCGGATCTACAACGCTCTGAAGCCCCTGTTTCTGGCATCCTCTAAAATGATTTCCACCCTCCTTGGCTTGCATATTTTTTGATAACAGACAGGCAAGCAATATGGATTCATAATAGCCGCTTCTGTTGTGTACAGATACCTCAGCGTAATCTCTGTTTTTATTTATTTTGGCTAGCATTAGGATGTCTTAAAAGTGGAGTAATTGCTGGGAAGAGGATAATGAAGTAATCAATGTACTCTAGGACTACATATGAGAATACGTAGTGAATGCAGTTGGCTCTATAGCATGGGGGGGGGGGGGGGGGTACTGTCACAGACACGCCAGGCTCCAGTACCCTCCAATCACAGCGCACACCATCCCCGGAATACTAATCACCGTCACCTGCACCTCATCAGCACACTCATCACCAGCACTACTTAAGACACACTCACACACAGTCACATTGTCCGGTCTCGTTTGCATCAAAGGACTTACCTGAATGCTTACCTCAAGGACTCCTCTTTCTACTTACCTGTACTCCGTGTACCCAAGCTCTACTCCTCGTCTTCGATCTGGTGTGAAGTGTTGTCTGAAGTCATCTACTCCATTCAGCAAGTATCATTCTCCATTGTCACTCTGCAACCACAAAAGGACTGTGTCATTCTCCATATCATTCATCAGTCACGAATTTGCATCTGTTTACTAACCTGTTGTCATCCAGATACTCTGCTTGTGATCAATAAACAACCTGTTAACCTATCTTCTGTCTCCCGACTGATCCTATTGTAACAATATACATGTAAAAATATATACATACAGTGGGTACGGAAAGTATTCAGACCCCCTTACATTTTTCACTCTTTGTTATATTGCAGCCATTTGCTAAAATCATTTAAGTTCATTTTTTTCCCTCATTAATGTACACACAGCACCCCATATTGACAGAAAAACACAGAATTGTTGACATTTTTGCAGATTTATTAAAAAAGAAAAACTCCTAATACTCCTGAATACTGGCCCTAAGTATTCAGACCCTTTGCTGTGACACTCATAACTCAGGTGCTGTCCATTTCTTCTGATCATCCTTGAGATGGATCTACACCTTCATTTGAGTCCAGCTGTGTTTGATTATACTGATTGGACTTGACTAGGAAAGCAACACACCTGTCTATATAAGACCTTACAGCTCACAGTGCATGTCAGAGCAAATGAGAATCATGAGGTCAAAGGAACTGCCTGAAGAGCTCAGAGACAGAATTGTGGCAAAGCACAGATCTGGCCAAGGTTACAAAAAATTTCTGCTGCACTTAAGGTTCCTAAGAGCACTGTGGCCTCCATAATCCTTAAATGGAAGACGTTTGGGACGACCAGAACCCTTCCTAGAGCTGGCCGTCCGGCCAAACTGAGCTATCGGGGGAGAAGAGCCTTGGTGAGAGAGGTAAAGAAGAACCCAAAGATCACTGTGGCTGAGCTCCAGAGATGCAGTCGGGAGATGGGAGAAAGTTGTAGATGTCAACCATCACTGCAGCCCTCCACCAGTCGGGGCTTTATGGCAGAGTGGCCCGACGGAAGCCTCTCCTCAGTGCAAGACACATGAAAGCCCGCATGGAGTTTGCTAAAAAACACCTGAAGGACTCCAAGATGGTGAGAAATATGGTTCTCTGGTCTGATGAGACCAAGATAGAACTTTTTGGCTTTAATTCTATGTGTGGAGAAAACCAGGCACTGCTCATCACCTGTCCAATACAGTCCCAAAAGTGAAGCATGGTGGTGGCAGCATGCTGTGGGGGTGTTTTTCAGCTGCAGGGACAGGACGACTGGTTGCAATCGAGGGAAAGATGAATGCGGCCAAGTACAGGGATATTCTGGATGAAAACCTTCTCCAGAGTGCTCAGGACCTCAGACTGGGCCAAAGGTTTACCTTCCAACAAGACAATGACCCTAAGCACACAGCTAAAATAATGAAGTGGTGGCTTCACAACAACTCCATGACTGTTCTTGAATGGCCCAGCCAGAGCCCTGACTTAAACCCAATTCATCTCTGGAGAGACCTAAAAATGGCTGTCCACCAACGTTTACCATCCAACCTGACAGAACTGGAGAGGATCTGCAAGGAGGAATGGCAGAGGATCCCCAAATCCAGGTGTGAAAAACTTGTTTCATCTTTCCCAAAAAGACTCATGGCTGTATTAGATCAAAAGGGTGCTTCTACTAAATACTAAGCAAAGGGTCTGAATATTTAGGACCATGTGATATTTCAGTTTTTCTTTTTTAATAAATCTGCAAAAATGTCAAAAATTCTGTGTTTTTCTGTCAATATGGGGTGCTGTGTGTACATTAATGAGGAAAAAAAATTAACTTAAATGATTTTAGCAAATGGCTGCAATAAAACAAAGAGTGAAAAATTTAAGGGGGTCTGAATACTTTCCGTACCCACTGTATATACAGTCCTTTAAAGGGCCATAAAGACTGGTACCTAACACTCACAGTGTGGATGAATCACGTTTATGTCGAAGACTCTGGATCTACTGAAGAGAATTTATGTGACGCAGAAACACTTACTTTGACCCATTACTGCATCTCTCACTAACTGTATGCGATCTCACAGTTTGAAGCGCCTGTCATAGGAAATCAACGTGTGCTGTCATGAATAATTAAGTGAGGCATCTTCTCATAGGATAAGGACACAGTCTCATGAATGATTATGAGACACAGATGAGTCATCACTATGCTATAGTACAAGAAAACGTCACATCCTGTGACACTGAAACGAAGACAAATTAAAACCCAAAAGTTGAAAATAGCACAAAAAAGTTTTCTCCAACAGTTAAAACTAACAGATGGTAACAGTGTCTGATGTCCAACACACAACTCTGTTAAATTCTCAGAAAATTTTGTTGCGGGTTTCATGACCCTTTAATATATCAGTACATTATCGACAATGAAAAATGTTGCTAATGTGACCGCACCATAAGTCACCAGCGTTCTTTTCATTGCAAACATGTATAAGTAGGCTGATTAGAGAGCCCATTTACAAAAGTCAGTGCTGTTTTCTGTTTTTGCCGCACTGCGGCTATTTACTGTCTGTTGAAAACAGGAAACTGATATTTTGTACTTAGTCCTAGTGATCATGGCAGTAGTAATAAACCAAACACTAATCAAATAATAAGGAATACTGTTATGACCTCATATATCAAGAAGCACCATGCTGTTGAGAACAATTTCAGCTTTTTAATAGACAATTCAGGGTCCAGGACCACATTGGTGGAGAGATGCTGTAGAGTCCCAGTAACATATGCCTGTGTGTTTGGGACGTTACCTGATTTGCATAATTCCTTTAGTGAATTGGGTTCTAAAACAACACAGACAGTGTCCGCAATTCATTTTGGTGATTTGCCTCCACAGTGTTCCAGTCCGCTCTGGATATCATGGCACCGGCGAGCACCATCGCTATTAGCCTGAGAGATACTTCAGCAGGTCTCGTGTAATTGGAGGAAATCGAGTAATTGAAAGGCAGAGCACAACACTGACTCTCTTCATTACTGCCTGGCTGGAGGAGTTTCTGGCATCCTCTAAAATGATTTCCTCCCTCCTTGGCTTGCATATTTTTTGATAACAGACAGGCAAGCAATATGGATTCATAATAGCCGCTTCTGTTGTGTACAGATACCTCAGCGTAATCTCTGTTTTTATTTATTTTGGCTAGCATTAGGATGTCTTAAAGGTGGAGTAATTGCTGGGAAGAGGATAATGAAGTAATCAATGTACTCTAGGACTACATATGAGAATACGTAGTGAATGCAGTTGGCTCTATAGCACTCCAGAGATTTGATGACTAGCACCGACACACACCACCACCACAATGTTTACCGAACTCCCATGGAGAGGCTCTGCCTTGATGTGTCTGTTGTGTCAATGCTTGCCGCTAATTAGTAGTCATAGGAAGAAATAGAGATCTCTGGAGAGAACCTTCAAACCTTTCAGACATCACATACCTCCACTCAAAACACACATGCACACACTTTTCCTGATCCTCCAGTTATACTGTGTCTTATGGCAGCAGCATACACAATAACTGTGGGTTGATCCACTTATTCTTACTGCTGGATTGTGCCAGTAAAGACTTAACATTTTGATTCATTAGTCATATATTTAGTCAGACAGGGTTAGGGGTTTGTTCTAAAGCCCTAAACCTAAGTGTTAAATTTCAGCATGCAACTTGTCCTATCCTGCGTTCAAGTCCTCCTGGGAAGTGCATTTATGAGTTGGGAAGTCATAACTGTTGCGTTAAAATCATTTTGGTCAAAGCCAAATGGTAATGTACCTTCTTTACAAAAAATTACAGAAAGGTCACACTTTATTTAAGGTGTCTTTAACTACTATGTACTTACATAAATTTTTTTTTAGGTAAAATGTACTTATTTTTATGTTCATTTTGTATTGCAAAACACTTTTGCTGCTATTGAGGTGGGATATGGTAAGGTTAGGACAGGTTTGGTGGTATGGGTAGGTTTAAGGGTGGGTTAATGTGCAAAGGAAGGGTAATAATAATAATTATAGTAATTATAATAATAGTAATAGCACTTCTTTACTCTCTCAGTTCTCTAAAACATTAGAAAAACCGTATGTTAATAGATTAGATCATTTTATTGAGAAGCATGAATTGTTAGCTAATAGTCAATATGGATTTAGGTCGAACAGATCTACATCCATGGCATTAATGGAGTTAATTGAAGACATTATCAGTTTTATAGATAACAAGAAATATGCAGGTGGAGTATTTTGAAAAAAGCTTTTGATACAATTGATCACCATTTATTAATCAATAAACTGGCAAAGTATGGTATCAGAGGGATTGTATGGAAAAGTTGGATGAAAAGTTACATAAGTAACAGACTTCAATTTGTGCAAATAGGGGAGTACAGATCAGAGTGCTTGGACATGTGGAGTCCCACAGGGGTCGATTTTGGGTCCGAAATTATTTATTCTGTATATAAATGACATATGTAGGGTGACAAACCTCTTAAAATGTGTGATTTATGCTGATGCTACTAATATTTTCAGCAGTTTTTGGAGCTGGTCACAGCAGAAATTAATAATTTAAAATGGTATGTCTGATTTGATTGAGATTTGGTTTTGTTAAGTACTGGGGGTAGGATCTGATAAGCCTAGGGCTTCTACCTATCCCTTTTCAAAGAGGTTGAGTATTATGTCAGCATTTTGTTTGGTTTATTGTGTTATTGATTTGTACATATTATTGTGTTTTTTCCCCCTTCTTTTACAGTATTTCACAATTGCTAAAACACTAAACCCCATTCTCTGAACCCAATGCTCAGTGGCCTAAACCCATTTGTCGAATCAGTCACTTTGTAGGCAAAACCTTAAACAAGTTCAGGTAGTTAAGACACTGTTTGCAAATCTCATCCACTCTTTTTGCAAAACTCTAAACACATTCTTACTCACTAAAACACATTTTGCACTGTGTTGCAAAATGGTAAATACATGTGGCAAAAGTTAAACACAACTACAACACAGTTGTCATCCTTTAAACACAATGACTCAAAATTATTCACACTTATTTCTAATGATGTGATCAAATCAACTGTATAAAATATAGGTCAGTTCAGAGTGCACAGGTGACACAGGTGCTGAATGATGATACCAACAATAGATGGAAACAATCTGAAAAGTAGAGGAGGAAAAGTATGTGTAAGAGGATGATGAGGAGAAAGAGCAAGCGGTGTGGAGACAAGGCTGTCAAGGCTGGATCCTGCACAGCTTTTTCCCTTTACCTGGCAAGAGACGACATTGCCTGTGATGTGGAAAATGTCCTCAACAATATTCAATAATATTCAACAATATTATTGATCTGACAGTACTGACATTATAGGATGAGAACTGAACTAAGCTAGCCTAGATGATGGCATCACTGTTTTCTGCAGAACTGCTTTATAGAGGAAAATAATTACAGTAATTTACATAATAATTGATGGTCTTTACAATGTAAGTGAATCAACACTGAACTGACTTCAGCTGAACAATGACACTATTTTCTTTTAGAGCTGTACAGCCAAAATGAACCCTCTTTGTATTACTGGTCATCATGTACCTGTTATCACTGTAAAGCTGCTTTGACTATACTATACTATACTATACTATACTATACTATACTATACTATACTAGTATCTATGTAGTATAAATTGCAGTTGAAATAAAGGTGACTTGACTTGATTTAGGCCGGACCCAACATGAAGACGTGATATATATTGTTTATATATTGTTTAATGTGTGTATGATCTGAAAGCTTTGTTTGATTTTGCCATAAGAGTCAGAGGTTTTGTGAAATTAGTTTGAAGATTGGATTTGTGTTTAATGTTTTGAGAAAATGAGTGATGGTTTCAAGAAATGTGTTTTAGCAATTGTGAAATACTGTAATAGTTTGAGTTCAAAGAAAGATTTCATTTCATTCATAATAATAGGGTAGTAATTATTACAGTGTAATAATATATATAATTACATAGATTAATTACAGCTGAAATGACTTGCAGATATTTTTTAAATAGGAATACAATGTAAAAACGTGTACACAATAAGTACAATGCATCAAATTATTAATTTGAAAAAAAAAAGTTACTACATAGTCGTTAAAGACACTTAAAGTGGAATCACAGTAATGAATAAATAAATGTGCATCAGGTGCGATGTTTTATGATTTTATTTAATTTATGAAGGTGCTGTGAACTTAATTGTTATAAATTCTGTTGTAATTGACCCTTCGCTGAGACTTTGATTGACAGGCGATCTAACCAATCATTGAGCAGAAAGCATTCAGGGGAGTTAGTAGATTAACATCGGTGGACTTGAACTTGAAAAATGGTGTGTACTGATGTCTTTCTGTGATTAAAACAACATTCCTTTTGATGTACATTCATGTTTATTTGATGCTATAAATGGACTAGTAACAAGAGATGATCGGTTCACCAGCTGCTTGAACTGAGGCGCTACAGCGATCTGACACGACACATTAAAAAGCCACAAAACAATATTTATTGTTTAAATATCTTTAAAAATGACAAAATTTGAAATGTGAGACTGTGATTCATATCAAAAGTAACCTGCTCTGTCTTGTCTGTTGATGCATTGTCAGTGTCCTCTTTACTCTGCGATGTATTTTTCACTGCGTGAGAACATGATGTGTGTCATGAGAGCCGCATGGCTAACTAAAGGAGGCGGGTCTTTGCGAATGGTCAGTTGTACAGTACCATTCTATGTTGTACCTGAAACTTGTAAATTACAAAAAAATAGCAATTTTATAGATTTCAACAAATTTACTGTCAACTAGATGCTGGATCTATTCCGTCTGCCATGTTTTCTCATTGACACACCCCCAACTTGGAACTCAAAAATCCAGAGTTTCCTATGTAATTATGACATTGCGATGGCATTCATGTGTGTTCAACTCGTAAATATAATCTTTCCAACATGACTTAATTGCACCACTACACTGTCTATATGAATGATACGTCAAAGTGTGTGGCTTATTGAGGTGAGCTGAACTATCCAACATGATGGAAAATAAAATGGAAAAATACTCTCTGAGTAGTACTTATTCTGAGTTTTGAATAAGTCATTACTTTGCAACTGTTAAAAGAAATATTCTATATAGTATAAATGAGTGCAGTATGAATGAAACATGGATGTACTACATTGATGTGACCTGCATCGCTTCACTGCCATTCATAAATCTTCTCCCGTAGCCTTATGGGATAGTAAAGTGTCCATTGGACACACACTTCAGAAGTAGTAGATCATCTTGGTACATTTTGCCTGCTGTTTTATGAAAACTGTGAATTTGGACATACTACTGTTTTCACATACTGGTTTTCCCCTACTATCTAGTAGGGAAGTATGCGATTTCGGATGCAGCCATGGATTTGAATCACATCTAGGCACCAGAATATAATGTAGGCAAACACAGCAATTCTTTGCCAATTGCCCAGAATACCCTATAGCCTCCACACAATAATGTGCTAAAAACAAGTTTTGCAGGGCACTCACATGTTCTAAACAATACCCACAAAATCCTTTTGTTATAAGTGTCAGATGATAGTGGCCAGTGGTTAGTCAAAACAGTAATGATAATACATGCTAGAATGGCAGAGTTGTAAAACTGAATCAGGATTATTATAGGATTAAATATGGAATGCACAGACGGGAATCAGCTGTGCTCAGCATTTTCCTTTTGGAATAAAACTATTTTGCCAGCACACTGGACGCAATTGTGTTGGACAAGTATGTAGAGAAGTGGTTCTCAATTGGTGGGATGCAGGCTTGTCCTGATAGTGTGGTGGAGAATGCGGGTAAAAACTATGTTAGATGCTAATAATAAAATCCAATTTTTATGCAGTGTATTTGTTGTGGACATTAAAGGGAACCCTGGGTATTAAGACTTATATGGCTTAATATAACGTAAATGATGTCTCTTACTGAAATATGTAGTGAAAAAACCCATGAAAGATTTACGTTATTTAAAAAATTAATCCATTTTGGACAATGGGGGGCACCATTTTGTTTAGGTGCACACAAAGAATGGAAAGTTGTGAAGAATGTGGATGAATAAAACTTCCTAAAGAACTGTGTCTTTGTTCTCTCCAGTTTAGCCTTGATGCCTTTGATATTTTTTCATCTGTATGTATTGGTGCAATGGTAATCTAGTAACGCATACAAGTCTTAATACCCGTGGGGTACATAAAAATTATTACTTTTTTCATTAGAGTAATAATAAAGAACCTGTCCTACATTCATTAGTCTCACTGTGTTGTGCTTGGAAAACTGCAACATCACCAAAAAAAAAAAAAAAAAAAAGATAGAGAGAGAGAGAGAGAGAGAAATTAATAAATGTATAGGTATCGGTATATAGTCTGCTTGTCTTCAGAAACTGTTTGCGGGCTTTCTTATGCATCATCTTTAGAAGAGGCTTCCTTCTGGGATGATAGCCATGCAGACCAATTTGATGCAGTGTGCGGCGTATGGTCCGAGCACTGACAGGCTGACCCCCCACCCCTTCAACCTCTGCAGGAATGCTGGCAGCACTCATACGTCTATTTCCCAAACACAACCTCTGGATATGACGCTGAGCACGTGCACTCAACTTCTTTGGTCGACCATGGCGAGGCCTGTTCTGAGTGGAACCTGTCCTGTTAAACCTCTGTATGGTCTTGGCCACCGTGCTGCAGCTCAGTTTCAGGGTCTTGGCAATCTTCTTATAGCCTACGCCATCTTTATGTAGAGCAACATTTTTTTTTTTTCAGATCCTCAGTGAGTTCTTTGCCATGAGGTGCCATGTTGAACTTCCAGTGACCAGTATGAGAGAATGAGAGCGATAACACCAAATTTAACACACCTGCTCCCCATTCACACCTGAGACCTTGTAACACTAACGAGTCACATGACACCGGGGAGAGATAATGGCTAATTGGGCCCAATTTGAACATTTTCACTTAGGGGTGTACTCACTTTTGTGGCCAGCGGTTTAGACATTAATGGCTGTGTGTTGAGTTATTTTGAGGGGACAGCAAATTTACACTGTTATACAAGATGTACACTCACTATTTTACATTGTAGCAAAGACTCATTTCTTCAGTGTTCTCACATGAAAAGATATAATAAAATATTTACAAAAATGTGAGGGGTGTACTCACTTCTGTGAGATGCTGTACAAACAAAAGGTCTTACATCTATATGGTGGATTGAAGTGATGGAAATGTGTTGGGATCTGTAGTGGATGGCCTTAATCTGCTGTTTTTGATGAGCGATGAATTAAACATGGCTGCTATCCCATCCAACAATCCATTATTAATTGGACCTTGTTAATCTGATAAAACACAACCCGAGCATAACGGTGAGACAAGACAGCGGAGGAAAATGTTCTGTGCTAATGGATGAAGCAGGGAGTGTTATATACCGAGGGAAAGAGAGGGAAGGACAAAAGAAAGTCAGTTGGAGAAAGAATAAACTAAAGAAGAAAGGTTAAGAGGAAAGACATGAACAGAGATGACTATTTAATTAGAATTAGATTTTTAGTGGGCAGGCCATGACACCGTTAGTGATGGTACCTAATTCATCACTTATTTGACTGAGAGTAAGCTAGTTTTAGTTGTCAATTGAGCTTAACTTGTATGGAAGCCGAAATATTCCTTTAATCCGAGTCAACAAAGGTACATCTTTAAATATCAGTTGACTGGGATGTGGGCTAAAAGTGGGGGGCCGTGCCGCTGCTGCCAACTCCTCCAGTTCTGCTGCCTCTGTTGGCTATTTCTTCTCATACTGTGATTTTCAATGAAGGTGACAGATGTTGTGCTGTGGTGCAATTTGAGATCACTAATGAGGAGAATAAAAGCCAAGCATTTAACCACAGCGCATGCCATGAATAGGGTCATTCAGCTGGATCTCTTCCTGTCTGTGAGATCTTTTTGCATGTTAAACCAAGCCTCATTAAAAGGCCGCTAGCATAAACTATTCAGGACAGCCTGTCTGTGTATACTCTAACAAATGATGTACTTTTCATTAGAGATCAGCACACAGGTACAACCAGGTTAAAAGTAAACTTTGTGAAATGACATTGTCTGTCAATTGGATTTCTGTGCTAACAAGCCTTCATTTCCTTTCAAAATCACAATTATTTTTATAGCCCCAAGAGCCATTAGAAGTTTAGTGTGTGTATGCACACACAGCCCAACGCAGTTAATTAAATTGCTTATTATCTCATGGGAGAAGCTTCTTTCTGTTTGCACGACAAACAGGCACACGCTCGCAAACTACCTGCCAGTTGGTTATGAAAAAGGGAAGTGCATGGGCAGAAAGGAGGGGAAGATAAGACAAAAAGTTATTTTGAGAGATTGAACAGGGTAACCCATGGGAAGGCTGGAGAGGAATAAGAGAAGAACACAGTGACCCCTGTTCTATTGCACAAATCCACAGCTGAAATGGGGATTTACATCACATTTCGATTGGCACCAAATTCACAGACAAGCTCAGAGAAGATTCTGTGTTATGCAATCAGAGAAGAGAAAGACTGCTGAAAGGAAAAAGTGAGTTTTTAGACAGGTTCACTAAAATCATAACCTAAACCAAATATAGTTTTGTGACTTTTTAAGACAACACAAGACAAAAATTTTATTTTAGCCTGTTAGCTTTGGGATCATCTGTTAGTGTACTCCTAAAAGTTTACTAATTAATCTTTCAGCAGACACAATAGTATACAGTTTAAAGTCTTTCTCTTCCTGGATGAAAAATGGATGAAAAAATATTGATGATATATGTTGTCTGCAGTGGCTTATGGAATTTTTTTGTCCAATAAAATGCTCTCTAGAAGGACAATGTCTGCTGCTCCTTAATTATTAATAATAGTTTCAACTGTGTTAAAGCTACAACAGCAAGCAAACAACAGCTCAAAGATACAAACTCGGTAGAAAATAATTTGATAGAGTGCCATTTGGACACATTAACACTCCCAGTGACAGCCATGGTCCTCTTTATCAGAACCATCACCCTTAGATCTTGGCTCAAATAGATATGGCATTAGCCCAAAAACAAACGCAGTTTTCATCACAGCCTCGCCTTCTGGCAGGTCTACAGTTGTAGGTGAAAGTAATGGTGAAAACTCATCCACAGTTCCGCCAACATTCTCATACATGGTGCAAGCTGTCAAGGGTGGTTTTGCCAAGCACTTTCATTTGCCTCAACTTACTGTTTTGTAGGAAATAAATCATAGCATAGAAAAGAAAATTGAGTATGTCATCCCATTTGATGGAGCCTTTAAGGTCTATGAAACTATATATCATATATGAATAAATATAATTAAATATAAATCATATATGATAACATTACAAAATTAAACAACGGACCTCTTTTTCTCAGTTTTTGTTTAGATATTCAAACATTTTTCAATAACAGTTTGTTTTGTGTAAATAGTTCTGGTGCAAAAATGGTTTAATACTTTTATGTTTTTGTTTCCCCCTGACTTGCAGTAAAGACCTTCAATCTCTAAACTCCTTTTGATTTAATTGTTCTTTATAGACTAAAAGAGTCAATATTTTATTCTGGTGTACTCAGTTTTCCCATGACCTTGAGGTGCAGTTGTTTAAAAGAGTACACAGTGTGAGTCGAGACACAACAGACCTCCTCACACCATGCCAGCTGGCTGAGTTAGAGCATCACTCAATGTGGTTTCACCATCATAAAATCAGAATCTGAAGGTTACAACTACCTCAACATGTGAGTTATCTGTAGCAATAGAGAGAATTTCCAAGAATTCCATGGATCTGAATGGCTATATAACTGTACAATGTGTTGTTCTTGGACCGACAGATCTTGGTATGGGCGTTACAGGGTCTGGTATTGGTTAAAATGTAGGTCTTATGGTAACTGGTACTGGTTTGGGTTTTTCAGTATCTGGTATTGGTCTGAATCTTGGATGGTGTGGTCTTCAATCTTTAATCCTAGTGCAGGGGTGTCCAGTCCTGCTCCTGGAGGGCCACTTTCCTGCAGAGTTTAGCTCCAATCCTAATTAAACATACCTGAACCAGCTAATCAGGGTCTTCCAATTTCTAGAAACTTCCAGGCTATAGTGTTGGGGCAGGTTGCAGTTGAACTCTGCGAGACATTGGCCCTCCAAGAGCAGGATTGGACACCCCCTGCCTAGTGGTTAGTGCATGAACACTAACATACTGAGCTATGATACTGATGTGGCTTTTGCAAGTTTGTGTCTGACTTTATTTTCTGACCTTCAATCCATTTTTTTATCTTCCTACTCCTCTATTACAGAATTTTTCAAAATTTTCTTAAGTCCTTCCCAGCACAGCACATTTTTGGATATTTCCCTTATTGGACACACTCAATTCAAGTCATGGAGTATTCCATGAATCATCAAATGAGTTAAATGATCTGTGTTAACTAATATAAGACATCTGAAATGGTCAGGTACAGTATAGGGAGGATGGTTTGCAAACCCATGATCTGTCAGGTGTGTCAACACACTTGCCTGGTAGTGCCTAATAATCCTGAATACCCTGATTAGGTGTGTTTGATTAGGATTGGAGCTAAACTCTACAGGCTCAGGGTTACATAGCAGAAGTGACAAAAAAGTAGTTTCCAAACAGTCAAGAGCTCTCTCCATCTAGCAGCTGTTTCCTTTTCTTTAACAATGCCTCAGAACGACACTCAAATCTCTCCAGCTCCCACTTGACAGAAGTGAGATGTTCAGAGAGATTTCAGCAGGGTTTGGAGAGATTAACTGTTCTCTTGCAGGCACCCCTGATGTTTTTAAGGTCACCAGACCCGTGTTTTTGCTCAGCTCATTCACTTGATTTAAGGAAACAGGGACAAGGCATGTGAAGTTCATTCTGTGTTTATGCAATTGCGGTTCCACTGTCCCATTGAATATAGCTGAAATG
Source organism: Ancherythroculter nigrocauda (assembly GCA_036281575.1). Classification (NCBI taxonomy): domain Eukaryota; kingdom Metazoa; phylum Chordata; class Actinopteri; order Cypriniformes; family Xenocyprididae; genus Ancherythroculter; species Ancherythroculter nigrocauda. The sequence continues at coordinate 9,402,127 of VTFQ01000013.1, forward strand.
CAGTAGCCTGATGAATGATTTAGAGCACTTCTCACACCATACAGTACAAGTAGGCTAGTTTTGGTGCATAAGTGAAAGGCAACTCACAATGAGTTTACATAATAGCATATATTTAAAAACCTTCTCAAGGTCCTCACTCTAGATTGAATACTAGTAGATTGTGTTCCTGTTAAAGTTTTGATGTAATGGAAGTAGCAACAGATATATACACTGCCTCCCTTACCTCCTGCCTAGAAAACGCCCCTGATATTATATATATATATATATATATATATATATATATATATATATATATATATAAAAAATTATAAAATGCAAAACAAAATATCCCTGTCTAAATAAGATATATTGCTTGATCATTTCCAGCTTGTGCAGTCAGTATTTGTACTTGAGGTGTGCAGGCTGCCTCAGGGAAGAAGCTGTTGTGGTGACAGGAGGTCCTCGTACAAATGTCTACCAGACATTGTGCACCAGAGGGGAGCAAGGTGAAGAAATAATGCCCAGAATGTGATCGGTCCAAGGTGATCTTGCAAGCTCCATTTGAAATTCTCAGGGTTTAAAGCTCCTCAACTGATGCTCAGTGACAGCCAGTGATCTTCCCAGCAGAGAGAATCATCTGCTGTATTCTGGTCTAGCAGCAGGAGAGGGCCAAAAGAAATGATGGATGAGGTGTCAATCCTCTCAAGGACTGATCTGTAACATTGAGTTCATAAACTGCTGAGAAAAGTTGTTAAATAATTTAATTTTAGCAGGTTTGCATTGAGTTCAGGGTTTGAATATGATCCTCAACTGGATGGAACTGGAATAAATACTTTCAATGTTGCGATCCCATCGGGCTTATGATAGCTACCTGAATCCTAACAAAGCACTGTTCGCCAGAGGAGAACTGGCCCCCCGACTAAGCCTGGTTTCTCCCAAGGTTATCTTTCTCCATTTTAACACCTATTTGCCACCTGTTTTGCCACCTGATGTCACCTGTTGGAGTTTGGGTTCCTTGCCGCTGTCGCCTTTGGCTTGCTTAGTTGGGGACACTTGATTTGATATTCAACAGTGCTTTGATCTGCCTGCATTGACACCATTTTCTTTAAGAACTGCTGTGCAGCCAAAATTATATACCAGTTATCAATGTAAAGCTGCTTTGACACAATCTGCATTGTAAAAAGCACTATATAAATAAAGGTGACTTGACTTGACTTTGAATATACTTTTATGCAATTTTAATTTTTGTGTATGTGTGTGCATAAGATGAGCAAAAGAGCACTGTTACAGCAATACATGTCTGTCCAGTGTCTTTATATTTATATTAATTTATTATACAGGCACATAAAAGGGCTTTTCACACTTGAAATACCCAGCCAGCAATGACACGTGGGGCCCAGATGGGTTAACTACGGGTTCCATGGGTACTGTGTGGGCATGGGCTTTGGCTGGGTGAAATCAGCGGGTCCCATGTAGGTTTTGTAGTACGAGTCCCACATAGGAAGCCCATATGAGCTGATTACAAGTGGGCATGGGTTTGATCTGGGAACACATATATGGGTCTTGCATTGCATATTTATGGGCCAAGTGGGCATGGGTTTGATCTGGGAACACATACATGGGTCTTGCATGGCATATTTATGGGCCAAGTGGGCATGGGTTTGAACTGGGAATGCACATATGGGTCCTGCATAGAATTTTTATGGGCCAAGTGGGCATGGGTTTGAACTGGGAACACATATATGGGTCTTGCATGACATATTTATGGGCCAAGTGGGCATGGGTTTGATCTGGGAACACATATATGGGTCTTGAATGGCATATTTATGGGCCAAGTGGGCATGGGTTTGATCTGGGAACACATATATGGGTCTTGAATGGCATATTTATGGGCCAAGTGGGCATGGGTTTGATCTGGGAACACATATATGGGTCTTGAATGGCATATTTATGGGCCAAGTGGGCATGGGTTTGAACTGGGAATGCACATATGGGTCCTGCATAGAATTTTTATGGGCCAAGTGGGCATGGGTTTGAACTGGGAACACATATATGGGTCTTGCATGACATATTTATGGGCCAAGTGGGCATGGGTTTGATCTGGGAACACATATATGGGTCTTGAATGGCATATTTATGGGCCAAGTGGACATGGGTTTGAACTGGGAATGCACATATGGGTCCTGCATAGAAATTTTATGGGCCAAGTGGGCATGGGTTTGAACTGGGAATACATATATGGGTCTTGAATGGCATATTTATGGGTCAAGTGGGCATGCGTTTGAACTGGGAATGCACATATGGGTCTTGCATAGAATTTTTATGGGTCAAGTGGGCATGGGTTTGAACTGGGAAAACATATATGGGTCTTGCATGATATATTTATGGGCCAAGTTGGCATGGGTTTGAACTGGGAACACATATATGGGTCTTATATATATTGTAAGGACTTAGCCTATTTATTAGCTCAATTTAATTGTTACAGGGAATAAGAATTGAATCAACTGTAAATGATTCACTGTAAATGATTCAGAATTAATATTTAACACTTCATCAATTATTCGTCCAGCGAAAATTGAGGTTAGAGTATTTTACCAATTCTGGATAAAATATTATTCTGCGGCCAACAGTAACAATATTTTATTATGATTATTGTTATTATTGTAATTATTATATTATAAGCAAGAGGTAACTTGATCTTTTAAGTTTAAGGCAGTAATTTGACACACAGCACCAGAAACTCGTATATGTGAAAATCAAAACAAGATTTATTGATTACTTCTAATGATTACAGGAAACTAAGGCTAAACACACACACACACACACACATACATACATGCACACACATTCGCGGAGTTGATGAGTTATGAAAAGTCCCAAGTTCAGTGCTAACTTAACTCATAACCTGAGGAAAATCACAAAAGCAGAGCTTTGGCTTGATTCTTTAGGTTTAAAGGAGTTTCACCAGTTTCCAGCAAGAGAGAGAGAAGTTTGCTTGTACCTGCGTTTGCTCTGACAGCTGAGGTAGTCGGGTTGTTCCGTGACTCGTGTACAGCGGAATCCCGTTCTGGATTGGCTGTCTTTCAGGTGACGTCTTCTCGGGAAAGCCCTGTGGGTTGCGCGGAAGCTTTGAAGGATGTTGCTGGCTGGTGCAGCACACTGATCTGAGCGTCTGGCTTGAGCGGCTCTCTTTTTGGGAGACTTTGGTCAGATATTTCACAGAGGGTTTTGGAGTCTGGATGTGACGGCTGTTGAATGATCAGCGGCGCAGCTCGTGGTTGAAGTCGGCGACTGTTAGATGGAAAATCAGCCCCGGTCAATCAGTTCTCAATGACCCATGCGACTTTTCCGCCGTGGTCAAAGTAGCGGTGCTTTGGCTACCGGGCTCCAACGACTGTGCTTCAGTCCGACTTCTGACCGATTTCTGACCGATTTCGAGCGATTTCTGACCGGTTTTCTGACGTTAGCTTGTTCGGACAGCATAGTTTTAAAGGAGCAATTTTGGCTCCATCCTTCAGATGCGATCCTCCAATGAGACGTTGCTACGGAGATTAGACACGCCTCGTCTATTGTCTATTGATCACATCGCGTGATATCTGCAGAACATTCTTCTGTTTTATTAACAACTTTATAAAGTTTCTTAATATTTTCCTGATACTGAATTTCAATGTTTCATTCACACAGAATTACAGAGAATTATAAATTCTGCATTTAGAGCTCAAACACGACACACTTCTTACACACGTATTACTAGACTGACCTACTTAAAACAATGATTATAAGAGAAAGAAGATGCATACAGGAATACAAACATATAATGCATTGAATCCAACATGTTAGTAATCACATCATAGCAAATGTTATTCTGGATATAGTTAATACTTTAAGTAATCGACAATTGTCCCTTTTGAGATTCAAGATTGAGTCCTTAAGCATAGTTTACACTTTGACCGGAGTCACGAGTGACCGGGTCAGGATGGATTGCTCACACAAGGGAGGTATTGATAGGACAGATTCGTCTTTAAATCCGTTGATGGGTGTTTTCCTGTTCCGTCCGATAATACAAGAGGGTTTTGTGAGAGAATCAATAGATTTAATGTGATCAGATCCACGTGATGGGTTCTGATTAGTTTATTGCTGATGAGCTAAGAAGTCCTTTAGACAGAGTCCTTTGTTAAAAGAAGTCACGTCATCACTTCTGTTAAGGCTAGGTATTTCCTGTCAGGAAATGGATCTTTTGGACCAAATGAAGCTTTGTTCAATCATGTTGTTCATTGATAAAGTCATTGGTAAGTTCTGTCGAGCGAGGCCCTACAATATATTTATACAACAGTTCTGTCTGGTTCTCGAATCTGATATTTCAGCGATAACAGCACTCCTCCTACCTTTTCACCGTTTGTATCACTCCGCTTGAGGTGACCGTCATGGCGGCCAACCAAATCAACCGTAATTTTTACAAATACTACTTGTTGTACCACAAACTGTAGTTTTAATAGTTTTTTTTAGGCGAGAATGTAGTTGTTTAGACCTGAAATATGTGACTCATATTTAATAACAGCGCCTATTTTACAACTTGTTTTGACGTTTTCGGAGATGTGAGCTCCAGGGCGTCAGCGGCCGTTCAGTGCTTCTGTAACCGCCGAGAACAGCTTAATCTCGGCCAGTGCTTCGTGGATTTGCCGCTGGCTCTTATAGTGGTTAAACATGAGACATTATTCAATTTGAGTACATAGAACAGGCAATCTTTGGTCTTTATTAATCTATTATTTGTTCCAGAGCAAGTCGAATTGTGCTATGTTAAATTTGATAATAATAAACGACGTTATGTTACATCATTATATATAGCATATTGGCTTCAACTAGATGGGACATATCAGACGAAGACTCTTCACCGCTCTTCAAATACGTAAAACATTAAACTTTATAAACATAGGGTTTTTTGAGTAAAGAAAACGCTTTACAATTTTTTTTTTCAAACATCAGATCTTTATTTACCTTGGCATTGCATAGAGGACATGTCCAAACTGCGTGCGCACTTCATTCACGAGGGGAGGCGGATTAATGTAATGAGGTTTGATTGACAGTTTGAGGATCCAATGGAGTTAAGAGGTTTTGTCACAAGCTCTTTAAAATCCTTTTCATTCGTTAAATATTTGTAAAACCCACATACAAGCGTAAATGTTTTTTTTTTGTTTTTGTTTTTTGTAAATAACTAGTGCTTTGTTTGACTGAACTGTACAATTGTGTTTATTTGTTGTTCAATAAATATTATTTTATATAAATATGTCCTTTAGTAAGTAATATGGATTGAGTGAAAGTTACATTAATACGCCATTAGATGGCGGCAACACTTTACAGGAGAATGAGTCAGTGAAGCACAAAAGACTTTTAAATTGAAAGGAACTTTTGCAAAGGAAGTTGTTTTTAGCGCTGTGGTGTTATACAAAGATCGCTTTCCTCAGAAGACATTCAAACGGACTTTTATAATGGATATAATATTATGGACATCGACTTGAAGAATGAATGTAATGCAATATATCAGACACAGGTAATAGCCTACTCTCTCTCTCTCTCTCTCTCTCTCTCTCTGTATAAAATATTTTATACTGTATAAAATTCAATGTGTTCAATGAAGCGACTCGACGTTCCTTCGTTACTAGTTCTAAAGTGACGTTTTAGAGTTAGTAACGAGGCTTGGTCCAACTGACAACTTGAGATTTGAATCTGTGGCGGAAGGAAGTAGTGCTGCACAAAAGAGGGTTTTAAAGACACTCCGTTGTTGTTCTTATTTATTTACACACTCGTGCCGTCGAACTGTTGTATAAACGCAATATCACACTCGTAGCCGTGCGATATGGCTGTATGACACGGACGAATCACAGCGTGCTGATATACAGCCATATCGCACGGCTACGAGTGTGATATTGCTTATATATCTATGGGTAAAAAAGAACATCGACAACACAAACGCCATGACTGTTTTGGATGTATTTTTTGGAGAGATGTTTTGTTTTCTTTTTTTCAGACATTTTTAAAAAATATATATTTTTTATTTATTTATCGGTACGTTGTAAAATTTAAATTGTTAAAGATTATGTTTGTTGTTCAATGTATTATATAATGAGTGTATTTTGTATTGTATTTTTGGAGGGTTTTTTTCAGAGATTTTTTTTAAATATATTTTTTAGTTTACCGTATGTTGTGACATTGTTTTTTAAAGATAATTTTTGTTGTTCAATTTAATATATTTCTTGCAGTTCAAAGCATCAAGTGTCTTGTATTTATCTTGTACTTACATTCATTCTTCGTTTTTAATTTTTCTTAGATTGTTTCCTTAAATGAATGGTTGGGCTTACCTTGCATGAATTGCCCAGTTAGGACCAACATAAGATCCTTACAGAGCCCACTTTAAGCCCATATGGGCATTCACGGTTGAATCCTGGTGCAAGCCCACTTTAAACCCCTTTAGGCAGGTGGGGCCCAAATGGGTCTGACACAAATTGCCCGGTTAAGACCCACATAAGACCCTTACAGATCCCACTTAAAACCCACCTGGGCATCCACGGCTGGCCCCCATGTGGATCCCGGGTGCAAACCCACTTTAAACCCCTTTGGGCAGGTGGGGCCCAAATGGGTCTGTCATGAATTGCCCGGTTAAGACCCACATAAGACCCTTACAGATCCCACTTAAAACCCACCTGGGCATCCACGGCTGGCCCCCATGTGGATCCCGGGTGCAAGCCCACTTTAAACCCCTTTGGGCAGGTGGGGCCCAAATGGGTTTGGCATGAATTGCCCAGTTAGGACCCACATAAGACTCTTACAGATCCCATTTAAAGCCCGTCTGTGTAGCCATGTTGCAAAGCCCACTTTAAACCCCTTTGGGCAGGTGGGGCCCAAATGGGTCTGACATGAATTGCCCAATTAAGACCCATGCAGTACCCTTACAGGTCCCACTTTTAGTACGTCTGGGCTTCCACGGCTTGCCCCAGTGTGGATCCCGGGTGCAAGCCCATAATGGGGCCCACATTTGCTGCCCATGAAGCCCTCATCTGGGCCCCACATGTCATTGCTGGCTGGGTAGTTAACCCTGGGTCATTTTAAACCCCGGGTAAACAGAATCCTCGGTTATCTTGCTTAACGTTTCACACTGCTCATAATTTACCTGGGATTAACAATTAATCCTGTGTATTCATAAGATGATGTTTCACACAGTACATACTTAAACCCCAGGTTAACATTCTTATTTGCATATTTGCGATGTCAGTGTCATTGATTGGATAAATGCAGCACATAACCTGTTTACATAGCTCTAGCACTGTGCATCCTCATATTGCCTACTGTAGAAATTGAGTTTATACTGAATGGACATTTTGGACTATAAAGGTAAGAATGAAACAGTCTCTTCTTCACTGAAACTGTCACGTTTACTGTCAGCATTTGAAATTGTTCCTCTCAAATGCTGAATTTACTGTTTATACAATGCGCAGTGTTTCCGTCACTGTCCAAAGCGTGCAAATATGAGTACGCGATTGGTTACAAAGTCCCTTTAAGACAAGTCATTTCACTTGGCGGCCATCTTTGAAACGCCTCTCGCGCATTCAAGTGCAGCTCCTATTTCTTTGAATGGGGAAACATCAAATTCTCCAAAGCTGTTTGCCAAGCTTTCGATTAAATTTCATATTTGAAATCACCAATGAAATCTGACAACAACTGTCTCATAAATTTTGTTCCTAACGCTCTAATCATGACAAAAATGGTATTTTTCAGTCCTAAGTGTGCGTCTCTTGTGTCTCATTTCGGAGGCATGTGCCTGACTGTTTCTATAGGGACCACAGCTTCTAATGGCCGCTGCAGGGATGCGATGACTTTACCAATCGGAGGTTATCTCTTATTTAGAAGGCGGGACTTATTTTGCCGTATTGCACATTGCATTCAAAATAATATGAGTGATGCATCTTGTGTTATTCTATAGTCTTTCATTGGTTGCCTGTTGATAGCGTCTAGCTGTAACATTCTAACACTGCATCGTTTCACACTGTACAAGTTTCGCACCGCAAATGCTTCTAAATTACAAGTGTGAAAGATTCCTTTACCCGGGGTTAAAAGCAGTGTTTAGAACAGTGATAACCCGGGGTTAAGCACAGTGTGAAAAGTCCTCAAGTATATTAGTAGGAGACTTTCAAGCCAGACTGAGGTTTTGCAAGTAGTAAAGAGTTCACAAACTATGGCTATTTTATTTCTCAAGGTAAAGGTTGGGTATACTTACAGTAGTTGTATAAGTTAATTATTAATATGTTAATTAATTTGAGTTATTAATTTGTTATGTGGTGATAATAAGAATCATGAAACCTACGAGGTTTTCTGTAATTTATAACAATTTGGTCTAGAAACAAGCCTAATTAAAGCTGCAAGCAGCGATGAAAGGGCCCTCGCACCCGGGCTCACCGCCACCCGTTGGCCTCAGGAAAACAGCGAACAGTGGGCAACATGCATGTAAGCGAGTAAATACAGGAGAATTATGGCAAAATCATGTAAAAGTGCCACACTTCCTGCTGCCAGCAGGTGGCGCTATAGCTAACTGAATATTGTCATATAGATGTCTTTAGGCCAGGACTCTTATCACTCATGTGAAGTTTGGGGCAGATCAGACATAGTATGGCTGAGTTACAACAGCTTCCTCTCTCATGGCGAAACATCAGATTTGTCAGTCCGCCACGGACACGCCCTTCAATGAAAACTCAAGATCTTTGATATTTATCATCGCTAAGGTCTTAAGATTAGACTGGCAACATTTGATGTTGATCTGGTTAAATCTCTATGAGGAGTTAATCACAGTGTAAAACATGTAATTTCCTGTTGCCCCCAGGTGGCGCTATAACTGTAACTGAATATTGTCATATAGATGTCTTTAGGTCAGGACTGTAATAAAACATGTGAAGTTTGGGGCAGATCAGACATTGTATGCCCGAGTTACAACAACTTCCTGTTTCATGGCGAAACATCGAACTTTGCCAGGCCGCCACGGACACGCCCTTCAGCAAAAACTCTAGATCTTCGCAATTTAACGTCTCAAAGGCCTTTAGATTACACTGACCAAATATGATGTTGATCTGATTAAAGCTCTAGGAGGAGTTCGTTAAAGTACAACATGTGGAAATGGCAAAAACTGACAAAATTTTGTAGAGAAAATTCTAAATATATCACTTCCTGTTGGATTTACAAACTTTGCACCCAGGGGCTTTTTTGTAGGTATTGGGCTGTTACATCTGTCTACCGAATTTCATAACTGTACGTGAAACGTAGCACGAAGGGCGCTTAATTGAAATTTTGTAGGTGGCGCTATCGAGCCATTTTGCCACACCTAATTCTGAAACCCATATCAGATGTAAATTTTCACCACTTCTGACGCGTGTGCAAAGTTTCATGAGATTTGAGAATGTTTAGGCCCTCAAAAATGCAATTCATTTTGGAGAAGAAGAAGAATTGGCTGAGCAATTACAATAGGGTCCTCACACCATCGGTGCTCGGGCCCTAATTAATATTTGGTTGGTCAAACAATGGAAAATAAATAGACTGCTCTATTTAAAAACACAAATGACAAATGTTTGCGCCTGGTTTGAAAAGTCAACAGGAATCTCTAAGGCTTAGTATCTACCCCTATAATGAAAAAGAAATTATTTGACCAAAAATGTTCAAGTCCCCAACCACAGCCCTAAACCATAACCTTGAAATTTGATTGGTTAATAGGAGTGTTGTTCGAGCACAGGCATGGATTTTGATCCCGGAAATCATGGTAAGCAATATTAGCAAGCAGCTTCCTTCCAACAGTTTGTTATGAGACTCCGAGAAGATGCCCCTCATAGATGAAAGGCCGTACTGCAGTTGACCTTCTCTTGTCTCTCCCTCTGATCAAGATTACGACAGCATCCAGAAGGTGGAGGGGACCGTCACAGATTCATCTCCACCCACTGCTTTCCCTGGTCCAGCTCACGCTGTGCCTGAGGAAGCCTTTAATCACCAGAGGGCACATACCGCAGGGCCGGGCCAAAAGTGACAGCAGAGGGCTAAACAACAGTTGTTGTTGCAGGAGCGATGAAAGCGAGAGGCCTAAATAAATTAACGGAAGAGGAGAGGGTTGTTGAAGCGATTCGTGGTCTGTAATAAACCATGTAGGCTAGAGGGCTGAGGGTTGGCTGTAGATCTGCGAGGTAAGTGGATGCGCCTCAGATTTACAGGACGGGGAAGTTCATTGCACATGCAGCGCGTGTAGTGGTGCAGTGAACGGTGGAGGGGAGAGAAGCATAAATCAGAGGCAAGGCGTGGAGGCCGAGGACGGAGAAGAGTGCAGTCACCTATCTTACATAAACACCACACTACCCTCTCAGAACACACAGAGAGAAGACAATATACTGGGGGTTCTCAACCTGTTTTGGTCTACAGCACATTAAATTCTTATGGCCCAGCAAGCATTACAGAATTCAAGGAATATTCTGGGTTCAATACAAGTAAAGCTCAATCAACGGCTTCTGGGACTAATGTTGATTACAGACCATGAGTCACTTCAACAACCCTCTCCTCTTCCGTTAATTTATTTAGGCCTCTCGCTTTCATCGCCCCTGCAACAAAAACTGTTGTTTCGCCCTCTGTTGTCACTTTTGGCCCGGCCCTGCGGTATGTGCCCTCTGGTGATTAAAGCCTTCCTCAGCCACAGCGTGAGCTCGACCAGGGAAAGCAGTGGGTGGAGATGAATCTTTGAGGGTCCCCTCCACCTTCTGGATGCTGTCATATTTCCACTCTTCCCTATTTTTATTTTAAGGAAAAAAAGCAAAAAATCTGTGTTGCCAATGAGGCACTTACAATGGAAGTGAACGGGGCCAATTCGTAAATGCTAAAATACTCACTATAATGCCAAAACCCTAAAATGACTGTATAAATCATGATTTAAAGGGGATCTATTATGTCCCTTTTTACAAGATGCAATATAAGTCTCTGGAGTCCCCATAATGTGTCTGGGAAGTTTCAGCTCAAAATACCCCAAAGATAATTTATTATACCATGTTGTAAATGCAAATGTTTGAGTAAAAGGAAAAACATACTGTTTTCGTGCATGTGTCTTTAAATGCAAATGAGCTGCTGCTCCCCACCCCATTTTCCAGAAGAGGGTGGAGCCTGTACAACTTGTGCTTCAGATACTCTGCCAAAAACTAACAAAACATCTGCTTGGTTTTGATTATCATCTATATCATGATCACAATCACGTGACATTGCAGTTCTTCATCATCGTGAGAGTTTATTATCTGCAGGGCCTAAAACTAACTTTTTGCCACACCTGCCAATGGCCGATGACTGAAATTTACAACATGTCCTCCAACCAATTCGACCATATAGATCGTTTGTCACTTCCCTGAAATACAACCCGTTTACTAAAGTTGCGCCCCTATCGACAACAGGACACTTTCATTTTAATTCATGAAATACAACCCATAGGAGTGTTTGCTAAAGATGCGCACCTATCGACAACAGGACACTTTAATTTTAATGCATTGTTCCCTTTTATCTGCATCATATTTCAGGTTTCGCTAAGCTCAATTGGCAGAGCATTGCAATATGCAATCATGTGATCATGCAATCGTGGGTTCGATCCCAGGAAACGCATGTGCTCAAAGAGTATATGCACTATAAATCACTAAGGGTAGGTTTAGGGGTGGGGTGGGTGTAGTCGTTAATAAAAAAATGAGTTTTGCTAAATGGAAATAGGAGAAATGGGGTAAAAAGTCCACACATTGCATTTAAATTGAACACGCATTTTGATTGGTAACGAAAGTCATACGTCATTTCATGACGACAGACGTAAAACGACACTGTCATTATTTTTACGCCAGCTAGAGGGCGCATAACTTTAAAACATAAATATAGGTTGTAATAAGGTGCTTGAAAAATGATCTATAGGGTCATTTTTTTTTTTTTTTTTTTCTGGAGGACAGTCTCAAAATTTACTGCTGTATTTACTGGTTTGGCTGCTGTATTTTGTAGTTTATTTTGATACATTTAAAATTAAGGTATTTGGTATTTTATTTTAAAATATTTTAGATACTAGTGAAAATTCACAATCCTATATTCCAATTTTGATACTACGGGTAAAACTACTATAGCTTAACTAATAGCCTTCTCAACTGAAGACATAACCGACTATGATACTTTACTTTACTAGGATACTTGCTGAAACTGGCATTTTTTGACATAACTTTGTGTGAATTTGTCAAGGTTTAAGGGACCTCAACTTAGTATTTGCATGCTGTGTGAGACACGGCTTTCAGGGCATGCGCTTCAGATGTTTCGGATGTTGAACTTCTCACATAATGCGCCCTTTTGCGTGTTCTAATGCTTGAATATTTACATTGGAAAGGCTTAAATTTTCATGATGATGCAGCTTCATTCATGTTTGTTGAAATTAACTGGACATCACTGTTTTCTCCAGAGTGGCTTTATAGGTGAATTGAACTCATTCCATAATTGATGAACTTTACACAGTTACATGAACCGAATTGAATATTAATCATCTTTTTAGAGCTGCTTTATATCAGAATTGAATACTGTTTGCATCATCAAATCATTATTTTCATATTTAACACTGTAAAGCTGCTTTGAAACAATCTGTATATCATGTTCAGTTTGTTTTGGTTTTCATGGATTTCCTGTTTGTTTGTCATTAGTCACATGTGTTCCTTTGTTCTAGTTTCCCGCCACTCATCAGTTACCGTGAACACTAACACTCATCATTACAGCTGTTCATTTTTTAGTTAATCATCTCTGTGTATTTTAGTTCCTGCATGTGATCTGTTCATTGTCCGATATTGTCTCGTGTTAACACATGGTTTCACACGCTGGCTGTTTGGATTATTCTAATGAACCTTGTGTGTTATATTCATCATCTTCATCTTCCTTGGATCTTAAGCATTACACTGTATTGTACACTCAACAAAATAGCTCTTTGGCTGAACATGATTCAGTCATGGACAGTGGTTCCACGTGATTGAAACAAGTAAAAACCAAATAGAATCAACCATGTACAAGTAACTAGAATTAATGGTGTTCATCTAACTTGAATGAATGGTTTTAGTTTAACTTAAATAAATGGTTTTCATTTAAATTGACATTCAAATAATCACACAATTAATGCTTCCTGTTTAATCCTGTGACGTAACAAACTAAAATGAACTTTTCTTTACGCATGGGATGTTTGATGTTGGCAGTTCAGAAGTGATACTGGTTTCATCCAGAGCTCTACCATAACAGTTGCTTTATTATTAAAGCAATCTGAAATCTTGTTAGCAAATCCTCAACCCAAGCACAAGCTCCACACTTTAAAACCATTAACATAACAGAAACTTTTAAATACCATTATAATAGAACATTGAACATGATCAAGTCTCTCCATTTTCTCTTCTTGCTTAAAAATGCATACAAAAACACTTTATTTCAACATTTAGGCTACTCTCCCAATTCAGCCCTTTTGCAAAGGAGTGAAAGTCCTGTTTGATTGATTTAAACATGTTATTTCAAAATGAAAACATCAAGTTAAGTCAAAGAGTATCAAATCAATTTAACATGAAGCAATCACATTTGAACCAGAAACCTAAAAAAAAAATGGTGTTAAATCAAAATAAATTGTTTAAATAAAGTGATCAGCATCAAAAAAAATCAAAATTTTTTGAGTGTATAAAACACTATATAATAAAGGTGACTTGATTTGAATGACTTGGGGCCTCTGATCCATACAATGAATTTAAATATGGACGGATGCTACTGTTTTTGCCAAAAACAAAAACAAAGGCATCATAAAAGTAGCTCATATACATTCCACATATTCTGAAGCCATACACTTAACTTTGTGTGTTATTAGCAGGAAATCCACAGCTCTCAAATCTCATTTGCAGTTGACATATACAAACATGAAGATGCATGGCGACAGGTTTGATGTTGATGGCAAATTAGATTGACTTTTTGGTCGTATAGGTTCCTCACAAAGCTATTGTATGATTTCAGAAAACTTGGAATAAAGCAACTTCTTATGGATAGACCACAACTATTACAACTAATGTTTGTTTTTATAAGTTAGTCAAGTAGCCAACTCTTGATTCTGCTTTTTCAACATTTTATGAATTATATAAATTATTAAAATGCACTTTTTATAGTGAAAGTGAATATTGGATTTCTGTCTAATGCACGGTTGATGATTCCTCTCAGCTCATAATGGAATTTTTCAGAGCGATATTGTGTGATTTGATCAGTAGCACTGAGTGACACTTGACAGCACAGCAAAATTGATGAAACCAAATTAAGCAAACTACTAATAAATAAAGGCCAAAAGTAACAACAAAAATGACACTTGAACAAGGTAGTTAAACTCTGCAAGACCCTCCTGCACTAGTTTATTTCATGTGACAAATGAATTTTATGTGTGTCAAATGAATCTTTAATAGTACAAATATTTCATGCTGTCTCAATTAATATGAGGCCATAAAAATGAATTTGAAAAAGCAGATTTATGAGGTTGAGCATGTCACACCACAAGACATTTCCAGACATTTTCATTTGCTAATTACACTGTTTTCAACAATTAGACTCTCATATGCCATCATTCAAACAAATAAATAAATAGAGTTTTAACTTATTTTATGCTTATTAATGCTGAAAATGTCTCTTAATGGAGCAGGAGTAGGATGGTTAATTTCCATTAATTGAAATGAATTATGTGAGTCACTCCACAGGCCTATTTCTAACCACACTGTTCAGTCTGATACGTTACTATACATTAACTCACTTTAGTTTTTGGCCTGTTTGACAGAAATGGAAATGACATGAGTCTCATTCAAACTCATTCGCCTGGATGGCATTTGAGCGCATGCAGTATGTTAACCACTATGCCACAGCTCTATATTTGTCTTTTCAAAATGTCACCCAGCACCTATATCATTATTCAATGCAGAGGTTAATGAATTTCGGGCCAGAAACAGCTTTTTTTATACCTTGGAATTTCAGTGAATTGCAGTGATGGAACCAAACACAAAAGCTGATACTCAATATATATATATATATATATATATATATATATATTAAAAAAAAAAAAAAAAAACACCAGCGTCTCTATGTATCATTTGAAGCATCTGCTAAGATGAATAGCACTGTGATTTGACATGCTCCCCATTTCTGGTAACTTATCGTGGTATAAAATGACCATAAATCTCTTCTGATAAGTGAGCGTTAAAGAGAGAGACTGATAAATGGGAACAATGGCTTTGCTAAGAGCCTCTCAGAATGTCTCTGATATTATCAGCTATTTAAAACACATCTGCCCAACAATTCCATGTTTATCCAAGGTCACACCAACAGGGACTTCCACTGTGGATTTGCCAAAGTTTGCCTAGATTGGAAACCAGATATGAATAAGCAAAACTGTATTCTGATTTGTTTTTTTGAGCTACGTCAGTGAAATTATGCTACTATTCAAAAGGCTGGCTCTGCAAAAAACAGTCAGAAAACAGTCCTTCACGAATTCTATGAAGTAGACAGGTGCATGCTGTCATTTCTTTTTAAGAAAGTATGACTTAACAAATGTTTTCCAGACAGTCACTGATTAGAAGAGTCTTTAGTCAGTCTGTAGCCGCAAAGTTAAACGTTAGCCTTGATGAACAATTACAGAAGGTTGCCGTCATCAAGACGAACAGTTTTAATTAGAAAACCCAGCTGTCTATAACAGCTGTTTCTCTGGGAATGCTTTATACCAGTTGTTCTCAAACTTTTTATGACTCAGCATGACTGTTCAAAATAATAAAAAGAGATATTTTATTCAATGTTTATGTTATTCAAATTATTAATGCCCATGTTTAATTTGCTGCCTCACTGCTTAGTGGTTTGCAATTGCAGCTCTGTGTAGCTTTGTTTTGAATCTCTATCTTGCTATTGCTAATCTTGCTATTCTTTGTTGCTTGAATGCTAAATAAAACTTAATCAACACAATATATCCAATATTATCTATCATGTTAATCTAAATTGGTATTGCTAGCACAACATTTTAACATTTCGCTAACCTGTTAGCTTGTCATTCGTGCTTACCACTTCTTTTCTCTCTTGTGCTTCAGCTTTTACGAGCCCATCAAACAACTCTGGTAAGTCGGAAACATTCAACAAATGAGGTGGGCTATGGTGTCTCCTCCTGTTATTGTCACTTGCACTGTCTAACTGACTGCTACATGTTTAGCGTAGCCTTCTCTGTCAGCAGTGAGGGTTTCTTGTGTGATAAATGCAGGGAAATAGTAAGGCTGACAGAGAAGATTTCAAAATTAAAGACACACATCCCAACTTTAATCAAGGATAGTAATTATACAAGGTTCAGTAGCCTATTCAGTTTCGGTTGCAGAGCCCCCGCAACAGGGCAACATTAAAATCAAAATAAAACATTAAAAAGTAGGGGAGAGCGGGGCACAACCTAACACTTTTTGACTTTCTCAGTTTGTGTAAATGTACTTAGGGTTCAGAGAATTTCTTTTGTTCCACATTAATTTCACAAATGTCTGGTGCAAATATGTGGCTTTGTTTCATTAATACAGTGTATACTTTTTTCTTTATTTACCCCGAAAGAAGGGAAGGGAAATGTGACAACATGCCGCATAGGTGGGGCACGTTGTAACATGATCATATGACAACTAAATATGTTATCTGATTTAATTAAACAAATATACAAACTAAAATATTTTGTCAATAAAAGACAATTTTTTTTTTTTCATATAAGATAATGGCATTTTTTAGAAATTCAAATTTCAATAATTTTGTGGTTTGACAGTGAACACTCTCACAGAACACGAGATAAATAGATGAGCCAGTACAAATGCTGTAAATTTCTTAAAATAATATTTTCTGAATGTTCAGGTTCTTCCTCTCAGTCTTTATTCACATTTTTTTCCATGGTTTCTCAACAGAAATTCATAAAAGTTGAGTATGCTAGTTGTATCGTAACTGTATAGAATAGTTCTAATAGTGGGGCACATTGTAACGCAGTGTTACAACGAACCCTATCTGTGCAACTGGGATTTAAACCTGGTTAGTGTCTTCTGATAGTTAGTGAAGCATTAAAGAACTACCCAAACAAAATAGTTTGATTCAGGGGAATCATAAGGCCAATCCTGAATGACGAGAGGAGGAGCTGGGGATGGAGGAGGGTAATTAGCTCCTGATAATGCAATAGCTGCTGATAATACTGAAGAGCTTATATATGGGTGCTGTAATAGGCGTTGTATTCCTATAGGTAGATGTGAGTCACCTGGGAGTCAGCTGATGCGAGCTTGACTGACGTGACCTGCCAGAACTGACGCTAACACTGGATTTCAGTAATATCTTCCAAATATTTCAGAATTTTGGCATAATTTTATCTCTATTTATTGTCGATATGGCAACTAGTAAATATGCTAAGTTTCTTCATGCTAGCATGTGTGTTACAACTAACCCCACGTTAGTTTGTGCCCCGCACTCCCCTACATCAAGTGAGTTTAAACATCACTACATTATAATTAATGTGCAGTAAGAAAAAATGGATATTCAATTTCATATTTGCTGAAGATTACATTCACAGATAAAGTAAGTAAGTGATAACATAAGTAAGATTATTCTGAATAGATTGTACTTGGATGTTTTGATTTCATTAAAAGTTGTACTTGGCCCAAAGGTAAATGGTTCTGTGCCATGCAAAGCTACAACCGTTCAATTCTTTGGCTGTGAAAACACGAAGGATGTTTCCTTTTAACTTCAAGATGCCACTTTTGTAAACAAGCATTGATTTAACAAATCCTCAAAATTGAACTTTGAAATTAAAATTCTCTACTTGAAATGTACCTAAGGGCACAGGAAATCTTCGAGCAAACAGACACAGTCCAAAACACAAATCTCTGTCAGCTTGATAGTATTCAGCCTGTTTTAAAGTCTGATACAGACCGAGAAACCAGATAAAATCCTAAAAGACAATTTGTTAAACTGTAAATATGCTTCTGTCCTCACATATTGACGAGATAAAATTAGCTTTGTGCTAATGGATAGATTCACTCTGGGTTTTAGTACGTGCTCTGAATTAATTATAGCCTCCAAAATCACTTACAACTCATACCTCCAGCAAGCCTCTGGGAATAACTAACCTAACAAAGACTTTGTTTCAGTTTCTAAATTGCCTAAGCATAAATTGAGGAGAAAAAATAGAACTTTCTTTGTCCTGATTAGGTGAGCGTCATTCTGAAATTTAGGACGGGGCCATTGAGCTACTAAGATTGACCTATATCAGGTGTTCTCGTGTGCATCATGACAAAATACACTTTTGCAGTACATGCTGAGACTGTGAAGTGCTTTAACCTTCCTGGAATACTAACTAGTAGTCTGAACATGCATTATTAGTGGTATCTCCTAAGCGTCACAATGATTAATTCTTTTGAGCCATAATATAATATTGTTTCGAAACTGCTCCGAGACTTTAGGGTTGAAGATTCAAATGCAGCTTTATTGGTACAATCCAGAACCGTAATCCAAAATACAAAATACAGGCAATGGGTCAAACACATGCAATCAGTCCAAATAAACGAACACACAAACAAGCCAGTGAACAAGGGCAAAAGAGTAATACAAAAACAGGCAAGAAATCCAAAAAACCAAGAGACATGAAAACAGGGAGAACGCTCAGAATTGCAGTGTAACTACTAACAAAACCTGAGTGAATGACCAGTGATGCCAATTGCTTTCAGTTGAAAGTAGCTAAAACTGGTCGCTAAATGTTGCTAGATAACGTCATACTGGCAGGTCCACTGATCTGTATTAATATAAATATAGATCAATGGGCGAGTCACGGAACCTAGGTTTGTCCAAGTAGTTGCTAAATTTGTTGCTAGGCTTTTGAAAAAAAGTCTCAAAAGGGGTTGGGAAAGTCTCTAAAGGTGCGTTCACACTTGTAATGTTTGGTTCGATTAAAATGAACCCTGGTGCGATTGCTTGGTTAGTGCGGTTCATTTGAACATATGTGAACGCTGCCATCCGAACCCTGGTGCGCACCAAACAAGCGGACCGAGACCACTGAAAAGATGGGTCTCGGTCCGCTTCCAAACGAACTCTGGTGCGGTTCGAATGATATATGAATGCAACATGGACCAAACACATAAACGAACCAAAAACAGGAAGACGAGACCCTAAAAAGTACAGAATCCTCACGCATCGGTTTTTCAGACGCGCGTCTCCACGCAGCAGATCGTTTGTGTGTGTGACGGATGGATTCCCGCCGCTGTTTTGACTCCTTTACACATTATATAAGCTCTTCACGGGTTCCCAGCTGGCAAAAATACCATCATATGCAGGCTACGCACACACAACAAGAGCATTTACCTCAGCGCACAGTATTGTTTTGGATGTTCGGTAAGTTCAAAATATATAAATAATCCACAGCAAAATAAGCAATACGTCATAAGATCCGACCAATCACGTTGTGAATATATCCCTATGCCTTAAGGTTCGGTATCTTTTGGTTCAGTGATAAAATTGCCAATCTGAACACTAATCGGACCAGGACTAAATGTTTTTTTTCTTCTTTGGTCCGGACCAAATGAACCAAATGAACCAAACTACAAGTGTAAACGCACCCTAAATCTAGCCACAAAAACACTAAATTGGCAGCACTGCGAATGACAGAGTGAACAGGGTTTATATTAGGCTTGTTCACAATGCATCGGTGCTGCGCAGACTGATCGGCGTATGACATCAAAATACTGCGAAAATGTTTGGAGAGGATACGATTTGTTATGCTTTTGAATCGTTATCACAGTACTTTGATGGCATACACCAATCGGTCTGCGCAGCGCCGATTCATCTCGAACAAGCCTATAGAGGGTATGCACATGACATCACAGTCGACCATTATGACTGCGGTCACGCCCGCTAAGTGGCAAAAGACTGAGCGGCAGCATTGGTTTTCAGCGTGAATGCCGCGAAAACACATCCAAAACAGGAAAGAGCTTTGTGATTGACTGTACAAATAGCTTTGACACAAAACCTGAGGTATATATTTACACACTGCCGAAAGCTACAGAAAAAAGAAGCAAATGGATCACTGCAATTCACAGAAACAGCTGGACTCCAGGCAGAGAAACATGGATTTGCAGATATCATTTTGTGTCAAAATGTTAAAAATCATACAGTATATTGTATTGTTATATATTATGTTGACAACTCATCAATTAAATATTTTCCATCTTACATTCTGCATAATTGGGTGTTTTTAAATAAACAACACTGACAAAAACTATACTATAAAACTATATGTTTTAGGGCTGGACAATATGACGATATAACATTGATATAAGTGATTACACGGATTTAAACCTACCTATATTGTAGTTATATAAAATATTCACAGGCAGATTTGCTTTATGTATTTCCCCGGCGACAAATCAGGCACATATAAATGTCAGGAAACACGACTCCTGGCTGCATGTCAATATCCATGTATTAGGTTTATTTGACAAGTTGTAAGGAACACTTTCGAGTCCAACCTTTAGTGTAATTCGTTAGTTTTACTCGCGTTTTCGCAGTTTCCCCTATTAAATCCAGTCACGCAGCAGGTTCTTTTGCCACTCAGTCCAGCTGAGGGAGCGTGTTTTTGGCAGGAAAGTGATGTCGATGCATAACCTCTATAGGCTGGGCTAAACAAGGCAATGAGGAACAGCTGAAGACAATCATGGTTGATTAGTCTGGGCAGTGGGTTATGGGTAATGTAGTCTGAGATGGTGTGGCAATAATCCGGTTTGGAGTACGCTTTGGTGGATATCAAGGGCACTCCAGCTGGTGATCGTGACAAATATAATATCTAAAAATTATATTGTTAATACATACTTCTTGACAGGCTGGAAAACTGGGTTGGGTTTTCTGGAATGGTCTTTAAATGGTTCAGGCCATACTTAGAAGGGAGAGGCTATCATGTGAGTATCGGTGACCATAAGTCTGAGTGGACATCCATGACATGTGGAGTCCCTCAAGGTTCAATACTCGCACCCCTCCTGTTCAACCCATATATGCTGCCACTGAGCCAAATAATGAGAAAGAACCAAATTGCATATCACAGCTATGCAGATCAGTGTTAATTTTGACAGCAAATTTTGATTTAGTTTTAGTCATAGTCTTTTGACTAAAATGCCATTTAGTTTTAGTCATATTTTAGTCATTGGAAATTGTTTTAGTTTTAGTCTAGTTTTAGTCGACTAAATATCATAAGATTTTAGTCGACTAAATCTACAGTAGAATTAGTCGACTAAAATCTAATTTAGTTAAATTGTAAGCATTAAGCATTTCCAATAAAAATGCTTCCACAGATCCAATACACTGATATAGGTACATCTGGTATTCCCCAAACTGTTTATGTTCACCCAACTGTACTTTGCTCACCAAAGCGGACGGTTTTTGACCGTTCAAGTGCAAAAGCACGTGAAAGAGCAAAATTCAGTACTTTTCAGGGATTGACACACTTATCATTGAGGTAGGCTACTATTATAGATTTCATTTAAAAAAAATTATTAGATTTGATTTTTAGTTTTTCCTGCTTTCATTGTAATTTTAGTTAAAAGTTTTAGTAATTTTTTGTGAAATGAAATGAAAATGATCTTTGTTATTTCAACATTATTCATGATTTCTTAATATCATGCATGTCTTTTATGTCTTTTAGTTTTTGCTTTTAAATGTCTATAACTTTTTATTTTTTGTTTATTTTAATACCTCAGGTTAAGCTAAAGCTTAGAAACTATTAAGTTTACATTTTTATAAGTTTACATTTTTATATACTTATCTTTTATTTCAGTTAATGTTTATTTCAAGTAATGAAGATTTCTTTGGTTTTAGGTTTAGTTAACAATAATAACCCTTATACTTGTAAAATATATTGAATAATGTGTCAAATAATGTTCTTAGTCTTTCCTTCCTGTGACAGAAGATACAGTAGTTTACTATGAATTAAACAGAAATTAAATTAAATACAGTTTATTGTTTAAACAAAATAACAATAATGACCAGGAAAAAAATAATAATTATAAACCATCCCGAAATACACCGTGACTCTTATTCTGAAATGTCATGAGGGAGATAAATATGCATTCTTTAAACCGTCTAAAACATGCTACCATATAAACATCGTGTAGTAAACATTGTCATAATTCATCAACATTAGCTTATAAGCAATCGGATGGCATAAATGTGCGCTATTCATTAATTTTGAAGCAGTCAGATGTGCTGCTGCACGAGCCTGTAGAGCGCGCAACAGCGCCGCGTTTCCCGCGGTTAGATCAGCACATTACAATTCAAATGTGCGCATCTTCCACACAGGACAGCAGTCCTGACTGGATATCTTCCCAAATCGTCCCTCTCTTTCATTTTCGTCTCGTTTTTATTCGTTGACGAAAATTAGAGTAGATTTTAGTCATAGTTTTAGTCATTCAAAACGCATTTTTATTTAGTCATCGTCTCGTTTTCGTCCGTGAAAAAATGTCGTTGACGAAAATTATGACGAAAATTATTCGTCAACGAAATTAACACTGATGCAGATGACACCCAGATTTACCTAGCCCTATCACCTAACGACTACAGCCCCATTGACTCCCTGTGCCAATGCATTGATGAAATTAAAAATTGGATGTGCCTTAACTTCCTTCAGTTAAACAAAGACAAAACTCAAGTCATTGTGTTTGGAAACAAAGTGAGTTCTCAAAGTGAACATGTACCTTCACTCTAGGGGTCAAACAACTAAAAATCAAGTCAGGAATCTTGGTGTGATTTTGGAGTCAGACCTGAGTTTCAGTAGCCATGTAAAGACAATAACTAAATCAGCATATTATCATCTCAAAAATATTGCAAGAATTAGATGCTTTGTCTCCAGTCAAGACTTAGAGAAACTTGTTCATGCCTTCATCACCAGCAGGGTGATTTATTGTAATGGACTCCTCACTGGTCTTCCCAAAAAGACCATAAGACAGCTGCAGCTCATACAAAACGCTGCTGCCAGGATTCTGAGCAGAACCAGAAAACATGAACATATCACACCAGTCCTCAGGTCCTTGCACTGGCTTCCAGTTGCATTTAGAATTGATTTTAAAGTAATGTTACTTGTTTATAAATCACTCAATGGCCAATACATTGCAGATATGCTCATAGAATATAAACCTAACAGATCACTCAGATCATCAGGATCAAGTCACTTAGAAATACCAAGGGTTCACTCAAAGCAAGGAGAGTCTGCTTTTAGCTGTTACGCCAGCCGCAGCTGGAACCAGCTTCCAGAAGAGATCAGATGTGCTCCAACAGTAGCCACATTCAAATCTAGACTCAAAACACATTTTTTTATCTATGCATTTGCTGATCGGACATAGCACAGTGCTCAAACTGTTTGCATTTTATTTTATATGTATTATCTTTTTATTCTTTTAATTCCCTTTCCCGTTTTTATTTCATTTTTAATGTATTTTATATTTTTTATGTATCATCTTGTTATTTTTGACTATTAATGCATTTTAAATATTGCTGTCTGGTTGAAAGAGCTGGGAGAATTAGGAAGAAAGCATTTGTGATTAGGTTAAAATTTGGTAAATCTGGATAAGGGGACAAACCATGGGGAAATTTGAGCTGTGGTACATGGTTAAGATATCTCTGGATTACAGTCAGGACTGTTGAATGTTTCCAAAGGGGAAATTTGAACTGCGTTGCGTAGATAAGATATCTCCGGAAGGGGGATTAGGGCTGTGTGGCGCAGTTTGAGGTGTCTTGGCAAAAGGGGAAATTGAAACTTTGTTTATCAGTTTGAAGTGCCTTAACAGGTAGCGGTCCTGTCGTGTGAGGAAGATCCATTTAGATCTGCTCTGATGGATAGATCCGTTTAGATCCACTCTGACGGACAACAACAACAACAACAAAAAACTCCCTAAGACTTCCTAGCTCTTCCATCCAGATAGCAAAATTCTCTGTTTTTACTGTTATTTCTATTCCTTATGTTCTATTTTTATTCTTCTTCTTTATGTAAAGCACTTTGAATTACCACTGTGTATGAAATGTGCTATACAAATAAAATTGCCTTGCCTTGCCTAAAGGAGTGAAATGCATTTTCAGATCTTTATATTATGCTTCTTGAGATTAGCTAATGAATTTACCTTTTTTTTTTAACAAGATGACATTTTTGTAAAAGGATATTTGTCCATCCACAATTCACTCTGTGTCAAAAACACTCAAGTTTCAAGTTGTCTATTGCCAATAGTATAGAGATGTTGGAAACAGCTCACACAGCAATCACTTTCAAACCAAGTAACAATTTCGTTGTTCAACACAAAGAATTCGCATGACCAACTTGAACATGAGCCAAATCTGCGTAGGGAATTTTTTCACCCCTGTTTGTTATAGATTTTCCCCCACAAAATTTCACGAGCAACAATAAATGTGTCCACATCTTAGGGTAGCCTTTTTTATTTATAATTTATTATTATATACAATACCTAAGTTATCTCACCCTAACTGGCCATAGCTCAACAGACTTAATGCCAAATCACTGTCTCCCAACCGCCTTCACTTACACCCACACATATAAACTCTAGACAAATTCTAATGTGTCACTATTCAGCAGTCATACGGCTGTGAGGAAACTGCCGTGATCAATCTAGATGGGTAATTACAGTCCAATGTTGAGGGACCACTGTCAGAGAATGAGCAGGGTGCCTCTGTTTACTCTGTCAGAACACTGGCATTTACTGTAATTACAGCTTGCCCTTAGAAAACACTATGCAGAACATTACACTTCAAGCTCACAGTTTGCAGGAGGAAGACTGAGCTAAGTTTTGTGTATATCTCATAATTAATTAGTTAAAATTGGCCTTCTGATCTACCTTGTAGGCCACTGCTGTGGATTATTTATATATTTTGCATTACATTATAAACTGCATTACCTAGCACCAAAGCTGTAACTTTAGAAACTTTAGTGTACCTAAGTGTACTTTAGTGTACCTGAAACTTTAGCTGTACTTTAGTTTACCTGAAAACTTTAGCTGTAACTTTAGACTTGAGAAAGGGCTCTCATTTTCACTCAAAGAACAAGAGTAGAATTTAATTACTTCCACATGCACAACATTTGTGCTTCTGAAGCCACTTGCCAAAACAATATCTTGTAAAAGGTCAAAATCCAAATTGGCTGTCTCAAGAGCAGTGCTTAATTTGAGCCGGATCCTGTTCTGGAAAATGCCAGATTTTGGATTTTTTGCGTTCCGGTGTAGTGCCGAATTCTGTGAGCCATGAATTATGTGACCCTGGTAGGCACTGTATTGAGGACAGGGTTAGGACTGGGTTTAGGAGTAGGACAGATTAGCTCAATACAGCACCTACTAGGGTCACAGAATTCGGCACAACCCTGGTATTTGTTTTTAAATGATCCGGCATTTACAAGTGCATTACATGGTGACAGTGCGTGTGCGTGTGCATGTGTGAGATACAGTGTGTGCGGGTTTATGAAGATGTATTTGGAGGTTATGCTCTGCTATTGGCCCTCAACATATATTTTTCACCAATCAGCTTTCTTAAATTCTAAATCACTTATTGTTTTGTGTGCGGAAAGTTTGAAGAGTGACAAATATTCTATTAAAAATAAGTTTATATTACCAAAAATGTGAAAAAGACAGTCAAGCATATTTTCATTTTTCATATCCGTGAGTAAAGCTAATGGTGTTTGTGATCAAAAGAGTGTATTTCCCAAAGCCAACTATGGTGGAAAGTTCCGTTGTTACAAACACAATTCAACATAATTAGCAGCCATAGTTGGTTAATGATGCTTTTAGCAGGAGACACAAGCGATGTGAGTTAGATGCAAAAATGTGATGGAAGTGGCAAAAACATATATCACTGATCATCTGAATAATATTTGGTCTCAGCATAGCTATATACGTGTCAGAATAATAAACTATGTTCCGGGAAAACTGAAGTTGTGTGGTCAGTGTCGGTCACAGCACCTTTTAATTGTTATTTTGGATCCGATTATTCATTTACAAATTAAGCACTTTTCAAGAGTTATTGAGGGATAAACATATTTTTGAGCCCCCCACTGATATTGAAATTCTAAGGGTTGAGAGAGATGTTGTCTGCGACAGTTCGCTCCATGGCACATTATAGATTGCTGACAGCAGGGGGTTTTGGCACTGAGAAACAAGATTTTCTGAAGTGTGGCTGAAGCCCTTATGGAGGAAGCTGCACAGAGTCTGACACATTAACTTGACACTGAAATACCAAACAACTAAGTAGGTCAAACTAAAAAAAGAAAAAGAAAATCACAGCACATTTCGTCCAAGTAAAAAAACATATAGAATTGACCTAGCAGTTACTCATAATAGAAGACACAAGTGTAAATTTAGGTAGTGTCATGTCCCAATCCCATCCCCCCTCTGTTTCACCATACCTTCTTCTCATGTTTCAATAAAAAATAAAAAATAAAAAATAAAAAAAAATAATAATAAAAATAAATAAATAAATAAATAAACACCACAAAAACAGGTTGCAAATATATGTATTATTTATTTACAGCTTTATAAATACATTAAATATAAATTATTTAAATAATAATACAGTAATAAAAATAATGTCCATTTAATCTACTTTTGTCACTCTCATGTTTCTTTGTCTGTTTAGTTTCTAGTCATATCTCTGTTTTGCCGGTGTTCTAGTTCATTATTAGGGTATGTTTGCACAACAACGGTCACAGTTATATTCAGTTTGACTATTGACTTTTAGTTTGCATTCACTAGTTTCTGGCCTAGTACACACACACACTGGTATTTTTATAAACATATTCTTTCCTTCTTTGTTTAAAAAAAAAAAAAATCACATCCACTGAAAACTAAAAAAAAAAATGGTATGAAGCACTGTCAAGAACATGCTAAACCAACAGGTGGCAATAAAACCCTAACCGTAAAGCCATGTTGGCCAATCAGAAGCCTGAAAAAAAGGTTATTGCTGGTTCCGTTTCTGACATCACAAGCCAAAATCTCTGGTTCACTGTCTACACAACAACACTGCAACCGGAGTTTCTGGAAAATCTTCATCCTGGCAGGAGTTCAGATTCAGTGATCGGATACTGCGTTTGCGTGTGGACGAACGGCCTAACCGTATACAAAAAGCTGCGGTTTTGAAAATACCCGTGTTCGTGTGGCCTCTGTCTCCCTTTGTTCATTTTCCCACCACTCCTTGGTTGTCATGGTTTCTGTCATTATGAGTTCGTTTGTATCAGCTGTGTGTCATTAATTACCTTGTTTGAGTTCCTATTTAAGTTGTACCCTCACGTTCATTCTCCGTCTGGTCACATTAACGTTTATGTGTGTTGCCACCATCTGTTTGCCTTTTGGATATTTATTATTAAACTCGTGTTGGAACTTTATTCTTCTGTTTTCATCTGTCTGCCTGTAACAGCCATGACAACAACGATGTACTAAATACGGAAGAGTTTTTCCTTTGCGTTTTAGAAAATGATCCCCGTTCACACGGATTTGCGAAAACAACTAAAAATGCTATATTATGCATGCCAGGCCAGTAGTTGGCTATGTCACTTTGTAAAGAAACACTTCACGCCTATAAACTGAACACGTAATACACATGTGCACGATGTCACCCTTTTCACAAATTCAAATTTATTTTTTAATTTTTTTGTAAATTTTTTTTTTACACTGAGACAATAATGGTATCATTTGTCAAAAACTTGATCTTTGAAACCCATTTTCAAAAGTTTGCCTTTTCAGGCCCCCAAAACACCATTGTCATGTAAATGAACTACCAAAACGCAAGTTTTACGTTTTTAGTTGAAAACATTAGTGTGTAAACGGCCCCTCAGTTGTCATTGTTTCTAATTGGTGTTCACCTGTTCCCTGTTCCGTTAATGATCTTCTTCTGTGTATTTAAGCCCTCTGTTCCTTCTGTTCATTGTCTTGTGTTGAAGTTAACGTTATGTTAGTAGACTTATGTATCTTTGTTTGTCATTCTGCATCACGCATCTCATCTTTCAGACTATACACACAGCCATCCGTGACCAAGATTGGATTATTAGAGCAAAAGGTATTTTAACAATGGATATACCTGCTGGTCTCCTGCTAGAGCAGGGGGATCGCTCCCTCGAGGATCACATGAGGGACTTTCTGGATCTTCTAGACTTGGAAAAACAGCACAACAATGTGAGTGTCATATTGCTTTTATACACCAATTCAGTATGAAGTATGTTAATTAACTTACATTTTAGTTACAGTGTTGCCAGTTACTTTGTTTTTGCTTTGCTAAAATATATTCTAATTCTGTACAAAGCCATTGCAGAACCGTTGCAACACACAGTGGTGTTTTGTTGAATGAATGATTCAATGACTCACTCATAAAAACAAGAAGAGTGATCCAAACAGTGAAAAGTCCCACTGCTGTTGGGGTCCTTTATCAGCACTCTTGGAACATCTCAGATTTGAAGACCAGTACTGTTGTATAAAGTGCATAACTTCATGGGGAATGAAATATTACATCAAACTGAACCACATAGAAAGCAAGGTTTTAGCAGAAAGTTATAAAACGGTTAAAAAACTTTTTATATATCACATCTCCCTCCATCTAGCCCTCCAACCAAGTTCTAAGAAAAGCTTTTTGGTACACCATATATTACTTTTTTTATTCTGTTTTTTATAATTCACACTCCAACTTGTACCACAGCTGGAAGTACTTTATCCTGTGCTGCTGATATCAAAGTACTTTGAGAGCATCTATGCCTTGCACTTAACAAGAGACCTCTAAGCCTCTAATGTACCTAGCATAGCTGCTACTGTATATACCAGGAGGAGAAGGAGTACGTAAGAGGCCTCAGTTCCAGCAGCTTGTAAGAGTCGCTGTGTGACGCCTCACTTAACTGGTTCACTGGGGGGATTTTCCCTATGGTTCATAGATGGCATGGAGGGAAGTTTATTACACTGCCATGAAAATGCAGCTGGGCTTCTAGAGTTAGCCACAGGATTTTTCACACAGAGCCCACAAACATGATAAGAGCTATTTACGGTGTGGCATGTGCCCATTATTTTTTTGCCACGGCCGATTTTGTCCATATCACTTTATGAAATAGCTCACAGCAGGGATTTATCTAATACAGAGAAAGCATCTCATGTTGTTGAGCAGAAGTTTTCATTTCATTCATGATGAGCGGCAATAATGAGTGGCAATGCGGAGCCGATTTCTTAAATCTTTTTTTATCTTTAATGTTTTGTTGTTATGGAAAACAATCTCTCCTGCACACTTTGTCAAACATTGTGACTTTAATTGCAATCTTGTTTTATGTAATTGTGATTTATATCTCACAATGTGCCTTTGTTTTTTTTTAATTGCAATTTTTTTCTCATAATTGGGAGTATATTTCTCGTAGTTTGCAACATCTTGTAATTGCGACTTTCCAGATATGCCAAATTCCCCACTATAGGTCAAAACAGTTTGTTAAATGAGTATTTTTCACAGTATTCATAAAACAGTAGGAAAAAAGTACCCTGAGGACCTACTACTTCATGAAATTTCAAAGTCCGCAACTTATAGACAGTTTACTATCCAATGAGGCCATGGGAGAGGAGTTGTGAATGGCAGTGAAGCAATAAAATTACGCCATAGGTTAAATGGCAATATCTCCCATTGTTACTTTTCATATGAACGTAAGTTGATTATTCTTATTTTGAAGCATACAGAGATGGAAGAAAAAAAAAAAAGATTTCAATGCTTTTGAGTTCCCTTTCAAAAACTTTGTTCCCTAAGAAACTTTGCGTTCACTCGCAAAGAACTCCAAAAGGTTTGCAAGCGCACACAAAGTTTCTTGGGTCAGTCAGTGGCCCACTAGAAGCAGAGTTTGACACATGTGCTTTAGGAGCTCCGTAGAAGCAGGATTCAAGAGAATCAGTCTTCTAAAAATAATCTTTCGTAACAGGCCTGTTGTGCTTTCTTACAGCTCCACAACTTTGCTGTCAGATTCTATGACTAGAAGTTTTGGGCCTTCAACCAACATATTATATAATTCTGAACTTTATAGAAGGTTTAAAGCACAATTTACTGCCGTGTGGAAGCTCATAAATAAGTGACTTTACCCTGAATTTATATTTATTATTTGCAATTATCTTTTTATTTAACTACTGACCCGTTTGTCATATTGCTCAGCACTGTGAAAAAATAAATATCACATTGCTGATCACATATTTTGTTAAATTATATATTTCAGGCACAGTTGGCTAATAAACTGCTTTGCTATTCATAGGACTATTGCAAACCATTCCACATGGTTTCTCACCACTGATCCGTTGTCACTTTAGTTCTTGTTTGAACCCCAGTGTCAGGAAGCTGCAATATAGAAGTGTCTTTACAAGACTACCAGACTAATCTTTCAAAAGCATGAAAATCAATGCCCTCCTTGTCCCCTCTCTGCATGAATTATGCACCGTCTCACACTTTGCTTGGTGAGGGCAGAGGACTGATCTAATATGCCTTGACCCGCTAATGTTAGAGCAGCGAAAGTTCAAGGCTTTGCCAACATGGCATTAAATATGTGTTTAGGAGAAATGGAGGCTCAAAGTAGTGCATTAACCTGTCGTATAGGTAAGAAAACAGAGAATTTTTTTTTTATGTTTTCACAATTTTGGACAGAACACATTCTGATTTTGATACATTGATCTCAGCCAAAGACTACCCACAACAAAATGAATGATTTTAATAGCATGAACAACAATCAACTGCTCTTATCCTACAATAACAGAATCACCATAGAAGAAATTCACTTTCAAAGTGCTCAACAGAAAGTTGTAAATAAAATAAGTTATTGGAGTGCAAGAAAATACAACCCCAATTCCAAAAAAGTTGGAACTATGTGTAAAATGTAAATAAAAACAAAATGCAATGATTTGCAAATCTCATAAACCCAAATATTTTTCACAATAGAACATAGAAAACATGCCAAATGTATAAACTGAATAGTGCTGAACAGGCCTGTCTGCAGACCAGACCTTTCACCAATTAAAAACATTTGGCACTGAAAAAATACGACAAAGAAGACCCAGCACTGTTGATCAGCTAGAATTCTTTATCAGACATGAATGGGACAACATTCCTCTCCCAAAACTCCAACAACTGATCTCCTCAGTTCCCAGACATATACGGACTGTTGTTAAAAGAAAAGAAGGTGCTACACAGTGGTGAACACTGTGTGAAACCTTGACTAAGAAAACTAGAAAATAAAAGATATGAAAACATAAATGTGATACCAAACATGACATACAAAAGATTGTTGAGCTTCACAAAATAGAAAGTGGCTGTAAGAAAATACCTAAAACATTTAAAATCCCTATTTCCACTATCAGGGCAATAATTAAGAAGTTCCAATCAACTAAAGATGTTACAAATCTGCTTGGAAGAGGACGTGTGTCTAAATCACCCTAATGTGAAGTGAGTTTGAGTAAACAAAGACTCTCCAAGGATCACAGCTGGAGAATTGCAGAGATTAGTTGAGTCTTGAGTCTCAGAAAGCCTAAAAAGAATTATCAAACAGCACCTACATCCCCACAAGAAATTCGTGACGGTTTTTTAAGAAAAATCCTCTGCTCTCATCCAGAAACAATCTCCAGCATATTCAGTTGTCAGACATGACTGGAACTTCAAACGGGACCGGCTTCTATGGTCAGATAAAAATAAAAAAAGAGCTTTTTGGCAGCAAACCCACCAGATGGGTTTGGTGCACACATGGATAAAAAGTGCCCCATGCCCACGGTTAAATATACTGCTGGATCTTTAATGTTGTGGGCCTATTTTTCTGCTGGAGGTCCTGGACATCTTGTTCAGATACATGGTATCATGGATTCTATCAAATACCAACAGATAAAAAAATCAAAACCTGACCGCTTCTGCTAGAAATCCAATAATGGACCATGGTTGGATCTTCCATCAGGACAATGATCCAAAACAAACATCAAATCCAACACACAAATGGGTCACTGAGCACAAAATGAAGCTTCTGCCACGGCCATCTCAGTCCTCTGACCTGAACCCTAAAGAAAATGAGTGGAGTGAACTGAAGAGAAGAAGCACCAGCATGGAGCTGGGAATCTGAAGGATCTGGAGAGATTCTGTATGAAGGAATGGTCTCTGATGTTCTCCAAACTCATCAGGCATTATAGGTGAAGACTCAGAGCTGTTATCTTGGCAAAAGGAGGTTGCAAAATGTTTTGAATAAAAGGGTGCCAATAATTGTGGCCAACGTGTTTTGGAGAAAAACATTTATTTCATAATGTAAGTTTCCCCCACTTTCAATTCTTTTCCTTAAATGAAAGGTCATAATTTTGTGAATTTTTTGAATGAAAGATCCAAAGGATAAACAATGCAGATTTATTTTCACAGCTGCTTTTGCTCATAATTACTAAGGGTGCCAATAATTGTGGAGGGCACTGTATGTGTGGGCGAGCATGTGTACTTTTTTTTTTTTTTTTTTTTTTTTAATCCAAATTCATCAACTCTTAGGCGACGGCTGGAACTAAAGAACTTGCTCACAGCAATCACCGGCCCCCAGATAGAGCAGAGGAGGCATCATGAAATGTTAAATTTTATGAACCTCTACTTTCAAGGAATATCACATTGACTGCATTTCCATTCATTTGTTTTTTTTAGTTCCTTCATTGTTTATAATGGGGTGAATGGCAGAGGGACCCATGGATGTGCTGGTCTGACAGAAATCATCCATGTAGAACCACCTCTAACACCCAACCATTAAAATTATACCTGCATCTTATCAAAAATGCATTTCTACATAAACCGCTGATTGCTAATTACAAGTCAAAGTGACAGAATATGTCACTGATTTGTCATATCAATGGTCTAATTAAAGAGGCATAATAAGGTGTCAGTTTCCTCACGGGGGCATAGCCATACATTTGAAAATCAGACAAAAAAGAATCATGGGTAATGTAGTTTTTCATCAGGAATTATGCTATTAAACATGATTATTTAAAAAAAATGTTATATGAAATAACGTGCTGATGGCTTCAACAGAAGCATATACCACAGATTAACAAACTCACAGGTCAAAGTAAGTCTGTTTTTAAAAGTTTATAAGTTAAGTTATTGTTAAAAATAAATTCCCTTATGGGGAAAATTAATGGCATTTTTATTTCGGAATCCGACTGTTGCAATCTATGGCATCGACAGCAAAGACTAGCTTTTTGCAAGATAAAAATCAATTAAAACTGGGTGTTTTTGATTTGTTGTCGAAGATCTGTAGTGAGAAACATCAGCAAATAATATTAAATTGTTTGGACCTCATATAGCACAGATAAGTCTTAAAAATAATATTAAAAAAATACAAAATTAATTTGTCATCTTTTCAGTGATATTTTAGTATCATTGATATACTATTATAGTTTGTTCATATTTTGAATTGTTTTTTTATATTTTACATGTTATTTTTGTTAAAGTAACTTTGTTATGTGTTTTTATACAGTTTTGATTGTTTTATTCATTGAATTCACATTGTGTAATGAATGAGGATAAACTATAAATAAGGAATACAGCAAGGCATTGTGAGATTCTTCCACGCTGATCACTCTAACCCAAATACTTGTTTTTAGGACATAACAAATTTGGGCCAGTGCATTGCCTGCAGCACAAGTCTTTCTTGCTTTACTCTGTTAAAAGCAGAACATCCAGGACTTGTGCTCTTGAGTGTCCTTTATAAGATAAGCACATTACAGCTCCAAAGAAAAGCAGAAGGTTATCAGTCTCAAAGACAAAGGGTTCATTTTAGTCCAAGTGGATGTTGGTGAATTAAGTAAGGTCACAAGGAACATGGCTGTTCCCAGTGGCTTCCTTCAAAATTTAATTAGCAAAAATTGGACATTCTTTTAGGCTTTAGGTTAGATTAATTCTACTTTATGAATTTCTCTTTTGTCTGCATTCAACCAGGAGATTAATGTGTATTAGCCTTTTGCTGAATACCCGCTGTTTACCTCTGAGCTCTAGCATACCTTAATCATTTTCTTTTGAAAGGAAGAGAAAAGCCAGTGAGTGGTTTTCTAAAAAAGGCACACCATGGCAGTGCACCACTAATGATAATGCTGGACTATCCTCAGGCTCAAGATAAAGGCAAAGTTTCTTGGATTTGTGTTGAGCTAAAACAGATTATTTCAAAAGCATGAGCTACTGCCATCTTATCTCAACAGATCTGGGGTGTCAAAGGAACGGCCCATTTTCAAAGATTGTACGTGTCGCTCAGGAAATAATTACATGGACAGATACAAGAACAAATATTTAATGTAAAAACTGATTTTTCACATTTGTTTCTCAATAATAAGGTGACTTTTTCTCGCTTAAATGAATTCGACACCCTTGGTGTAGCTGTTAGATGATAATACAAACGGCTTCATGTTGATTCATCCAAGCTCATTCAAAAACATGAACATTGCCTTCAGCAGATTCTGAACTAGATAACCTTCACTTGGGTTGAGGATTAGAATAATGCTCTGATAGAAGGTTTTGTTCTGTTTTTGTATGGACTAAACCCAGCTGATCTACTGATTGCCAAGATCCAAAATAGTGACGTTGCTGGTAAATGTGAGTTTTGACTGTTTATTAGACACTGGTTAAAGTTGGCATGAAATGAAAGCTGCAATAGTCTTTTCTTCCCTTGTGACGTATATCTGAGTGAAACAGCTTCTTGAACAAGAAAAAATGCTTGAAAAATAATGGCCCTTTAACACCAAAAGTGAGATGAATAAGCTTCAGGCTGAAGGAAATGCATAGTTGTGTGGGGTGGGGGTAAATTAAGCACAATCTGCTGTGACATCACAATCATATTGCATTGTGGTCTATGGAATTGCCTGAAGTGTACATATTGAGTAGACTCCCTCCCTCAGTCAAAATCAAGGGGTCAATAGTCTGTCCAAATAAACTTCCCTCACTTACTTGACGAAGTTGAACGCACTTTAAAATGAGGGCAGGGATTCCTCCAAGGGGAAGTGCTTAGGGAAGTTTGCGAGTGTATGTTTAAAAATGGAGTTAAATGCAGCCTAGGATGCAGGAAAAGAAAGTTCAACACTCTCACTTCAGTTATACACTGTAGAAAAAACTCGTAAAAAACGGTCAAATGACTGGCAGCTATGGCTGCCAAACAAAAACCGTAAAATTAAAGTAAAATATCTTAATTTAAACCAGGAAAAATCTATAAAACAACACTGTTTTCACTAAAACTTTTAATGAAGATGTCTTTTAATCTGTAAAATTATTGTTTTTGCACTTTATTTGAATTAAGATAACTTTTTTTCTTCTATTTTTTTAGCCAGGGGATCATTAGGATAAATAGAAAAAATAGTTAGAAAAGGTAAAAATGAACATAAAAAGTGAAATATTTTTTTTTATTATTATTATTTTTTTTTTTACATATATTAACAAATTTTACAACTTTCTTAATTTCTAATACTTAATTTCTAATTAAACTAATATTGTTTTCAGGTATTGTTGAACTTCTGCCGTTAAAAAAAAGGCTTATTTCCTCCACATTTATGTATAATAAATTTAGCTAGACACTTCAACAACATGTCAAGTCACATGCAAGAACCCATATTTGATGTTTTTGACAAATGACAATTCTTGAGTTGGGCTTTGTTTACAGTACATATGTTAATAAATGATTTGATTTCAAATATTAATAATAAATAAAATAACTTAGATTTAAGTTATAGGGCCCTATTTTACAGCAGCCCCTCACTGCAGAACACTCGAGATCCAGGGGGCAGAGTCGGGTAGGTTAAAGAATATGTAAATTGGGAGGAGTTGGATCCAGATCAAGGGGGTGGAGATGGGTAGGTTTAGATCTAGGTGGCGGAGACGGGTAGAGCCTCGTTTACACTGCACGCGTCTGCGGTGCGTTACGGCTACAATGCGGCTACCGGAGCAGATACGCATCCACTCTAGTCAATGCTCGTGTTTACACCAGCTGAGAAGCGGCTCAGAAGCGGCTCGCCGCGCCGCTTCGCTAAAGATAGGCACCTCGCTTATTTTTGACAGACTCCGCATCCAAGATGCACAGCTCAAATACAAAATAAAGTTAAAATAATCACACTGTGTAAACTCCCGCTCATATTTCAAATCACTAAGATGCCAGAAACTGACAAGAGATTCGAAGTTGAAAAACTTGAAATTTCTTTGTTTTTGTTGTCCATAACTGGACTTTTAAGTGTATTAACTTCATCTGCAGGCTACAGCAAAATAAAGTATGGCATATTAATAAACACAATTAAACCGGACAAAATATAACAATTTAGCCATTAAAAACACGAAAAATCAACCAAAAACAACGTTGGACGGGCAAATCTAGTGGTCTCGCAAATCCAGCCGCTTCTGAAATGCTTCTGAAATGCGCAGAGGATGGAACAAAACCTTGCCGGAGCCATAACGTGCTACAGACGCGTGCAATATAAACGAGGCTTAGGTTTAGGGATATGTAAAGTGGGAGGAGTTGGATCTTGTGTTCTGCAATGAGGACCATCTCCTATTTTAACTATCTAAGTGCATGGTCTAAAGCGCACGGCACAAGTGCACTTAGGGTGTGTCCGAATCCACTTTTGCTAGTTTAAGGACGGGAAAAATGGTCGGCGAGCCTGGCGCATGGTCTAAAAGGGTTGTCTCTATTCTCTTAATGAGCAATAAACCAATCAGAGTCTCATCTCCCATTCCCTTTAAAAGCCAGTTGCACTTGCATCATGGCGAATTTGCAAGCGCAAAAACTGAATGTTTTTCAAATGAGGAAATGGATCTGCTCGTGCGCGAGTTAAAACGGCCATAGGGCACATAGTGTTTATTTTAACATTTAAAAATGTGGCTAAAAACCTTAAATGTCAAAAATATTCCTTAATATGCCTTATATTCCTGAATCAGATTGACATTATTAATTTACAACAAGAAAGCAATTTGAAAACCTCAATTCTGGTAGCAGTAGTTCATTATGTTACCAGCAGCATATTTTCACTCTTTATAGTGTGAGAACCACCATAAATAAAAGCTAGCTGACATGTTTCATGATTCAGCTCTACCCCCAATTCTCTCCCTCACCTGCTAAATCATAATGGGATTTGGACAGATGTACAGGAACAGGAAATGAGATTACCTGACCCAATTCTTCCCTCGTGACTGCTGTTACATGACTGTGCTAACCACTGTGCTATTAATGCTGAACGTTTGATGCAAGTATATTCCCAGCACCCAGTCACAGGAACAGATAATAGGGCATGCAGAACAAACAATAAAGCTGTTCAGCAAAACTCCTTTTAAAAGGACCAACATGATTCATTGGTGAGCTGTGGAGATTCTGACAATGTCTTGAACACTTTATGGAAGCTAGTGCAAGTCAGTTCAAGCAAGAGAAACAGTTAAACCTTCTGAAAGAGAACAATTGACTGAGATGGAGAAGAAGATGAGATCCCGGTGAAAAGACAGGCAATAAACAGAACAGGAAAAAGAAGTTAGAAGAGGAAATGGAAGCCATCCACAAAACAATAGAGAGAGCATAAAAAGGGTGGAAAGGGCTGATAATAATGGGTGATAAGAACAGGAGAACTAAAGAAGAGAGCTGGCCGAGATGAGATAGCAGGATGCATTCTGCCTGTCAGGTTACAGATGGATGCGAGAGGAAACTCTCAATGGTGGGGCTCACAGCTGCTAGCGTTTATTGATCTGCAGAGAGCTGCGAGCTGCCAAATCCATCCGATATGTTTGACAACTCTGACATATCACTGTCGTGTCGAATGCTACGTTCAGTGCAGAGGTGATTCTAGGATTTCAGTTTTAAAGGGCTTAGCTCCCTAACTGAGTTGATGGCATATTTCTTGGAATGGCTTATTGGGATGGCGTATTAAGGAATATTCTTGCCTTATGTGTGAGAGGTCCAGATTTAAACTTGCTCCACTGACAACCTTTTCAAATAAGTTGTCAAAAGCTGATGTTAAAGTGTTTGATTATGCCTTTTTAGGGCCCGAGCACCGATGGTGTGAGGACCCTATTGTAATTGCTCAGTCAATTATTCTTCTTCTCCGAAATGAATCGCATTTTTGAGGGCCTAAACAACAGAGTTTTCACTGAAGGGTGTGTCCGTGGCAGCCTGACAAAGTGTGATGTTTCACCATGAAACAGGAAGCTGTTGTAACTCAGGCATACAATGTCCGATCTGCCCCATACTTCACATGTGTGATAAGAGTCCTGGCCTAAAGACATCTATATGCCAATATTCAGTTAGTCATAGCGCCAGCTGCTGGCAACAGGAAATGGCATGCTTTGCACTGTAATTCACTCCCAGAAACGCATTTCAGTATGCCACGAAGTACCAAACATACTAGAAACATGATAAATTATGCAACACTTGGCTAAGTGCTGATGTATGCAATTAACGCCACGAAACAAGAAGTCGTTGTAACTCAGGCATACAATGTCCGATCTGCTCCAAACTTCATATGTTTGGTAATAGTCCTGGCCTGAAGACATCTACATGGCAATATTCAGTTACAGTCAAAGTGCAACCTGTTGGCAGCAGGAAGTGTGGCACTTTGAAATGACTTTGCCAAAATTCTCCTGTATTTATTCGCTTACATGCATGTCGCCCACTGTTCACTGTTTTCCTACGGCCAACGGGTGGCGGCGAGCCTGGGTGCGAGGGCCCTTTCATCGCTGCTTGCAGCTTTAAATGGATATTACCTTTCATGTCGTGTGTAATATAGCTTTTTGTGAATGTAAAAGGTCTGTAAAGTTTGAAGATTAAATTGCACAATAAATGGAGTTATTGTATCCCAAAAGAAGGAATGGATTCTGAACTGCCTGAAACTACCCGCAAACAATGAAAACAAAGACTGTAGTTGTAGCTGAGACTGAAAGAGTTTTTTTTTGTTGTTGTTGTTGTTGTTGTCGACATGTCGAGAAGACACTGTTTTCAGTGCTGCAAATCCACTTTGCATGCCCTTCCAAAGGATGAGGACTCGGTCTGGAATTGATACAGTAAAACCCACACCATCGTTACTGTTTGTATCACTGTTTATACAAGTGCTGAAGAAGCCGACTGAACTTTAAAAGGATAGTTCACCAAAAATGAAAATTTGAGGTTTATCTGCATACCCCCAGGGCATCCAAGATGTAAGTGACTTTGTTTCTTCACTAGAACACAAATGTTGCCGTCTGTCAGCCATATAATGTGGGTCAATGGGAATTTCTTTTATAAGAGTAAATAAAACTTGCTTAGACAAATCCAAATTAAACCCTGTGGCTCATGACGACACATTGATGTCCTAAGACACAAAACGATCGGTTTGTGCGAGAAACCGAACAGTATTTATATCATTTTTTTACCTCTAAAACACCACTATTTCCAACACTATTTTCCGCTCTGACAACGGCAGTGATGTCTCGCGCTTATACTTCAATGAGTGCTAGACATCACTGCCGTTGTCAGAGCGCGATCAGACCTCACTAAACGAGTGCTAAACGCAGTTGGACATAGTGGTGTTTTAGAGGTAAAAAATGATAAAAATACTGTTCGGTTTCTCGCACAAACCGATCATTTTGTGTCTTAGGACATCAATGTGTCGTCACGAGCCGCAGGGTTTAATTTGGATTTGTCTGTGCATGTTTTATTTATTTTTATAAAAGAAGTTCCCATTGACCCACATTATACGGCTGACAGACCGCAACGGTTGCAGTTAAAAATCATCTTTTGTGTTCTACTGAAGAAACAAAGTCACCTACATCTTGGATGCGCTGGGGGTAAGCAGATAAACATCAAATTTTCATTTTTGGGTGAACTATCCCTTTAATTCAGATATGCTAATGAGCTTTAGGTTTCCCGCATATGCTGTAAGCAGTAGACCAATCACAACAGACAATTGACAAGCCACTGAATAATTCCTTCAACCATTTCATACAAACCAATTAATTCTGTAATGTAACACGGCTGCATCTAAGTCACATTCTCTTTGAGTCAGTGCTTCTTTTTAATAAGTAATTGCTTCACAACCTTCACAAAAGTATGTTCTATATAGTATGAATGTAATCCGGACCTACTATATCCGTCATGTTGTCACTTGACCTACCAGTGTAAGTTGCATCGCTTCACTGCCATTCACAAATCCTCTCCTGTGGCCTCATGGGATAGTAAAGTGTCCATCAGATGTACACTCCAGAATAATGCTGGAAGTAGTAAGCCACCTGGGTACTTTCTGCCTACTGTTTTATGAATACTGTAAATTCGAACATGTACTCTTTTCGCCCATGTACAGTATATAGTGGGGAAGTATGTGATTTTGGATGCAGCCCATGTCTTGATGAGTGAGTCAATCATTCATTCAAAGGATTGCTGTGGGTTGCTCAGAGATGTGCATGGATTAACTGGGATGTGGATTTGCTTGGAACTATTTTCATTGGCGGAGTAAAAATAGCAACTGGCAGTGCTGTATGTATAAGTCCTCAATTAAGTTTGTGTATTGAACTGCTGTATAAAAGCAATATCACATTTGCAATCGTGCTGCTGGTCTGAATATCAGCACGACTGTAAATACCCACTGCACTTAGCCTTGCTTAAATATCAAGCAAAATTTTGCAGACAAAAAAGGTCTTTTGTCTTGTATGTATAATGGAGAATTGTATGAAGCAAAGTATGAAGCTGTGGCAAATCTGTGTGACCAACTTGAATGCATGGGAAAATCTTTCACCTTCACATGAAATGATTGTGTGAATTCCTATTGAAATGACTGGATTTCACTGCTGGAAATTTGCAGAATGCCTTACCTTAAGGGTGTTGTTTTAGTTGCATTTTATTTTGTGGTATTACCTGAAGTTAGAGAGTCTGTGTAAGTCATTTTGGAGAACACACATTTTTGCTGAACATTGCCACTCCATGTCTCTATAAGTACGCCACTGATTAGAGGAAATGGTTTCTTAATGTAACTAACTTTAACATTGTTTAATGACTAGTAAAGGAAGAATTGAGACTGATAGCGTCCTGCAGCCACTGCAAATCTGAAAAGAGATTATGTCCTTACAGATCTTTGTGGGTGCAGACAACTGAGTATGGACAGTCAATGTTAAATAAAAGATTTCTGAAAGGTAAAAGACCCAAGGTTGGAGGCACGATACAATGAGAAATGATTGTATAGCATGACGTCAGAGATGCTAAGAGTACCAGAGAGTCAAGAAGGTCAAGTGGCTTAATTTCTTCAAGGCCTTGATGTGGCTCTGTGTGACAAGCTTTTGTCATCCAGTCAGTGTTGGCTGATGAACTGGCCTTGGAGGAACTTTCAAGAATACATTGTTCATGCCACAAATCTTGTGACAGTCTTGGCACTGTCTTCTTACCACATTGACCCACTAAATCCATCGTAATGAGTGATATCTATTTGTGGAAGGTCTGTTAAAAAAAAAACAGCTGGTCACCAGCTTATGTTGTGTTTTGGATGCTAGTATGGATAATACTATATGGGGATAATACAGAAGGATGCAGTAGTGTTTGGAAATAGTACTTTTGCATTTCTAAATACAAAAAGAATGGCATATTTCACCTTTAATTTAATCAATCAGCAAGACTTGAATTACACAGCCTCACCAATACTCTCATAAGAACTTGTCGTAATTTGTACAAGATGACAGAATTGTATGCCTTGTTCGAAATGTACAAAATCATGTGTACTACATTTTCTATATTGTGTTTTATGTTTATATAATATAATATAATATAATATACTGTGTATAAAATATATATATAATATATATATATATATATATATATATATATATATATATATATATATAGAGAGAGAGAGAGAGAGAGAGAGAGAGAGAGAGAGAGAGAGAGAGAAGTGTTGGATGTTGTAGAGTGTGAAAAATGTGTTTTATTGTAGCGCCAGCACGAGGAGTCGAATATGCTGGAATGGGCCTATATGAACTCACTCTGTTACTAAAGTTTAAAGACTTTTTGGCGATAAGAAGGATGCTATACTACTCTATAGGTACTTAAGAGTAACAGGAGATTGGCAGAAACTGTGTATGCTCTATATTTAACAAAGCATATACAAAAGATCTGTTTTACAGAATAAAGAAGTTTATTGCACATAAATCATATAATACATCTTGTTTAAATGTCAGAGATATTTGAATGTAACTCTATCGCCCCCTTGAGTACGGAGGTTTGGTACCATCAGACCGACTCGAGCATACACCAAGTATGTTCAACTGGACTTCATGTTGGCAGTGCATTGGCCAAGCGCTTGCATCTGCATTCGCAATCTTGTGTAAAACATCTTTAAGCATTTATACTAGAAACAGCATGGGTATGCCAGTCCAAAAGCTAGACCAGCACCAAACTCACACTAACCAGAAGTTCATGGTGTAAGCTGAAACTTTCAGAAGAGGTGTTTTAGTGCAATGTCTCTGTACATGTGCAGATAAACTAAAACATCTTCACTACATAAAACCAGCAGTAAAAGAACTCTAAACTGCATTCACTCAGGTTTTGAAAGAGTCGCACTGAGAATATTTCAGCTGCTTTGTACTACAAAATGCTCACTGAAACCATTCATCCGGAATGGACCTCTGAATGGCGAAGACCAGCTACGCTCAAATACTTTCACGGCTGACTGACAGTATTGCTTGAACCTGAAGGACAGACTTAAATGCTTGCATTTAATGAAGGATATTTCATTCAGTCTTTTTGATTTGATTCCATTTATTCAGTGTCACTTGTCAATAACATAAAATGAGTAGAAAAGAATCCATGAGTGCAAGTCAAGTGTGATTAGACTCTGATGAACGGATTTGATGAGAGTATTTCATGACGGTAGACGACAGTTGTTCAGTTTCTCACAAGCTTAAACAAAAGCCAGTTGAAATGTGTGTGTCCATTTGTTATAAATAGTACTAGTGTACAGCACAAGCTTTCCCCTCCCTTTCAAAAAGCCTTGCTAAGAGTTCACACAATACTCTGAGGACGACCTTAAGGAGAATTTCATGTTCCTAGCTCTGCACTTTTCAGCTCAAGTCAATAGCTCTCCTTGCTGTTTCCCATCCAGCCTAATTAAAATATAATCTTCTCTGCAGTGGGCTGCTACAAGGAAAAGGCAAGGGACGGAGATGGTGGTTTCTATAAATAACAGCTGAAATTAGCGTTATTGTGGGAGATTGCTCTTTCAGAGGACAATAAAAAAGACCTGGCTGACTGTAAGGCATGGGGGCCGGGGTGATAGAACTAAGCTAATTTACTTGTGAAATCACAGTTATGGGTAGAGTGAAACAGTTTCTGTCAAGTCGCTGCTGCTTCGCTCTCTTGGGCAGTGCACAACTTTTGGAATATTTATAGAGGACTGAGCAAAGAAGTTTAAGTGTCCAAGACAGGCAGTTTTATGTTATGTATGTGCTGGTGTTATACTTTAGCCAAAGTAGTTTTAATACCTAAAACTAGAATTTATGATATAATAAAATGTATCATAGACTATATATACAGTACATTTCATATATTTTAATAATATTTTACAATAATACTGTTTTATTGTGAAATGGTTTATAAATGCAGCCTTGGTGAGCTAAGTGACTTCTTTCAAAAAACATTAAAAAAATTTAATCATTCCAAACTTTTGACTAGTAGTGTGTAGCCTTTTGTGAAAACGGTGCCGTATTCAGTCTATAGGCACATAGAGTTTCTTTACAAAGTGACACTGCCAACTACTGGCCTGGCAGCAGAATACAGCGTTTTTTGTCGTTTTTTGCAGATCTGTGTGATCGGGGATCGTTCTGACAAGGTTGTCATGTGTACGCGAAAAAAGCAAAGGAAAAACTTTTCAGTTTTTAGTATATTGTTGTCGTGTAAACGTACCCTTTGTTTCC
Source organism: Ancherythroculter nigrocauda (assembly GCA_036281575.1). Classification (NCBI taxonomy): domain Eukaryota; kingdom Metazoa; phylum Chordata; class Actinopteri; order Cypriniformes; family Xenocyprididae; genus Ancherythroculter; species Ancherythroculter nigrocauda. The sequence continues at coordinate 9,446,080 of VTFQ01000013.1, forward strand.
CTTTCAGTTGAAGTAATAATTAAATAAAGAAAAACAAGAGCCCAGCTGAATAATATAACTGTGTTAAATGTACTTGCAACTGGTTATTTAAGTGAAGTGACATGTGGCCAAGTATGGTGACCCATACTCAGAATTTGTGCTCTGCATTTAACCCATCCAAGTGCACACACACAGCAGTGAACACACACCCGGAGCAGTGGGCAAGCCATTGCTGCGGCGCCCGGGGAGCAGTTAGGGGTACGGTGCCTTGCTCAAGGGTCTCACCTCAGTCGTGGTATTGAAGGTGGGGAGAGCGCTGGAAATTCACTCCCCTCACCGACAATCCCTGCCGGACCTGAGACTCGAACCCATGACCTTTGGGTTACAAGTCCGACTCTCTATCCATTAGGCCACGACTGCCCCCCAAGGGTATTAAAGGGTTAGTTCACTCAAAATCTAAATTTATGTCATTAATTACTCACCCTCATGTTGTTCCACACCCGTAAGACCTTCGTTAATCTTCAGAATATAAAGATATTTTTGATTTGACTCTGGCTTTGAAATTTCAGAATGATCATTGCATCATTTCAGATGAGATGAGTCCGAAGATTATTACAGTTATGAATTGATTATTCTGTCACAGACTTTATGAATGCACATGTTTTATTCCTAATAAATTTACTAGAAGTTTCTTTTCTAAATATGTTTCCATCACGTTTTATGTGCATTTTATTTTGTATAAAAAGTATCCACCCCAGCGAGTGTATGAGTTACATGTATTCACATCTTGTGCAGTATCTTAAAATGTGCAGACGTAGCCTTTTTTTTTTTTTTTTTTTTTTTAGAACACCAATATGACTCATTTAAAATTCTGTACTACTTACATTAATGCATGCATGAGTTTCAGAAACCCACTTTAAAAATGAAGGTCAAATACAATAGATCATTTTATGGTCCATTTATTCAGCTTCTTAATGATTTTTAGTAGGCCTGCATTTAACATAGATAGGCTATAGCAAGTTATTGACAACATTATTTCTATTATACTTCATTTTTCTGAACATATGTACACGGGTTCTGTCTCGCACACAGACGCGGGTGCGAGCCTTTGAAAGTATTTAGCTGCGGAAAGACTCGTTCGGCGTGTGCACTGCAAACTATCTAGTGGACTTTTGTTTTCAAGCACAAAAATTCACTCTTGCATGGGTTGTTGTACAGTGCACACACGGTCCATGCCATTACAAAAATTGGGCTGCACGCGGACACGTGGACGCCCAAAGTATACTTTGGGGTTAAGGCTGTAATTGCGGGCCCCCAATCCGCCCAGGCCCATATGCACGTGCATACCCTGCACACCCAGACGCTACGCCACTGTCTGAGGGAATCTGATCCACACATAGGCAGCAACATCATTACACCTTTTGACGTTCAGAAAGATAGTTAAAAACATGGTTAAAATAGTCAACGTGACTATTCAACGTGACTTCAACCTTAATGTTATGAAGCGACAAGAATACTATTTGTGTGCAAAAACAACACAAAAATGACGTAAACAAGGAAGCCTGCACTGAGTTCACTACATATGACAATGGTTCAAATTGTTAAATAAAGTCGTTATCTTTGTTTTGTTTTTGCGCACAAAAAGTATTCCCATCGCTTCATAACATTAAGGTTGACCCACTGCACGTACATTGACTATTTTGTTACTATTATGTTTTATGTTTTACCATGTTTTAACTACCTTTCTGGATGTCAAAAGGTGCACTGATGTTGCTGCCTATGTGTGGATCAGATACCCTCAGATTTCATCAAAATATCTTCATATGTATTCTGAAGATGAACGAAGTTCTTAGGGGTGTGGAATGGCATGAGGGTGAGTAATTGACCCTTCGCCGGGAGTTTGATTGACAAGCGATCTAACCAATCATAACTCCGAATCCGCCGTTTTATCCGACAAAGCAGTCAAGAGTTAGATTAACCTCGGTGGACTTGAATTTGAAAAATGGTGTGTACTGACGTATTTCCGCGTTTGAAACAACATTCCTTCTCATATTCATTCATGTTTATTTGATGCTATAAATGAACTAGTAGGAAGAGATGATCGGTTCACGAGTCGCTTGAACTGAGGCGCTATACAGCGATCTGTCACGACACATTGAAGAGCCACAAAACGGTTTTTATTGTTTGAATTTCTTAAAAAATTACACAATTTGAAAGCTGGGACTTTATTTAATATCATAAGTAACCTGCTCTGTCTTGTCTGTCAACGTGTTGTCAGTGTCCTCTTTGCTCCGCGATGTATTTTTCACTGCGTGTGGCATGGCAGCGCCATGGCTTGTCGGACAGAGCAACTGTAACTAAGGAGGGCGGATCTTTGCGAAGGGTCAATTAATGACAGAATTTTCATTTTTGAGTGAACTAACCCTTTAAGTTCATTACATTAGGCAAACTTTTATGATTCAAGAATTTTCAAGTATAAGACATGTAATTCCAAGTCCACTTGAACAAATAAGCACATTTAATACAGAAGTTTTTAAAGCAGTTCCTTTGCATGCTTTTTTTTAAAGTAAGTTAATTCAACCAATAAGATTTTTACAGTGTGGTAAAATTTATTATCCTCTTAAAGCATTTTCATGGGCACTTCTCACTTTGACAACATGAGAGTATCGCTCCTCTAAAAGAGCCTCCAGCAGGGACAGAGTGCTGAGTCATGATCATGTCACAAGGACAGCGGCCCATTTTACTATTGACTTCACTCTCGTATCACAGATTACGCACGGATAAACACATAGACATTAAACTTTCAATCTCAACTGTAGAATTCATAATCAGCTTGACTGACGGGAAGAAAAAAAAACATTTATTTTCATTTATTAGAGTTTCAGCTTCCCACTCCATTCATTTTGGCTTGTATTTGTGCATATATTTAGCACTGTATTGGTTTTCTCACAAATTTAGATTGGGTTATGAACTTTTTATTGGTATTCTTAACCTGTTAGTTGATTTTTTTTTTCTTTCTTTTTTTTTTTTTAACCGCACCAATCAATAAATAATAATGATATCAAAGTATAACACCTCATTTTTTCATGCTACTAATCGACAACATTCTTCAATCTAAAGTTGTTCAGACAACTCTGATAAGCAAGACAACATTTAGGGAAATATTTTTTGGTTTAATACATGTAAATTCAAGTATCTTATAAATCTCATATCTTCGAAAAGGCCTGATATGATGATATGCTGTAGAAAATGTAATTGCTTTCTCACAGTGAAACAGCATAAGATATTAAGCCATTGGCAAATAGTTAACTTTTGTTAGATTTATGCTTAAAACAAGAAATAAAACAATTTGCCAAAGGAATAAATTAAAAATATATATTTGCTTGTCAAATAAATGCTTCTTGCTTCAAGAAAGTTTAAACAGTTTTACTGAAAAGGAAAAGGATTTTTGTAGTGAAGTATTGCTTCATAAAGTCTTAATTATATTATTAGCAGCCTACTCTTACCAGCTGAGCTCCAGTGATGTATCTGCCTTGAGTTATCATCAAGGGTATCGTGATGAGAGTGATTGTGGTATAATGGTTTGCATCATTACTTTAATATCATTTCATTATGGCATTATGCTTTATGATAGGATACAGAGTCCAGCTAATTCCGTTCTTTTCTAATAATGTGTCTGTATGTATCCCTTTTGCTGCATCTTTTTAGTCCAAATGAATAAAAAGCTATGAGAATATTCATGCACTCAGGCAGGTGTGCCTTATTTTTGTGGAGATGATTGACACATTATGTATTCAGAGTCAAAATGTCTCACAATATGTTCTCTTTAAACTGGATCCATCTAATTGACAGTGTTTTAATCACTTGTTCCTGTAAAACATCCCACAATTCTTCAGAAATGAAGGTAAGCTCGTTTTAGAAATGACCATATACTGAATATATACAGAACTTTCTGAAGAGATGGATGTAATAACATCACACTCTCACTGCTCTAAAAAACATTATTTAAAAAAAAGTAATTTTCTCTTATTTTTCATAAAAAAAGAAACATAATTTCCAAGATAAAATAGATATGGATACGGAAATGGAAATGCAAGTGAAAAAATATCCACAGTAACATCATGACACATTTCGATTTTCAGACAGCAATTTTATGCTGATTATACTGAGCTTTTCCCCCCAAAATCACCTGCTCGCTGCAATCCTTCAGATTTATGAAGCTTTACTTTACACATTTGTTTCAAATGTGTATATAATCACAGCGTAGGCGATGGTGGGGTAGCATGTGGCAGTAGTTAGTGTCTCTAAGAAACATAACTTTTCTCTGTGGCGAGAAGCAGGGCAGAGCTGTGGGAGCGGAGCGAGTGAAACCTGCTTGCCACACCGGTCTCGAGTCCCACAGACAAGCTGCGGAAGGATAACATTAGCAGCAACCCAATTCAGAGGCTGCATCCTTCAAAGGCTGTATTCAAAGGCTGAATACATCACAGCGGCATGACAAAGGCTGTCCCAGTTCAAAGGCTCCTTCAAATGCAACCTCCAAATGCGTCCTTTGTTTCCCGGGCAATAAAGGATACAACCAGAGATGGACTTATTATTGGGAGATACGAGGGTCCTTGGCTCTACCATTGGAGAGAGCGTAAAGCTAACTTGGATCATGTGTGCTTTGATAACCAATCATATTATAGCCTTGAGGTCATTGAATTTCATTCAGAGTTATGTGACAGCAAAGTTCCTTTCAAGGAAAGTCTGTTAACTCGGTGGCCATATTTGTAACGCCTCCGGGCAGCTATTTCGTGCATCCAAGACCAAGTCCTATCTATTTGAATAGGGGAATCCTGAAAACTCAAAAACTGCTTGCTGAACTCACAATTAAATAACATATTTCAAATATACCTGTCGCACAATTGTCCGTGCCTTCTCCTAAAACAGCTTTTTCCGGTGTAAACTCTAAAAATCAATCAATCTAAAATGAATGTTTAAGAGCAAATATGTTGAAGATTAACCGATGGGCTATAGATTCATTCAATGAAATTCAATGAAAAGCTGTTTTCCCACAGTTTATTCAGCATAGTGAAGCCTCTCCTCCATTGACATCCATTAAAAAATGGCCTCTGGTCTCCTTCTTACCACAGCGTTAGCAGGCGATATGTTTTTTTTTTTTTTTAACCTTGCAGGCTTGCCTTCAAGTGGCTTTGATACAACAGAGTTATCCTTCTCGGCCTAGCCTAGCCCAGAATTAATTGCACGCCGGTGACATTTTTTTTGAGTGAAATTACCTGATTACACTTCTGGGTTTCAAATTACTTGAATATCTAATGATACAATTGTAAAAAATAAAAAGCTTTAAAGCAGTTCAAACGTTGACATATCTTACGAAGATGTGATTTTATATAGTTTATACTCTTTATTATGTATATAAATGGACTAAGGTGAACATATTTAGACAGGTTGTGAACCCTCTTTTGTTTTCAGACAGTTGAATATAATTTTCAAAAAAGTACAATGTAACACAGTTCGTAAGTATGGGAAGAAGGAGGCGGGAACCGGCGAACGTTCAACAAAACTTTAATTCAAAATAAACAAAAAAAAAATTAAAGTAATGCCGGCAGACCCTCGCAGACGTCTGCCGGCCACGCAAACATAATAAAACATAAAATAAAGTCCAGGCCTGGTCCTCTCTCGTCTTTCACTGTCATCGCTCCTCCTTTTATGCCTCCGGAGCTCCTCCGTGAGAGACTCAAGGCCGGTGCGCCTCACAGGTGGAGCTCATTAACTCTCGCATCACCGGCCTTGCACTGTTCCCTCACGGCTCTCGCCCGCCCTGCTTGCCACATACCCCCATCGCCTCTCGCAGGCCGGGGGATACTCCCAAGACTGCGCTCTACTCCACCCCGGAGCCTGTCTCGGCGGCCGCAACACCTGGGGTTAAGTACAGACGAGAGAAAGGAGACGGAAGCAAGGGGAGCGACAGAACGAGAGAGGGGAGAGAGGAAAAAGAGAAAAAAAAATGCTTGGTCCGGTTCCTGGACACACTGCCACTCGGTCCTCAGCCAGCCGAGAGGCTCTTTCTCACAGTGCCATGCGATGGCACTGGATGCTCGGTGGACGGTTTTGACTCCGATCCTCGACCGCCTCCTGGTGGCCGGCAATGGCTCCTCCAGCTGAGGGCAGCTGGCAGCGAGTCCGCCATCCCCTGCTCCTCCCCTTCATGGCGGACGGTAGCAGGCTCCGGCCCACGGCGGACGACGGCAACTCCTCCGCTCCCTCCTGGATGGCAGCCACCCCACCTCATCCCAGGAGCATGGCATCGGGGTCTCAGTCCCACCTGTCACAAGGCTCCAGCACCACCGCCTCGGGCAACCTCTCGTGGTCTTCACTCCCGCGCTGCCTGATCTCCGCAGCACCACGATCCCCGTCAACAGCGAGGGCTCTCCGACAGCATGTCCCTCCTTCCTCCCGAGTTTCAGCACCAATGTAACAGTTCGTAAGTATGGGAAGAAGGAGGCGGGAACTGGCGAACGTTCAACAAAACTTTAATTCAAAATAAACAAATACAAAATTAAAGTAATGCCGGCAGACCCTCGCGGACGTCTGATGACCACACAAACATAATAAAACATAAAATAAAACACTGTCGTCGCTCCTCCTTTTATGCTCCCGGAGCTCCTCCGTGAGAGACTCAAGGCTCACGGCTCTCGCCCGCCCTGCTCGCCACATACAAACATTACTGCCACTCGTCAGCAGCAGCTGTCACAGTTGCTAGGCGAGCAATCCTCCATAGGCTAAACCGTCCCATTTAACAACGCTCGGTCAGAACATTGTGGACTTCGAAGGATGCAGCCTCTGAACTGGGACACAGCTATTGTTACATTCTCATCTGACTATATATTTAGAAAGAGCCCATATACAATTGCCTGTGAATGAGAGACGCACATAAGAAAAGTAATAAGCATTTTTAAGCAAAAACACTTTTCTTTTGCATTTCAAATGAACATTTATCTCTAGAATGGAATTGTACATTTTTACACTGATTTATGTACTCATTTAAGTTCATTTATATTTGAAATGTAAATCTTTCACATATTTCCCAAGGTTTTAACTTGAATGTGACACATTTTAGAAGATACATCACTTTTTTGAAACTTTCTTCTAATTTCAGCCAGTAGATCCTGGCATATTATAAGGCCCCCTATTTCTTCTCTTGGCTGTACTCACACTAGGCACGGTTGCCTGGTAGAAATTGTCCCCCCTCCCCACTCCCCCGCTGCCCCGCACTCACATTGCGCTAAACGTTCCGGGCCAGAGCACACTTAAGTCATTTATGATGCAACTTTTTGTTTTGAAGAAAACAGGCCTTTTGCTAATAGACAGTCTAATAGATTTATAATTTATGTCGTGCAGTGATTTTCACTTGATTGTGCCGCACATATCAGAAGATTGTTACGGAGGCATCTGACGTTGATGGAGGAACTTTCAGCTTTTCTCGTAAACTACAATTCCTGTTCATCAATAAGGTGAGAACCAGACCTGTTAAGAACCTAAATATACTCAAATTAATTACAGTAATTGAAAAGTGTACTGTCCAAGTAGTAGTAGAAGATGTTTGCCGTCATAATGATGACAGTATCACACACAAGAGTAGTAGATGTTAGCGCTCACACTGCATGTGTACCGCGCCTGAGCCCAACTGAACCGTGCTCTGGCCCACCTCTTCCAAGCGGGGCAGGGGCGATTAAACAAACCGCGCCCGTGCACGGCATGGAGTGATCACACTAGTCAAACGAACCAGATTTTGGAAGGTCAAATGTGCTCTGGCACGGTTCAGATCGCCTAGTGTGACAACACCCTAATATCGACACCATCTTTGGAAAATTCTCAAAAAAAACAATAAATAAAAAAAAAATCACACTGAGCCATGCTTCTCATATTTATTGTTGGGTTGATGGATAACACTGTTCCTTAGACAAGCATTTGTTATGCCTATCTAACATAACAGCCTCCATGGACTTTGTTATAAAAAATTTACAGTGAAGAGAGAAGGTTGGATTTGAGTTCCAAACGATGCAATGATCTGTATTCAGTATTCAGCATCTTAAGGCATCATAGTCTCACTCCCAGCTGTTCTGAAATGTAAGCTATTCTCTAAGAAATGTTGCTAGTCAATAAAGTATCATGTTTTAGCTAGGTAACATGTTAATGTTATTAAAAAAATAAAATAAATAAATAAATAAATAAATTAGGTGTGACATTCCTGTGCTCTTCACAATGAAGATAAGTATTTAGCATACAGATTTGCTACAACTACAACCCAATGTTTTGTATCTCTCAACGATGTACTAAAAATGGAACAGTTTTCCTTTGTTTTTTTTGAGTACAGACAACAATGTTTTCACAAGGATCCACAAAAACGATTAAAAACACTGTATTATGCGTGCCATGCCAGTAATTGGCGATGTTGCTGTGTAAAAAAACACTATGCACCTATAAACTGAACATGTAATATGCATGCGCATGATGTCATTGTTTTCGCAAATTTGTGTTTTTGTAGTTACAGTATCAGCACAGTATTGTCACGGAGATGATAACAGCATCTTTTTTTTTTTTTTTTTTAAACGGTAACACTTTATTTTAGAATCTTTTAACTAGTTCCAAAGAAGAAAAAAAAACTTGCACTTGGAAACCTGTTTTCAAAAGTTTTGTTTTTAAAGCCCACAAAATGCTGTTATGTAAAAATGAACAGCCAAAATGCATTAAAAGTTCATAGAGCATTCTCTTTACAAGTTGAGAGTCTGAATCATGTGTGTTAAATAAGGGAGACATACAGTATGTGCAGAGCTGTGGGTCCCCAGGACCAGGATTAAAACCACTGACTCACTGCGATTATTCATGTATATCATATGTATTTTACAGAGGACATACATCGATTTCGATATGTTTGGGAACCAAATACTTTTCATTAGATACAGCAGGGATGCTTTCTAAAAACACATTTACTTTTGGACCTGAGGACATTACACTACACTCCCTCTTACGTTTCTGGTGTCCAAATAACATACCCAAGGCTGTGAGGCTGTAAGGCTGTATGTCTTCCCACTCACCGCACACACACTCACCCACCAAGCTAACCTTAAAACCACACCACAAATTAATGAAAGAAAGCCTTCTTTATTTTGTGTATATCCTTATGGTGATTGTCACACTCCAGCTATTTCAGGCTTGGCGATCTCTCAAGGTACTGAAGATTAAAGCAGAGCGATGCGGTACAACAGAAGTTTCGCTCTTAGCTAAACACTAATGAGTCTTTTTCAAATTTTACTTTAGGTTAGGTCTCGGCTCAGTGCTGTTCCTGTACTTCTATTATAAACATCTACAGGCCAAGCAGGCACAGACTGACCTCGGGCAAGTGCAAGATGATGAAACTAGAATATTTCAGACAACCTGAGCTGACGAGAAAACGAAACATTGTGCGTTTGTAACTACAGCAGTAACGAGGGAACATTGTCCTGCCGTTAAGGCTCTGAAACAAATTAGAGACACTGACAAGAACAAAATTCTGTGTTATTCTTTGTAATGAAGATCACTGATATATGGAGAGGTTAAATAGCCACAAACTAAACTAAACTCTTGTGTGAATGTGACAGAGAATTTAGAAGGAGCAGATGGCATCTTGGAAATACACACTGGAATCGTTTGAGAAACTGGGACACTTGCCATGGTCAAGTACTAACATTGCTCCTAAATTTAGGTGGATATTTTCAGACACACTACTGTACTATGCTTTAGACCACAGAGATCACCACTGGAAAACCTACTTTCAGAGCAAACTTTCAGAGCCACCATGCTAAGCAGCTGTGGGTGGTTGTCAGGGTATTCTTGCGGAAAAAGATCCCATCCTCAAGTCTCAATTTTATTGCGATCGATTTTGCATCTGTTTTATGTCCTGTCATGCAAAAATCACAGGTCTGATTTGAGTTATATCATTCACATGTTTAGTTTAGTCATGAAAGTCTAGATGCTGCAGACTGATCAGTCTATTACATTCAATTTGCTTGCAATCACATATTTTACTACATGGCACAAGATGATTAGCCTCTGCTGGTTCTGCAGCAAGTGAGATTGCTTAATCAACATTTAAATAGTCTGATTCAGTGTTCACTGTAAGCTAGTCCTGCAGCTTGCAATCAGATTTCCTCTGAACTCCTCCACCTCCCCCAGCTCCACCTGCCTAAATCTGCTACGGGATTTATGAATTTCTATTCACATAGCAGCAGCATACCTTACATGCTCACAACAGTATGTCTGTGTATAATGGCAGTAGCAATTCCATACTTGGACTGCCAAGACCAAACATACATTAACAATGTCGTATCCATGAACATGCTAAAACTATTCCGAGAGTTGTCATGACTGCTATATCCGTAGCGCAAATGGTGTGGGATAAGTTACAGTATGCAATGAGATTTAAGACTTAAGGTTAGAATATTTGCATATGTATGAAGTATGTACACATGTCCTGGTGTAAGTATTATATGACATGCAGCTGCTGACATTTATAGCTTAGTGTCTGTAAAATAGCAGAACACACTGGCACTGGTTTAAATATTAGTTTTTGCAAGCTGTTTGTGAGTGACCAAATGTCAGTGAAAACCATGCCAACCAAAACACTATCCTAGCCAAATAACCAAAGCACATCTGTTTCCTGACTGTGATTATGAATAATTCTGTATTTAGGATATTCAGAAAACATAAACTAATGTATGTGCCAATTAAATAACTTGAACATACTGTTATTAACCTGCGCAAAGTTGCAAACTGAGAATTTAAAGAGGACCTATTATGACCCATTTTACAAGATGTAAAATAAGTATCTGATGTCCCCAGAGTGTCCCCCATGTTAAAAATGCCACTTTTTGGGGTTCAGCAAAAGTGTGCCATTTCAGTGTGGGCCCTTTAAATGCAAATGAGCTGCTGCGCTCTGCCTAAGAGGGCGGAGCTTCAAGAGCTAATTCTCCGGGTGCAGGAGTCAGTCAGGACGCACTATAATGTCAGAAACTGCAAATATATGCTGCATGGAGATAGAACAGGTATAGTTTAGTTCAATTACGGTTATAACTTATATTGTCTTCTTCCACTATATTAGTACAAGCCTGTTGTACCAGACCCCATCCGAATGATGGCCAAAACTTTACAGATGAGTTTTATGATGTTTATTGTACTTCACACAAAAGATGATGCATCCGTTTTCACTCTAGAAAATCACTGTCACAGAGCTTAATAAAACACAATGCAAGTGTGCATTAAAATATTATCCATAAACTCTCTCTCTCCCTTGCATTATCACCAAGATACACAGCAAAGTACACAGAAACACTCCTTACAACTAACAGTGTACAAATATATAAAGACCTTATGCCTTTTTGCGTGGTGCTTATTAAACTGGTAAACTTTATATCCGTAAATCAACTCTGATGAACTATAATAAAGTGCTCTCACCTTCATTACTGCCATATCCAGTATCACTCTGGAGACTGTAAGCTGGATCACGAACTGATCTATCCTTGAGTAACAACTTTTTAGCACAACCTCTTTTGTATTGTCCCTTTGTATTGACATTCGTTCACAAAGTCCGGTGTGAAATGATTCGCAGAGACATAAACAAATTTCGGTAGAGTTGAGGGAGCATTTTCTTAGAAAACAAACTTAATCCACCCCATCTTCAGCAGCTCAGATTTGGAGAGAGATACGTGGATTAATCCAGCTACAGAACACCTTAAATGCTTGGGAGACGTTCTCGTCATTGCAGCAATGGCGGACTGTGTAAACTCGCTGTGAACGCGCTCAGGGCGGTTCTATGTTAAAACGACAGTGTCTGTCAACATTTGTGGGAGGGGCCTGTGGCTAATGTGACATCACATTGCCAGGGATCTGGAAACGGCTTGTTTCGAGACACTGCTTATGATTTATGGGGATTAAAAAAAAGGAGTGGTTGGATTTTTATTATTATAGGGTGGTTGTGTACACACACTGCCAACACACATTTATAGCCAAACACCATGCAAAAGTGAATTTTGCATAATAAGCAAAAGGAGTCATTTACCTTACCTTGGAAATGACACATTGCAGTTTTAAGGTAATGGCGAAAGGATAAGACATGCATCACTAAACCAGCTTATCAATTAATGTATTAGCAGAATTTCAGAGTTTTTGACCAAATTTATGCGTATAAATACTTTTTGTTGTTGTTGTTGTTTGTTTTAAGATTTATTTTTGGTGTCTTTGCCTTTATCGGGATAGGACAGTATAGACTAGACAGGAAGCAAAGTGGGAGAGAGAGAGGGAGATGGGATCGGGAAAGGTCTGCGAGCCGGGACACAAACTCAGGTTGCCTGAAGCATAACCGCCACATGTCTGAGCGCTGCCCAATTGTTAAGTAGTATTGTATTATATTTATTAGTTATATTTTGTTCATATTATATATATATATATATATATATATATATATATATATATATATATATAAAACAAAACATTTCCAACAGGTTCTGTCTAGTCTTGTCTAGTCTCAAGGAAACATGTTTTTTTTTCTTTTTTTCCCAAGTGCATTGTGCACCGGATAGACAAGGGCTTAAACATGGTGCATGAATTCAATGTAGCTTTTTTAAGAGTCAAATTAACAAACAGCAGATGGCAAGATGGGTAAGTTTGGTTAAAAGTCAGGAGGAACAATCCCATCTGTTTCTGTAACAGCAGAATGTAGTTGTGTGTAATGGTGTGTGTCTGTTTGAGAACTGTGTGTGTCATTTAAAGTGAAGAAAGTGGGAATATGTCCCTATGGAGGGTCACAGCTAGCAATTTAACAAGTGGGCAGTGCTTAACCTTTAGAAATGTTGATCAGCCTCAGGAGGTCAAACTAAATATGAATGAGCCATTTTATTTTCTATCCATTTTGATAATTGCAAATTTGGAAGTAAATACAGTTTAAACTCCTGTTTTTTGTATTTTTCGGATAAACATTAAATAAATATAAACAGTATATAAATACACATTTGCATGTGATACAGTGGCCATTGTTCATCCAAAAGACGATGCGTGACATAATGAATGATAAAAATACTTTTTAATGACACCAAGAACAATAAACACTACACACATTAAACATAAACGTTATCACAGGACACAGAACTAAGAAATCAGAAGGCTTAAATACACTGAGAATGATGACTAACAAAACAGGGAACAGGTGTGTAACTAATCAGAAACCAACAAACTACGAACTAGAAATAGTGAAAGGGAAAACCATGAATTAGAAACTAAACACGACAAGGAAACTATGAAACTAAAGACATGATCGTGACATTAAATCCCTTCACTGGAATGCACATCCTTGCGCCGCAAAGTCTAACAGAGGAGGGAGGGGGTTCCAGAGGAGGATGTGGAGCTGGAGAGAGATGTAACTGAGGAGGAGCTGGCAGAGGGAAACACCACGATCGAGATGATGGAGGGAGAAGCCAAGGATAAGACAAAGGGAGGAGCCAGAGGATGTCCCAGAGCAGAGCTAAGATGAAGGCCCACCACAGAACCAGTGGAATGGAGGAGCCGTGATGGAACTAGGAACCCGACCAACTGTGGTGGAGATGTGAAAGGTAGAGACCCAGGCGGAGCTGAGGAGATGAAGACCCAGGGTGACACAGAAGTCCTGGAAGAGTCTGAGGCGCAGCTGCAGATCCGGAAGTTTGAAGCAGAGCCTGAGCGATGATAGACCCTGGTGGAGCCAGAGGGAGCACTGAACCAAGGCGGAGCTGATGGGTCGGAGGGCTGAGGTGGAGCTCAGATGCCCGAGGTGGAGCTAAAGGATCGACACACCAGGGCGGAGCTCTAGACAAAGCAGTTGCTCGGAGACACTGAAGGAGGAGCCAAGGGAACAAAGGGATCCAGCTGAGGTAGGGCCAAGGAACAGAATGGCTTTGGCAGAGGAGGAAGGAGTGGGAAGCTGGGCGGGACCATTGGCGATGAAGGAGACTTGAGGCTGGGCGGGACCAGCTGCAACTGGAGACCTTGAAACATTTCATCATCCAGCTCATAAAATAGTAGTAATTCAGCAGGAACCCAGCTCATAGCATGAAACTCAGCGATGGGAGTGTGGGCGGAGCTCCAATCCATCCCATTAAACTCCACTAAAATACCCTTTTATGACACGTTGTTTGCTGGCTCACACACTCCGCGATGTGTTCGGGTTCCAGGAAGAAACGGGCCTCTGGAAAATGCTCTAGCTCTTGCTTCATGATGGGCTCTGGCTCTGTGGTGGAGTTGGGGCTGGTGATGTCCTCCTCCGCAAGGCACCCGGTGAGTGGGGATCCACAATATGTCGAGTACCCACTCCACATATTGTTCAAAGCCCCCTCGATCACCTTTCCCGTGCAGGCGTGCCTTCGATCGCTCATTTTCTACATAGTAGAAATTGCTATGTGCGCTTTTAGGGTAATGTGTGAGGCACGCCAGATCTAAAAAGTCCCTCGTATGGTTCTCGAGGGAGCGATCTACTTGCTTCAACAGGTGGAGGCGACAGCTGGTAAAATAATTTATTTATAATGCATTCTGTTATGGTTGCTGTGTTGTTTTAAATCCAAAAGAAGATGCATAACACGGGGAAAACCATGAACTATAAACTAAACAGAACTTGACAAAGAAACTATGAAATTAAACAAGACATAACCATGATAGCATAATGTTTAAAATATGAATAAAAATGGAAGTTTAAAAGGCTGTAAATTTAGCCTAAATTAAGTTGTCACTCATGTCACACTGAGTGGTAAGCAACACATACAAATAGGGAGGTACTAGAATAAGTCTTTAATATATATTACACAGGAGATTGCTAGACATACAAAACTCAGAAATAGAGAATAAATACACCACACAGTTCATAAAAGCGAGAACCTATAAGGAGCAAATTAAACTCAGGGCAATACATTGGACAAACAAAGGCAACTAAACAACACACAGGTCATAGGTAACCATGGAAACAAACAGACACACAATCAGTGACCTAAGATGCAGATAAGCTTGAATATAGGTAACAAAGGAAACAGGAACAGAACACAGGAAAACAATGTGATACAAACTAAAAGTCCATGGAAATAGAACCTAAACCTGACAATAAACAGGATTATGATTATTTACTTATTTATTTCTTGCTAAGCTGTAGTACAAAGTGTACAAATGATGTTAATTCTTGCTTGTAACTACTACAAGGGATAGTACTTTTTTGTAATGTGAAAATAATTAGTAATAGGTTTGCATTAGTTACTGCAAAATTGCTGTATGACTTTAATTTACATTTAAGACATGGTGTCTGAACTGGTTTGAACAAGTGATGCCAGAAACAGATGTGACATAACCTGTAAAGCACTGTTTGTCACCTACAGTACAACAGTATAGTCCCACTTCAGTAAGGATGCATTCGACAGTAAAGCTCAAATAATAACTGCTATAATAAAAAGCTTCACATTTCAGGTCTGTCTTTTCCTTCCCAAGAAAAGAAAATCAGATTTGTAGTCTCATCATGTGCTATTCACAGCTAAAGTACCAAACACTCAGTGGTCTTAGTCATCCTCATCCCGAACTAACCTGTGCAGAGTCAACCAGCTCTTGTCTGCCAGAGGCCAGAAGCGTACGATTGCCCCCACCATGATTCTGATTATCTCTCATCTGAGCTCGGTGCAGATGTCAACTCTCATGAGAATACTAATGGCTACTGGAACAATTCAGAGTGGAAATCTGATTCATCTTCCTTGTCTAACAATGTAAGTCAACTTTAACTTTAAGCAGCTGTCCATCAAAAAATGAAAGTTCTGCCATCATTTACTCTCCTATTAATAACCAGTATGAGTTTTATTTTTTCTGTGGAACACAGTAGATGTTTAGCAGACTGGTGGACAGCACATTCCAGCACAGTTTATAGTCTCTGTCTGTAACAGAGACAAAGGGATAAAGGTACCCTTTCAACCCACACTTCTTGTTCTGAGTCTGTCCTGTAAAGGTATAGGCAGAAACAGATCAACAAAGTTCCAGCCCGCAAAGGTGAGACTGTAACAGATACAACCACATTTTGAGCCTCCAATCTGTGAGGAAAGAGACATTAAAAAACATGACTACAGAACGTCCCGAGTCTCCATGCCAGACAAATGCGTATTGACCGAGTGTCAAGGTTCAACTTCAAGGTTCCTTCGTCTGAATGATCCAGATTGTTAAGGACCTTCTACACCTACGTCATGGCCTCACCTGCATGTTCCAGATTGTAGGATCTCTTTTGGTGTTCCAGGAGATCACCATCCCACAGAGTTTCGTGTTCAAGACTGTTGAAACGGATTCCAGTTTGCAGCACAACCAGTGGAAGACATCACCGTCATCAGACTCAACCACGTGGAACGTAAATATCACTTAACCCTGTAAAACTCAAATATAGAAAAAAAAGAGCAAAAAAGTTTTTGACCACTCAGATATTGTTTTAGGAGGCCTCCTAAAGATTTTTCAAAGTTTTTACTTTTTAGTAAGTTTTTAGTAAGCATTCATTTGCAGGGTTGATTTCTTACATAGCCCCAAAACAGTATATATCATGAGTAATAATCACACAACAATCATATTTTTTTATGAATAAGCATTTATTAATAAAAATATTGGAAAAATTTGTATTTATAAAACTTTTTCTTCTATCACTTTCAATGTGATTTGAATGAAGTCTGTGTTTTGCATTTTTTAGTCCCTAATACAGTTCTTTTCATCTGAGAAGCACATGTGAACATTGCACTTGCTAC
The DNA here is from genome assembly GCA_036281575.1 of Ancherythroculter nigrocauda. NCBI lineage: Eukaryota > Metazoa > Chordata > Actinopteri > Cypriniformes > Xenocyprididae > Ancherythroculter > Ancherythroculter nigrocauda. The sequence goes on from VTFQ01000013.1 coordinate 9,462,876, forward strand.
ACAGTGTATTTGTGTATCTGTTATTGCAGTGTCTGCAGCATCCTCGCTTTGTCTTTACTGTGAAATGTGCAATCATGTATTTGCATGCATCCAGTGGATGGTGGTCCGATGACATCTTGGCATTCTGAAATGGAAAAAGTGAATAATACATATAGGTCTTATATTGTAGTAGATAAACTGAAAGAATAGACAGGGTGGAGGGTGTCACATGTGTCAAGGGTAGAGATCTAAGTATTATCCATCAAAGTATTATAATTTCAATGCAAATGCTAATCAAAATTCCACTACTACATTCAAACAGTACTGTCTGTCTGGCCTATTATGCTCTCTACTTATCATACTAAAGGAACACATGCATCCCCCCAGAACACTTACAGGTTCATGTTCAAGACCATTCACACCTGTCTCTGAACAATGCAACAGGTATCCCCCAAAAACATTCAGAGCTCCTAAATCTATAAACTGCTACTAAGGCAACACTCATAAAAAAATATCAGGATCATTTAGAAGTTAAAAAACAAATAAACTACATAGATACAGGGAGTTTCACTGCTCTGGATGATGGAGTTTTAAATCCCACATACAGTTTATTCCTGTGTTTAATTATGGTCTAAACTAAGTACAAATTTAACAGAAAAGCACATTTATAACTTAGTTACAATGAATCTAACAGTTTAAATTTCAATTTGTGACCATGTGAGAAGTGCAGATCCTTATGTAACATGTAGGAGCACAGGCTATTTTGACTACCACTCTGGCCCAACGTTGTAGAATTACAACATGGACTTAACAATCTCTAAATCAAATTTGATTAATGTTTTCCAAAATAACTAAATATATCTGTGTTTGACATTGTAATAAACACACAAAAAAATATGTAATGAATTTTACTTACTTGAATCTTGACAAATCCAGTCATGTAAAAAAAGGAGATGAGCTTGATGCGAAGTTTGCAGGTAGAGTAACTTCATGGCCAGATGACCGGACCTATAAATACTTCTTATATCCAATAGCATTGTGAGGACAAACAATAGAACCCATTAACTATGTAAATGTGGTCTTGAGAGAGAGAGAAAAAAAAAAAAAAACATTTGCAAGCCTTTTTTTTAAATTGTTGAAAGTGATGTTGTAATTCTGCAACAGTGGGCTTTACAGGGTTAACCAAACCTCTTTCCAGAGACCTTGGCATTGTTGTATATTATCATCAGTATATTATTTTCTAATTTACATTAGAGGTAATATAGCTGATGCTAGCTATAATCTTCCATTTATTTTTTAATGCATAATAATGTTCTTCACCTTATTACTTTCAGAGAAACAACAGTTTATCTTTCCATTAGATAACGTAACTCTGATGTACTTATAACCACACCTTAAGTGATGTGTGATCTAAAAATCACAATGTTAGCAGTCATGTGAGTACCAATCACTACATTACTTAGCCTCCTTGGATGGACGAAAGTAAAATCACTTACAGCAGAATGACCAAGCTGTTATTTGGCATAAGCTTCAGGTTTCCCAAAGCCATACAATCCACTCAAAAACATTCCAGTTAGAACCAAAAATGTTTAAATAAAAAGTCCATGGAAGTAAAGCTTAAAAGAGAGCTTAAATGATACATAATGGTGCAATTCTGTTATCAGGCATTGCCTGTCTGTATGTATAAAAGCTGATTTACTCTATTTTAAATTGATGAATGTATTCTAACCACTGAGAACTCTCAGCCGAACATCAAACGTCCACATTTGCATGAAACATATTCCAATTATGTCATTTCATTAAAATTTTAAAGGACTGATCTAAAAAGTTAAACTTGCCATTGGGAATCATTCTAGTTCTGGGATTAGCCAAAGCCAGGATCGCTTTAGATCCAAAACTAGTTTATACAGCTACAAAACACTTCACAGCAACACTAAAAGACCCAGATAAACTGCCTGACTAGTGCAGTTTTCTTTCTTGTGTTTCCTATTGAGACAGGAAGAATGGGTGGGTCTTTTGAATGGTTTTTTTGGTTAAATGCCTAAAATAAGGTCTGTGGATATTTTCACGTTTTCTTCTACGACATAAAATCCATTAGTGATATCACCTTGTAATGTTTAAAGCTTTTACTTGTTTTGAAAAAGGTGTCTCTAACAAGTGACTAAATGGGAGTCATCAATTGAGGACATCATCACAATGAACAGGTAAACTCATCTACTGACTAGTCTGTTTTCACAGCATTGTTGTTTTTATAATTGTGCCCTTGCAAACTATTTTAACTCAAACTTTAATGGAAAATGTTTTTAAATAAAGCCTGAAAGAGCTGTTGGAAGCTTAATGGTGGTGATGTTGAAATCATGCGACCATGGTGTAGCTCATTTATAGCCTATGATTTACCTCTGGTGATTATATTTAGACTTCAAAATTCATAAAAGTTGAGTTCCTTTTCTGCAGATTATCTTGATGAACAAAAGAATCATAAACTTTTCAATAGTACAAAAGCCAATGGAAAAATCCTATTGGGACCTATTGCTACTTTGAAGCAGAAAGTATGACGATTTATGTTAAAGGATTAGTCCACTTTCAAATAAAATTTTCCTGATAATTTACTCACCCCCATGTCATTTTTCTACTTACGGAGAAAAAAAAAAAAAAAAAAAACTGGCGCCATGTTTATTCCGTAAGTAGAATAGGGAAGGCGGAGGACATACAGTGTAAGCTTTTTGATGAATACAGAAAGTGGAAGCACGTGCAAGGCGATAATTTGTGTTTATAAAGCATATACAGTTATATTTTTTTTTTAGAAAATGACCGATCGTTTCTCTAGATAAGACCCTTATTCCTCATCTGGTATTGTTTAAAGCCCTTTGAAGCTGCACTGAAAGTATAATTTTGACCTTCAACTGTTTGGTGCCCATTGAAGTCCATTATAAGGAGAATAATCCTGGAATGTTTTCATCAAAAACCTTAATTTCTTTTCGACTGAAGAAAATACATGAACATCTTGGATGACATGGGGGTGAGTAAATTATCAGGAAAATTTTATTTGAAAGTGAACTAATCCTTTAAAAAATGATTTTTTTAAATAATAATATTTAAAAGTTCAAAATAGACTAGCAAATAAAACACATGAACTACCACATATTCATGAAAAAGATATTTTGTGTTTCAAGATTAAGTTAAAGGGTTTTATCCTCATAAGGGACAGTAAAGATGTGAAATCCTGTTAAAATTATTGTGTACCCTCATCCTAAAGCCCAGAGTCTCACATCTCTATCAAATTGACAGACTTCAAAGCAGTTTAAATCCTGGGACTATAATCACATTGTGAAGCCTTTGTGTAATTATAAGGGCCTGAAATAGAGGACGAAAGGAAATGAATAAAAGTGCTGGTACTGTAGAATGGACTTGAATCTGCTGCTGTGGTTACATGAGAGGAAATAATGAGGTTTCTCTGAGGGTGAGGCTGGGGGGATGGGGGGATGACTACCAGAAAAGCTTGTTAACTTCCTTGTTTGTCACAATGTACCAGTCGGAGGCTAGTGTTGAATGAAAAAGCACTGTAGATTCTAGTACCAGATGAAATGTTCCGTGTTTTGTACTGACATGTTTTGTCCACTGTTGCCTTCTTGTATGCACAAGAACACACACATTTTGGGTTTATACTGTACAAACTACTCTACAATTGCATTGCATCATTTAGTATGATTTATAAAATGTTTTTTGTGGATCAAAAATTTCTGGTATTACTATCCTTGATACTATCCATTTAGTCCCCACAGCGAATACTGATTTTTTTTTTAGACAGGCCATTTTTAGATGTGTTCCACAGGAGAGAAATTCATACAGGTTTAGAACAACATGAGGATGAGTAGCCTACATGATGACAGAATTTTCATTTTTGGGTGAACTATTACTTTAACACTCAAACAAATAAAATGCATAACAACAAAAGAAATGAAGAAGCTGCTCAACACCATATTAAACTCACCCCCACACTATTTTTCCACTTCACTTTGGTAATAACTCTCAAACTCCTCCGCTATTCATATTATATCAGACATGTTTTTCTTAATAGAAGGAGGAATCCAAGGATAGAGTGTGATAAGTTAAGCAAATTAGCATATATATTACACTATGAGTCAGCAAGTGACAGAGACGGCATTAAACACTGGTCAATTATATAATTTCAGCCCTTACCAGTGAGTAGAATCTCAATGTGTGTTTTTTTTTTTTAAGAATATTTTTCAAGTCCACCTGCATTTCAGTTCAAATTCACTCCCTGGTGCCATGACTGCCAGATGGTTCAGTTAGCAAAAGGTGCCCAATACTTTTAGTACTTCCTGTGTTGACAGCTGCTTCTGTGATTTGTCTGGGATGCTTTTTTTCTTTTCATTTTTTTGTCATATCATGCTGTCACTCTAATGAAATGTGTTTTTGGGGCTGCTAAGGCAGGCGTCATGTTGACAGGCTGCTCAGACTAGCAGGTGCAGCCCTAGATGATTTATGGTGCATCAATCTACTGACAAACATGTGCTCAGAGTACTAAAGAAACAATTATCCAGCCTGAATATGGCTAATTTGCTGCAGAAGTGCAATTTTGCTCCTGTCAGTTTGACTAGGTGACATGGAAACACTTATGTCCATTAATAGGGGTGATGGAGGTCATAACGCTGAACTGTTTCTGTATGTTTTACAACTACAGGTCCGATTACACAATGATTTATTTTGGGCTTAATCAGAATGTAATTCCAACAGCTGGATAGCAGATTTTTTATTTTTTATTTTTTTGTGTTGCTAATGTGTAAATGTGAGAATGTGTATATATCATGACAAATAGTAAACATCTCTTAAAGGTCACCTATTATGCTAAATCCACTTTTACAAGGTGTTTGGATATAAATGTGTGTTGGCAGTGTGTGAACACAACCACCCCATAATGATAAAAATCCACCCACTCCTTTAAAAAAAAAAAAGAAAAAAAAAGTCCCCATTAAAGGGATAGGGTAACACTTTAGAATACTGATCCTTCATTAATGAATAACTACACAGCAGGCACGTGCACAGGTAGGGCTCAACCTGTGCAGAGCACATGCCCTTTTTGTCCTTACACTCCGAAGTGCCCTTTTTTTTGGAGGTGTTTTATTTTATTTATTTATTTTCTTGAATAAATTAAATCAATGAATTTTCTTGAAAAAAAAAATCAATAAATTTACAAATATATTTAGCCTAATAAAGGTATTAAAAAGAGCTTGTGACAAAATCAAAATCTTTTTGGATCCGCTCAAACTGTCAGTCAAACCTCTTAACTCCGCCCCCTGAGTGCAGCGAACTGAAGTTCCACAGCAGTCAGAGCAGCTGAACGTCTTGCTACGGTAAATAAATATCTTGTTGTTTGAATAAGTAGGCTACAACGTTGTCTTTACGAAAGAAACATTAGTATGTCTATAAAGTTTCATATTTTATGCATTTGAGGCCTGAGACCGGCGGCGGAGAGAGAGGTAGGGGGCTAGCATTTGCCATCTAAGTCATAGCCAATACCAATAGCCTACAAATAGCCTTAAATAGCCTGTGCATACAGTAGCTACAGTAGTATTACATGTTTTATAAATTGAGATTTTGGCCAAACGTATTTTACCACAGGAAAAATTGAGCGCTCATAACCTATTGATGACGACGTAACACGTAACGTTAGCCTAATGTGATGCCATAGTTTTAATGACGGACAAATTGCACATTTGCACATATTCGCTGGTCAAAAACCCGGCGTAACTGCATTTGAGTTTGACAAAAAAGCGACTGAATGATCCCCGTCGTCAGCTAGGTAAAATATATTTCTAAGGAATTTCTTCTTTGATTTATGATGGCTATCTGCATACACTTAATTCATTAACATTTAATCGTATTATATATGGTCACACAGTATGGTTAATGTTTACGATGTTAATATGTATTTGCTCGCTAGATAATGTTTTAAATCTAGTATTGTATACTCCCCGCTCTTCACATGTATAAACATAGTAAAACATGGTTTTACTACAGTAATGTTGCAGGAACTAAAAAACATTACAGAATCATCAGGTCACTGTGCTTCTTTATATTTTATAATGCAGAATGTAATGTGTGTGTATTAATGTGTTGAGAGGGACATCCCTGGATCACAGTGAAGTCAAACATCTTCAAACACATGGCTCACAGAAGATTGCTGTTGTAATTATTTTTAAAGAAGCCCTGAAACCCTGTATATATATATATATATATATATATATATATATCGTGCCCTTTTTTTCAGTTTCAGCACATGCCCCTCAAAAGGTCTGTGCACGGCCCTGCTACACAGGAACAAATGAGTAATGCATTATTAACACTCTAGTAACTACTATTAACTAACAAGTAACTCTGATGAATGAATTAGTAAGTAATAGTGCTCAGTTGAAGGTGGTAGTTCACTTTTAGCTAATCAGTAACTACTGTTTTTTTCATTCCTCCCAGAGAACTACTAAGAACTACTAATTACATGTTCGTAATTAATGTGAATTATGAATAATGTATAATTAATTCTAGAGTAAAGGCCTTGGTAACCCACTAGTAATGACTGAAGTATTACCAAATACTTAAGAAGGAATTACTAATTATTTGGATCAGTATTCTAAAGTGAGAAACATGATAACTCTCTAGTAATGACTGAAGTCTTTGTAAACTTTTGAGGTTTTTGTACAGTTTTGGATAGTAATAAATCAAGAGTTACTATATAATTCTAAAGTAACTACTTCTTATTTGTATCAGTATTCTGAAGTGAAGATCATAGTAACCCACTAGTAATTACTTAGGTGTTACTACATCCTTCTAAAGGAACTACTAATTATTTGGATCAGTATTCTAAAGTGAAGATCATGGTAACCCACTAGTAATTACTTAAGTGTTACCAAATATATCATAAGGAATCACTGTACAAAAACATCAAAAGTTTACAAAGACTTCAGTAGTTACTAGAGAGTTATCATGTTTTTCACTTTAGAATACTGATCCAAATAATTAGTAATTAGTAATTAGCCTTTACTTTAGAATTAATTATACATTATACATCATTCATGTTAATTATGAACCTGTATATAGTAGTTCTTAGTAGTTCTCTGGGAGGAATGAAAAAACAGTAGTTACTGATTAGTTAATAGTGAACTACCACCTTTAACTGAGCACTATTACTTACTAATTCATTCATCAGAGTTTATTGTTAGTTAATAGTAGTTACTAGAGTGTTAATAATGCATTACTCATTTGTTCCTGTGTAGTTATTCATTAATGAAGGATCAGTATTCTAAAGTGTTACCAGGGATAGTTCACCCCAAAATGAAAATGTGATGTTTATCTGCTTACCCCCAGCACATCCAAGATGTAGGTGACTTTGTTTCTTCAGTAGAACACAAATTATGATTTTTAACTCCAACCGTTGCCGTCTGTCAGTCGTATAATGCATGTCAATGGGAATTTCATCTGTAAGAGTAAAAAAAAACATGCACAGACAAATCCAAATTAAACCCTGCGGCTCGTGATGACACATTGATGTCCTAAGACACGAAATGATCGGTTTGTGCGAGAAACCGAACAGTATTTATATCATTTTTTTTACCTCTAATACACCACTATGTCCAACTGCTTTGAGCATCCGGTTGGTAAGGTCTGAAAACACACTCTGATGATGGATAATCTCTCGCGTGTATATGTCTATGAGTGCAAGAGATCACTTCCTTTGTCAGAGCGTGTTTTCAGACCTCACACACCGGATGCTCGAGGCAGTTGGACATAGTGGTGTATTAGAGGTAAAAAATGATATAAATACTGTTCGGTTTCTCGCACAAACTAATCGTTTCGTGTCTTAGGACATAAATGTGTCGTCACGAGCCGCAGGGTTTAATGTGGATTTGTCTGTGCATGTTTTTTTTTACTCTTATAGATGGAGTTCCCACTGACATGTATTATACGACTGACAGATGGCAACGGTTGGAGTTAAAAATCATCATTTGTGTTCTACTGAAGAAACAAAGTCACCTGAACTGCGTGTGTTTTTGACAGAACCTTGTGTGTATGTGACAGTTTAAACAAAACAAAAAAAGTGAAGATGTTACTCACGAGACTTGACGTCTGACAGCTGTCTGTGTGTGTGTGTGCTTCAGATAATGAACCGTTAGAAGTTTAAACTGATATAGCTTTAAAATGCGTGGAAATAATAATCTTTAAAGATGAAAGAAGAACTATGCTATCCGTGAGAGTGTTCGCGATATAGATGATAATCAAAACCAAGCAGATGTCTTGTTTGTATTTGGCAGAGAATCCGATTGAGGCAGGAACTGTGATTGTAGAGAGGGGGCGAGGCACAGCAGCTCATTTGCATTTAAAGGCACATGAACGAAAACAGCCTGTTCTAGTCAGAAATTGGTATTTACAACATGGATTTATAAATCTGTGAGGTATTTTAAGCAGAAATTTCACAGACACATTCTGGGGAAACCTGAGACTTAAATTACATCTTGTAAAATGGGCATAATAGGTGACCTTTAATAGTTTTACATGTTAATGAATATGACAATGTTAATGTTTTTCATTTTGGTGGACTAGATCTGCTGCTGCAGCAGAGTATAGACTTGCTACTGCTAATAGATTCACAAACACATTGCTGTGAGCATGTAAGATATGCTGCAGCATCATGAATAAACATACATGAATCCCACAGCAAAAACAGACAGGTGGAGCTGGGGGAGGTGGAGGGGTTCAGAGGAAATACAGGGCCAGCTTACAGCATTACTAATATACACAAGATTTTGTATTTTAACACTCAATAAAGACCTTGAAATGATTTAGCACATTTTAAATACAGGTGTAAAGGAAGTGACACAGGTGAACCAGATAAACAGACTGAAATATTGTTAAGGGATATTTGATGGATTACAGTTGGTCTTTATAAGGTTTGTCCAGATGTCTGAAGTGTTGACACAAGTGATCAGCACTAAATACAGGTGGAAACAGGTCTAAATGTTTTGTTATTGGATAACTGAAACCACACACAGAGGTAGTGAGAAGAACCTGGCTACAATCTACACAATACTTGCAGTCTTGAGAGGAGTTGAAAATAGAGCCGTCAAGACAGACAAAAGACTATAAAAGATGACAAGCCAATAAGAGTTGTAATGGACTGGAGCAACATGTGTAGCCACACCCCATAACAACTCTTATTGGCTCATCATCTTTCCTCTGACTTGACAGCTCTGTTTTCAACTGCAAGTAACAAATCTAGGCGACTGGTGAGGTGAGGCACAGTCAAAGCTGAATAGTCACAATCACAATCACAGACGACCACATTGCATTTGTAGCAGAAATATTATCTATCGTATCACAGTGAAAAACCATCTATCACCACCCATTCACCTAAATGTGAGGTCAATGGGCCTTATTCATGAAATTTTCGTAAACATACGAGCAAATTTGTAGTAATTTGCATGTAAAATGGACCTTTACGAAAACTCTCCTCCGGATTCACAAACACTTTGTATACAACTGATTCGGTAGTTAAACATGTGTATATTAAAGGAACACTCCACTTTTTTTTGAAAATAGGCTAATTTTCCAACTCCCCTAGAGTTAAACTGTTGAGTTTTACCGTTTTCAAATCCATTCAGCCGATCTCCGGGTCTGGCTGTACCACTTTTAGCATAGCATAGCATAGTTCATTGAATCTGATTAGACCGTTAGCATCTCGCTCAAAAATGACCAAAGAGTTTCAGTATTTTTTCCTATGTAGCAAATTAGCTCAAAATAAATATGAATAATTAATCATAACTAGTTATAATTAATTATTAATATTTGAATCAGTTAATAAAATTAACTTAATGTAATAAAATTAATATTACAATCAATTAACCTGTTGTTCAATGAACACACAGTGTTAATTGTTTATTAACTAAGAAATGTTCATTTCCAGGTTATGGGAAATAACAATCTTATTCTACTAAAAGCCTGTAGTCAGGACCGACATGAATAGGGACTCCCGTATATGAGCGCAAAACACGGACAACCTTACGTGTGACATGAACAAGACTTTATTAACTAGACTAAACACTTAAACTACTCTAACATTCACACACATACATGCATACAGTTTACCAAGAAAGAGAGAGCTAAAGCAGAGTACAGGAAGCAAGAGGTTACAGCATTGTTGGACATTCAGCAGATCAACAGCCTTGAGCAAACCATCAGTTTAGTTTTAACAGGCCCTTCTTTAAAAGGGGTAAGGATACTCAATGTATCCGATAATGAGACTAAGTTTGATACTTGCATGTCTCTCCAAGTTGAATTAAACTGTCCTGATGCAATTTGTGGAGGCTTCCGTTGAATCTTTGCTGATATTGTCTTGATGAAAGAGAACCAGTTGGATTCAGAGGATCTTTGGTGAATGGAAGGTCTAGGCCGAGGCCTGGCACAAGCTTGGGGTTCCTTAGAAGCTTCTAGCTTCTTAAAGCATCATCTTGACGTCAGCATTTGTCAGTGAAAAAAAAGAAGAGGAGGAAGAGCAGGAAGAGAAGCTTGATCTTGTGTTCAGTGAATATAAGAGGTGAAGAGGTCACACCCTCTTAAGGTGTCTGAGCCAATAAGGAGTTGCCCCCTCGGAGGGAAGTTTTATGAGTCTTTGTTCTGTAGCAAGATATTAGCATAAGACACTGGATTGGATGAATGAGAAAAGAACCCTCTAAATTCTTATAATACTAATGTGTCACAGAGTTAGTAACATGTAACATAAATTACCAAATAGGAAATTAAAGTTGGAGTCCGTAGATACCAAACATGCTGCCAATGTGATCTCAGTCAACTATACATTTGCAACTATGGAACATTAATACCAAAATAGTTCAAAAGAGAGAATTAATACATAGAATAAAGCCTATAAAAGGAAAGTCGTGATATGGGAAAATTGGATACATGTTTATACATTTCCCAAGTGGTTATATAGAGAATACATAGGATTAAGAGAGTTTATTTGTCCCTCTCAGAAAGAATGAGTCACTGGTCTCTGCAAAATTGTTCCTGATCGTAAAAGGTCCAAGTATCTGTAACAGGACACCTAGTTCTTCCTGTAGTTTAGCTAGTTTGGGATGCTAGTTGCAGTTTTAGGGGGATGGGTTCACAGAGCTTTGATAAAGTGAGTTCATAGGTAATTCATTAACTATATTGAATAATTTTGTGTGCCTGATTAGTCCAGACGCTACACCTATTTAAAACTTGACTCTTCTGTAGTTAAATTGTGTACTAAAACCGACGGAAAATGGAACTTTGCTGCTGTACCATGGGTGCAGCAGGCGCAATGATATTACACAGTGGCTGTGACCCCCTGTTTGCTCAGGGAGCGTGCCTTGCAACCATGGAGACATTTGTGAGAGACGCTGCGTAATATCATTGCTCCTGCTGCACCCATGGTACGGCAGCAAAGTTCCTTGATTATTACGCCGGAATGAGAGTATAGTTCCTAGCCATATCAGCCTAGAAAATCGCAACTTTTCATTTTTCGTCGGTCTTAGTACACGATGTAACTACAGAAGAGTCAAGTTCTAAATAGGAAAAATATTGATCAAATATTGGTCATTTTTGAGCGAGATGCTAACGGTCTAATCAGATTCAATGAACTATGCTATGCTATGCTAAAAGTGGTACAGCCAGACCCGGAGATCGGCTGAATGGATTTGAAAACGGTAAAACTCAACAGTTTAACTCTAGGGGAGTTGGAAAATTAGCCTATTTTCAAAAAAAAGTGGAGTGTTCCTTTAACGCTTAAATGCATACCTCGGGTCTTTAGTGACCCGGGACATCATTCACTACCCTCCTCCTCGTTCATTTTTTAAAGTTAGACATCAACCTTCTTGGTATTTCTCAATCAATTCATTATAAAGAATATAACAAGAAAAAAAATCATAAAATTATAAAAGAATGCAGGTTTTTGTATTCATTTTTTGTAAAAACTGTATAGGGTTGCAAACGACCCGAGGTGTGTATGAGTGTACGTATATTTTTTCTGCACAACAATAATTGAATCTTAGATGACGGAATAAGTGCAATTCACCTTTATTCCACAAGGTGGCAATGTCTGAAACACAATGCTGAAGTGATGACTCATTCAGACAGAAAACGAAATAATAAGAAAAACATGAAATGGCTCAGCGATTTACTGCAGAACAAGTACTGAACGCAATCAAATATGACTGTAACTGTCACTGGATGGATCTGGTGAAGCTGTTAGCGATCGAAATATTGATTTTGAAGATGTTGAAAATTATATAATTTTGAGAATACGTTTGAGATCGCGAATGGGCTCATATTCATGACCTCAAACATAAAACTAGCCCATTATTTGCTGAATTTACTGGGAAATGAGCTCTGACAAGGAAAGTGATGATGGCATAAAACATCTGCTCAAACCGAGCCCTTTCAAGCTCCAAAAGGTAACAAAATACTATTTATTTTATTCTTCTGTAATTGTTACTCTAATATCAGAGGAGTTTTATATTATCACGACAGGTAGAGATCCTTCCATGTTAGATATAGATCCGGGTCGATAAAGACCCGAATATGTAAGAATGATTGGCGAAACAGTCATGCATTTAAGGGTTAATGAATTAAAAACACTGGTTAATAGGGCACATGTGCGCGCTCATTCATAATTAGCATAAACCCCACCCATGAGTTACAACTACGCAAATTACGTGTCCAGAAACACTGTGAAATCTTCCGGACTTCCTTCTCAGGTTTGGCTCCAGTATATGGCGTAAATTCAAAAGAGACTAATTGACCATATGCTTAGCAATAAATATTCAATTATTGTGTGTCCACAAAAGCATTTTTAGCTAAAAAATGTTTGGTGCTCTTCTGAAAACAGCCAGCTGGTGGTGCTTGAAAGCACTTTGCAAGCGCAGCGTTTTTCGAGCTGAGATATTTTGGTTGTTATCATGGCAGTAAGTAGTAGTACTAGTATCTCATTTTGAAGAATATTACTGAATATAAAAATGCAGTAACCAGCAATATTAACTTCTCCATTGTTGTTCAGTCGTTGTACAAGTAGGATGATTGGTCGATATAGTATTTGTCCCGTCCCTCCTCCACTGTGATTGGACGGCTGGGTAAAAAGTGACAGTGACGAGCCCTGTTTTCAAAAGTTGAACGTTCAAATGTTTTACGCACCATTTACTCGTGGTAGGGAGCAGGTGTAAATTTCTTTCTTAACAACTAACGTTTTGAAAATACATACATTTTTGGATTCACGAACGGCTTAACGAATGATTTACACGAAAATTCGTTCTTCTCGTGTTTCACGAATGAGGCCCATTGCTTAGCGAAATCCAGTCCTTCCAATAGGAATCCATGCAATCTGGAATTTTGTGTAAGGGCAAAAGGCAAATTTTGCTCATGTTCAAGTTGGTCACACGATTCACAATCTGACATGTGATGCAGCCTGGAATCATAATCACACCATGTTCATTCATTTTTGGCCAGAGGAGAACTGGCCTGCTGACTTTTTTTTCTCTCCATTACTGTCACAGGTGGAGTTTTGGTTCCTTGCCATTGTCGCCTCTGGCTTGCTTAGTTGCGGACACTTAATTATTGATTTGACTGCACTGAGACTACTGGACGAGATCTGCACTAAGCTGGGTGATTACATCACTGTTTTCTGCAGACCTGCTTATAGCTGAATTGAACTCATTTCATAGTTGATGAACTTTACACAGTTTTTTTAAATGAAGTGAATCAACACTGAACTGACTTCAGCTGAATAATGAGACTATTGTATTTTTAGAGCTGCTTTACAGCAGAATGGAATTCGTTTTGCATTTATTGTTCATTACTATAAAGCTGCTGTGAAACAATATTTATTCTATAAAGCACTATTATATATGTGTGTGTGTGTGTGTGTGTATATATATATATATATATATATATATATATATATATATATATATATATATATAAGGTGACTTTACCAACAGAAAGCTGCTTGGTTTCAAAGTGTCTTCTTTGTGAGCTTTATCTCTACACAGTACTGACAATGGATCGGTTTTTCCCTATGTGACTGCACCTTAACACGTGATCACGTGTATTGGGATGAAGTGCACTTAAAAAAAAAAAAAAGTAACTTTGTGTTAATCTAACAAATCACAGTCGCCATCCGTTTTTATTCGCCTTTTCAATTTGCTTAACTTCGGTTCATGTCCAATCGCATTTGTGTGCACATTTTTTCACTCCAGAGAAAGTAACGAAATAACATTGGGTAACATTAGGAAATTGTTACAAACAAAATTCACACAATGAGAGAAGGGTCAAAATGAAACACAAGTGGTCACAGAAGACACATTTGTCCACTTGTGATCAGATCACCCGAAATGCATGAGTCATTTCATGTCTCTTGAATTTAATTTGCTTCTAGAAGTGTATGCTTTTAGTTCTGAGCTCTTTTACTTTGTAGAAAGTGTCTAACTTGATTGGTCTCTCTCTTTTCTGCTCACAGGGCTCTGCAGATGTTTGCTGACACAGATGATTTGATTACAGTATGTTATAACATGTAGTGACAGGCATCCAAAATCCATATGCAGCCTGAGCATCAAATACGCCACTCTGTCATGCATTGGATTTCTAGGCTCTTAACTTTTTGTCATAGCCACCTGGCTCTTGACAGATTTTCATAGTCAAATTTAGATATTCCTGCAAAACCTCTCAATACAGCACAGCAGAGCTGGAAAGGCAGTAGTATAACTAAACAGAAGTGTGTTCAGGTAATAAATTGCTTTGATGCATTTAGTTAAATTAGATTACATTTCACCAGGCTGAGCATAAGACTTGACAGTCATGACTGTTATAGATATGCAGTTTTACCTTATCCACCTAGTTTTCCTTTTCCAAAAAGTATTATGTTAAAGTCAGCATGAATGGAAGATGCCACCAACTTTATTCCAATATTGTGACGTGTTGTAGCGAAAATTAACTCAAAGGGGAAATATTAATAATTATTCATAACTCATGATTATTAATTATGATTAATTATGAATATGCAAATCCGTTAATCAGATTAACTGGACGTAGCTACATTAAAATTAACATTACAATCAGTTAACCTGTTCGTCCAGTGAACGCTCAGTGTTGATTGTTTATTACTCCTAAGAAATGTCAATTTCCACGTTATGGAAAAATAATATTTCTTATTGTACTGTACTACTCACGTAGTCCGGATCTATCACTTAAGAGGCAATTCATTAGCAGACGGAGTCAGAACCAAACGTGTATTGTGCACAATCTTTATTAACTAACTCACAAACACATAACTAAACTAACAAACACATAACATAACATAACATACATAAAGGGTCACACACACACACACACACACACGCAAGTCAGAATGAGTAATGATAGTGTTGAACCGGAAGAGATGCTGTTACTAGAGCTACATGAAATGTCAAAGGCAATCTGGAAAGGAATCATCAGTTTCTTCAGCAATAGCAAGGTAAGTCTTACAAATTAATACTAACTTGCTGTTTAGTGTTAAAATGTACGATACTTGCAAGATGCCCTTAGGCTGAGGAGCATCGGCTCTGCCATCTGAGGAGAGATCTTGGGTGATTCAGTCCGAAGTTGTTGCCAGTCTTTTCCATGTGGGATGAGGAGCACATGGCTCGTTTGTAGGCCGAGGCCTACAGGCCTTGCAGGCCTGGCCTAGGCCGGCCGCAAGGAGATCGATTCGGTCGTTCAGAAGCAAGGAAGAAGAGAGGGAGTGGCACTGTTCGCTGGTTTTTAACCTCTGGTCAAAGTCACACCTCTCAGTTGTTGACCGGACCAATCAAGATGTTGTAATTCTGGGTGGCAACACCCCTCCTGTCAGGGCTTTTACAACCCAGAAAGATTAACAAGCTGAGTTCTTGAATCAGAACTATTAAATATTCTTTTAATACTGATGTGTTGCACAGGTATGGATGTACCGCATACACAAGCATTTAAATCTTCCCGCTACGAACGTATAGACACTAAACATGGCATGATTGAAGTTACCGTGCAGGTCATAACATTTAACAATCATCAAACATGTAAATACAATGAGTACAATACAACATCAGTAATAATGGATACCATTTCCTGAGAAGGATTCATTTATAGCACAGTCTGTCTATACATTAATGCCATAGAGTCTGTGTTCTGTGTGGAAAATGCAAGGAAGATGCAGATTTTCTGTGTCTCTACTCTGTTCTCCATGCGGCAACCACATTCCTCAGCGCAATAAACTTGTAACTGAAAACTTCCCGGGGGATGGGGACAGTCAAATCCCAGAGTGAGCTTAAAACTATTGGTGAACTAACAAATAATTGTGTCTGATTTGTCTCAGTCATTACATAATTCCCCCCCTTTCGCTCATTGTTGTCTCTCTTATGGCAACAGTGAGCGACATTGAAGGTGCAGAAAGATCAGACACATCACTGACACACAAGGCTGGAAGGCTGTGATGGGCCTTGGTTGTATGTGTCTCCTGGAGTGGTGGTCGTTGATGCAGACCGTGGGCAAGCTAAGTTCTCTGAGCTGGTGCTGCAGGAATCAAGGCATCCAGTGCCTTGACGGTGTGTCACCTGTCACCCTAAAGTCAGTTAGTGCGGGCGAGACGTTTGCTGGTGGCAAGGTTCAGGTCTTTGAGCTTGCTCAGCAGGTGTCGAGGTCGCAGATGCCATGACAGTGTCACCTGTCATTCAGACACCCATGAAGCAGGTGGTTGCAGGAAGAGTTTATGGGATTTGTAGTGTGAAGAGTGTTTCAGACTGACCTAGGGTTGATGACAGAAGCGTTTGTTACCTCTGCTCTCAGTCCAGAGGAGTCTGAAGTTTGCTGTGTCCCTCTGCTCTGGTGGCAGCGCCGACTTGAGCAGGTCTGAGTTGTCTTGTGTGAGTGGTCAGAAGCTTGTGCTTCTGAGTACTTCTCAAGTAAGTACTGTTCATGGGGCTCCTTACTAGCGTTAGAAGCTCCTACAGGTTCGATGCAGGCATGTCCAGTCGCCCTTGTGCTACCTGCTGTTGGAGATCATGCGGTGTCTGCAGGAAGAGGATGTTTCCATCCATGGCTTCTCCCTGTTGTAGGTCTGGTGCCTGGGTCTGTCTGAATTAATCCTTCTCCTTCTGTAGCTTTAGAGGATTTCAGGAAATTAGCTGATAAGGTGTCAAGCAGAAGGCTTTGGCTCCCCCCTCTGTACCTCTGTGCTTGGCTGGGGGAGGTTCTTCTGCTGCAGGCAAGAGAGTCTTAGTTCATCTTTGGTGTTGTCCAGCTGCTGGGTCAGAGCTTCAGTCCCAGATCTGGACACATCCAGAGGACGTTCACAGGTCCTGATTGTGTCATCTTTGACCTAGAGTTCAGAATTTGCTATTTTTAACAGTGACTATTTGTGAAAGAGTTCTTTTACCACGTCTTCTCTGGCTGCCTTTTCCAGCTGCTCTCGTTGCGGAGCAGCTGTCAGAGCCGTTTGCAGTTTGTGGCTTCTCTTCTGTGTCTCTATTCTGTCAGGGTCCTTGTGTCTGTCCCGAGCCTCCAGCTCTAGCTGGTCTATGTGGCTTTTAGCATGCATCAGTTCCTTGTGAGTCTCTGTGATCTGGAGTTTGAGGTTGTTCACCTCCTGTTTCAAAACAGTGAGGATGTGGGCCAGGAAGAAGTTGACTTCAGTCAGATCATTGTGACCATACCTCTGGTTTGAGTCATCTGCCTTTACTTCTCTTCCATCTTTGTCCAGTTGCTTTTGGCTCTGTTGCTGTGATTGATCAGCAGCACTGGTTAGGAGGGTGTTCCTCACGACACCTAGCCAGCCCTTTCGGTCTGCCATCTGGGCAGTTAGGCTGAGCATCTGCAACATTTAGGCACGCTTGTGGTGAGAGTAAGGGCAAGAGACTACTGCAAGATCAAACAGAATTTAGGGCTAAAGGCACAGTGAGCAGCCAGGTGTATAAAATACAGCTAGGTTTAATAAATGACTTAAGATGGTTCTTGTGGTCAAATTATTTCTTAGTATTTCTTACTGATGGCTCACAACAGGCTTGACCTCTGAACAAATGGAAAAGAGAAAGGGAGAGGAAGAGGAGAGCTTTCCTATTAGATTGTGCTTATTAGTGGTGCTCAAAGTTATGCCATAGCAATCATTCAGATTCCTTTGTAACTGGCTCATAAAATTGAAGCAACTGTTGTAAATAAACAAAATCAAGAAGGAGAGTATGTCTAGTTGCTTGTGGTTATATTGGGAAATTAAACCACACAAGACTAAAAAGGAAGATGTAAATAAATCACAAAGATGAAAGAAATAATACTAGTAAAAATTAATAGCTGACTGCTATTATAATTAAAATCAATAAAAAGATTTAAAGAAGTGACTAAAACAGCAGAATGGGTTTAGATCAGTTCACACTGCACACACACAAGCTGTAGTTAAAAGTTTCACATAAATGATGCTAACCGCTAACTGTAGAAGCTATTAGTTAGCTTAGCCTGAGCGGAAGGGTTGCTAGGTGGGGTTAGCTTAGCCACCTAGCCTGGTTTGTTTACACCATGGCATCACAAGGTGATGAGTTAGCACTTCCTGTGACAAGTCGTTGTCATGGGAACCAATGCACACCACAGCAATTCAAACAGTTCATGAAGACGGTCTGCTCATTTCAAACTAGTTACGTACAGAGTTAAAATGTGACGCTTATACTTTCAGATTTTCAAAACTTGATATTACATTTAGTAAAATGCAAATATGTTTTGGCATTTGCAAATTTTACTCATGTAAACTCTTCTCTCTACTTTAAACAACGTCTTGTACTTGTTTAAAGGGGTAATTACACAGTTTGCTGTAAGTCCAAGCTTGTTTAAGCATATATAGTTAAGTCCGTCTTGTGCAGGTATACTGATATTCCTTTCAGCGAGTGAAACACAGTTTTGGTCAAGAGGTAGCTATGCTTGTAGATGCAGCCAAAGTTTAGATGAATGACATCAATCTTAACTATAAAAGGGGAGCATTACCCAAATCTACTTTATATAACGCTGTACTGAGATTCATTCATCAGAAACAGGTTAAGCAATACTGCAATTGGTATTTCTCCAACCAAAGCAGAATAATCAATTCTGGTACAGTTTACATGCCGCTGAGTTGAGATTCCTTCGTCAACACAGGCTTACGCTCTAATACTGAGATTAGGATTTCTTCGCTAAAATCAGATTAACTTTACACTGATACCATTTGAACATATGCTAAAATGTCTTAAGACTCTTTCTGTTACGGCAGAGGTGTCACTTCAAGCTATAGTTTTATCTGCATCTAACAAGCCAGCACCATCGATCTACATGCGAATCAAACGTTGTCAAACGTCATGTCGGAATTATCAATTATTAAACACACTTTTAGTTGGACGATGGTTTAAGCAAGTGGCGTTAGGCCATGCTGGCTTAACCGGCTCAATCTAGTGTCATATTTCAAAATAGCTCGTCGTGGATAGTCATGAGCATTTGAGATTTACACATTCACACAAGGTTTCCTTCCACTCCTACTGCAGACTCCTGCATTTCTGCGAACACACATTTTCATCTACTTTAAAAGCTTTATGCCCTATGCTGCCTAGGAACCTTTGTAGAAGCTATGGGTAAAGCACTGTGTTGGCAGTTCAAAGTCATTGGGGTCTTGAGAACCCCCTGCTGAGGGGCCTTGTGTGTTACAGGCCTTCTGTGTCAGGTCACATGAGTGGCACTGTGTGAGGGCAGGTGGTGCTGTCCAAAGGGGTGACTAGCTGTTGTAGGAGGCAAAGGTCCTGTTGGTGTCCTCCATTCATTCCAGGTTTGTCTGAGTCGGTGGCAGTAACCTTGGGACTTTCAGATCTGCCCTGCTTGGTGTCGGGGGCAGCACTCAATCTGCATTCAGGCTTCTGGGTCTGAGAAATCCTTTATGCAGACTGGCTTCAGCTGCTGATAGTCTAATTGGAGTTTTTCTGTCTGTTAAGTCAAAACTCATAGTGAATCTGGTGGGGTGTGATCCAGAACAGAGAGCCTGTCTTGGTGGATCACACCAGTCAGGGACTTTGGAACAAAAGAGAATGTCTATTATGTTGGCATTGGTGCTGTGGTCTCCTAAGCTGCAGGCTCTGGCCCCTCCCCCCTTTGTGAAGGGTTGGGGGAGCTCTCGCCGCTGCTGCTGCAAAGCCCATCAGGTTGCAAGTTCCTTGTGTGGTCCATTCTTAGTTGTTCGGGCTGTTTCAGTTCTTTTCGGACCACAATGTGTTTGTTTCTCACGCTGCTGAATTGTGGAGTCAGTGTTTGACTTTCAGTTCTGCATGCGGGTGGCCTTCAAGGGCCTTAGCTTTAGTGTCTCTTTAAATTCAAACCTTACGTTCTTTAACTGGCAAAGTTCAACAGCTGTCAGAGCCTCCTGAAGACTGGTGACCTCCCTCAATTGCTCTGCTCTGTCATGGTTCTTGCATCTGTCCTGTGCCTTCTCATGCTGAGTGGGTTGGTTCTCTGTGGAACTCAGTGACTTGCAGCGTTCGTTCAATTACCTCCTGTTGGAAGCCCGTATGATCATGGGCTAAGGAGAAATTGAAGCTCCTTTTGGCTCAGGTCAGGTGTCAAGTGTCTGCTGGTGCTGCCGATCTCGCTGTCCCTTACTCTGCTGTTGCAGGTTGTTGACTGCTTTAGCTGAAGGGCAACCATCACATTGTTCCGCTGGGTCTCCAGGGGGTCCTGGATGGCAGGGCTGGATGTACTGGGCAGACAGGCACACTTATGGGGACATGAGAGAAAGGGATAGCACAGGCAAATGCAAGTTCGTACAGCTATGTGGGCCATATAGGAAGTGGCTAGCTGAAGTGGGGGAAGCCAGCATGAGACTAAGGTGTTTAACTATCTTGGATGACAGCTGTAAGCTGTGTTGACTGATGACGGGGCTGGTACACGTCATTAAACTATTACTCAGAGTACAGATGATTCCTTTCCAGAAATTATCACCATAAGGTAAATGAATAGAACAAACTGGTAGAGAGAGAGAGAGAAAAAAAATGAAATAAGAAAAGGGAAAGGAAGGAAAGAGGTTTTTTACCCATTTAGTCTTGCTAGGAGATATGGTTAAGCAGGTGTCACTGGTTCAAGTGATGACCTAATCTCTAGACTAACAGAGAAAGACCAGATGCCTTGAGGTCGAAAGGAGAAGAAACAACGGGAAGAGTTTCTAGTCCTTTCCGGAGCCCCAAGTGCACTGGACGGTGGCCGTACTTCATGTACTCAGCACTAAGGAGTGAGGAGGGGGAGCTGAGAGATAGGTGTTAGCGTAGTAATAACCTATAACTCATTATGCCTCATTAAGGAAACAACAGTTTCTAGAACTACTGTAATCCTATAGAAAAAGGGAAGAGGGTGATAGTAGAATAACACAAAAAAAAATAAAATAAAATAAAAATAAAAACAGAAGGTCCCTTTAGACCTAGGGAATGTGAATACCCAGGTTGATTTAATTAAATGCTAAGTTTGATTAAATCCAACTTGACCGAACAGAGATATAGAAAGAAAGTGAAGGAAATAAAATGACACGTAGAGGAGGAATGAAGTTGAACAAAATAAAATTAGAATTTCCTAGTAGATTTAGAAATCTAAAAGGAAAGTTAAACAGACAAAATTGATTTCATTAAATTTTCAAATTTAACCAAATTCAACTTGGCTGCATAGGGATAGTCAGGTGAACAAAGTATTAGCATGAAGTAGAGATAGGCAACTAAACAAATTGATTTAATTAAATTTTAAATTTAATTTAAATTCAACTTGACTGAATAGAGGTACTCAGACTTGACGACGTGAGTGACGCCACATACGCACACACACGCACACACATACAAACGGTTTAAACCAGAGATGGGTGCCTTTTGAGGCGTGCCTTGTGAAGCTTTGGAACTCAAATGAATCGTTTGTGTTGCATCAGTGATTCGGAGCATGTGTCAAACTGCCACAGTCACGTGATTTCAGTAAACAAGGCTTTGTGATGCGTCCTAGCAGTTTCAAAGTGTTTCAATAAGCGCTACAGTTTACTGAAATATCATGTCTTGACAGAAACCTCAGGTTTAAGGATATTAGATGATTCATTGATCACATTTAATTGATAACATTTGTGAATGGTTTATTAAAGATGTCTCATATTCGCTATTCGTATTCATGTGTCTCTAGTATTCACTACGCTTATTGTTCTGACTCGCAAAGGGGCGCTTTGAGCAGTTCGAACAGTGAATCGTTTGTGACGCAATTGATTCATTTGATTCGGAGCTTCACAACGCATTGTGTTCCCATCAGCGGTTCAAATCAAAATCCCTCCTAAAGGGAATCCCAAAGTCTATAAAGTCTTTGGCTTGAATGCTTCACGCTTGCACATGTCTAGGTGCTAGCAGGGTGCTAGCAGCTTTTAGTCGAGGTAAAGGGTTTTAACTCGTAGGGTATACGCGTAGGGTTTCTATAGAGCTAGATTCGGCTACGCGTGATTCGTTGTTTGCACAACAGTCTGTGATGTGGGTGTGCTGCTATCAGACTTTCAGAGGTGTCTGCTCTACACGCTCTGTTGTCATGCGTTGCCAGGAGACCAATGCCAGCCCGCAACACGATCAGAATGGAGCAGAATTCTAACCGCGTTGCAAGCCCGCATTAAGAACTCCAGTGTGGTCACGCATAACTCACAAATCACAACAGCACATCACTTCACAGACAGTGGTGATTGCTAGTTAGCTACGCTAGAATTTACACCACAGGTTCGTTGCGTGTGTTTCATATGTGCGGTCCCGCGCATGAATATGAATACAGTGACGGAACGAACAGTAAAAAGGCCTTTAATCGGTGACTGGGGAGTCTCGCCCAGAACACCATTACAAACGCTGTAGTGAGATTTCTTCGTCACACAGGTAAATTTATGCTGCTTAATCTGGAATTCCGTCATCAGAAAAAGGCTTATGCATTTACAGCTGAAAGTGGGGATTTCTTCGCCCAGATTCAGGTTAGTTTATTTGTTCGTGCTGCTAATCTGAGATTCCATCGTCAGAAAGACTTATGCATTTAAAGCTGAAAGTGGGGGTTTCTACGCCCAAGTTCAGGTTAATTACTTTCGATACCCTTTTGTACGTGCTACTAATCTGCGATTCCGTCGTCAGAAAAGTTTTACGCTCATTTAGCAACTGAAATTATGATTTCTTCGATAATTTCAGGTTAGCTTCTTCATACAATTTAAACATGCATTATAGCATCGAGGAACGTTCTGCCGTTCAAGAGAATGTGCATTGAAGCCCCAGTTTGTGCATGTATAAGATGTTAACAAAAATTATGCCAAAACACATGATTGATTACTGGTCCATCTGCAAACAATTGCTTAAAATGATGCCTTTCGTTCTCCACCAAATATGTAGCGAAAATTAACTCAAAGGGGAAATATTAATAATTATTCATAACTCATGATTATTAATTATGATTAATTATGAATATGCAAATCCGTTAATCAGATTAACTGGACGTAGCTACATTAAAATTAACATTACAATCAGTTAACCTGTTCGTCCAGTGAACGCTCAGTGTTGATTGTTTATTACTCCTAAGAAATGTCAATTTCCACGTTATGGAAAAATAATATTTCTTATTGTACTGTACTACTCACGTAGTCCGGATCTATCACTTAAGAGGCAATTCATTAGCAGACGGAGTCAGAACCAAACGTGTATTGTGCACAATCTTTATTAACTAACTCACAAACACATAACTAAACTAACAAACACATAACATAACATAACATACATAAAGGGTCACACACACACACACACACACACGCAAGTCAGAATGAGTAATGATAGTGTTGAACCGGAAGAGATGCTGTTACTAGAGCTACATGAAATGTCAAAGGCAATCTGGAAAGGAATCATCAGTTTCTTCAGCAATAGCAAGGTAAGTCTTACAAATTAATACTAACTTGCTGTTTAGTGTTAAAATGTACGATACTTGCAAGATGCCCTTAGGCTGAGGAGCATCGGCTCTGCCATCTGAGGAGAGATCTTGGGTGATTCAGTCCGAAGTTGTTGCCAGTCTTTTCCATGTGGGATGAGGAGCACATGGCTCGTTTGTAGGCCGAGGCCTACAGGCCTTGCAGGCCTGGCCTAGGCCGGCCGCAAGGAGATCGATTCGGTCGTTCAGAAGCAAGGAAGAAGAGAGGGAGTGGCACTGTTCGCTGGTTTTTAACCTCTGGTCAAAGTCACACCTCTCAGTTGTTGACCGGACCAATCAAGATGTTGTAATTCTGGGTGGCAACACCCCTCCTGTCAGGGCTTTTACAACCCAGAAAGATTAACAAGCTGAGTTCTTGAATCAGAACTATTAAATATTCTTTTAATACTGATGTGTTGCACAGGTATGGATGTACCGCATACACAAGCATTTAAATCTTCCCGCTACGAACGTATAGACACTAAACATGGCATGATTGAAGTTACCGTGCAGGTCATAACATTTAACAATCATCAAACATGTAAATACAATGAGTACAATACAACATCAGTAATAATGGATACCATTTCCTGAGAAGGATTCATTTATAGCACAGTCTGTCTATACATTAATGCCATAGAGTCTGTGTTCTGTGTGGAAAATGCAAGGAAGATGCAGATTTTCTGTGTCTCTACTCTGTTCTCCATGCGGCAACCACATTCCTCAGCGCAATAAACTTGTAACTGAAAACTTCCCGGGGGATGGGGACAGTCAAATCCCAGAGTGAGCTTAAAACTATTGGTGAACTAACAAATAATTGTGTCTGATTTGTCTCAGTCATTACAGTGTGTAACATTTGGAGAAAGCAGACCGAGGCGAGGATCTAAGCGCAGTCAGAATGTTTAAAGGTGCCCTAGAACGCTTTTTCACAAGATGTAATATAAGTCTAAGGTGTCCCCTGAATGTGTCTGTGACGTTTCAGCTCAAAACACCCCATAGATTTTTTATTATTCAATTTTTTAAATGCCCTTTAAATGCTCGCGCTCCCCGCCCCCAAGCTCGCGACTCTATAATACAGTGCATAAACAAAGTTCACACAGCTAATATGAAAAAACTAATATCCTCAAAAAGTATCTTTACAAAGTGTTCGTTATGCAGCATATCAGATCATGTAAGTATAGTATTTATTTGGATGTTTACATTTGATTCTGAATGAGTTTGATGGTGCTCCATGGCTAACGGCTAACATTACACACTGTTGGAGAGATTTATAAAGAATGAAGTTGTGTTTATGAATTATACAGACTGCAAGTGTTTAATAATGAAAATAGTGACGGCTCTTGTCTCCGTGAATACAGTAATAAACGATGGTAAGTTTAACCACATTTAACAGTACATTAGCAACATGCTAACGAAACATTTAGAAAGACAATTTACAAATATCACTAAAAATATCATGATATCATGGATCATGTCAGTTATTATTGCTCCATCTGCCATTTTTTGCTGTTGTCCTTGTTTGCTTCAGACCTTGCTTGCATAAAGTCTGTTGACTCGGCTGTGCAGCTCCAGACGTTAATACTGGCTTGTCTAATGCCTTGAACATGAGCTGGCATATGCAAAAGTTGGGGGCGTACATATTAATGATCCCGACTGTTGCGTCACAGTCAGTGTTATGTTGAGATTCGCCTGTTCTTCAGAGGTCTTTTGCACAAATCAAATTTACATAAGAAGGAGGAAACAATGGTGTTTGAGACTCACTGTATGTCATTTCCATGTACTGAACTCTAATTATTTAACTATGCCAAGGTAAATTCAATTTTCAATTCTAAGGCACCTTTAGTAAACAAACAGAAACCTATTCGAAATACCAGAAGCATGTAAATACTAGTAACACCAAACACCAACTGACAAAGCACAAAAGAAACACAAGGGTTATATACATAGGGGGTAAAAAGCTAAAAAAAAATAACGATTTAACGAGAACCTGGGGAGACTACAAATGACTACAAAATGGCACACAAGACAGGAAATATAACAAAAGTCCCAAAACAAGCACAGGGAGTATATGATAATGTTTCAAAGTGAAAAAAGCCTAGGGTGAGACTTGATTTTATCCATTTGTTGTTAAGTGGATTGTAAAAAGTGAGCGTTGTATAAGGAGAAGAATAAAAGCAGATCTCAACACGATTAGCCTATAGGTCAGAGCTAGTTATTACATTTCGATTAAAGATTGAGGTAAAAAAAAAAAAAAAAAAAAGAAAAAGAAAAAGAAAAACGTAAAAAAACCTCCAGTTGCATTACCCATTAATATTACTCCTTCTCAACTACATAATGAACATCTTTGAAATAATTTGAATGGTTTGGACTGAACATGGACTGTGTTTACCAAAATTTCCACTCAGCTAAAATAATTTTAGCAGCTTATGTGACTTTCAGCAGGATTTTAGAATGTTTCTTCCGTGTATTGTGATATTTTCTTTGTTCTCTACCCAGCCTTGATGGTTTCCTGCTGTACCTTGTTAGTGAGACTGGGGATGTTGTAACCCTTTTTGCTTTAACATCTGTACTCTCTCTCTCTATTTCTTGCACTATTCATCTCAAACATCTCAAAAGATTTTTGAATCTGCTACAAAAAGTTATTTTAAAAACTACAGAGTATATTAATGTCAAGTACAAAAGCTCTCACTCCTTCGGTAGCTTTAAAACTTTGTATTAAATGCTGTACAATGAGTCATTCATAAGTATTTATTTTTGGCTCTATACAGTTGAAGCTCCTTTGAGTGAATGTGAAGTATCTTGAGGCGAACAATTAGTTATTCTCACACTGCTGCTAGTTTAGCATTTCTTTCCCAATTTGTTTTCATCTAATGAGACTTCAATAGATGACGGCCCTGGTTGGGGGATGGGTCGTGTAAGAAACCAAGCACAAATTCAACTGTTTTATCTATTAATTATAATGTGAGTAGGGTCACATGGTTAACTGAAAATTTGGAGTAATCTTATAACTGAGATGGCACCTGTTATATGCTTCATTTAATCCTGCCCTGGTCAATGGCAGTTCCAGAAAATCAGATTTCCATTTTCCATAATCAATTCCATTTACTACACTGAATCACAATGTGCTTGCATTAGTATTCATAAGCACACATATATTTCATACATTTATATAGAATGTACAGTAACATTTTATATTAACTTTCATTAATAAATCGTTAACAAACATTATATGCTTAACAGATCATTAGTTATATTCTCATATGCTTATTATTAAACATTATTAAAAGTTACACAATGATTAACAGATCATTATTTAATGTAAATTGAAATGCTTACAAATATCATTAAACTTAGATTCATATATTACGTAATGCACTTTTTTACATTTACAAATGTAACATAGTTTAATTAGTAATTTTAAGCACTTCACACTTCATGTTACCATATTATTCATTAACTCATAATGACAGTCTGTAAAGGTCATACATTTGGTCTTTGTTTGTTGTGTACGTTTCAGTTTGATTATACTTTTCCACCCTCAAACCTACTCATACCACCAAACCTGTCCCTAACGTTACCCGTATCACACTTCAATTCTGTCAGGACCACTATTGTCAAATATGATTGATAATTGCATAGAGTTTGTATTGGCGGTATGGTTCTGTTCTGGGCAAGAACTCCCTGTGCATCCATGCAGCCTAGCATGGATAAGAGCAGGGAGAGCAGCAATTCATCGCTGTGGAAATACACACCGGAAGACAAAAGACAAGGAGTGCAGCGGATGCTGTGATAGGCGTCATATTCCTATAGGTAGACGTGTCACCTGGGAGTCAGCTGATGCGAGCTTGACTGACGTGACCTGCCAGAACTGACGCTACGCTTGCAGACGCTATGCAGTAGAACAGGAACAAATAAGTACACAATAAGCACAATTATTAGTAATAGTTAAAGACACCTACTATATTCTTATATTGTTCAATTTTCTGTTGAACATCCAGATCACTCATAGCTACCAAACACCTTTTTGCATTTATACAATTGTAAATGAAAAAAAAGTACATTAGGTAATATATGAATTGAACTTTAATGACATTTGTAGATTTTCAAAAAGTGCATGATCAAATGAATTTAAAGTTTAATGCCATTTGTAAGCATTTTAATTTACATTAAATAATGATCAGTTAATCAGTCAACATGTAATGTTTAATAAGTTCATTTGTAAACATTAACAAGCACATTATCTCATGTTTCTAGCAATGTGAATACATATATAAACTAATGGTCTGTTAAGCATTATATAATGTTTGTTAATCATTTACCATCTGAGGGTTGTCCCCCCTAATCCACCCTCCCACACACACACACTTAAAAATATCATTAAAAATCACACTGTGCATTGTAAATAATATAATGCTATATACTTAAAATAATTGTGTTAGTAGTAAAACAATACAAACGCAAACAGGGCAAAAAAAAAAAAGAAAAAAAAAAAGCATTTTAAGTTTAGAAACATTTTGAGTCCCCTTCTCTTGCCTTACAGTGCTTTGGTCCACTGCCTGCTTTCCCCCTTTACCTCACCTACACACAACTCTGGTGGGAGAGAACAAAGTTCTTTAGTAGTTGTGGAACTCCAGTATGTAGATCCAAGTCGCTGAGCTTTCAGATCAGTTTGAAATAATTTGAGGTTTAGGCCCAGATCAGCCGTCACTGATTATACTCACGAACCTCAAGTTAACAATCCTCCTGCTTATGCTGGTGAGCCTACCAACTGTCGCTCCTTAATCATTCAATGTTTTCTCTTCAGCCCCGGCACTATGCAATTGAGTGATGGCATATATCGTTTCACTGCTGTCTGGTTGAGCTCGTGACTGGGGTGCTGCTGTTTGGGAGTCCCAATCCCGGAGCTGCTTTGATTTACAACTCTTCAAAGCTGAAATTATCAAAGTTTTTGATCAGTCTGTGTTTGGAAAAGAGGCTTCAAGGCTGCTGGCAGCTTTTCGACAAGGCAAGAGATCGATGGCAGATTATGCTATTGAATTTAGAAAACTCACAGCCACCAGTCAGAGGAATCCCGAGACGCTGGCAGCACGGTTCCAGGACGGGCTCATTGATGACATCAAAGATGTTTAATTTGAACATCTGGATGATCTCATTGACATTCGTCTCAATTCCAGAATGGAGACATGTCGTCAGGTTCCAGGTCAGTTTTCCAGGCATCGGGCAGAACTTTTCGATTCTTCCGCTCCCCAGGTACCTGAACCATCTGATGGTGTAGAGCCCATGCAGGTTGGCAGAACGTATCTTTCTGCTAAGGAAAAAACAACAACGCTTGTCTGAGGGTCTTTATTGTGGTGGCCTTAATCATCTGGCTGCATCCTTTTCAGTAAAAGCCAGCGCTCATCAGTAGTCAGGTGAATTCTGGTGGGCTGAACCTTTACATCCCCATTTCATGAATATTGTACTCTCCTGCCAGTTACTGTCATCATGAATGATACCTGCTTCTACTTACGGAACGAATGCAGCGCCAGTTCCATTTTTTCTGTAAGTAGAATAGGGAAGGCGTAGGACATACAGCGTAAGCTTTTTGAAGAATACGAAAGTGCGGTTTTGGCGGAAGCACTTGGAAGGTGATCATTTGTTTATATGAAGCATATACATTTACAGTTTTTTCGAAAATGACCGATCATTTCGCTAAATAAGACCCTTATTCCTCGTCTGGTATCGTTTAAAGCCCTTTGAAGCTGCACTGAAATAATAATTTTGACCTTCAACCGTTATAAGCTTTAGCAGTAATTATAAACAAAACCTTATACATATTTTCCAACATCTTGTGCTTTTATTTATTCCATTCTCTTTTGCTGAGTAATGCTTTATATTCTTTGAATTTCATTACGTTTTTCATGAATATTTAAATTTCCAATGTAGACAGTTAAAAACAAATATAATACTGTTTATCATGTATCATAAAACATTGACATAAAACCAGAAACATTGCAGTTAATGAAAATTCAACAGTACGCAATCTTATGAGAGGAAGGTTATAACATGAACCCCCCATAATCCTTGAAACTTCACCTTTTTTCTGTACAAAACTTCAAAAAGCATTTTTTTTTTAGAGGTGAGGCACAGGTACACATCTCATTTGGTGCACTTCACCCTAACAATACACTTACAGCCACTTGTACCTGCCTTTTTGAGACACCATGGTAGGCCAGTGGTAGGTCTGGTCCAGTAGTACTGGCTGTGGTGGCAGTGGGCAGGCAGGTCTCTGATGTTGATTTAATCCATAATACAAATGCCATGGCAGTCCTTAACATACAACTAATCAACATTATATCTGTAACGAAGCTGGACTCAGGCAGGGATCCAAATGCAAAGCTTTTATTAAAAGTGAGCGTGGTCGTACAGGCAGGGTCAAGACAGGAGCAAACAGGAACAGCAAGGAACAGGCAGAGTCGTAGTCAAGATACAGGTGGTAAATCAGGACAGGCAGATATCACTCACAGGTCGGTATACAAAGCACAGGTCAGGGGTAGGCAGCAGAGGATCATAAACAGGTAACAGGCAGGAACGGTAACAGACAGGCAGACAGGATAATATACGCTCAGAAATGCTACAATAGTAAACAAGACTTCGCCATCAGGTGGTGTGTGAGTGAGTCTCTTATAGTCCAGGTAATGTGCTAAGCTGTATGTGGCAACAGGTGATTGGTGTGGAGTGTGCATGTGACTGGCAGGGAGGATTATGGGAAATGTAGTCCGGGAACTGACAGGAACTGACGGTGATCGTGACATAACGCCTACCTTCCAGGAGGAGCGTCCTCGCGACGTAAATGGCGTCGATGGGGAGGGGGGGTGGGTGCATTGGAGATCTTAAGGCAGACAGGATCGGGGTCTTCAATGCAGATCCAGAAACTCAGGCAGCCACGGTGGGTCAGGTGCCACAGGCAGCCAGGGCAGGTCAGGAGTGTCAGGAAGCCACGGCGGGTCAGGTGGCTTGGGCAGCCACGGCAGGTCAGGTGGTTCAGGCAACCACGGCAGGTCAAGTGGCTTGGGCAGCCACGGCAGGTTAGGTGGCTTGGACAGCCATGGTGAGACAGAGTCCGTAGATGACCATGGTGGGACAG
Organism: Ancherythroculter nigrocauda; assembly: GCA_036281575.1. NCBI lineage: Eukaryota > Metazoa > Chordata > Actinopteri > Cypriniformes > Xenocyprididae > Ancherythroculter > Ancherythroculter nigrocauda. The sequence continues at coordinate 9,493,999 of VTFQ01000013.1, forward strand.
AGCCCATAATCGGCCATAATGATTTATAGTCCATGGGCGGCCATAACAGTTCGGAGGCCGTTGATGGCAGTGGCCGGGCAGGGTCCCCACCCACAAGCTCCCCACCCTCAGGTATATGGCCCCCCCAAAAAAATTCTTGGGGAATTCAACGGAGGCCGTGGCGGGTTCGTGGGCAAGAAGCTCGGATGGCGCTGGCAGGGCAAGACGCTTGGGTGACGCCGGCAGGGCAAGGAGCTTGGGCGGTACTGGCAGGGCAAGATGCTTGGGCGGTGCCGGCAGGGCAAGGAGCTCGGGTGGCGCTGGCAGTGCAAACAGTTTGGGCTCTGGAGCGGACTCAACGGCTGGAACGACCCCTATATTTACAGACACCGAAGGGGCGGCCATCTTGCCCGTGGGCACTGGCGAAGTGGCCATCTTGTCCATAGCATCCAGAGAGTCTGAGTGCGTAGCAACCGGCGAGCTTGAGTGCGTTGCAACCGGCGAACTTGAGTGCGCAGCGGCCGGCTGGCTTGAGAGTGAAGCGGCCGACGGGCTTGAGTGCGAAGCGGCCGGTGGGCTTGAGAGTGAAGCGTCCGGCGGGCTTGAGTACGAAGCGGCCGGCGGAGGCTTAGGAATGCCAGCCGCTCGTGCTGAAGTCAGCGGTGGATCAGCCACACTGGAACGCAATCCTCTCCGCTCTCGGACAGGACCAGTGATGTGACGTGACTCTGGGCGATCAGCGGTGACTTGACTTAGCTCATGGAGATCAACTGTTACTTGACTTTGCTCATGGAGATCAGCGGTGACTTGACTTTGCTCATGAAGATCAATGGAGATATGGACTGGTGTTGTTGTTGTGGTGGACGCCATCTTGTGAATGTCCTCTTTAGCGGCAGCCATTACGTGATTAAGCGTGGTGTCGTATTCCTCCGCAACACCCACAGTAAAGGGAGATCCACTCAGTAGCAAAGCCAGCTCTATATACTGTTCTAAAGTCCCATTTGGCTCATGTATTGGCATGATAGAACTGAGTGGTTCAGACAGTCCCCCGCGAAAGAATATCATAAGACATACCTCATCAAAGCATGTTACAATATCACTAGCTTTAATGTTTTTATTGTTACAGCTTAACACACTACAGCTGGTCTTTGCTAGCTAGCTAACCTTACAATAAAATTACAAAATTACAATAAAATTACAATAATGTCATTCTATTATTGCACAGTGTTGCCATATGGCAACACAGACATTTTATCGATTTACCAAAAACTAATTTCACAACTTTTTTGAGTGGTGAATATGTCATCATAACTTATCTGAGATGATGTTAACAATTTTTTTGTGAATGTGACATGGGCGGGGCCTTGTTTGTTACTGACGTTTTAATTTGCTTTCAGCAACTACCAACAAGAGACGGCAGTCTGTCAGAAATCGCGACACAGAAAAAAAATGCATGTTATGTGACTTAACCAAAGCACATCATTGGCTAAACTAAGGTCTTCTCTTACCAAAAAAAAAAAAAAAAAAAAAACGAGAATGGTGTATTGTCAGGAGGGACAGAGGACCCAAAAGCGATGGCAGGTAACAGAAACAGTTTATTAGTAATTATAAGAGAACACAGGCAGTCTGCCGAGCACCGGCTTTCAGTGTGAACGCAGCTGGAGATAACTTAAATAGTTCACATCAAACAGAATGAAGAAACAGGTCCCAGGCCTGACAGAGGGCACACGGCGAAGAAGTTCCACAGTCCCGAGCCAGTAGACACAGCACCACCGACAGCAGATGGCAAGGCGACCTCAGGCAGCAGGAAGACTGGGCAGAGAACAGAGAAAGAGAAACGGGGAGAAAATCAAACCCGACTCATGACATATATTTTATCTATTTGTTACATTTTGTAAAATGGACTGATGCATTAAGATGACAGAGATTAAGATCCCTGTGGTAACTGATTTTGGAGCAAGTCACTTTGGAAACTTCAATAAATGATCTTTTTGGACTGAGGAAAGAGATTTGAGTTCTGAAAATTACAGCATATTACACAATTTGACCTCTTTAATAAAGCTCCATTTGTCCAAATTTGTGAGCATCCCACACATGCAGTCATTTTAAAAGCTCAGTTAGGATTTTCTGCTATGAAGGTCTTCATTAAACTGTGGGTGTGTTAATGCACAGTTCTTACCATTTGTGTGCACGTAGCCAATTATAGGTTATATTGACTATGAAAGCAATAATCTGAACAGATGGAATGGGCATGAGCATAAATCATTTCAGCACCTACTGTGCTGTTTACCAAACACGACATGTAATGTCAGGTCACATTACATGCAGTTTGATGTACATGGTGATGTTTATCAACACTACTGTATGTAATTTTTATGGATCTTGGATGGATTTTACAGAGCCAGATGCAACCTAAAGTGCAGACAAACATTCCTCTTGATGTTTAAAGAACTGTTTCATTATCCTTTCCAGGACCTAAATGTCAGCATTCCAAGTAATATAATTTATATTACATTTATGCATTTAGCACATGCTTTAATCCAAAGTGGCTTGCATTGCATTAAAGGTATACATTTGATCACCTCTTGCAAGAGGTGCTGAAGTGCCCCGACTGATGGCTCTGGATTGGATTTGGTGGATGGGACAATAGTAGAGCATCCATTCATTAACTCTCTGTAGATACTTCATGAACCCTGAACCAATGGGCTTCTTTTTCCAGACACCTCAGGCTGGGAGCTAATTAAAAACCTGGCTGATAGTATCTTCTGCATTTTTAAAGATTGCTGTAGATCTATGATACCCACCTGCTGCTCAGTCCCCCCTCCTGTACTGGTAATATTAGCTTGTTCTTTTAAAGCAGAAAGAATCACCAAACTTAATGCAATGTTTTCAGACACTTGACTGGATGATATTTGCAATTAAATGAAAATGTATTATAGTTTAAATTTATATTAAATTAAATTAGTTGAACTGACAAAGAGTACTTCTTTAAGTACATATCTATATAATTTCATAATTCTATTACTACGTCTGTAATATGGTTAAAGATTATGGCTGAATGTACTGACAAGCATTTATAGTAAACTAACATATATTTTAATGTCATTTCTATTGAAACATATGTTGTGTATTTAAATATTTGTTATTACATATTTGGACATTTAGTACATTTAAATAGTACATTTAACTTTAAATCTAATATGAGATAACACACTACAGTTAAAATTATAATCAAGCACTTTACACGTGCTTTAGTATGTTAGTCAACACCTATCAAAATAAGTGTACTTATGTAAAGCATGACAAAATATTATTAAAACATAATGATTTAAAATATGCTTTAAAGTAATAATAAATTTGGCAATTCAAAAGTGCACGTTTAAAAGTGTGTTAAGAAACATTAATGATAATATAATCGATTTCATTAATATTAATTTATATGCGAGTTCAGTTTTTTTAAAATCTATATATTTTCAAGATTTTAATGTACACTTCAAGTGCACATTACAATTAAGCATCAATATAAGCACACTTCTTTTTCACAAGGGTAGTTCAATCAAAAATCCTGCCATCATTTACTCTCCCTCATGTCGTTGTATGGCTTTCTTGTATGTATAAACATTAAGGGCCCTAACACACACGTGGCACAATGCGGCGCCAGGCGCGACACAAGTGTTTTTTGCTAGTTTCAGCCCGACACAGTTAGCATTTTCACGTACTGTTTAAATAGCAAATGCATTTGCGCCCATTTGTGTGTCCAGGCGCATTGTTGGCGTGTTGCTATTTTGAGGCAACTGAAATAGACTGCGCCATTGACTTTAGACCAGGTTTCAGTTGGTCAATGGTGCATTTATTCATTTTATTTTTATTAAGATAAAAATGCTTTTGTGGAATCCGGCCTTTGATCCGTTTCCTCACTAGAGAAGCATTCAGTTTTTCTGCTTGCAAATTCTGCCATGTACATAGCGAATTCGCCATGGCGCGAGCGCAACTGGCTTTTAAAGGGAGTGGGAGATGAGACTCTGATTGGTTTATTGCATGTTATGCCCAAAACACACCCATTACTCATTAAGAGAATAGAGACAACCCTTTTAGTCCTTAAACTAGCAAAAGTCGATTCGGACATGCCGAAAATGCAATTTGAAATGCAATTTACACCAAGTGCACTTGCGCGTGCGCTTTAGACCATGTGCTTAGATCATTAAAATAGGGCCCTAAAACATTTTTAACATTGAGTAGTGGTTATATTAGAATGTATGACAGTTAACTTTGATTTCCAGAGAGATCATGGACAGGATTTTGCCTTCTGAAATGCCGCCTCTGCAAGTTTTCTACCCTGCCTTATTTTTCCCATACCTCATATCAAGCCTGTTGTTTATTTCCCACACATTCATTTTACAGCTCACTGTGACTCATCACCTGGAGGGGAATAAAGTGATAACCTGAGTTACATTCCCAAAGTTTAAATGCAAAACAGTGAATATTCACACACAAGTACTTGTTTTCCAACATATACATGTACGTATATAATATTTAATTACAGAAAAATTCATGAAGCATGCTCACGCTGTCTTAGGGCCCTATCATACCTGGTGCAATGTGACTCCAGGCACAAGTGTTTTTTGCAGTTATCATTTCAGCGCCCACCTTGTTTAAACAGCAAATGCACTTGTGCCCATCTGTTTTCAGGTGCATTGTTGGCGTATTGCTATTTTGAGGCAACTGAAAACAACTGCACCATTGACCAACAAAAATCTGGTCTAAAGTCAATGGTGCAGTATTTATTTATTTTATTTATTTTTCATTATTTAAAGGGGGTGATAGTAATTTGCGCCTATATGCAGGTGCACAACGTGCGTACATACACTCTGCTTGTTACACACACAGGGATGCGCAGCAGCACACAAACATACCAAATATTAAAAATAAAAGGATTACAATGTAAAACATTATTATTGTGTACATGAAGATAAAAATGGAGCTTTGGTGGAATCCAGCTTGTCCTGTAGATGGTCTTCTTACACACAACCGGTTTCCTCTCTGGAAAAGCGTTTAGTCTTTCCGCTTGCAAATTCCACCATGTAAATAGCAATCCACCATGGTGCAAGTGCACCTGGCTTTTAAAGGGAATGGGAGATGACACTCTGATTGGTTTATTGCATGTTACACCCAAAACACACCCATGACTCATTAATATATGACTATATACAACCCTTTTTGACCACCGACCATTTTTTACCGTCGTTAAACTAGCAAAAGTAACTTCACCTGCGCCATGTGCTTCAGACCATGCGCTTAGATCGTTAAAATAGGGCCCTCAGTCTCTGGCTCACTGATTTTCATACACACAAACACCCTCAGATGAGCTTTTCTCTGATGCAGTGCTTTGTGGACAGCTAATATTAATGGCCTTTTAAGTGAAAATGTAATTCAACATTATGTTATTCACCACTGCATATTCAAAAGACAACTTCGATTCAATCCTGGCAGGAAACACTTAAAATTTGCACCATAAGCAAAGCAGTGATAAATAAGAATATAATTAGAGTTCCAGAGTTTCTGCCTAAATTAATGTGTCTTACTGATGTATGTGATATAAACAAGGTCAAATGTGTGGATATGTCCTTGTGAAAAAGAAGTACACTTTAGCATAGTTTTAAAAAGAGTGCAGTAGCCTACTTATTTACTTTAAAATAATATACTTCATTGTGAACTGATATATATATATATATATATATATATATATATATATATATATATATATATATATGTATGTGTGTGTGTGTGTGTGTGTGTGTGTGTATAATACCTGCCAAATAGTAAGCCATTTTTAACTCACATCTTATAAATGCTTAATAAATGTATTTATTCACACATATTTTACTCAGAATCAGATTTTGTGGTTATTTCATGATGCAGCAAAAATATACTGTTATGGTGAGACTGAAGGGTGATTTATTTGGTTCACTTTCACAAGTTACTAATATTTATAACTCATGAATATATGTTTCACCCTTCATGAGAGATCACAGGTAACTAATGTAATTACATTTTTCATTATTAATATTTCATCAAGTTATGGTTGTGCTTGTATGTTTGTTTGTTTTTTTCAAAATAAAGTTTGATCATTTCATCTTGATAAACATGAAATCATTTTATATACATTCCTCTGAATAGGCATCATGGCCGTTTTGCAGAGTATCATGGGTAATGTACAGAGTAAAGTCTGATGAGCAACAGTGAGAAAAGTGACATAAGTGAGATATTATTGAGAAAACCAAAAATGAATCACCCTTCAGTCTCACCATAACAGTTTTTGCTGCACCATGAAATAACCAGAAATCTGGTTCTGAGTAAAATATGTGTGAATAAATACATTTATTAAGCATTTATAAGATGTGAGTTAAAAATGGCTCGCTATTTGGCAGGTATTACGTTAAAGTCACTCTTTTTATTCATGCAGTTATAACTGCTTAACAATGACTTATAATGCATTTAGGGCTGTCAAACGATTAATCGCGATTAATCATATACAAAATAAAAGTTTGAGTTTGCATAATATATGTGGGTGTACTGTGTGTAATTATTATGTATATATAAATACACACAAATTAATGTATATATTTAAGAGAAATATGTTATTTATGTACAAAATATTTTTTATTTATATATAATATAAATTATATAAAAATATAAATATATATACTTGTAAATATTTCTCAAATATATACATGAATGTGTTTGTATTTATATATACATAATAATTACACACAGTACACCCACATATATTAGGCAAAGTCAAACTTTTATTTTGTATGCGATGAATCGTTTGACAGCCCTAAATGCATTTGTAAACAAGTTATTAGTCATTAACAAACATCTTTATAAACCCTTTACAAAGGGAACCTTGATGTAAAGTGTTACTAAATGATTCATGAAATAAATTATCAGACAGTTGTTTTCTTGTTCACAAAAGCTTGCATGTTAGGTGAGTAAGTATTCCTTCACCATTGTCCGGGACACATCAGGATGCATTAGTGTTTACACTACAGTTGCAAGGTAGCCACGTGTGTTCCTAGCATTTCCAAAAGTAAGGTACAACATTCTTAATCCCCACCCGGAGGATCATTTCAGCTCAGCATCACAGCAGAATCATATATGGTTGAAACTCAGAAAGAGCATGATCATATTTCACTCTAAAATCAAAAGAAAAAAATACCATATTTAGAAACTTTTGGTATGCTGGAAGGATGCCGTTGTCCAGGATGCATTAGTGTTTACACTACCAATACATTTCCGAAGGTGGATCAAATGTTTCAAATTCAATTTTCACAAACACTACAATTCAAAAGTAGGGTCAGTACTTTTTTAAAGAAATTAATACTTTTATTCAGCAAGGATGCTTTAAATTGATCAAAAGTGACAGCGAACACATTTATAATGCTACAAAAAAAAAAAAAAATACAAAACAGCTAGTTTAAATTTTAATAATATTTCATAATTTTACTGTTTTTAATGTATTGTTTTGATCAAATAAATGCAGCCTTGGTGACTTGGTGAGCAAAGATGGCCGTTGTCACGGTTTTGTGACCAAAGACCTGTGATAATTTTCTTACATCATCTCATGTGTTTGCTGCTATGACCAACGTAAAATGCATCATGAAATGGTGTTTTGATCAACGTGACATGGCGCTAAAACTTAAAACTACTTACCTCAAGCTCCATTTTGCAAAATTGGCATGCTGGCCTCTTTTGACCATGTCCATATTCTCCTCTTTCGCTTCCTACTCTTTTTTTCACATTTGTTTTCATTTAAACCACAACTGCCAAAGCGTGCTTCATCTTGGTCTATTTGTTTACCACTAGCGCATATTGACGATGTTTCATTCTTCTGTACTAACTTGCGTCGTAGCCTACGATCCAATAGGTCTCATCATTGTACAGTCTACTGTACATGTCGTACCCAAGTTTGTTAGATCCATGTCGTACAGTGTGATTTGTAATGATCTGACTGGATTGCTGAAATCGAACAGTTTGTAGCAGGCATTAGTTCCTGTTCAGGTTTGACCCGCAGTGTCAGTTCCATTCAAATCATAAATAATAATAATAATATTTTAGTTTATATTTTCTGATGCAGTTTTATTAAATTTAAGTATCTTGTTTTAATTATGTTTAGATATTTTACTGGAAAATCTTTTTTTTTTTTCTTTTTTTTTATGTGGTAGAATGTGATTTTGTGAGGGGTTTATGTGTTTTTGTTGATTTAAGTTTACTAAAGTGTTTGTGAGTAGGTGTTCTTCAGTGAGGTAAAGAGGAGGCCACTGGTGACTAATGGGAAGTGGGTGCCAGAACTTCCTCTTATGTCAGTCCACACATACAAGAGCCCCATCAGTATGATGACTAAGATCGGACCCCTCCAGCTGAGGAGCTTCAAGCACCTCCTCAGAAACCTCTCGTGCTGTGTTCTAATCAACAGTGGTCTCCGCATTTCAAAGTGGAAAAAAAGCCTGCCTTGGTAAAAATATGTGCAGGTTTCATCTGAATGAGTTTCATCTGAACCCTGTCAACCACCGCAACCCCTATGAACAAAAACAATATTTACAGATTTAATTTCTTTCAAATTCTTAAAGAAGAGAACTGCACATTTTAACAGTGCACTGGAGGTGAAGATTATCAGTGAATATACAGTAGTGACTTGTATAAGAGAAAAAAAGAACGCTTAATTGTATTGAACATATATTTATAAATATATTTGTTTATAAACGTGCCTTAGAAAAAAACATTACTGGTGTGTATCTTGAGACAAAACAATGGCACTGATATATATGTCAGTACAAGTTGCTTTCAGTTAAAACAGCTTAAACATGCATTTTAGTCTGGGACTAGTCTTAAGAGTTGTCTGTGAAGCAAGGGGTTAAAGTTACTATCTTTTAAATGTACTAAATTGCATCTTCATCATTACAAATGTATAAATACATATGTAACTCTGGACCACAAAACCAGTCATAACTGGTATATTTGTAGCAATAGCCAACAATGCATTTTATGGGTCAAAGTTATCGATTTTTCTTTTATGCCAAAAAATTATTAGGATATAAAGTAAAGATCATGTTCCATGAAGATATTTTGTAAATTTCCTACCGGAAATACATCAAAAAATTATTTTTGTGAATGGATATGCATTGCTAAGGACTTCATTTGGACAACTTTAAAGGAGATTTTCTCTGTATTTTGATATTTTTGCACCCTCAGATTCCAGATTTCCAAACAGTTGTATCTCGGCCAAATATTGTCCTATCCTAACAAACCAAACATCAATGGTAGGCTTATTTATTCAGCTTTCAGATGATGTGAAAATCTCAATTTCAAAAATGGACCCTTATGACTGGCTTTGTGTTCCAGGGTCACAAAGATTTTTGAATTAAAATATCCGAAAACCACTAAAATATATTGTTTTGACTTGTGTACATACATTATCCGAAATATTTCAAATAATGTTTAAATCCAGGGATATCAGTTTTAACCAGTGTATCAGCCTGTCATTGGGTCTTTTGTGTTGCCATTTAAGAACACAAGTCATCCAGCTTATATTATAATTATATTATCTACTAATTAGAGATGCACCGATACTGAATTTCTCTGCCGATACCGATAGCCAATTATTCAGAATGATATCGGCCGATACAGATATAATTACACTCAAATAAAAGCTGAAATGTATAAAACTTAGTATCACATAAGGTAAGGTACTTGTCTTCATGGCAAATTTACACAAACATATAATTAACAGTAATAAGATCCTCTCTAGTGTTTATATATATATATATATAACTAAGGAACTGTGAACATTGGAAAACATTCCTGAGGTAAAAGTGACATGATGTGACATATTGTTCACAAGCTGTTTTACTAACGTCTTTCCGTCTTTCCACCTGAAACACAAATAAAGTGATTCGATCAGACATGATAGATTCTGTTAAGTTGTACAATATATTTCAACATACCTTTGATGTTCATTCATGTTTTTCGAGATATAACTTGTATTGAAGAGGAAGAAAAGACTCGCGCTCCACGCTGAACTGAGGCGTTACAGCGATCTGACACGTCACATTTAAGAATCATTAATTTCGTGACAGAATTTGAAAACTGAAACTTTAATTCTTATCATAAGTAATAAAGCACAAATCTTTTTGCGATTATTGGATGGGAGGAGCTACAAATAATATTTGATGTTGGAAAAAAAAATGCAGACCTGGCAACCCTGGCTTGAACTACAGGTGATTCATAGGGTCAAAAAGAGCCTGCTTTATCGTCACTATTTTTAAACTGTTAATTCGTTAAAATTCAATACAAGAGTGATTTTCATCACACACAGTATGTATGAGTTGCAGTCTGAACTCTTCCGCACCCTTTTGATTGACAGGATATAATCGGCCCTGATCATCGGCAGTTTTTAAACAATCGGCCGATGGCCGATAGTGATAATAATAGCTTTTATTGGCCGACACTGATTGTTAGCCGATACATCGGTGCATCTCTAATACTAATATTGATCTAGTTTACTGCAAGATGTGCAGCCAGCCAGCAAGCAAACGCACAGTATCGTTATAACATAACTTTCAACACACTCAAATGTATTTTTAGTATAATTGTTTTGACCAAGTAAAACAGTGCTGCGTTACCCCACAATTTCAATTTGTCAAATAAAGTGACCCGTATGAGCAGTAATTCAGCATTTTTGCTCAAATGAAATAAAATCATGTGAATTTAAGTGATCAAATGTAACTTCAAGTTCAGGGAAGAAGGAGGCAGAGGTTAAACATAAATATAAAGCAAAAGAAGCGGCAGTGGCCGACTGCAGCATATAAGCAAAATACAAACAGCAAGGTAAAATGTCCCTGGCCCCATCCTGCTTCATACCACAGTGATGTTAATAAAACTTTAATACATTAGCTCATCCATGAACATGATTTCTGAGTCCCGTAGGATTGCTTTCCATCAGCTGTGGAGGTGAAGACGACAACTCTCATGATTCCACGCTCATTCCACAAACATTCCTCAAGCTACGCCTTTGTTATTGTTTTGAATAAGCGACCTCTAGCAGCTAAACTTATATACTCTGTCTTTAAAGTATATTTTAGTTTAGCATAAAGTAAATCTTAAGTCAATCCTTTAAAGCATATTGTTTTTGTAATGGGCACTCTTTTTAAACATAACAGATTGTATGACATTAGAATACTTTTCATATGAGCTAGATATTATTATGATTTTACTTACAGCACATTAACATTCTCTTGACGGCACAAAGAAAAACAACAAAAAAGGAAACTCATAAAGTATGGGTTCAGAATCACATTAAGGTGAGTAAATAATGATGAAATTTGCATTTTGGGATAAACTATGTCTTCAAGTCATTATACATTGCTTTTTCAGGTATAAGCAAAAAATAATTATGATGATTCGTAAACAACTTGTCAAAACACAAGCTGCTGCAACCGTGGCCAATTACCAGTTACCTTTAGGTGATTAAAACAAACTTAAAGGTTTATGCTTAATTGCCACGTTTCAGCAGAACCCCATTGTGACAAACAGATCAGAATCGGAAACAGAATCAAATGAGACATATATGAGACATTCATGAACAATATTTCAGGGGCAGACAGTTCTGTTTGACTAGAGATAAAAGAGGCTTTGATCTCCCTAAAATTGCCACATGCTTTGATAACACCTGTGGGGAAAAAAATGGAAAACAACATGTAAAAATATGTTTTGTGAGTACATGAGGTATGCACTAAAAGTGTTTTATTTATATATTTTATGTTGCTTTTTGTGGAGTGATTAATTCAAAAGCAGGGAAACCCTATAGGGAAAGCCATGCACATATACAATATTTTCTGATGGCGAGAGCTATCTGAAGATGAATGATCTTTCACCTCGACTCCATCAATTATGTAAACCCTGAAATTAACATTGAGTCAGACTTTCACATTCTCTGCAAATGCTCCTGACAGTTTAGTTCATGCATTTTTCAGGCCACTTGAAAAACTCAACCATTATGAACAATTTACTCAGAGAAACTGGATGAATAAATGTGGGAGTTTGTGGGAACTTAACCACTGATTGTGTCTCCTCGCTCTCTTTTCAGAACTGTTTAGGATTATGTGCGCATCCCTTAGTGACCCATAAATCCGAGCAAGGCACTTTATATAATGCAGACTGCATCCAAACAATCCATATTTCATGTCGTTGTCATGGTGCTATGGATTGGTAAGGCAGAGTCTGTGCAAGATAACGGCAGATGTGTCATATACAGTGCTCAGCGTAAATGAGTACACTCCCTTTGAAAATAACATTTTAAACAATATCTCAATGAACACAAAAACAATTTCCAAAATGTTGACAATGTTAAGTTTTATATAACATCTGTTTAACTTATAACATGAAAGTAAGGTTAATAATATAACTTAGAGAACAAAATTCTCAGTTTTACTCAAATTAGGGTGATGCAAAAATGAGTACACCCCACTGAAAGCTACATTTTAGACTACAAATGTCTAATTTAACAAGAATTCAACCACAGGTGAGTCTAATTATTCATTACACAGGTGTCCAGCAGACAGCTGACTATAAAATGGTGTTAAAACCCCTTCCCATTTCATGCTGTCAGCAATGGCACCAAATGGAAGAGAAATGTCACAAGACCTGAGAAAGAAAATTATTTCTTTACACCAGAAAGGTGCTTTACTTATAAGTCAGAATACAAGTGGCACAAAAATTAAAAAAAAAAAAAAAAAAAAAAAAAAAAGATGGAACTGCAACCATCTCACAGAGACATCCAGGTCTCCAGGTCATCCACGGAAGTTAACACCTTGACAGGACTGTATTCTGAGGAGAAGGGTTGAAGAAAATCGGCATGCACATTTACTGCAGTTATCTAAAGAAGTAGAAAGCCAAACTGGGCTGACTATTTCCCGTGACACAATACGGCGTACACTGCAGAGGAATGGCATGCATGGGTGCTGTCCACGAAAGAAGCCTCTCCTAAAAAGCCCGTCTAGAGTTTGCCAGGGCCCATGCTGACAAAGATGAAGTCTACTGGGACTCTATACTCTGGAGTGATGAGACCAAGATAAATGTTTTTGGAACTGATGGCTTCAAAACTGTATGGCGTCGCAAAGGTGAGGAATACAAAGAAAAATGCATGGTGCCTACAGTGAAACATGGTGGTGGCAGTGTCCTTATGTGGGGCTGCATGAGTGCTGCTGGTGTCGGGGAGCTGCATTTCATTGATGGCATCATGAATTCACAGATGTACTGCTCTATACTGAAAGAGAAGATGCTACCATCACTCCATGCCCTTGGTCGTCGTGCACTTTTCCAACATGACAATGATCCTAAACACACATCTAAGGCCACTGTTGGATTTCTGAAGAAGAACAAGGTGAAAGTGATTCAGTGGTTCCTGATCTGAACCCATTCGAACACCTATGGGGAATTCTGAAGAGACAAGTTGAGCATCACTCTCCATCCAGCATCCAGTCTCTAAAAGAGGTAGATGATAGATGTTGCAAAATGTCGCCAACTTGTTCATTCCATGCCTAGAAGACTTGGTGCTGTCATTAAAAATCATGGAGGCCGTACAAAGTACTAGATGTAGTAGGGTAACACTTTACTTGAAGGGCTGTGCATAAGACTGACATGACCCCTTCATATTCATGACATGACACATTTGAGGTTTTATGCATGTTTATGACAACTGTTATTAAGTGTAATTTGCTCAATTATGTCAATTTTAATGCAAAGATTACATTGTTTGAGATGTCTGTGTTATAAAAACTTGACATGAACCAATACATCATAACCTGTCTTTGTCATTATAACTTGACATTACCAAGACAACATAAACATGACATAGCAGATTAATTATCAAACTTAAGAAACTACTTAGCTTTATGGGTTAACATTACATTACATTATTTTGGTAACACTTCAGTATAGGGAACACATATAAACTATTAACTATGACTTTTCCCTCAATAAACTCCCTGCTTGCTTAGTTGGGGACACTTGACATTTGATATTCAACAGTGTTTTGATCTGCCTGCATTGACACCATTGTATGTGAACTGAACTGAGATGGATGATGACATCACTGTTTACTCCAGTGCTGATATTGATAAATTAACTAAATTGATGACTATTGATTCGTACATCGGAATTAATCAATACTGAATTTACTTAAGATGGATACTGACACCATTTTCTTTAAGAGCTGCTGTGCAACCAAAATTATATATACCAGTTATCACTGTAAAGCTGCTTTGTCACAATCTGCATTGTAAAAAGTGCAATATAAATAAAAGGTGACTTGACTTGACTTGACTTGACTTGACTAATTTACTGCTTATTAATAGTTAATTGTTAGGTTTAGGTATTGGGTAGGATTAAGAATGTAGAATAAGGTCATGCAGAATAAAGCATTAATATGTGCTTTATAAGTACTAATAAATAGTCAATATTCTAGTAATATGCATGCTAATAGTAATAAGCAACTAGTTAAAAGACTCTAAAATAAAGTGTTAACATTATTTTATAACAGTGTCATCTTTTTAAGAAAATTAAATTGTCTATTATCTGACCTTCTGTTGGAGGAAACTTAAAAAAAAAATTAAATTAAATGATGCTATTATAAAATTATTTGACAGAGTATTAACACTTAGTGACATTTTAATGACAAGTTTGATTTGTACCATTGAGAAAAAAAAAGTGGTCAGAAAAATATTCATGACACCATTATAATGGCCTCATGACAGCCAATCTCAAAACCAACCACATGACAGTTTAATGTAAATAATGTCAAGTTGTCATGACAAAGACACTGACAAGTTTTGATGTATTGGTTCATGTCAAGTTGCCGTAACAAAGACATCTCAAACAATGTCATCTTTGCATTAAAAATGACATAATTGAGCAAATGACATTTAATGACAGTTGTCATAAATATGCATAAAACCTCCCTCATATTCATGACGTGTGCCATGTCATGATTATGAAGGTGTCATGTCAGTCTTATGCACACTCCTTTAAGTAAAGTGTTACCAGATATGTTACTTTTCAGAGGGGGTGTACTCATTTATGTTGAGCACTGTACTGTGGGGTTCAAAAGTTTGAGACCACTTTGAAAATGTGGATTCAAAATTGAATTTAAACTTGGAAAATAAACAGAAAGACATTCTGAAATTGATGATAATTTGTTATGCTTGCCATATAATTTGTAATGAAAAGAAAAACTTGTCTTTAATTAGAAAATTGCAAAAGCATTTTCACGAGTGGTCCATTTATTATAATTTCCAAGGGCTTTCTAAAGTTTCGCTGCCAGCAAATCACTTCAGTGAAAACTGGCTCTCACACAGCTGCAGAGAGATTTTTGTGTGCATGTGTGTGTATGTGAATATTTAATACAGATCCACTGTTGTAGGTCAGATCAATGTGCAAATGCACGTCGCTAATTGAGTTCTGGGGCCGGTGAGACCGTAAAAAGCAAAGTGTATTAAAAAAGATGTTGTGCTTTCATTTTCCATGCATGTAATCACATCATTCTGCCTGCAGTCTGTACGCAAAGAATGCAAATTAGATGATATAGGACTCATGCTGTGTTTTTCTATAATATAGAATGATCATTGCAGCAAATAAAACAATAATAACAATATTGTCACCATAATTGAGTCAGTAAGGATCCTTACGACATATCCTTATGATTTGAGCTGTAACGTTGCTTGAATCACCCTTTTTATTGTGGCATTACTTTTCTTAGTAGATGAACTTCTGGCTATGAGTTATTGGTTCTTTACAGACGGTCACATCAATTTGCGGCATTGTTGTGCATATTGCATGAACATTATCAACTTTACTGGTGTTGTCTTATACAGTCATGGTCTGAAAATGATTGTGTCAGATTAGACTCATGCTAAGTTAAAGGGGCATTCAGATGTTCTTTAGCTAGCATTAGCATTGCTAGTTTTAGAGAGTGTTCTACACAATAATTAACTCCCTTACCTCTCCATGTCAGCAAATGTTGCAATAAAGGTGAGACAAATGGCTATGTATCGCTATTATTTAGTTTTTCCTTTTTTATTTAAAATATTCACAAACTCGCTTACCATGTCAGCAACTATCTGATATTCCAATTCTCAAATATGTGCGAGTGAGTGTGTTTTATCATTTGAAAACCTTTATAAATGATCTTTATCTTGATCTATAA
The DNA here is from genome assembly GCA_036281575.1 of Ancherythroculter nigrocauda. Taxonomy (NCBI): domain Eukaryota; kingdom Metazoa; phylum Chordata; class Actinopteri; order Cypriniformes; family Xenocyprididae; genus Ancherythroculter; species Ancherythroculter nigrocauda. Next base: position 9,510,239 of record VTFQ01000013.1, read on the forward strand.
CGCAAGATGGGCACCGTCATCTTAGTTTGCATCACATTTCAGAGTCCTGTCAGTCGGATTTACAGCATGTGAATTCATCAGTTTCTCCCGAAATACATGCAAGTAAGTGGCTGGTGAACTGGAAGGGGCACAGAAATAAAAATCCCATATGTGGGACCGTACCGCTCAAAAGGTTAAAAGGAACTCAAAAACACTCAGAACAACTGCTACAAGGAGAACTGACAATCAACTGGAAAAAACAAAAACAGCTAAAATACACAGACCAACTAATCAAATCACCATGCATTTCGAAATGAACAGCAGGTGCAAACGATAATCAAACAATGAGAAACCATAGTAACTGACTGAAACACAGGAAACTGAACTAAACAACCAAACACAACCCACCCAAAGGAATGATGGTCCAAGGTGGAGCCGAAGGAGCGAGGAACCAAGGTCAACAGGATGAGGTGGAGTAATGGGCACAGAGGTTGTAGGCGGAGCTAGTGGGTTGACACATTGAATCCAGCGGCGAAGGGCTGAGGAGAGGCAGTGCAGACTCGAAACAGGCAGAGGCGGTGAGAGTGGGAGGCAGACACAGACATTAACAACTCGGTGCTGGGTGACAAATCAGGCAGGATCCATTCACTCTCCCAATCGATCGGTGCACCTTCCTCTACCACAGTAGAGTGGGTAGGGCTCCACTTCATCCCCTCAAACTCCACCAGTATTCCCTCAGAGACTGGCGTTGTTGATGGCAGTGTTAATTTCGTTGACGAATCATTTTCGTCATAATTTTCGTCAACGACATTTTTTCACGGACGAAAATGAGACGATGACTAAATAAAAATGCATTTTGAATGACTAAAACTATGACTAAAATCTACTCTAATTTTCGTCAACAAATAAAAACGAGACGAAAATGAAAGAGAGGGACGATTTTGGAAGATATCCATAGACAGTAAAAGAAATGGACACAGCGACCCCATTGGAACTCAACTGAGACAAGTGAAGCCCATTTTTAGCGATTTTTAGCACTTCTGTTTCTGACGCGCAGACTCAAACTAAGATTGATGACGTCAGCAACCTGTCTGACAGATGTAAATCTTCTAGTAGCTGTGCGTGCAAACTGCCATCGTTAATCTTGCAGAGACGGCGAGCTTGAGCGGGGAGTTCTTTGGCGTGAGTGAGCAGGAGTAAGTATTCTGATTAATTATTTTGTATAGTATTTTAAAATGTAACGCCAGTACGCCATATTAAGTTAATGCATACTATTGCCTGCGAGCTTCTCCTCCTGTCTGTACGGTAATTTCTCTACTGTGCGACAGAGAGTCGAGTGGTTATGACGCAATCGTTAGCCTATTTTTACAAAAACTGTTTCTACGGGGCCATAATGTAACATAGAAGGTAATGGAGCCCTTTATACATTGTCGTGTATCTTTAGAAATAAATAATGGACAAATGGAGTATTTAAACGCCTCAGATGTAAAGTTATTCGCTGTCAAAGTGACGCCAAAATGAATGGGAGTCAATGGGATACTAACGCAAGTGAAGTTCTGCTACAAGATGGCGGCACGCGGCCGACTTCAACTTCCGGTCGACTTCCTTGGGCACTGAAGATATCATAGACAGTAAAAGAAATGGACACAGCGACCCCATTGGAACTCAATTGAGACAAGTGAAGCCCATTTTTAGCGATTTTTAGCACTTCCGTTTCTGACGCGCAGACTCAAACTAAGCTTGATGACGTCCGCAACCTGTCTGACAGATGTAAATCTTCTAGTAGCTGTGCGTGCAAACTGCCATTGTTAATCTTGCAGAGACGGCGAGCTTGAGCGGGGAGTTCTTTGGCGTGAGTGAGCAGGAGTAAGTATTCTGATTAATTATTTTGTATAGTATTTTAAAATGTAACGCCAGTACGCCATATTAAGTTAATGCATACTATTGCCTGCGAGCTTCTCCTCCTGTCTGTACGGTAATTTCTCTACTGTGCGACAGAGAGTCGAGTGGTTATGACGCAATCGTTAGCCTATTTTTACAAAAACTGTTTCTACGGGGCCATAATGTAACATAGAAGGTAATGGAGCCCTTTATACATTGTCGTGTATCTTTAGAAATAAATAATGGACAAATGGAGTATTTAAACGCCTCAGATGTAAAGTTATTCGCTGTCAAAGTGACGCCAAAATGAATGGGAGTCAATGGGATGCTAACGCAAGTGAAGTTCTGCTACAAGATGGCGGCACGCGGCCGACTTCAACTTCCGGTCGACTTCCTTGGGCACTGAAGATATCCAGTCAGGACTGCTGTGTGGAAGATGCGCACATTTGAAGTGTAATGTGCTGATCTAACCGCGGAAAAAGGGGCGCTGTTGCGCGCTCTACAGGCTCGTGCAGCAGCAGCACTTCAGACTGCTTCACAATTAATGCATAGCGCATTTATGCCATGCTATTGCTTATAAGCTAATGTTGATGAATTATGGCAATGTTTACTACACGATGTGTATATGGTAGTATGTTTTAGGCGGTTGTAAGAATGCATATTTATCACCCTCATGAGTAGCCTGCTACAGTGCAGACTGCAGACATTTCAGAATAAGAGTCACGGTGTATTTCGGGATGGTTTATAATTATTATTTTTTTCCTGGTCATTATTATTTGTTTACACAATAAACTGTATTTAATTTAATTTATATTTAATTCATAGTAAACTACTGTATCTTCTGTCACAGGAAGGAAAGACTAAGAACATTATTGGACACATTATTCAATATATTTTACAAGTATGAGGGTTATTATAGTTAACTAAACATAAAACCAAAGAAATCTTAATTACTTGACATAGACGTTAACTGAAATAAAAAATAAATATATAAAAATGTAAACTTTCTAAGTTTCTAGTTTCTAAGCTTTAGCTTAACCTGAGGTATTAAAATAACAAACAGAAATAAAAACTTATAGATATTTAAAACTTATAGATATTTAAAAGCAAAAACTAAAAAAACTAAAAAAAAATACTAAAACTTTTAACTGAAATTACAATGAAAGCAGAAAAACTAAATATCAAATCTAATAAAAATTTTAAACGAAAACTATAATAGTACCTCAATGAAAAGTGTGTCAATCCCTGAAAAGTACTGAATTTTGCTCTTTTGTGTCTTTTTGCACTTGAACAGTCAAAAACCGTCTGCTTTGGGGAGCAAAGTACAGTTGGGTGAACATAAACAGTTTGGGGAATCAAATGTACCTTTATCTGTGTATTTTTAGAGAAATGCTTAATGCATTACAATGTAACTAAATTAGATTTTAGTCGACTAAATCTACTGTAGATTAGACTAAATCTACTGTAGGCATTTTAGTCAAAAGACTATGACTAAAACTAAATCAAAATTTGCTGTCAAAATTACCACTGGTTGATGGCTCAAGCACCCGCTCAGACAATTCTTCACGCTCAGGGACAATCTTCAGCTCAGTTTTCGTTACTGGCACTGCATTGTGGTGGGCTCCAGCTCCGCAACTGCGGTAGGCTCAGGCTGGTATGTCGCTGCAGTTGTACCCGTGGCTGGCACGCTGTTTTCCTCCTCACTCTAGCTGATAGTAACGGGGGATGGAAAAATATGTATAGGTATTAAATAATAATAGGTATTAAATTCAATACCTCTGCGTATGGACCTCGAGGGACAGTTCCAGGAGTATTTGTACTGCCGCCTAGATCCACGGTGATGGTCAGTTCTTCTGTCAGCAAACGGTTGCAATAAAGGTGAGAAAACAGATCTATTCTCATCAGTGAGCACATTTACATGCACAAGAGTAAGCTGATAACTCAAAAATATCAGCATATTGAAATAACCAGTTTTCTCCGTTTACATGTAAACCAGTAAACTGACAACGCAAGTAAACTGTGTTTACATGACTTTATTAATAAATCAGGTTATTTCCCTGTAGTGATGTCAAAAAATAATAATTTCTGTATCTGACTCTGAGTATTTCATATGTTTTGGCAGTTGTGATGTTAAATAAAGCTTGCAACATGTCAGCGAGAAACTTATGGCTCATATATTCTCTCATGCAGTTACAGATGCAACATTTTGACTGAACTACTTCTACTTCTGCAGCAGGAAAGATGAGAACATATTTTTACAATTTTTTGGGTCTTGAAAGAGTCTGCATTTGCGATATATTTGCTTCTTCCTTTCCTGCAAAACGCTCGCTCTGTCTGGATGCATTTAAATCTGCAATAAGGATGCGTTTCTGTTACGGATCACATGCACTTCAATAAGCCGACAGAAAGCAGGTTAATGTGTTTACATGCAGCGCGAAAACGGGGTGAGAGGAAAAAAAACTACCTGATCCAACCAGTTTATGGTTAAGCCATTTATGACCTTACTTCACTAAAAGAAAACAGATTACCGCGTTTACATGACCACGTTTGTTGTCAGCTTATTAAGCATAATCGGCTTAAGAACGTGCATGTAAATGCACTCAGTGTAAATATTTATTAAACAGAACTAAAAAAAAACACTCAGAACAAGAACAGAACAACCACTATATAACAAAAACTGACAATCATCTGAAAGAAACAGAGCTTAAATACGCAGACCAAACTAATCAATGAAATAAACAACAGGTGCAAATAATAATCAAACAATGAGAAACCATAGTACCTAACTGAAACACAGCAAACTGAACTATGTGAAAACCCACCCAATCAAACAAAGAACACAGAAACACAGACTATCCCTTACAGTCCAACAATACAAGAAGCAACATGTGCATCAGGATTGAAGATTTTCATCATCATCAAATCTTTCAGCTTTACAACAGAGCTGAAGGCGTATTGGGTAAAAAGAACATTTGATTTTTTTTTTCTCCTCCAAAACAAACAAAAACTTACAACACTTTCCTAAACATAAATTTGGCTAATACTTGACATGATCACGGGCAGCAATGCAAAGTTGATTTTGTGCTAATTTGATCTAGTATTTAATGTTTTTTCATTAAAATGCTAAAATGTAGATTTGTGTAACAAATGAGAATGTAATACAATTACCAAATATATTTTGAGACAAAAGTCAAAGGTTAATGATTTTTAGTTAGGTAATTAATTAAGGTAATTAAATCAACAGTTTTCAATAACCATAAAAGTATGGTATTTAGGGTAAAAAGCACCCCTACTGTTGCTAAATGTGCAAGAACTGACATGATAATTAAGATATGACTGACTTTTCCATTTGTTGACATGACATGACTAGACTATCATGAGCTCACCTTGAACCCTCCTAGTGCATTCAGGTCCATTTTTACCCAGAAGAAGTAAATATTTCTAAAAACTTTGGTATAAAAATTAAACTGAGGGAATTTTCAGACTTTCAAAATACACTTTTTTCAGATTAAAAAACAAAACAAAACAAAAACATTTAAGAGGTATAACCATTTAAACTTAATTGTTACACATTCCATGTTTGGGTCCATTTTGACCCGGAAGCTGATTCCATGATTTTACGTTCTTGTAAATTAATGTAATTGTTGTAAAATTTGAAATTTCTCAATTGTTTAAAGGTGCCCTAGAACCAGTTTTAACAAGATGTAATATAAGTCTAAGGTGTCCCATGAACGTGTCTGTGAAGTTTCAGCTCAAAATACCCCATAGATTTTTTTTAATACATTTTTTTAACTGCCTATTTTGAGCCATAATTATATATGCACCGATTCAGCGCGCGGCCCCTTTAAATCTCGCGATCCCCGCCCCCGAGCTCTCGACTGCCTTAACCGGCATAAACAAAGTTCACACAGCTAATATAACCCTCAAAATGGATCTTTACAAAGTGTTCATCATTCATGCTGCATGCATGCATCGATTCCTGTGTGTATAGTATTTATTTGGATGTTTACATTTGATTCTGAATGAGTTTGAGGCTGTGCTCCGTGACTAAAGCTAACATTACACACTGTTGGAGAGATTTATAAAGAATGAAGTTGTGTTTATGAATTATACAGACTGCAAGTGTGTAATAATGAAAATAACGACAGCTCTCTTGTTTCCGTGAATACAGTAATAAACGATGGTAACTTTAACCACATTTAACAGTACATTAGCAACATGCTAACGAAACATTTAGAAAGACAATTTACAAATATCACTAAAAATATCATGATATCATGGATCATGTCAGCTATTATTGCTCCATCTGCCATTTTTCACTATTGTCCTTGCTTGCTTAGCTAGTCTGATGATTCAGCTGTGCACATCCAGACGTTTTGCCCTTGTGTAATGCCTTGAACATGGGCTGGCATATGCAAATATTGGGGGCGTACATATTAATGATCCCGACTGTTGCGTAACAGTCGGTGTTATATTGAGATTCACCTGTTCTTCGGAGGTCTTTTAAACAAATGAGATTTACATAAGAAGGAGGAAACAATGGTGTTTCCATTGGTGAACTCTTGTTATTCATCTATACCAAGGTAAATTCAATTTTTCATTCGATGGCACCTTTAAATTATTATTATTTTTTTAATTCTGCATTTTCAAAATGAACATTTTAATGAGTGTATTTACTGAACAAAAATAAATTATTTATCAAAATAAACAGAAAATAGTACAAACTTTGCTTGAGTGAACAAGTATTGACCAAGTATTACATCCTGGGTGCCTTTTGCCCCATGTGGCATGTTACCGCCCTCGTCACCTCACACATTTATATGATTTTTAAACGAAACAAACTACTTTTATGATTTATTTTACAACAAAATGTGCTCCATCAATGTTCTTTTTAATTTTTTATTATTTTTTTTTTTGTAACCATACGGGTGTATTGAAAGCACATGTTCTTTAAGGTGTTTCTTTAGCCCTATTGTATTCTTTACTGTGACGTGCAAGCAGACTCAGAAATCAAGGAGAGATGGATCGAAAAGCAGGTTGACTTTATGATATAAATGATGAAGGAAACAACAAAGGAATGCAGAGAAACACAGAGATCAAACCGATAACTACCACACATGACATACATGGAAGGACAACAACTGACAATGAACAAAGGAAACACTGGGGTATACACAGAGGGTAACAAGCTTAACAAGGTAAAAAGGGGAAATCAATTGCTGGGGGAAGGAAAACCACTAAACACGATTTCCCTTTGTCAGCAAAAGCCTCTAAGTCCACAGAAGAACCAACTGGAAGACGGGAATTGAATCATGTGATTTCAAGATGAATGACGGTGTGTGTATGAGCCGGTAAATTTTGATCATGTTTTGTCCATCATTACAATAGCATTGACAGGATTTCACGAGTAGCAAGTGCTGCTGTAAAACTGACAGAAACAGATGTTTTACTATGTCTTGTTGTCCAAAGAGAGGTTTTTGTATAAAAAAAAAAAAAAAAAAAAAAAAAAAAAAAAGCACACATGGAGCTGGTTTTGCAGCAAAATTTGTTAAATACCGATGAAATGAATAAAGAGATATTTTTGAAAATAAGGCATTTCAATAACTGACTAACAACCTTTTCATTGCCATTAAAGTGAAATTATTGAACCTAAACATAGGAGCCTGATAAAAATGCTCATTTAAAAGAAAACATGTCAGATGGACTTTTTGCATCTGAACTCTTCAAGTGTATTTCATCATTGTACATATATAGCTAAATGTAATTTGACAAATAACGTATAGAATGTATATTTTAAACATAATGATTTATCATAATATTACAGCTTAAACAAATAGAAAGGCCCACTTCTTGTGTGGAACAACTTTGTACACCCCTATGTTCTTGTTGAAGCACATTACTACATCAAGCTCATAAAAGCAAGGATTTCAATGTCTTTTTTTAGTGAGTATAAAAATTATAGTCCATATATAATGCAGATCATATGAACACACAGGGGTAAACATCAATATTTAACTAGGCTATATATATATATATATATATATATATATATATATACATACAGTACAGTACAGTACAGTCCAAAAGTTTGGAACCACTAAGATTTTTAATGTTTTTAAAAGAAGTTTCGTCTGCTCACCAAGGCTACATTTATTTAATTAAAAATACAGTAAAAACAGTAATATGAAATATTATTACAATTTAAAATAACTGTTTTCTATTTGAATATATTTGATAAAGTAATTTATTCCTGTGATCAAAGCTGAATTTTCAGCATCATTACTCCACTCTTCAGTGTCACATGATCCTTCAGAAATCATTCTAATATGCTGATCTGCTGCTCAAGAAACATTTAATGTGTACAATTGTACAAAATATTTGTGTACAATATTTTTTTTCAGGATTATTTGATGAATAGAAAGTTCAAAAGAACAGTGTTTATCTGAAATCTAATCTTTTGTAACATTATAAATGTCTTTACTGCCACTTTTGATTGATTTAATGCATCCTTGCTGAATAAAAGTATTCATTTCTTTAATTTCTTTTCAAAAAAATAAAAATAAAAATTCTTACTGACCCCAAACTTTTGAACGGTAGTGTATAATGCTACAGAAGCTTTGTATTTCAGATAAATGCTGTTCTTTTGAACTTTCTATTCATCAAGGAATCCTGAAAAAAAAGTACACAACTGTTTTCAACATTGAAAATAATCATAAATGTTTATTGAGCAGCAAATCAGCATATTAGAATGATTTCTGAAGGATCATGTGACACTGAAGACTGGAGTAACGATGCTGAAAATTCAGCTTTGCATCACAGGAATAAATTACTTTGTCAAATATATTTAAATAGTACACAGTTATTTTAAATTGTAATAATATTTCACAATATTACTGTTTTTTTACTGTATTTTTAATTAAATAAATGTAGCCTTGGTGAGCAGACGAAACTTCTTTTAAAAACATTAAAAATCTTAGTGGTTCCAAACTTTTGGACTGTACTATATATATATATATATATATATATATATATATATAATTTTTTTTTTATTATTATTTATTTATTTTTTCAGTTTCAAAAATGTAAAATGCCACGTGTCATGCTACAGCTAAACTAAACACGTGTAAAACCCACACAAAGATACAAAATCAACCCGTAACAATGTGAGTTCCAAGAACAAAAGTGAATATTGACTGAACTGTAACTGAATTATGAAGTAAGAGTGAATAGATTTTTTAACCAGTTTATTGAAATGGAAACCCCAAATAAATCAACTTGCTAAAATTCGCTCTCTTTTTTTTTTTTTTTTTTAAGGGGGGTTTGGTCTCCCTTCTCATTACTGCCTCATCTTACCTGAGAAAAAAAGTATAAACAGTAGACTGATAAACTGGTGAAATCAGATGTGGATGTGTTCCTGTTCAGGGTAATTGTGACAACAATATAACTGTAAGCGAATCAGCTCAAATGAAATAATTAATTAATTAAAGGTGCTCTAAGTGATGTCACGCGTTTTTAGGCCAAAACATTTTTTGTCACATACAGCAAACATCTCCTCACTATCCGCTAGCTGCCTGTCCCCTGAACACACTGTAAAAAAACGCGGTCTCTGTAGTCGCCACAAGCTCCAAAAAAGGGCAATAAAAACAAACTGGTGCAGCCTGGACCACTTAACATAATAAACATGCTCCAGCCAATAACCGGCAAGAATGATTTTAAATGCGCGTTCATGACTGTTTCAGGAAGCACGGAGGGGAGGGGAGGAGGAGGAGGAGGGTGGGTCTAGCTAGCCTCTGTTTTGTTTGACAACACTTCAAACGTCAACAGGAAGTTACTCCACCCAGGATCGCTTAGAGCACCTTTAATTTATAGCAAATTTTAAAAAGATTCACTTTGTTTACGACCGAGCAACTGAGTCGTCCAGCGTTCATTTGCTGGGGCCGTAAAAAGCTCTTGTAGCGGATATGAATATCCAACTATCGTGAAAGCACTATTTATTAGCAAGGTAACATAGATCGCAGTTTAAGGCATTAAATTCTTAAACACATACCACAAGACACTTCTTTTTAAAAATCTACAGGAGACTTTATTGATTATTCTAACACAAACTAATATCTAACACAAACACACACATTCATACAAGTTGCAGAAAGAAAGGAAATGAGAGAGAAATAGTTTTAAGAGAGAATGAATTGATGAGCATGATTTCTAGCAAAATATGCACTTCATAAGACCTGACCTGAACGAACTATGAATCATTAATTTAATGCACCAGTTCAGCTATAGAATCTGGAGGTACCTGCTTGTCGTTCGTGTCTTTGAATGCGGATTCCCTTGTCAGCGTCCTTGGCTTGGAGAAAAGAGCTTTCCGGGTTTGCTGGTTTGACGTGGAAATACCAATCACGTTCGGGCGTGCTGGCAAACGAATGGAGTCTTTTGTCGTGGCTGGAGTTTAAAGTTGAGGCAGCAAAAAGTTGTTTGTTAAACTTTGCAGCAAAACTTAACTTAGAACACAAGACTCTCGATGTAAAAAGAAAGGAAAGTTAAAGTAAAAGAAAAGGAAAGTGAGTGAGAAGTTGGATGGCTTGAATGAAACTTTGTCTTAAGCCATACTATACTGAATTTTGTCATTCTGATCTGATTATTTAAACGCAAGTGTTTGTCCAAACTCTTTGAAGAGTTCTGACCAATCAGGTATCGCCTTTGTGTCAAAGGTGGCTTTTCTTCTCCTCGATCATAAACTAAATGTTATCTCATGTTTTCCTCAATTCCCACTCTCAGCAGATAATAGTTTTTGCATAATTTCTACAAAAAGAATATAATATATTTTACACAGATTTCATTCAAGCCACACAATGAATTATGGATAGAAATTTAAATTCATTCCAAACAAGGTACACTTTCAATCAGTCATTCAAAAGTTATAACATTTACATGAATTGGGAGTGTTCTAAGCATAACTGGTCACGTGTAGAATATGTAGACATGATATGGAATTATGCAGTGGAATGATGTTTGATAAGTCCGTTTAGAATTGTTTTGGAACAATTTGATGCAGTTTATTGTAAAAACAGTCTCTGTGATTTTTGTGGATTTCAACTGTGTCACGCAGAAGAAATAGGCCTGCAATGTCTCTCTTGATCTGGAGATCAAAGTCTCTTTATCTTCTTGTGGCTCATGTTGTGTTCTCTTTTGACCCATTTTGTCACCCAAATTGCTTAAAGGGTTAGTTCACCCAAAAAATGAAAATGATGTCATTAATGACTCACCCTCATGTCGTTCCAAACCCGTAAGACCTTCGTTCATCTTCGGAACACAGTTTAAGATATTTTAGATTTAGTCCGAGAGCTTTCTGTCCCTCCATTGAAAATGTATGTACGGTATACTGTCCATGTCCAGAAAGGTAATAAAAACATCATCAAAGTAGTCCATGTGACATCAGAGGGTCAGTTAGAATTTGTTGAAGCATCGAAAATACATTTTGGTCCAAAAATAACAAAAACTACGACTTTATTCAGCATTGTCTTCTCTTCCGGGTCTGTTGTCAATCCGCGTTCACGACTCCGCATCTAAAATATCTTAAACTGTGTTCCGAAGATGAACGGAGGTCTTACGGGTTTGGAACGACATGAGGGTGAGTCATTAATGACATAATTTTCATTTTTGGGTGAACTAACTCTTTAAATTTGACACCTCTCTTCCAGGAAGTAAGCATGGCCATAAAAGTACTTAGCAGGGGGGTGTTTTGAAGCCTAAATGGAGCTGAAAAATGAGTGTTGAGATGAGTTTGTATGGAGTTATGGTTTGAAAGAATCATCTGAAAGATTAATTTGTCTGGTTCGTCCTTGATTCCTGCATAACACCATTCATTATTCTGATGGCTGAAAATGTGTTAGATATCGATGCAAATTAAATAATTATATGGCATTACCAATCAATCAATCAATATATAAATAAATAAAACAGTCATTACACACACAATATTTTCAGTTTTACATTAAGTAATATACTATATAATAACATAATAAAAACTTTTTTTTTTCTTTTTTTTTTTGCACTGATTCGATGGTTATTGGAAAGAAACTAGACAAATAGGTAGTGACTGGATACCCAAATAATGCAAACTGTATATAAATGTGGTTTTGACAACCCAACCGGCCCACTGGGACAAGTCCTGGTCCTCCATATGCATCCAAGTCCACACCTGAACACGATTTTATGTTCACTCATTTCTAAAGCAATAAAATGTGACCAAAAAAAAAAAAGGTGTTTTTGCATTTATTTATGCTACACCAGTATTCGTTGGATAAAATAGCCTGATACTAGAAAAGAAACACTGTTTTGAAAACAGCTAAAGAAAAAAGTAGCCCCACTATTTTGTTTACTATTATATTAAGCAGCTCACTAGGGTTTGAAACAGAGCCTCTATCTATCTATCTATCATTTCATGTATGTAGAATCCAAACAGCATTTATACAACGGTTTGTGGATTAATAGAGGATTAGGCCTATTAGTCCCTCACCTTGCCTCTAGAGACAGGAGATTTGTAGTCTTTTGCATCAGTGGAGCACACCACTCTTATTCCCCTCCCAGTGGAGCTCAACATCACAAAAGAAAAATAAATAAATAAATACAAAAGGAATATATAATATTGAACTCACTCACAAAAAAAATGTCTGGGTCACTGAAAAAAATAAATTCTACCATGATATATACGGTTCAATAGTTTCAGGTCAGTAAGTTATTTCTATTGCAAATAAATGCTGTTTTTATTAAAAAATGCTGTATTTTAAACCTAATTCATCAAAGAATACCTAGAAAAAAAAAGTTTCACGGTTTTCAACACATATAAAATAATAATAAATTAGTTGTGCATAAGTTGTGACTGTGTGCCCATTTACAGCAAAACTAGGCTTGGTTTTAACTTATACACATTTTTTTTTTCTCTAATTACATCAAATCATAATTGAGAGGACATTTTATATATATATATATATATATATATATATAGATATATAGATATATAGATATATATAGATATAATATTTTTATATTTGATAGTACTGCTTTTAAAATTACTGCTCTTGATTTTTTTCTTTATGTGAAATATGACCCAAACTTATTCTTGACAGGTGAATTCTCCTTTAAGTTCTTAAAGGTGCAATATGTAATATTTTCTGTCCACTAGAGGTCGCTAGAGGCCTATTCAAAACAAAGGCGTAGCTTGATGACGGCAAGTTTGAGCGCGGAATCTTGGGACATGTGGTCTTCACCTCAATGGCCGGTGGAAAAGAACTGGGATAGGACTCGGGAAGAAATCATGTTCATGGATGCGATTATTAACGTTACTATAGGATGAAGCAGAGCAGGAGCGAGTGTTGTGGAGCTGAACGAGGAGCTGGAGCGATTGATCAACACACGCCTCACGAGCAGCGGGACTTTTATTATGACACAGTCGCCGGCGCCGTTTCTGCTTTTCCGGTCATGAGTATGAGGTAACGCAGCTCTGTTTATCATATTAGATACATTTGAGAGTGTTGAAAATGATGTTATATACTCGCTCAGTGGCTGCTGTAAGACACTTGTTTTAGACACACTGCAGTAAGCTAGATCGATTTTAGAATATCATATTAAATGCTGGATGATTGTGTTGATAAATGGCATGCAATTAATTTTAAAACTTATTGTATGATGGAGAAAATGCTGTATTACTGTTACTAAAAATAAAGCTGCATCTGATTATAGCTACTTGATAAAATAGTGTTTTTCTCTGAGGCATGGTAAAGCATGATACTCGCAAAAAATCAAGAAAATTAGATTTAAACAATAAGACTAAACGTGTTGAGCTATATAACAATAATTAGTTTTCTGTCTATAAATATATCAAAACAGTTGTTCCCTTGTCTATTAAAACATGTAAATATTAAAGAGTCTTTGGTGTTTCCATGGTTTCTACAAAATAAAACCGGAAACCGAGGGTAACGCGGGTATGACGCGATTGACAGGTGACTCCTCACACGTCCCGGAGCCTTGGTTAAAATTGCAATTTTCTCACGATTTACAAATAGTTGGAAACATTTGGGATATTGTAAGTACTCAAGTGAACAAAATATATAACACTAGCCTAGTGGTTTTTGGATATTTTACTGCAAAATTCTTACATATTGCACCTTTAAGGAAGCTTCTCTTGAATCACAGGCAGAGATAATTTGAAAAGTGATGAGGGCTGAAGGTTTAGTAAAAGATGCCATAACTCACTGTATGCTTGCATGAAATCCCCTAGAGAAGAATCTGCAAATCAGCAGATTTAAACCCAATTAAATCCACATTAGAAATTCTATTTTGTTACAGCACTGAGCCTTGGCTCTTCCCCATCACTCTCCCAGAATGTGTTAAGTTTGGTTGCACGGAGCCTACAGCTCATGGGCCACTTTAAAACTTAATTCACTCAGCGGCAGCCTTCCATCATCCTCTTCTAATAACCACGACTATCGCAGACAATCTGATATATTCCCAGACAGACGGAGAGATAATATTCCTTCCCCAGCCTTGAGGGGGAAGTCAGAGGCTGAGATTGAGTCGAATGCTCTCCTGTTGGCAGGCCATAGCTCATGAAAAAACTGGCACATTGGCATAGGTGAGGCACAAGAGGACCTTGAGCCAAAAGTGGAGCAGACCGAGTCCCAGACAGCTGCGACGTCAAGGGGAATGAAGCTTCCTGAGACAGCGGTGATAAAGGCTTCAAAACTCCTGCAAGGATTTTACTGTTGGGTAACAAGTCTGAGGGGTGACCTGCTTTCAGAGGCTTAAAACAGGATTAGATGGATGACAGTCTTTGAGGCGAGATTTTACTCTGTGTTTTTATTTGAAAAGGAGTTCCATTGTGTCCATCCAGATAAGCTCTTGTTATTCTTTGACAGGGGGAAAAAAAAAAGAAAACTTGGGGATAATATTTTTCTCAAAAAATAACGATTTATCAGTCTTTGTTGTTCCATACATTTGTTTTTTATGTGGGACACAAAAGGAGATATTTCACAGAGTGCTCATGCTGCTCAGATCTGCAGTCATTTTTGTTGGTAAGGAGCGAGTGCACACATTATGATTTATAATAGTCATTTACGACTGTTTCTTGTCTGACTGTAAGCCATGTCACACTGTATCTCAGGTGTCATTTATGTCAGATTGTGTGGCAGTCAATGCGCGTTAAAATTGGACTCACGCAAGAAGACTCGCCCGGAGATTTACATCATCAATCCGTGACACGTTTGGTGACTAGGATGGTTAAAATGGTGGCTAGCAAACAAAATTACAATCAAACAATCTTTAGCGTTACTTTTGATCATACCCACTGCGCAATGTGACGTCGCAGTGACATCTTTTTCATTTTCATTTTTGGACGTCCAAATTCGGTCCATTGATGGGGGTGTTTTGTAACGCCAGGCGACGTCTTTTTTCAACGTCTTCCGCACGTCTAATGTTGACGTCCGTGGGACCTCCGTGTAAGAGCTATTTATAGTCCAAATGTGGTCGTTTGTGGACGTCTTTTCAACATCAAATTTAGACTTATTTTGGACGTCGAACTTCTATAACTGTGGTCCCATGTTTCCAGAGGGTGGAGGACATGTTTTCTGTGCCAGTTAATTTTCCTGTAGCTTTGTTTGGCTCAACTTCTAGTTTCAACAGGAAATGCATTACACCTTCGTATGCATCTCCAGTTATCACCTGCTGCTGAGACAATCAAATTTATTTTTTGCAAAATGATCTGGAACAGTATGCCACCTTCTGAAATGGGACTAGATCATTTTCCAAAAACTCAATTTGATTGTCTCAGCAGCAGGTGATAAATGGAGATGCATACGAAGGTGTAATGCATTTGCTGTTGAAACTAGCTGTTGAGCCAAACAAAGCTACAGGAAAATTAACTGGCACAGAAAACATGTCCTCCACCCTCTGGAAACATGGGACCACATACAACACTACAGTTATACAAATACAAATAAATCACAATTCAATATCACTATTTTCATCTTTATTCAAAAATAAATGCAGCGATGCCAGCGATGCAAGCTGAAAAGCTGTGCCGTCATTTTGCAATGGTTGAACACTCGTGCAAAATGCCTGTCGTGTTGCCTCGGCCAATCGGAGTGCCGTTTACTGGTTGGGTTATGATGATGTGCTGCCTCGACCAATCAGAGTGATGTTGACTGTTTTTTGTCTTTTTGGTTGAAATCCAAAGCCCTTGATAGAGAGTTGTCCTCGCCTGTCCTTTAGTTGCTGTTGGTTCTTTTTAAATTAGAAATAAAGAGGATATGCCTAATATATGCTATATGCTTTCTGAACTATAATTTCCCACAAATTGCATTTCCAAATAAATAAACAGATTCATGCAAAAATACATGTATCCATAAAGAAATAACTTGATTAGGTTACTTTAAATAAACCAGTTAAAGAAAAACAGGAAAATGTAAAAAAAAAAAAAAAAAAAAAAAAAAAAACATGGCCTGAATAAATAAATAGGCATTCACATAATAAATCGTGGTTGTTTCTAAATAATCTGTTCAGATGCAAAAGCCTCTAAGTGCCATCTGAAATTCTTCTAGAATGATAATTTTTATAAAGCCTGTATAGTTAAGTACTTTCACTTAAATGACAATTAATAGGTAATTTGCATTGCCATTTAAGTGAAATTATTGAACTTAAATATACAAGCTTGATAAAAATGATCATTCTAGAAGAAAATTTCAGATGGCACTAAGAGGTTTTTGCATCTGAACTCTTCATGTATTAATCATGTTGATAGGCTCTATAAAACAAATATTACATATTAATCATGTAAATTTCCTGCACCTGTTATAGACGTCCAAATGACGTCCAAAAAATTACCCAGTTCAAAGGTCAAATGTTGAACGTCAAGATGACGTCCAAGTTGGGTCATGGTTGGACGTCCAAATAGTGGACCTAGTTTGGACGTCGAATAGATGTTCAGAAATGGTCATGGACCGACGGACCTAATATAGACATGATCTGCACGTCTATCCGACGTCCAATGTTTAGTGGGTAGCTTCTCTTAAGAAAACTGGAAAAAATGAAGACCGTGTGTATGGAGCAAGTGGTTGTTTGTTGGTGTCTTGCTAATTGCATCATTAGTTCTCCACTCCTTGGTTTCTGATTTGACGGTTGTCATAGGAGAAGCCACAATGCAGGACTATGACAAAATTATGGCAGTGTCAGAAGATTTGACACAGAGGTAACAACAGTCATTATTCGGCTGCAAGGGAACATGTCAAACTAGCGATCAAAGACTTCAGATTTTGGCCTGGGATCTGAGGAATATTTTAGGATTCTCAACCTTTGTCTCAGACGGCAAAATCATGACCAAAATTGTACAGTGCACTGTAAAAAAATGAATGTGATTTTAATGGTAAAATATTGTAAAAACGCTACGGAAAATTTGTAAATAGGTTAACAGTAAGTTCCCGTACTATATACAGGGAAAAACTGTAAAAGCTCTTACTAGACATTTTATGTAATTTCACAGTAAAATTTTACAATAGAAGTAAAAAAGAACAAATCAATGTATAATTTACAGTCAAAAACTGTAAACTGATATTCCCACAATTCCCTGTGACACTCCACATTTGAAAGTATTTTGTTAAAATAATCATGCAATAGTTTTTGTTATCAGTTATGTACATTATGGTTTTATGTTACATATTCTGTTGTTTAATGAATGTTTATTGTAGTAAGTGTTGTGGGTCACCATGATGGTGTTTTGCATTTGTGTGAATGACTCTGTGCACCTTCTTTATATTAGTATATACTTCAGCTCGTGGAAAAGCTATTTGTGATGAACTGATTCCTCATGTGGCCTTCTCTGTTACCACCTGCATTATAATGTGTTTGCCAGTATATGTTAAAGGTACAAAACAGATTTTAGTAGTAGTGCATTGATGAATTTACTGGTTTACATTAAAATTTTATTGTTTGTAAATTACAGTTTTATACTGTAAAATTTACAGTTTGTTCTGTAAATGTGTTTACAGTTTTTCTGTATTTTTTTTACAACCACAGCTGCCAAAATGTTTTTGTAAAAACTACAGATTTTTACAGTGTGTGAACCCAGTTTTAGGTGGACATGTCCTTGATTTGACATTTGGGGGATAGAAATACATTTTAAACTACATATATTTTCCAAGTTACAGGACCATTTGAGTTAAAGAAAAGAAAAGAAAAGAAAAGAAAAGAAAAGAAAAGAAAAGAAAAGAAAAGAAAAGAAAAGAAAAGAAAAGAAAAACTATAAAATGGTGTAGGATTTACAGCATTTGGACACCAGAAATCGGTAGTATATTTGGTCCCACTTTATATTAAGTGGCCTTAACTACTATGTACTTACATCAAAAAATAAGTACAATGTACTTACTGGGTTCATATTGAATTGCAAAACACTTTTGCTGCTATTGAGGTGGATACGGGTAAGGTTAGGGAAAGCTTTGGTGGTATAAGTAGGTTTAAGGGTAGGGGTTAGGTGTAAGGGATGGGTCAACAGTGTAATTATAAATGTAATAACAGAAATTAATTACAGATGTAATTACATGCAGGTGTTTTTAAAATATGTGCAATGTAAAAACATGTATGTACACAATAAGTGCACTGTATCAAATGATTAATTTAAATGTAAGTACATAGTAGTTAAGGCCACTTAATATAAAGTGGGACCGTATATTTCACAAATAATTACAAAGAAACTGCAAGTAAATGTTAAAGTAGAAAGACTGAAATAGCATTTCCTTGTAAAACATACTCCTTTAATCTTTGTTTATTTACAACCTTGAAAAATAAAGTGAATATTTGAAACTACACAGCAGCCTGATCAATACTGCTGAAATGTTAAGACAGGGGTCGGCAACCTTATGGAACACGGAGGGACAATCAAAGAAAGGGTGAAACCTCCGGTCATGCGAATGGTTTGTCGGATCTGCACACTAATGTAGGTTAAAATCTCACACTTTAATAGTATTTATAGCTCCTAACTTAATAACACAGGCTGTGTGACTATGAGGAATGATTATCTAAAAATGTGCGTTCATAAGTTCGAAGGACTTTAATTAAATATGGCATTAAAATGCATTCTTTTATTCCTACTGCTGAACAATTTTATAATAGTAAGGTGTCTGAATGATGTGTTTGCTTTCTGTGTAATTATTTTTTATTGTGTTTTGTACAACATTATTTTGATGAGTTAAAGTAAAGACATTTTGACTTATTGATCATATCATTTTTACAGTGTACTGTATGCAGGGCTTGACATTAACTTTTCTGCTCACCAGCCACTGTGGCTAGTGGTTTTCCAAAGTTGCTAGCCACTCAGCATTTTCATATATATATATATATATATATATATATATATATATATATATTATCTCATAATTTGGCAGCAGGTATAATAGACTGATGTCACTTTAAGTCCTGATGCACGGATCCATTATACTGTTACACATGCGTTTTCTTTCTCAACTGTGTTTATTTGAGTACTTGTCAAGACTGTCATTTTGACATTTTTTGTGTGTAACATTTTTTTCTGTTTAAGAACAAAAAGCAGCGAAAAAGAACTCAATTCTTTTTAGTACTGAGAGGAGACTTTATGTGTGCACACTTTGGGTGTGAGCAAAAAATCTGCAGAAATTAGTAATTATGCAAAATACGTGCAAACCAAAATTCAAGTCCTGCCCTGTAATACCAACACTATTCATCCAGAGCAAATGAAATGAGTGAGGGGAGGAGGGGAGGAAGGTTTGTGTCAACTCAAAAAAAAAAAAAAAAAAGTATATTATTTTTAAGATAATTTTAAGAAAATGTTTGAGATAATCTAAAACTCTGAATGCATCATGTTGAGCTGAATTTTTAATTCTTATTTTTATAGTGTAAAGAATGAAAAAAAAAAAAAAAAAAATCATTTTTGGTATCAAATGAGTATTATCCAAACAACATTAAAAAGATGCCACAACGTGTTTGATCTGAATACTTCAATGACAGTATGACAAAGTGGGACACAGTGTGTATTGCTGCAGAACTGAATAGTCATATAATTGGTGACTGGTTGAATATTTTGTTAGAGAAGTATGTCACAGAACAAACCTTCTCGTGCATCAAGCAAGAATGTGTTAGTTTCCATTTCCCATATTTGATTTGTTCTTTGCATGTGCATTGATCAATGTTTATATGTGAATAAAAGCCTAACTTAAATCTGTTCATCATATAAGGCAGTCATTTATCTTCAGGGGACTTGGATTAAACAGCTCAATTCATGTGTGTTGCTTTTAAAAAGTCTTTATGAACTTTTTGAAGCTTGAAAGTTTTGGTGGAATGGACTTTGAATGGAGGGACAGAAATCTCTCTGGTTTCAATAAAACTATCATCATTTGTCTTTCAATGATGGGTCTAATGGGTTTGAAACAACATGAGGTTGAGTAAATGAATGAACTATCCCATTAAGTCAACACATATGCTGTCAAACTCCCAACATTACTAGTGCTAGTCTTCTATCAAGAGAGCTCCCAAAATTTCATGAGAAGCATAAAGAGAAAGATAAACAGCAAACCAGTTATTTTAAATAATACACAAAATGAGCAACACAACAACACTCAAACCCAGCCATCTCTTTATCGAGAAAGCTTTCCACACTGCAAGCTTACACAGTTTCAGAGTCACTGAATTCAAGACTTCAGTGAATGCATTATTATATTAACAAAGCTGTCTACGATGCAATGCAAAAATGTAATTAGAAGATTTTCATGCAACAAGAGACAAATATGGTATGCTGTGATTGACACTTGCAATTTCAATTATTTTTTGATTAATTGTGCAGCCTTAATATGAACTTAATATAAAAAAGAGTGGGTTACAGTTTGTACATCTAAATGAGTGCCTGGCAGACCATTGGATTAGACAGAGCAATGGTGGATGTGTTTACAGTGTGGTGGTTTTGACAAATGACACTGCATCTCCAGCCTGCTGTACTGCACCAATCAAATTATCTCAAGGTGACATGCTGAAATGCTAATATCTCCATGTTCATCACTGCAGAAGGTTTTTTGGAAGTAGATATTGAAAATGTATCAATTTTCTGTGCACTTCAGGATTCAGTCCAACTCTGAAATGTCCTAAACAATGCATTGAGTCCCCACCTGTCTTTTAGTTTAACTTCAGTGAAAAAGGTATACTCAACTTTCAAATTTTCTGTGTGATAATATCACTCAAAAGCAGCACATATTTATTTTGACACCCATATTTATAAAGTATTTAAACTGCATGCATGAGCAATGTGGTGCTGCAAATTGCAGCTAAAAGTAGGAACAGTGGGAAAAAATATAACATGATCTATAAACCTATTTATCAAGACAGTCTTTTGAAATACAGGATTTTATGAAGCAACACAAAAAACTGGAGTGAACTACTCAAACATTCAGTAACACTTTAGAATAATGGTCCGTCATTAATAAGTAACTATGCAGGAAGTAATGCAGGACTAATGAGTAGTACTACATTAACACTTCAGCTACTTCTATTAACTAATATAGAAACAAGCTTAACTAATCAGTAATTAATATCAAATTTAGAAGATAATAACCTAATGAGATTACCATCATTATTAACTATTTACTAACGGACAAATTGTAAAGAACATTATCGTGTGTCTGAGACGTAATCAGTCATCATTTTTACTCTGAATACAGTCATAAAATGCATTATTAATTACTTGTGTTACCTAGTCACTATGCAGGAACTACTAGTGATCTGGACCATTATTTTGAAGTGAAAAACATGTTTTACATTTTAAAATAATGGTCCTGATCACTAGTAGTTCCTGCATAGTGACTAGGTAACACGAGTAATTAATGATGCATTTCATGACCACGCTGAGAGTAAAAAAAGACAATTGCTCACATCTCAGACACTTTAATGTTGTGATTAGTTATTAATTAGTAATTCTTTATAATTTGTCATAGTTACCTATTAGTTATTAATGATGCCAATCTCATTCAGTAATTATTGATTAGCTAATAAGGAACTATCTTAGTACTAAATTCGATATTACTTACTAATTAGTTAAGCTTGTTTCTATATTAGTTAATAGTAGTAAGGGTTAATGTAGTACTTCTCATTAGTCCTGCATTACTTCCTGTGTAGTTACTTATTAATGTGGCGACCAGGGCGGGCGAGAGCCGTGAAGGAACGGCGCAAGTTAATGAGTTAATGATCTCTACCTGGGAGGCGCACCGGCCTTGAGTCTCTCACGGAGGAGCTCCGGGAGCATAAAAGGAGGAGCGACGACAGTGAAGGATGAGAGTGGACCAGGCCTGGATATTATTTTATGTTTTATCATGTTTGTGTGGCCGGCAGACGTCTGCAAGGGTCTGCCGGCATTACTTGCGTTTTGTATTTGTTTATTTTGAATTAAAGTTTGTTGAATGTTCGCCGGTTCCCGCCTCCTTCTTCCCGTACATACGAACTGTGTTACATTGGTGCCGAAACCCGGGAGGAAGGAGGGACATGCTGTTGGAGAGCCCTCGCTGCTGAGGGGGATCGCGGTGCTGCGGAGTTCGGGCAGCGCAGGAGTGAAGACCGCGAGAGGCTGCCCGAGGTGGTGGTACTGGAGCCTGGAGCCTGGATGCCGTGCTCCTGGGATGAGATGTGGTGGCTGCCATCCTGGAGGGAGCGGAGGAGTTGCCGTTGTCCGCCGTGGGCCGGAGCCTGCTACCATCCACCATGAAGGGGAGGAGCACGGCGGACTCGCTGCCGGCTGCCCTCAACCGGAGGAGCCATCGCCGGCCGCTAGGAGGCGGTCGAGGATCGGGCCGTCCACCGAGCGTCCAGTGCCATTGCATGGCACCACGAGGAAGAGCCTCTCGGACCGAGCGGCAGTGTGTCTGGGAGCCGGACCCAGAATATTTTTTCTCTTTTTCCTCTCTCCCCTCTCTCGTCCTGTCGCTCCCCTTGCTTCCGTCTCCTTTCTCTCGTCTCGTCTGTCCTTACCCCCAGGTGCTGCGGCTGCCAAGACAGGCCCCGGGGGGGAGTAAGCACAGTCGCAGGAGTACCCCCCGGCCTGCGAGGGGCGATGGGGGTATGTGGCAACCAGGGCGGGCGAGAGCCGTGAGGGAACGGCGCGAGGCCGGTGGCGCGAGAGTTAACGAGCTCCACCTGGGAGGCGCACCGGCCTTGAGTCTCTCACGGAGGAGCTCCGGAAGCGACGACAGTGAAGGATGAGAGAGGACCAGGCCTGGACTTTATTTTATGTTTTATTATGTTTGTGTGGCATTACTTTCATTTTGTATTTGTTTATTTTGAATTAAAGTTTTGTTGAATGTTCGCCGGTTCCCGCCTCCTTCTTCCCGTACATACGAACTGTGTTACACCAGACCATTATTCTAAAGTGTTACTAAACATTCCTACTGAATAATACATCTGTCGGAACAGACACAAACAGCACTTTCTATTCAATAAATCTGATTGAATGCAGACTATTGGTGTCATATTTTGTCTGAGTTTGAGTTGTATTCTTAATTGGTTTTGCCCTGTTTCCTGTTCTGTTTCCTTTGTTAGCTTTTGTTACCATGGTTATTCATTGTTTGATTACTGCACTGCACCTGTCTCTCGTTTCGGTCATTGGTTTGTTTGTGTTAGTATATATAGAGCCTGTTTTCTGTTAGTCTTTGTTCCATGTTCGTAACATATAGTTGGTTATGTTATAAACTTACATGAGATGAAGACTGTAGTCATCTAGAAAAAGTTGTTTTATTCTACCTCTCATTAATACTACTCACTAACATTGCTTTTGCATAATGATGCATCCAGGCCACTAGGTGTTAGTATAAAATCCACGACCATTCTTGATTGTTTGTGCAAAACTTCTCAGGTTACTTGACTGTAACCCTGTTCCCTGAAAAAGCAGGAACGAGATTCTGCACTTGATTTAAGCACTACGGAAAAACATCTTTTGACTGGTTGTGAACGTGTGGCAAACACGCCAAGAATTTGGCTTAAATAACCTCTGATGATGACTTCGTCTGAAGAACATCCTGAACAAGCCCCCAGTGTGGCAACGCCTCATAGGCTAGAGCAATAGCATCCCTCACCCAGTGCGACATCCTTTGCTTAGTGGCAACAATCCCCAGGTTGTGGCCCCTGTAGCAATTGAAAACATTGCTTTGACTTGCGCCACTGGCTAGTGAGGTGGATGTAAGTCTGAAGAGCACAAACTGGACACAATGGGTGAATGGTCAGAAGGACAGAAGGCTTCAAGAAGGCTTCAAGTACGACCAGCATGGCCGATAATGCAACTTGTCTGGGGCGTCAAATTCGTGCCAGACGCGTCTAGTTGGACGCTTGAACATTTTGAAGTCAGACGCGCGTCAAATTTGCTCTATTCGCACATCTAAACAAAGTTTGTTCAGACGCAAATTCGCGTCATGGGAGGGGCTTCCATCTCTTTCTGCACAGATCCTCTGAATAAACACATCATCTCGTCAGTTGGAAACCAGTAGCGGCAATTTAATAACTCGGTTATGCCGGCCGGCTTTTGCTAGCTAGCAGGTGGGCTATATCAACGGCTAAAATCATGCAAAGCGTTTTACAACTAACCAGATTGTCCGTTTTCTTCGCTTATCCTCTTCCAGGCAAGGTCCTTTTTATTCCTGTCTCGATAAAAATATGATGACACATCATAGAGCTCAGGGTGGCCACACACAGCGACTATTAGGCTATCTTTGTTCTGGTCTCCACCGCTGATCACATCATAAACACGTTACTACCAAAGCAGAGTCCCTGATTGGTTAACGCGCCGCGAATTTTCGCCAAAGTTCAGATTTTTCAACTCGGCCCAGACGCCCCAAACACGTTCGGTGTGAACGCAGCATTATATATATGTCAATAATAGCACATATAAACAGTGTGAGATACAGATATGGTGTGACAGCTGATAATGCATAGGTACTGTAGATTCACTTGAAAAACTATCAAGTGTTCATAATTACATAATTCTGTGGGTTACGCTGATGAAATTACACATACAGTTATATTGCACTTTGTTTGTACTTCAGTAACACTTTTTATCAAGTCTGGTGACCAGACTATGGCTGTGAAATTAAATACAGTATGTGTTGCTCAAAAAATATTTAGCCATTACTTGCAAATACTGTGGGTTTATTCAAATGTTCTTTTAGTATGATTGTTTTAAAAACAACTATTTGACAAATAGTCACATATCAGTAACAGACTAATATAGCATTAAATTTCACGTTCCTTGCAGCGAATTCATTACGATGACATAAAATAAATTGTGTGATCAAACAAAAACTAATTCATTACCTGAAACATGAAAATGTCATCTCCCTTCGTTCCACTCTCCTTCATAGCGTCATCAAGCTTCGCCTTTGTTATTATTATGAAAATGCGACCTCTGGTGGAGAAAACTTACATATTGTGCTTTTAAGCTTAAAAGCAAAGTTAACATTTAGGAGAAGTTAACATTGCATCATTGCATGATTAGACCATGAAAATACACTTCATTAATTACAGAATTTAATAATCTATTATCATTGCTATAATAATATCTAATACCATTACTATAATAACAGGTTACAGTTGACCTCATGCTTGTTCTCATCTCTTTTTTTTTTTGTCTTAAAGATGTGTTATCATCATTTCACCTTGGATAAAACTAAAAGTGTCTGATAAATGAAATATAACAACTAAATAATACTGATTACTGAAGACAAAAAAGTAACAGTTTATATATTGTGCAGATGTTGTATAGAAATAAGTAGAAACAGCATGTCTTTATAATTCACTATTTTATGTTTTCAGTACACTGCTGTATATAAAGTAATATATCTACTTCTTAAGCAGGCTAGCATATGTATTTTCCTCAAATGCAAGTGGCTAAGTGTCTCTGGCAAGCCTGAGGATGATGGCCCTGGCCTGCACTTATTGTAGAGGTGCACACCCTGAGGGTGTTAATAAAACACCTCAACATTGGTAAAGCACCAGGATTAGCTGAATCAGCACACTGTCAGGCTCATAAACAACAGATTCCAGCCCATAAAGATGCCATCACAGACTGCAAAAGTCACCCATGGCCGCAGCATCTTTCTACTCCTTTCCCTTATTTATTTAATGGAGGCAACCAAGCAAAAATGCAATGAGTTACGTTAAAGACCAAATGGCTTATCCATATTTTGTAGCTTGAACCTATAATGAGAATATTGACCTGTAAAAGATTGCATCTGTAAAACTCCCAGTTGTCTTCTTGCAATAATTTGTGTAATGATTGTCACTAAAATAAGACTTTATTTTTCCACTAGAGAAAATCACATCCTTTCTTCATCATTTCCTCGTTCCAGTTCTGTATGATTTTCTTTTCTTTTCTTTTTTTCTCTGTGAAACACAAAAAGAGACATTTTGAAGAATGTTCATGCTGCTCTCTTCCATACAATGAAATTGTAGGGTGCTGTCAAGTTCTAAAAAGACAAAAAGCACCCTAAAAGTTTCATAAAATATGACTCATGCACTATATTTTAAATCTACTGAAGTCATACAATAATTTTGTTTGAGAAATGGGCTAACGTAAGCTTGGATATTCAGCTACAAAGAGCTAATTTTAAATTCTAAAGTCTAGGAGGATATGAGAGACAATTTTCATTTTTGCATTTAATATAAATGTAAACTCTAATATTGTAATTCAATTGTAAATTACATGCATTTAAGTGTCCAAAAACATTACATTGAGTCCACACTTAGTATATTCCTTTAAACTATATTATTTTCATAAGTATACTTACGTAAGTATACTTATATAAGTATACTATTTCTTTTAAAGTATGCTTAAGCACAAGTCTTTTTCACAAGCGAAATAACAGTTTCATAAGATATGATTCATGTACTATATTCCAAGTCTTCTTAAGCCACATGACAACTGTTGTTTGAGGAACAGCTCATTTTGAAAAGCTAATTTTGGTTCCACAGAAGAAGAACAAAGTCAGGTTCTGAGGGACATAAGCAGTAAATGATCGATTTTTTTTTTTTTTTTTTTTTTTTTTTTTTTTGTCAACTATGCCTTTAAAGCATTAAAATATTTAGTCATTTTTCTCACTCTGATTTAGAGACAAAATCAAAGACTCGTTTGCAAAAGGTCGAGAGATTAAATTTTGGCATCAGCACTTTTCACTGTGATTCTCTATTTGCTTTGTATCTGCAGAATATTTTCCTGAATGCAATTTGATTAACAACTCAACTGTGACCTAACCTAAATGGCCTATTGTATAAAAATCAGCTCTTATGCTGACGCAAAAATGAAACTCAGCCGAATAAGTGGGTAAACTAATTATCTCTCACAAGATGCAATCCAGAGGTTACTGTCGATGCAAAACTAGAGTAAAGGATTAGGCTAATTAATGTTTTTCCTATTGTGAAGTCTGACTCACTTCGAGCTGTTAAAGCACCTTTTATATTAAGAATGTCAGGAAAGTTAGTGCCAGCCTTTGCCTGAACCGAAAACATTTAGTGGTCGACAAACCAAGTATCTGAATGCTCCTCAGAGTGTATTTTTGCAAAAGAAAACCAATTATTTAGCATAGCGTCTGTGTGTAGTGTGTTCTTATATCACCCTCTCTAGCCATAAATGATATCCCAGAAGCAATCATCGGGCTTTATAAGAAATATTCCTGTGGTTGTTATGTTTTCCTGCCTTGGAGGTCAATAGCGTTACTAAACCCTACTTTCCACTACGTTTTAGATTCATTCATGCATCATTTTTTCGGGTAAATTATTCATGCTCTTTTCCCCCCTCTTCTTGGTCTTGCACGAGGAAAAGTGTGCTACCTGAATTGAAATCTCTCTCACAGAAGGAAACAGTGGTTCATAGGGTTATATATGTGTTGAGGATTTGTTTAACTGACTGTTGGCTTCATTTCTCAAAAAATGAGGACAGGTGCATTACATTAATGATACAGAAAAGCAGTAGTGCAGGAATACTTGACAAAAGCAATAGCTATGTTTCCATCCACCTATTTTTATGTGCATTTTGGGATATTACAACCCGGATTCCGGAAAAGTTGGGGCGTTTTTTAAATTTGAATAAAATGAAAACTAAAAGACTTTCAGATGTTACTTTAGTGCAATATAACTGTATCACATGAGCCAATAATTTATTCACAATAGAACATAGATAACATAACAAATGTTTAAACAGAGAAATGTTACACTTTTATCCCTAAATGAGCTCATTTCAAATTTGATGCATGTTACAGGTCTCAAAAAAGTTGGCACAGGAGCAACAAATGGCTGAAAAAGCAAGAAATTTTGAAAATATTTAGCTGGGAGAACATCTAGCAACTACTTAAGTTAATTGATATCAGGTCTGTAACATGATTAGCTATAAAAGAGAGGCAGAGTCTCTCAGAAGTCTTCGGGCCCTCAGACGACATTGCATCACTTATCGGCATGATTGTGTCAATGACATTACTAAATGGGCCCAGGAATACTTCCAGAAAGCACTGTCGGTAAACACAATCCGCCGTGCCATCTGCAGATACCAACTAAAGCTCTATCATGAAAAAAAGGAAGCCATATGTGAACATGGTCCAGAAGTGCCATTGTGTCCTGTGGGCCAAGGCTAAAAATGTCATCTAAAATGGACTGTTTCAAAGTGGAAAAGTGTTCTATGGTCAGACGAGTCCAAATTTGACATTCTTGTTGGAAATGTCATGTCCTCCGGGCTAAAGAGGAGGGAGACCTTCCAGCATGTTATCAGCGTTCGGTTCAAAAGCCAGCATCTCTGATGGTATGGGGGTGCAAAAGTGCATACGGAATGTGCAGCTTGCATGTTTTGGAAGGCACTATGAATGCTAAAAGGTATCTAAAGACAAAGACAACCACAAACTCTTCAGCATCTGGAAACCTATATCAGGCAAGAATGGGACCAAATTCCAACAAAAAAACTCCAGAAACCCATAACCTTGACTCATAACTGTTATGAAAAGAAGAGGAGATGCTACACCATGGTAAACATGCCCCTGTCCCAACTATTTTGAGACCTGTAGCAGGCATCAAATTTGAAATGAGCTCATTTTGTGCATAAAATTGTAAAATTTCTCTGTTTAAACATTTGTTATGTTATCTATGTTCTATTGTGAATAAAATATTGGCTCATGTGATTTGAAAGTCTTTTAGTTTTCATTTTATTCAAATTTAAAAAACGTCCCAACTTTTCTGGAATTTGGGTAAAAAAAATGCGCATAAACAATGATCAAAACACTTTTACCGAATAAATGCCTTGATGCGCATCAAAAAACAATGTGACTGTGATGGGACAGCATAACTGGATAAACCAGCTGACCAATGTCATTGCACAGCATCTGAAATTATGTTTTGGTCATTCTGTAATGCCTGAGCAAAGTCTATAATTGGTTCGGTATAATTCCCTCCTAGAAGCGCCTCACATGATTGCGTTCACAAACACCAGACATCTGAATGCAAGATAACATGATAGTGTTTATTGCGTTTCATCTGCACGTTCTGAGACGCAAATAATTTATTATATACTAAAATAATTATTAACAGTGGCTTCAACCACAGCAACTTCTATTTTTCTTAGTGATATTTAGTGCCAGTTTATCAGAAAGTGACAATTTTGTTCTCTTCGACTCACTGGATGGAAACACTGCTTTATTCGCAAATGTTTTACAAATTTGCGCACAAGTTAAATTCGTTAAAGGTGCCGTAGAACGTCTTTTTAAAATGTATTTAATATAAGTCTAAGGTGTCCCCTGAATGTGTTTGTGAAGTTTTAGCTCAAAATACCCCATAGATTTTTTTTATTATTTTTTTTAACTGCCTATTTTGGGGCATCATTAAATATGAGCCGATTTAGGCTGCGGCCCCTTTAAATGCTCACGATCCCCGCCCACGGAGCTCGCGCTTGCCTTAAACAGCATAAACAAAGTTCACACAGCTAATATAACCCTCAAAATGGATCTTTACAAAGTGTTCATCATGCAACATGTCTAATCGCGAAAGTATGGTATTTATTTGGATGTTTACATTTGATTCTGAATGAGTTTGATAGTTTGCTCCGTGGCTAAAGCTAACATTACACACTGTTGGAGAGAGATTTATAAAGAATGAAGTTGTGTTTATGAATTATACAGACTTCAAGTGTTTAAAAAATGAGATTAACGACAGTCTTGTCTCTGTGAATACAATAAGAAACGATGGTAACTTTAACCACATTTAACCACATTAGCAACATGCTAACGGAATTTAGAAAGACAATTTACAAATATCACTAAAAATATCATGTTATCATGGATCATGTCAGTTATTATTGCTCCATCTGCCATTTGTCACTATTGTTCTTGCTTGCTTACCTAGTCTGATGATTCAGCTGTGCAGCTCCAGATGTTAATACTGGCTGCCCTTGTGTAATGCCTCGATCATGGGCTGGCATATGCAAATATTGGGGGTGTACATATTAATGATCCTGACTGTTACGTAACAGTCGGTGTTATGTTGAGATTCGCCTGTTCTTCAGAGGTCTTTTAAACAAATGAGATTTATATAAGAAAGAGGAAACAATGGTGTTTGAAACTCACTGTATGTCATTTCCATGTACTGAACTCTTGTTATTTAACTATGCCAATATAAATTCAATTTTTAATTCTAGGGCACCTTTAATAAAGTTTGGATGGAAACATAGCTAATGTCTTGAGTATAATTTTGTCACTTCTGATTGATGTATATGATAGAATGTGATAGAATGTTGTTGTTGTTTTTTTTTTTTTCAGGAATAATGAATTACAGTATTACAGACTAATGGTGTTGGTGATTTGCATTAAAATGTACATGTCACAATAAATGAAAACTCCAGATTGTTCATAGTTTTGTTAATTTACGAATTTTGTTAATAATAATCATAATAATTGAATCAGATAGGACCAGATGAGAATCCATGGGTCTGAAGATAAATGTGTTCCCTTCAAGGTTTTTATGAAGAGACAGGCACCTTCTCAACCAGAGGCAAGCATTGTTGTCCTAGGTGGCCCAGATCTGTCACAGTCCTGTTTGTGAAAAGATACAGCACATGTGCTACCCATCAACCCTGTTACAGACTTTCACGGAAGCTTAGATAAGAATTTATGGCCACAGTGATGGGATGCAATGGGCAGCAGGTGCAGCTTTCCCACGCTGTCATCAGCGCTCCATCATGGCGCTGCTCTCCTTGTGCATGCCTATTGTCTTGCAGCCGCGATTATTGGAGGGTGGAGCTAAATAAATCTGGTAGATGAATGTGGGTTCGCTCACTGGCATGCTATCTAGCCACACCAAACTGTGTGCTTTATATCTTCCACTCCATCGATCCTCAATTTGGCCCGGAGTTCAATCCAATTACCCTCAATTGGACACAGGCAAATTACCCAAGCTTTCTGCTGTCCCTAAACTGATTGATAGAGTGGCCAAGAATACTGAGCGCATAAGTTATTAACGCCACTTTCAGCCAAATCCACACTGTCCAGATGAGCTATAACCAGCTTGGCATTGAAGAGGCTAGAGGGGGTTCTGAGGGATGGTCTTGGCATCACTGCTAAATAGTCTGTAGCCTTGGGTGGGCTAGGACTGGAACTTAGCAGTGACAGTAGCTAAAGTAACAAACTACTTTTGTAACAAGCAGCGATGTAGTGCAATAAAACACTACATCTGGATTTTAGTGGATTGGTTCGGTCAGACAGTTCATGGAAATGATCTGGTTTTGTAAGGCCCCCCCACATGGCCCAACGACGGTTTCCAATAGAGCGGGTGAAGGTTTTCTGCACGTTCTGTCTTTTCAGTGTGGCAAAGTACAAACCCGATTCCAAAAAAGTTGGGACACTGTACAAATTGTGAATAAAAACAGAATGCAATGATGTGGAAGTTTCAAATTTCAATATTTTAGTCAGAAAACAACATAGACATATCAAATGTTTAAACTGAGAAAATGTATCATTTTAAGGGAAAAATAAGTTGATTTTAAATTTCATGGCATCAACACATCTCAAAAAAGTTGGGACAAGGTCATGTTTACCACTGTGTGGCATCCCCTCTTCTTTTTATAACAGACTGCAAACGTCTGGGGACTGAGGAGACAAGTTGCTCAAGTTTAGGAATAGGAACGTTGTCCCATTCTTGTCTAATACAGGCTTCTAGTTGCTCAACTGTCTTAGGTCTTCTTTGTCGCATCTTCCTCTTTATGATGCGCCAAATGTTTTCTATGGGTGAAAGATCTGGACTGCAGGCTGGCCATTTCAGTACCCGGATCCTTCTTCTACGCAGCCATGATGTTGTAATTGATGCAGTATGTGGTCTGGCATTGTCATGTTGGAAAATGCAAGGTCTTCCCTGAAAGAGACGACGTCTGGATGGGGGAATATGTTGTTCTAGAACTTGCATATACCTTTCAGCATTGATGGTGCCTTTCCAGATGTGTAAGCTGCCCATGCCACACGCACTCATGCAACCCTATACCATCAGAGATGCAGGCTTCTGAACTGAGTGCTGATAACAACTTGGGTTTTCCTTGTCCTCTTTAGTCCGGATGACATGGCGTCCCAGTTTTCCAAAAAGAACTTCAAATTTTGATTTGTCTGTCCACAGAACAGTTT
Source organism: Ancherythroculter nigrocauda (assembly GCA_036281575.1). NCBI lineage: Eukaryota > Metazoa > Chordata > Actinopteri > Cypriniformes > Xenocyprididae > Ancherythroculter > Ancherythroculter nigrocauda. The sequence goes on from VTFQ01000013.1 coordinate 9,542,785, forward strand.
TCCACTTTGCCACAGTCCATTTTAAATGAGCCTTGGCCCAGAGAAAACGCCTGCGCTTCTGGATCATGTTTAGATATGGCTTCTTTTTTGACCTATAGAGTTTTATCCGGCAACGGCGAATGGCACGGTGGATTGTGTTCACCGACAATGTTTTCTGGAAGTATTCCTGAGCCCATGTTGTAATTTCCATTACAGTAGCATTCCTGTATGTGATGCAGTGCCGTCTAAGGGTCCGAAGATCACGGGCATCCAGTATGGTTTTCCGGCCTTGACCCTTACGCACAGAGATTGTTCCAGATTCTCTGAATCTTTGGATGATATTATGCACTGTAGATGATGATAACTTCAAACTCTTTGCAATTTTTCTCTGAGAAACTCCTTTCTGATATTGCTCCACTATTTTTCACCGCAGCATTAGGGGGATTGGTGATCCTCTGCCCATCTTGACTTCTGAGAGACACTGCCACTCTGAGAGGCTCTTTTTATACCCAATCATGTTGCCAATTGACCTAATAAGTTGCAAATTGGTCCTCCAGCTGTTCCTTATATGTACATTTAACTTTTCCGGCCTCTTATTGCTACCTGTCCCAACTTTTTTGGAATGTGTAACTCTCATGAAATCCAAAATGAGCAAATATTTGGCATGACATTTCAAAATGTCTCACTTTCAACATTTGATATGTTATCTATATTCTATTGTGAATAAAATATAAATTTATGAGATTTGTAAATTATTGCATTCCTTTTTTATTCACAATTTGTACAGTGTCCCAACTTTTTTGGAATCGGGTTTGTAGTTTAATTCAAATTTATTCTTATCTGACTCCATTTTATCACATTTGATTATTCTATTTAATTCTTTATTGAAATTACACTTGTTCATCTGGATTCCTATAACACGTTGAGTCTCTCAATGGGCAGGTATACAATCTCATAATCACAAACTCATCAGTTTTGGTCATTAGACAGAGACGACTGACTAATATTCTAGAGGCTGTACCCACTTTGCTCATTCTAGAAAACATTATTTAGTCCCCATAGATCTGAACACACTGAAGGTAACCAGAGGTCATGAGCATTACCACAGAGCCAAGCTGACCAACTTAGCTTCCTCTAATGGTAACTTTATATAATCATGCCATGGTTTTCCACAGACACTTAGTTAGAATAATCGGTAACACTTTATTTTAGGGTCTTTTAACTAGTTGCTTATTGGCTTGCATATTACTAGAATATTGTCTGTTTATTAGTACTTATTAAGCACATATTAATGCCTTATTCTGCATGACCTTATTCTACATTCTACAAAGGATTAGTCCACTTTCAAATAAAATTTTCCTGATAACTTACTCACCCCCATGTCATCCAAGACGTTCATGTCTTTCTTTCTATAGTCGAAAAGAAATTAAGGTTTTCGATTAAAACATTCCAGGATTATTCTCCTTATAGTGGACTTCAATGGCCTCCAGACGGTTGAAGGTCGAGATTACAGTTTCAGTGCAGCTTCAAAGGGCTTTAAACGATACCAGACTGTTACAAACCCCACTTTGCTCGCTAGGGAGGGGGGCAAGTAACATAAAAAGGACACATGAGACAAAAAGGAACAATTTAAAGCACTCACGTATCACAGGCAAGTGTTCAGATGGTGAAGAATCAGCTCACTGACACAAAAAAAAAAAAAAACATTAATAAAACAAACACACAGATCAACAAGACAAAGAGAAATACAACAAAACAAAAATAAAACACAGCTTAACAGCAACAGCGGGCCATCAGGACACACACAGAGCTCGTTGAACACAGCTGGTCGTCAGCATCAGCTTAGACAGCACGAGCCCTCTGTCAAGTGTGTGCCACGCTCACGTAGAGCTAAAGACAGTGGCAGTGGCGGCCTGGCGACTGGAGTTCTGACACAAACAGCACAAGTTCGACACACTCAATAGCACGCACCCACGTCTACACTCTTCCGTCTTATATCCAACCCAGCGCGTCGTGAATGAATGGGCCGCAGGTGCACAGGGGCGGAGCTTACCCCCGGGAGAAGATAAAGGACCAAATTAATACAAAGAGAAAAATACAACTAAATGATAACAATAATAATAAAAAATACAAAGGCTTGGGCCATAACAGACGAGGAATAAGGGTCTTATCTAGAGAAACGATCGGTCATTTTCTAAAAAAAAATACAACTGTATATGCTTTATAAACACAAATTATCGTCTTGCACATACTTCCGCTTTCCGCATTCTTCAAAACGCTTACGCTGTATGTCCTACGCCTTCCCTATTCAACTTACGGAACAAACGCTGCGTCAGAAAGACACGAACATCTTGGATGACATGGGGGTGAGTAAATTATCAGGACAATTTTATTTAAAAGTGGACCTTTAATCCTACCCGATAACTAAACTTAAAAACTAGCTTACTAATTATTAAGAAGTGGTAAATTAGGAGTTTATTGAGGGAAAAGTCGTAGTTAATAGTGAATATGTGTTCCCTATACTGAAGTGTTACCGAATAATCTAACAATAATCAGAGGTTGAGGCACACCACTATTTAGATTGGTCTAGAAACACTCTCTAAACGGAAAACCCATTATTAGCCTACACAGTCTAAGTATAGATAACTAATGCCAATGTGTTAGTCAGAGCTTTTAAACATCATTCGGAGTGCCCCACTTCTCCACCTAAGCTGTACTAAACCTGAGCGTAGATTTGTGGTGTTATGGACATAATCTACTAGAGTTAATAATTCCAGAATACATTCAAATGTAACAATTTATTATTAGTCAGGTAAATGTATCATGCCAAATCAAAGATAATTGATACAAAACATCAAATGCTCAGAAATAAAGAGTAAAAGATGCATAACTGACATCAGAAAGATGCATAATGCTGTGTATCTGAAGGACACACAGCATTACGGGAAGATCTGGCTACAGAATCATGCCTTGAGCCCTTTGCATCATTTCCTTAAATACCAAGACAGAAACCTCCTCCAAAGGAGACATGAGTTAACAATGAGAATTTGCAATAATCAACGTCCCAAACTTGGGTAGTTTACATCTTACCAAAGACAGAAGGTATTAATTTGCATGAAAGACCCTGTGAAAGGGGGCACACCCACCACAGTAAGCAAAATATCTCTAAACTCTTAAAACCTTTATTACCTTCTGGTTTACTTCTGTGGGGATGGGACCTTTGTACCAGTCACATTGAGACATTTCAAATGATACCAAACATGTATAGTGTTGTATGATAATTATTCACATTAAACCATATAGATTTTGGGGTGAATTTCAGGTCATCTCCGTATATAGTGAAGAGATGGGGGAAGAGGGGGTGAAGGAAAGGAATGTAGATTAAGACAATACTGTGGTGTGATCGACTCAGTGTGATTGTGTCTCAGATGGGGAAGCTAATTTTGCAAGAGAGAGTTTAAATGTTAATTTCCTTTGTTTTCTCAGAGAGTAGCCCTTCCGTGTTCGGTTACGACAGTTTATTAAAAAATGATTGTAACACGGTTCATAGATGTGGGAAGAAGGAGGCAGGAACCGGCGAACATTTAACAAACTTTAATATATAAATAAACCAAAAACCAAAGGAAAGTAATGCCGGCAGACCCTCACGGACGTCTGCAGGCCACACAAACATAATAAAACATAACGTAAAGTCCAGGCCTGGTCCTCTCACTGTCCTTCACTGTCGTCGCTCCTCCTTTTATGCTTCCGGAGCTCCTCCTTGAGAAACTCAAGGCCGGCGCGCCTCCCAGGTGGAGCTCATTAACTCTCGTGCCACCGGCCTCGCGCCGTTCCCTCACGGCTCTCGCCTGCCCTGGTCGCCACAATGATTCACCAGTTTGTCTGAATCTCTGCATAGAGATTCCTTCAAAGCATTTTATGTCTTCTTTTTGTAGCTAGTTCCAGATAATGAAATTGGACTATAGGTTGGGCTATGTTGTCAGTTGTAGGATCCTGTGATCAAAAAATATATATTCATAACAACAGGTTTTGATGCTCAAATGTTATTGACCGAACAATGTTCCGAAATGCTTATATCTACGGAGCTCTGCACATTAAATGACAAAAAAAAACCTTAAATTGTGTTAAGAATTAAGAACTTGTTTCCACAATTTATTAATTATTTCCCTTGTTTTATATAAAGTGTGGCCATGTACTAATCCTTTACCACAATGTATTCATTCATTCATTCATAATAGTACAACGTGGCAATGATTTAATGAAAACAGCAACAAATTCTCAATTCGTGTCCACAATATTGTACCCCCCACGCGCACATCCAGGCAGGCGCTGGAGCCAGAGGAACCCCACCCCGGAACGTGATTCCAATCGTGGAAGACTTTGGTACTTCCTGGAAAGCGATTTCAACCCTCTCCCCCCCAATTCGCGTGTCCTGGCCGGGGGGTCCATGTACACTTTCCACCAGAAAGGTTCACATTCTGTAGCCAGAGCCTGTTCTTGGCCAGACAAACTGGAGCCTGTCACGCATTGGCCGTGTGTTTCCACAGACTTGAGGAACGAACGGTGATGTAATGCCACTCTGTGTTGTTTACCTGCCTATAATCAGTCAAAAAAAAATCATTGCGCGTTCCTGTGTTTGCTCAGACAGTTCAGTGTTTATGTTTGTGCACCCTAGATATTCTGGTCAGTGGCACTCTTTTTACTCTTTCTGCAGGTTACATTATTTCGTTAGTAGGTAGCAGACAAGTGTCTGTCTTTACTCATCTGAATCTTTACTCATCTGATTTGTTTAAAACAATGATTCATTCAGGAGCAAAATACCACTACAGTGTTTTGTTTGGAGATGCCACGGTGATGGTAAAGCTGAATTTTCAGCATCATTACTCCAGTCTTGTCACATGATCCTTCAAAAATCATTCTAATATGCTTAAATATGGTGCTCATATTATTGTTGAAATTTGAAAACAGTTCTGCTGCATATTGTTTTTTTGTGGAAACTCAACATATTTAGTAAAGTTATAAATGCCTTTGCTGTCACTTTTGATACAATTATTGTATACTTGCTGAATAAAAGTATTTATTTCTTAAAAAAACAACTTTTGAACAGTGTTGTATATGCAAAGACTGTGAAATGATGGATAAAGCTTAGGGTTATCATAAACTCATTGTCTATGACTCATATGGATAATATCAGTATTATTTATGCATGAGGTTAAAAAGCTAAAGAACAGAATTGAAAAGAGATTGAATTGGTAAGATGGTGAAGAAAATGAATGCTATTAAAAGATAATAAATGAGCGACTGACATTTTGGCACCATCTTTGATGTTCATCTTAAAGCTGCATTTATTCAAGTTTTTTTGGTGTAATTTTCTTAACATGTGAAAAAAAAAACAATGGTTTGGTATTTATTCATGATATATCCCCATTTGACACATAATTGCATAATTACAATAATTCTCCAATAGCGACAGAGTGACACTGAAAATTGGTTGCCCCGGGGAAGATGATTCATCATTTCTTATGAGTGCGAGTCTCATCAACATTTGTGTGTGAGTGAATATTTTACTTCCATTTAAAATCATTCTCCAGGACACAAAGAAAATTAATTTCATTATATTGAGGGTTTTCAAATGAGTGTCCACAGACCTGGGGCTCCATGACATTATGCATGATTGTGCATTGGGAGATGAAACTAGAATGAATGCTAATTAAGTTTAAAAAATTACAAAATTAAAACTCAATCACATCAACATCTGTCATGGTGTTTCAGTGTGTCAGATCTGGAAGTTTCACTGATGACAGATAACTCTATCTACCACAGACAAAACACACGGGACGTCGGTCTGTGATTGTCACATCAGTTGATGATCCAATGAGTCTGTCCTATGCATAACTAGCTATTCCAATCAAACATTATTCAGAACAGCTGGAATGTATTGTAGCATTCAAGTACAACTGACTTCTTTTATGATAGTTTTGAGTCTAAAATCAGGGCCAACTTCACGGCTTGTAAAAAAAACTCTCTTTGTATTCAACTGAAGACAGAAAATATGAGTTTGTAAGCACATGACAGTGAGTAAATCAAGTTAGTTAATATATAATGAAAGTACTGTATCATGGATCAATTTCATTTGATGTGCCTATGTGGTTGCCTGTGTCTACAATTGCTTTAATTTTACCATGCCAAAGCTGTATTCATCTACTTTCCTTATATCACACATCACCCTGTTCGATAATGACATAAATTAGTTTAGGGTTCCAAACTATCAAGACAGCCGTTACATTTAATCCATTATAACATCTGCATTTAGCCGACAACACACAACAAGCCAGTTGCCATGGTCACCAGAAATAGCTGGGCTGAAATGGAATTCATGAAAATCACTAGGAGAGAAAATAACAGTGAGTGTCTGACCTAATAGCAGCAATATAAAAGCACTTTTTTTTAAATATAGACAAGCATATTCAGTCTTCGAAAGTGTCATTAAATCTGGAGGTGTTGAACTTGTGTATAATCGGATGATGTACTAGGAGAGAACATTATTTTCTTTCATTTGCTCGCTACTCTATTAAAAAAAAAAAAAAAGAGTAGGGAAGAAGACGAAAGAGGCATTCTTTAGCATGCATCATCCAATATATTAATGGAAGTACATTTACTCACTCATAACATCTTTCGAGACTCATACACTTTCATTCATCTTCGAAGCACAAATTATATTTTTTAATGAAACCTGAGAGATTTCTGTCCCTCCATTTAAAGTCCATTTAAAGTTTGATGCTTCAAAAAGTTTATAAAAACATTGTAAAAGTAATCCATATGCACTGTAAAAAATCTAAAGTTGAGAAAACTTAAAAGTTTAAGGCAAGATTCAGCAGATTTTTGAGTTTTCTCAACTTGTATTCAGTTTATAAAACAAAAAGTTGAGAAAACTCAAAAATCTCCTACAAAAACAAGTTGAGAAAACTCAAAAATCTGCTGAAGTTTGTTGCCTTAAACTTAAGTTTTCTCAACTTTTGATTTTTTACAGTGTGTGTTGAGCTGTTGAATTCAGGTCTTCTGAAGAGACATGATCACTTTATATGATAAATAGATTTAATTTAGGCTTTTATTCAAATATAAACATTTATCAGTGCACACACAGAGCACATCAAACATGGTAAATAGCATGTTTGATTTACAATCACGTTTCAGGTATAGCGTCATTTCCCGGCATTCATAATTATTGTTCTGTACTCTGTGCCTTATGGGAAGACCTTGATGAAATCACATTGTTTTGCTTGCTATACACGAGACAAATCAAGCACATTATCCCACCACAGTGGCAGTTACACTCTAATAATCACAATGCAATTACGGGTCGCCTTCTAGAATTAATTTGGAAACTGAACTCCCTTGCAAGATCCAAGAAGGATCATTTGCAGTAAAATGCAATGAGAGGAATGATTCCTGAGCTAATTAAGACATGATCCGTGTGTCATCTGATCTATGAATGTGATTTCACCAAGTACAGTACAATATGTTTGTAACGAGGTGGGACTCATGGTAAGATCCAAATGCAAGCTTTTATTTACAGTGAGCATAGTCGTACAGGCTGAGTCGATCAGGGGCAAACAGGAACAGCAAGGGACAGGCAGAGTCGTGGTCAGAGTACAGGCGGTAGATCGAGGACAGACGGTTATCATTCACAGAACAGTATACAAGGCAAGGGTCAGGACAGGCAGCAATGGGTCAATAAACAGGAAACAGGCAGTAATGGCAACAAACAGGCAGACAGGGAAATAACGCTCAGAATTGTCACAAGGAATCAAGACTTCACAGTGAGGTGGTGTGTGTGTGAGTCCTTTATAGTCCAGGTAATGCGTATCAGCTGGGTGTGGTGATTAGTGTGGAGTGTGCATGGCTGTATGTGGCAACAGGTGATTGGTGGAGTGAGTGCATGTGATTGGCAGGGAGGATTGTGGGAAGTGTAGTCCAGAAACTGACAGGAGCCGACCGTGATCGTGACATAACGCCCCCCTCCCAGAAGGTGCGTCCTCGCGGCGTAAAAGGAACAGCTAGGGAGGGGGGGTGGGTGCATTGGAGATGTAGGCAGACGGGAACAGGGTCTCCAATGCAGCCCCAGGAATTCAGGCAGCCACGGTGGGTCAGGTGCCACCGGTAACCATGGCGGGTCAGGAGTCTCTGATGGCCACGGCGGGTCCGATGGCTCAGGCAACCACGGCGGGTCCGATGGCTCAGGCAACCACGGCGGGTCCGATGGCTCAAGCAACCACGGCAGGTCAGGTGGCTCGGGCAGCCATGGCAGGTCAGGTGGCTCGGGCAGCCACGGCAACCACGGCGGGTCAGAGTTCGTTAATGGCCATAGTGAGCTACAGTCCATGGGCGGCCATGACAGAACCAAGGCCGATGACGGCAGTGGCCGGGCAGGGTCCCCACCCACAAGCTCCCCACCCCTAGGTATACTGCCCCCCCCAAAACAGTTCTTGGGGAAATCAACGGAGTACGTAGCGGGTTGAAGGGCAAGGAGTTCGGGTGGCTCCGGCAGGGCAAGATGCTTGATTGGCGCTGGCAGAGCGAGGAGCTTGGGCGGCGCTGGCAGGGCGAAGAGCTCAGGTGGCGCCGGCAGGGCAAGACGCTTGATTGGCGCTGGCAGAGCGAGGAGCTTGGGTGGTGCTGGCAGAGCGAGGAGCTTAGGTGGCGCCGGCAGGGCGAGGAGCTCAGGTGGCGCCGGCAGTGCGAGGAGCTCAGGTGGCGCCGGCAGGGCAAGACGCTTAGGCGGTGCTGGTAGAGCATGACGCTTGGGCGGAGCAGGAGAGACCTCTGGAGTGGTCTCCAGGCCCACAGCGGTCTCTAGAAGGGCGTCTGCGTCTTGAGGAGAGGAGGACGCCTTCTTCCTCCTCCTCCTCCTCCTCCGAGAGTGAGGCGATGGTTCACCGACTGGAGCGGGTTCTGGAGCAAACTCACTGGCAGAAGCGGGTTCTGGAGCGGACTCAATGGCTGGAATGCCCCCTACCTCCGTGAGCACCGAAGTGGGGGCCATCTTGCCCGTAGGCACTGGCAAAGCAGCCATCTTGTCCATCGCGTCCAGGGTGCTTGAGTGCGTTGAAACTGGTGAATTTGAGTACGTTGCCATCGGCGACTTTGAGTGCGTTGCAACCGTTGAATTTGCGTGCATTGCAACCAGGGAATTTGAGTGCGTTGCAACGGGCGACCTCACGTGCGAAGTGTCCAGCAGGCTTGAGAGCGAAGCGGCCGGCTGGCTGGAGTGCGAAACGGCCACCGGGCTTGAGAGCGAAGCGGCCGGCTGGCTGGAATGCGAAGCGGCCACCGGGCTTGAGAGCGAAGCGGCCGGCTGGCTGGAGTGCGAAGCGGCCGGCTGATGCTTGGGAATTCCAGCTGCTCGCGCTGAAATCAGCGATGGATCAGCCACACTGGAACGCAATCCACTCTGCTGTCTGACTGATCTAGAGACGTAACATTGTTCTGGGCGATCAGCGGAGACGTGACGTTGCTCTGGACGATCTGCAAAGGCGTGACGTGGCTCTGGGCGATCAGCGGAGACGTGACTGGGCTCAAGGTAATCAGTGCTGACTTGACTGGATGTTGTTATTGTAGTGACCGCCATTTTGTGAGTGTCATCTGGCGCGGCGGCCATTACACAACCAGGCGAGGAATCGCGTTCCTCCGCGACACCCACAGTAAACGGAGAGCCAACAGTCAACAAAGCATAATCCAAAAAATGACTGAGGGTGGAACGGGGTCCATTGTGAACTAATTGTTCTTTGAGTGGCTGGTTAACTCCATCACAAAAAAAGTCAATGAGTGCGCAGTCAGGCAGATCTGAATAATACGCAATGTTCAGGTATTCTGTGATGTAATCCTCCAGTGATCGTGTGCCCTGCGTACTCCACAACAACAATTGATCAATGTCCATACCGTACAAATGTCCTCCGGGAAAGCTGCTGGATCGTGGTGGTGGCGAAGTCTTCTGTAACGAGGCAACTTGTACTGACATATCTTAAAATATATCAGTGCCATTGTCTCAAGATGCACACCAGTAATGTTTTTTTTTTTTTTGTAAGGTTTATAAAAGCTACTTAAATGCCCTAACTGAACTAAGACTCACTCTAAAAAATAAAACATTGGTTCAACAACAACAAAAAAATATGTTAACGTTTTCCACTAGAATTTTTAACTTAAGCCAATTGGGAGAATTACATTAATTCAAAGCAATATTTTGAGTTGATCCAACATAATGTTTTAAGTAAGGTGAAGACGTTTTTTTTTGCCACAATAAAAACACATTTCTAAGTAACACAAACTTAATAATTGTCAATGTGAATGCAACTATTTAAGTTAATCCAACATAATGTTTTAAGTAAGCTGAAGACGCTTTTTGGACACAATAAAATGCATTTCTAAGTAACATGAACTTAAAAATTGTCAACATGAATGCAACTATTTAAGTTGATCCAACATAATGTTTTAAGTAAGGTGAAGACGCTTTTTGGACACAATAAAATGCATTTCTAAGTAACATGAACTTACCAAGCACCGCTTGTCACCATGATGGTAAATCTCCAAAAACCCACATTAATAGAAACTCTTCTAAATTAGTATAACAAAACACTAATTACTGCTAAATCTCCCTTACCATTAATCTTGTGCAAAAAACATTATATAACACTTAATTTTAGCATTTACTCTCCCTTTCAAGTGCCATGGGCAAAGCATGAAGGGAAATATAAATCTCAGCCCAGTTTCACTTAATTTAAGTTCGTCTAAATTAAAAGAAGTGTTCATACAACTCAAAACAATGAAACACGTTTACGTGTCATCAGATTGTATTTTACATTAACAGAACTTTGCTGCCGTAGTATGCAGCAGGCACAATGATATTACGCAGCGTCTCTCACAAATGTCTCCATGGTTGCAAGGCACGCTCCCTGTGCAAACAGGGGGTCACAGCCGCTGCGTAATATCATTGTGCACCCATGGTACGGCATCAAAGTTCCTTGATTATTACGCCGGAATGAGAGTATAGTTCCTAGCCATATCGGCCTAGAAAATCACAACTTTTTTCCGTCGGTCTTAGTACACAATGTAACTACAGAAGAGTCAAGTTTTAAATAGGAAAAATATCAAAACTCTTTGGTAATTTTTTTGAGCGAGATGCTATTGGTCTCATCAGATTCAATGAACTATGCTAAGCTATGATAAGCCAAAAGTTACATATATTGAGCGGTAAAACGTGTCCTGTATAACAGTGTCACAAGCTGCTTCTACATCAGTGTTATTCACCTATTGTTTCCCTCTGATTTTAGAGATAACTTATGGGTAGGTTTAGGAGTAGGGATAGGGTTACATTTTTGGACAGAAATGTTGTTCCAGAATATGTGAATCCAGGAACATGTCTTACTTGGCAAAATCACGGTGACCCTATATGGTCTATTTTAGAGTTTGTCTTGTAAAAATATTCTGCTGTCTTATTGTACAAGGTAATAAGACAGATATAATTATTCCTCTTACTGTTTATTGCACCCTTGGATGACTGTTCAGCTAATGAAGGAAGCTTCTGTGATTAAAATTTTAATGATTTCTTCTCTAAAGCTGTGAGTTTGTAGAGAAAATGCCATTTGAATGTAAATGAGGAAATGCCATACAGCCTCAGCCTCAGATGGCATCCACACCCACGGTGCATTTACTGACCTTCTGATGCATATGAGTAGAGTATCATATACACTATGTCAGAATGATGATTTATTACCCTAATTTATGGCCCTAATTTCTGTGTGTTGTCAGTCAAGCTGACTGGACAGTGGATGTCAAATATGTTTTATGAGGGCTGTGAGCCTTGATTGGCAGGTCAGTGGTTGTCAATGGGTGTTTTTTATGGCTGAATTTATGGCTGTTGTCCCCTGATTGGCAGGTCAAGAGTGTCAATGAGATATAGAGAGTTGGATTTATAGTTAGATATATGGGCAAAATTATGGAGGTTGTATCTCAGCCCAGATTGGCATTTTTATGACATTTTGGTGAATCCTGGGTAACTGGCTCCTTTCAGTCTGTTGAGAACCATGGTGGCCATGTTTTTCCTTTGATTGTGGGGTGAATGTCACCCTAGCAAATTTCACACCTCACTGTTAAAATCAGTGCTGTTTGGTCAATGGGGTATATGTTAATTGAGTCAGAATATCTGAGTCAAGACATTAAGGATGTATTACCCCTACACTTAAAATTACATGTCTGGGCATGTTCTTTTTTAGAACAACTGTGTGTGTGTGTGTGTGTGTGTGTGTGTGTGTGTGTGTGTGTGTGTGTGCGTGTTGGCACCATAGGATGATCAGTAATACCAAAACTATAGATTAATGTTAGTTCCTAAGACAAAGAATCAGAAATATTCATCAAGCCAAAGAGTCCTCATTAACCACACACCCCAGAATAGGTGTTGTTTGGGAGATGTTCTTTCTGGAGCATCTGTATCTGTGTTTCCAAACTCACCGATATGATCTATGTTAAAAAGACAAAAGAATGAAAAACATTTATTTAACTCACAGTAAAGGTGATTCTGAGTCAACCCGGTGGGGGGATCCTCTGTGTTTGTGTTAATGGTTTTACGACATTGCTTGGATGTCTTCATCAAAACCTTTCTGGTGATTCGCTGGGCTCTCACACAAAAACATCTTATGCTGATTTAGTATACATAACATTACTCAATTCACATTTATTTGTATAGTGCTTTTCACAATATGCATTGTTTCAAAGCAGCTTTACAGGGAGTGCATGTCAACGTTTCAATAATCTGGTGTGCAAGTTGTGCAATTTCAGAAATGTATATACAAATCACTCAGTTAGCTAACAATTTATTAATTTAAACAATGTATTAAATTATGGCAGAAACAATGTGCTCACTGAAGTTATGAAAATATGTTAACAAATGATTAGGATATATAGAAAAATTTAGCACTGGTGCATGTTGATCCAGAGTTTGGGGTCCTTGCAGGGGGTTGGGGTCATATCTCCACAGGGGTTGAGGCATCTGAAGTCTTCTTCAGATCTGAATGTGTCTTTACTTTTGATACATTTGAAATGTTTTAGTTTTACTAGTTAGTGTGTGTGTGTGTGTGTGTGCGCGCGTCTGTGTGTATGTGTGTTGCAAAAGAACAAATACATACAAATACAGTAAAATAAGACACACAATTTTAAATGTTTAAATATTTATACATTTGTTTGCCACAAAAGCAAGACATGTTGTCTATTTTCTTTAAACTTTTTACTTTTATTTTATTCTTTAATTTCTTTTAAAACAGTCTGATGACCAGCATTTTTATAACTAATGTAGCTGAGTGGTTTCCTCACACGAGCAAAATCTAATCTAGGTGTTATCTTTGTGAGGGCAGAACACAAAAGTTTGTGTTGAGTGATCAAGATTCATACTAAAAGAAAACTGTGAGTATGCTTAAACATGTAATTATACAATATTCTCAATTATACAACATTTTCAATAGGAATATTATGTTTTCATGTTGTCAAGTTTAGTTTGTTTGTTTTTTACTATCACTTTTTTAACTTCAACATACAGCACAAAATTAAAGAGATGAGTGTAGAATGTTTCAACTATTACCATCGTCTTTGACCCCAAATAAACAGGTGTTTTTCTCTATATATGTGTGTGTGTGTGTGTGTGTGTGTGTGAGTGTGTGTATGTGCGTGCATGCATATGTGCGTGTGTGTTGCAAAAGAACAAATACACATTTACTTCAAATTTCTGAGTTAAATAAGACATAAGTGATTTTAATCATTTAAACATTTATACATCTGTTTGCCATTAAAAGCAAGGCATGTTTAAACAAAACTTTTACTTTATTTTATTCTTTAATTTCTTTTAAAACAGTCTGATGACCAGCATTTTTATTACTAATGTAGCCAAGTGGTTTCCTCACACGAGTAAAAACTCAACTTAAATGTATGGATGAACCTTTTTTCTTTTGACAAAACTACATTTAAAATTATTTACCTGAGGTGTTTAACAACCACAAGGGAATCATGTTGATCATTAAGTTTTAAGCATATAGTACAAACTTGCAAGGCTCAAGAAACTAATCTAGGTGTGATCTTTTTGAGGTCGGAACACAAAACTTTGTGTTGGGTGATCCAGACAAAGCTTTATACTAAAAGAAAATACTATGGAAGTAATTTTCAAAAAACTGAAAGTATGCTTCAACATGTAATTATATAACTCAATTATACAACATTTTCAATAGGGATATTATGGTTTCATGTTGCTTTTAAAGTTTAGTTTGTTTGTTTGTTTTTTACTAACACTTTTTTAACTTCAACATCCAGCACAAAATAAAGAAAGTAGCTTAGTATGTTTTAGCTATTTCCATTTTCTTTGACCCTCAAATAAACAGGTAATGGAATGTCCAATGAAAGTGACAATATATAGTTAGATATTTTTCTGTGTGTGTAAATAGTTTTGGACATAATTTTCAAACATAATCTTTATATAGAATTATGTGTATCCAAAACACCAAAAAAGAGGAAATCACTAAGAAAAGAGGGTAAAGCACACATTGAGAAGTATAGTTATAATAAAAATACAGAAACACATTCGTGAACAGTTGTGAAAATTTGTAAATGTAGTTTTGCAAATTTGTATTACTCTCCTAGTTTTAGTCATCTTGTTCAGATAGCAGATGACACTGTTCACATTATGTTTGTTAGACTGTGTTTTGTTTTTTGCTGTCAACATTCAGAATAGGAATAAAAATGAAGAATTTAAGTGATAATCTTTCTGCTTGAGAGTGTTTGATTAAATTGATGTTTCTTTTAGTGCAACTTTCCAGCTTTCTATGATATGGGATCTCATGAAGCATCAACACGAATAGTAAGTCTTGCTGTTTTATACTTAAGTACACTATCACTTACACTAAGCAACACCCTGAAAGCTGGACATTCATTAAAGTTTGAGGTTGTTCAACAGCATTTCACACTCTGGTAAAACTCAAACATAAAATTAAAAAATATATGCACAAATCACCATGTAAATTCAAGTGTCAAATCACTAAGAAAAGGGTACAACATACAAGAGAAGCACCATTTATAATAAATACAGAAAACAGAAAAGCCATTCGTGAGCGATTTCTAAGGTTGTTACAAGTTTGTAAATCTGGTTTTGTAAATGACGTTTTTATTACTCCACTAAATTTAGTCATCTTGTTCAGATAGCAGATGACACTATTCACATTTTGTTGGTTGGGATGTGTTTTTGTTTTAGGTGAAGACAAAAAAGTGCTTTTCCTCACATGGGAAAGTATGTGTGATGAAACTTTTTAAATATATGACTGAACTTTCTTATTTGACAAACCAGCATTTCAAACAATTTTCCTAAGTTGTTTAATGTCTGCAGAATAATTTCTTTCAACATCCCACTTGAGGTGAAAGATTATAGTATGTTTTCAACTATTATCACCATCTCTGTCTCAAATAAAGCTACTGTATGCGCTAAAAATCTTTGTACATTTTTGCTCTTCTGTCAAATTTGTTAGAGGGACTATGCTGCAAACACATTAAGAACCATAAAGTTACATGTCCTTGTAAAGGCTATTTATAAAATCAAACAATCTTTGTACAGGTATTATATTTGCATAAAAGTACATTCAAAAGACAAATTTACTATGAACTTGTGTAAGGCATATAGGAAAAAAACAATTAGCTATAAAGAATACAGAAATCCTCTCTCCTGGTCTATTGTGAAAGTTTATGTTGTTTTGTAAATGACATTTTTCCACTAGTCGATGATGTTGTTTAAATTTTGTTTCTTTGTTTTTGTATGTTTGTACAGTTTGTAAAGACTACTCTCAGAATGTGGTCAAACATGTTCACAGGAGTTAATGAAAACACTATCGAATACATCATAAAGAGAATTAAACGGCTTCTTCTAGTTCTTCGACATGACACTGCTTAAGACTAAACAATGATATTTCTTTTAGGTCATCTTTCTGGTCTGTCTAGATGTGGGATCACAAGACACAATGCCCCAACATGAAAAGTGAGTCTTGCTGTTTTTCTGTTATACAGCTATTACACTTCAAACTTTTCTAACTATTACACTTGAAGCTGTGCATTTCATGGCACAGTCATAGATACACAGTTCTTTTGTGTTTGTCTTTAAGTAAATTAATTATAGTTGATAAGTAGTAGTTTTAAGTGAAAGGTTTTTATTCTGTCAACACCAATAATTTGACACCAGTGTTTTTTGGTGTCTGTCCTTTAAATCTGATCCAGAAAACAGACATTGTGTTCTATGTCTATACCATTTGTTATTCTTTTTATGAAAACGTGATAAGCAGTTTTTGTCCTCAGCACCAAATACTAAAATGTTCTAACATATCGTAAATGTTAATAGTTATAACTAGCAAATGCAAGTGAACTGTTTTTACTGAGATAATTTACAGTTATATGTGAAACAAACTCAGTCTCAGTCAGTTGGATTCTTGTTTCTATTGAACATTGTTATTGTACCGCATGTTTAACAATGCTGGTGTTCTCGGCCTCATCAAACTTCACACAAGTCACAAGGTTTTTCCCAGCAGTCAATTGACTCTGAAACCACCTCAAATATTAGGATGTAACAGTTTGGAGACATTTGTGTTTATTATGCTTCTTCGATTTGTTTGCACTTTTCCTGAAACACACTGCTTTCGAAATTGTTTACCAATTTTTAATATCAACATTTTCAGCGTATTGCTGTGTGCTTGTATTGTTTGTGTGTGTGTGTGTGTGTGTGTGTGTGTGTGTGTGTGTGTGTGTGTCTGCTTTCCTTACACATGGCAAAACAACTTTGAAAAACAATTTTTTTCCTTGAATCTGGTGTAATGTTAGTGAACTCTAGGTGTTCTTAGCTTGTTTGTCCATGTACGTTCCCCATGAATTTGCTTGACTTAATAAAATAATGGTTTAAATCTTCGTCTTCGTCACGAGTTTTTAAATAGCGCTGAAATAGATTTTTTGGGGCGGTATGTGGATACTGAATATAGCACAAGGAACTCTGAAATATTTATCTTGTAAAACACCTAAGTATTGTTTTTAAAAACGCTGTAAAACAATGGTATGAAGATCTTTCTATCAGCGACCCTGACTGCTGAAGGTGTCACATCCTTGGAGCATACATCCTTGGATGTTTCACACCTACAGGCCCTATCTCCTGAATTTGGCATTTAAATAAGGTTTAAGATAAAGTAACTAAAACACAGAGACATTCTACAGCTCTAGCATTACAACGGCTACTCCAAAAACTCTTAAAACATCTGTGATGTCTGTAACACCGACAAGAAGTTCTGTTGAAACGGATCAGTTTCATATAGATGTCCCAATCTCTGTGTTCATTGCTATATGTTTGTTTTTGTTTAATAAAACTGTGATCGGATCTAATGTCCCTGACTTCTAAGAATCTCTATGTTATAGAAATAATAATGGTTTATTCAGATTGCAGAATACTGTTTAAAAGTGTTTGTATATTTTGAAAAACACTAAAATTACCAATATGTAGTGTTATATTCAATATGTACTGTGCATTTTAATTTTTCTCAAAACAATTTAATATGACAATGTTACTAAAAGTCTTAAACTGAACATCTTACCATTATCTTCAGTATAGATGTTAACTTAAAGTTGCCATAGAATGAAATTCCATCCTATCTACATGTTATGGATCTTATTGTGAACAATTCATAAGCGCTTGTTTTGTTTGTTTTGTTTTGATCATTTTATTTTGTTCTTTAATCAAAATATCATAAGTAGATTGAATGAGTGAGTAAACTTCTCTCTGGTGATGTATGCAGGACTTTTACATTTTGCTATTTCTGTTGCACATTGTGTCGTAAATTTTATATCATTATTTATGACTTCCTGACGACAAACCCCTATACACCCTGCACAACAGGGGGCAAGGGCAGTCCCCAATCAGCTGTCCTGATAAGTTCTACAGAGAGCTCAGTTATCGCAATAAATCTGGGTTTCCTAACCGGTCTGTGTGAGGGAGCTGGTGCTGCAACCTATAGACGACTGTACCAACATGGACTGCTGTGCTACTGCAAACATCTCTTTGAGCAAAATTTGAGGGAACATTGTCTGGTTGTTACATGAACTGCCAAAATCAATTTCAGCATTCCTGTCTGTCTGAGCCTGACACATCTTCTACTCACTCTTTGGGGGATCAGACCCAAAAACCTGAATTTCAAACCGTGAATGCAGAAGACCTACGTTTAAAGACTGACTCACAGGATATTCCAGGAACTATTAGAATCTTTCAGCATCGAATAGGGGACAAAGTTTATACCATCCACCAAGTTGAGTTCTGAAAAATCCATCTTCAATGCAGAGGATTTCTGAAATGTCTACGCAAAAGCTGATGGAGAACGACCCACCTTTGAGTTCCAGTGAGACTGTGCACCGACACCCCGCATGCCAGTGTGCCACGGGCAATGAGTGCCCTCTAAAAGGGATCTTGGACTGTATGTTTAAAGATTATTTCAGAGGACAGATGGTTAGCTTGATGAACAAGATCATGATGCTACATTTAATTCGAATAACTGTGAGGGGGATACCAAACGTGTAACAAATCTCAAAAATGAGATGGATGTCGTAAGAGGCCTGACAAATTCATGGTATTCTGATGTGACGAGCATGTGTGTTTACACCAAAGAGCCAATCTGTGTAATAATAAGAAAAGTTCTGGATGTGATGTCTGGATGTACGAAGAGTTAGGAGTTACTGTGATTCTCTGTATGTGTACAATTGTAACAGATGTTTGTGTCTCACTGCGTTCAAACAATGCTGATGATACCACCATCGGAGAAATTGTTGAAACGCTGGTCAATTACACCCTAGACCGAAACATGATAGCCTGCAGAGATTTTCTTTTATGGTTAGACCACTTGTAATTTCATGATTACTGTTTTAATTATGTATGTAATGTCATTCTTCAAACTTCAATGTATATTCAACAATATTGAAATAAAAGTTTGAATCACTTATTTTATGACCATGTCTGAGCTCATTAAAAAGGTGTATTACACAACTTGCAATCCTGATTCCATATGTGGTAAAAAACAAAATAAAATGATCAAAACAAAACAAACAAAACAAGCGCTTATGAATTGTTCACAATAAGATCCATAACATGTAGATAGGATGGAATTTCATTCTATGGCAACTTTAAGTTAACATCTATACTGAAGATAATGGTAAGATGTTCAGTTTAAGACTTTTAGTAACATTGTCATATTAAATTGTTTTGAGAAAAATTAAAATGCACAGTACATATTGAATATAACACTACATATTGGTAATTTTAGTGTTTTTCAAAATATACAAACACTTTTAAACAGTATTCTGCAATCTGAATAAACCATTATTATTTCTATAACATAGAGATTCTTAGAAGTCAGGGACATTAGATCCGATCACAGTTTTATTAAACAAAAACAAACATATAGCAATGAACACAGAGATTGGGACATCTATATGAAACTGATCCGTTTCAACAGAACTTCTTGTCGGTGTTACAGACATCACAGATGTTTTAAGAGTTTTTGGAGTAGCCGTTGTAATGCTAGAGCTGTAGAATGTCTCTGTGTTTTAGTTACTTTATCTTAAACCTTATTTAAATACCAAATTCAGGAGATAGGGCCTGTAGGTGTGAAACATCCAAGGATGTAGTGCTCCAAGGATGTGACACCTTCAGCAGTCAGGGGTCGCTGATAGAAAGAGGTCTTCATACCATTGTTTTACAGCGTTTTTAAAAACAATACTTAGGTGTTTTACAAGATAAAATATTTCAGAATTCCTTGTGCTATATTCAGTATCCACATACCGCCCCAAAAAATCTATTTCAGCGCTATTTAAAAACTCGTATGACGAAGACGAAGATTTAAACCATTATTTTATTAAGTCAAGCAAATTCATGGGGAACGTACATGGACAAACAAGCTAAGAACACCTAGAGTTCACTAACATTACACCAGATTCAAGGAAAAAAATTGTTTTTCAAAGTTGTTTTGCCATGTGTAAGGAAAGCAGACACAC
Organism: Ancherythroculter nigrocauda; assembly: GCA_036281575.1. Lineage (NCBI taxonomy): Eukaryota > Metazoa > Chordata > Actinopteri > Cypriniformes > Xenocyprididae > Ancherythroculter > Ancherythroculter nigrocauda. The sequence continues at coordinate 9,562,858 of VTFQ01000013.1, forward strand.
ACGCGCACACACACACACACACACACACACACACACACACACACAAACAATACAAGCACACAGCAATACGCTGAAAATGTTGATATTAAAAATTGGTAAACAATTTCGAAAGCAGTGTGTTTCAGGAAAAGTGCAAACAAATCGAAGAAGCATAATAAACACAAATGTCTCCAAACTGTTACATCCTAATATTTGAGCTGGTTTCAGAGTCAATTGACTGCTGGGAAAAACCTTGTGACTTGTGTGAAGTTTGATGAGGCCGAGAACACCAGCATTGTTAAACATGCGGTACAATAACAATGTTCAATAGAAACAAGAATCCAACTGACTGAGACTGAGTTAGTTTCACATATAACTGTAAATTATCTCAGTAAAAACAGTTCACTTGCATTTGCTAGTTATAACTATTAACATTTATGATATGTTAGAACATTTTAGTATTTTGGTGCTGAGGACAAAAACTGCTTATCACGTTTTCATAAAAAGAATAACAAATGGTATAGACATAGAACACAATGTCTGTTTTCTGGATCAGATTTAAAGGACAGCCACCAAAAAACACTGGTGTCAAATTATTGGTGTTGACAGAATAAAAACCTTTCACTTAAAACTACTACTTATCAACTATAATTAATTTACTTAAAGACAAACACAAAAGAACTGTGTATCTATGACTGTGCCATGAAATGCACAGCTTCAAGTGTAATAGTTAGAAAAGTTTGAAGTGTAATAGCTGTATAACAGAAAAACAGCAAGACTCACTTTTCATGTTGGGGCATTGTGTCTTGTGATCCCACATCATAGACAGACCAGAAAGATGACCTAAAGAAATATCATTTGTTTAGTCTTAAGCAGTGTCATGTCGAAGAACTAGAAGAAGCCGTTTAATTCTCTTTATGATGTATTCGATAGTGTTTTCATTAACTCCTGTGAACATGTTTGACCACATTCTGAGAGTAGTCTTTACAAACTGTACAAACATACAAAAACAAAGAAACAAAATTTAAACAACATCATCGACTAGTGGAAAAATGTCATTTACAAAACAACATAAACTTTCACAATAGACCAGGAGAGAGGATTTCTGTATTCTTTATAGCTAATTGTTTTTTTCCTATATGCCTTACACAAGTTCATAGTAAATTTGTCTTTTGAATGTACTTTTATGCAAATATAATACCTGTACAAAGATTGTTTGATTTTATAAATAGCCTTTACAAGGACATGTAACTTTATGGTTCTTAATGTGTTTGCAGCATAGTCCCTCTAACAAATTTGACAGAAGAGCAAAAATGTACAAAGATTTTTAGCGCATACAGTAGCTTTATTTGAGACAGAGATGGTGATAATAGTTGAAAACATACTATAATCTTTCACCTCAAGTGGGATGTTGAAAGAAATTATTCTGCAGACATTAAACAACTTAGGAAAATTGTTTGAAATGCTGGTTTGTCAAATAAGAAAGTTCAGTCATATATTTAAAAAGTTTCATCACACATACTTTCCCATGTGAGGAAAAGCACTTTTTTGTCTTCACCTAAAACAAAAACACATCCCAACCAACAAAATGTGAATAGTGTCATCTGCTATCTGAACAAGATGACTAAATTTAGTGGAGTAATAAAAACGTCATTTACAAAACCAGATTTACAAACTTGTAACAACCTTAGAAATCGCTCACGAATGGCTTTTTCTGTTTTCTGTATTTATTATAAATGGTGCTTCTCTTGTATGTTGTACCCTTTTCTTAGTGATTTGACACTTGAATTTACATGGTGATTTGTGCATATATTTTTTAATTTTATGTTTGAGTTTTACCAGAGTGTGAAATGCTGTTGAACAACCTCAAACTTTAATGAATGTCCAGCTTTCAGGGTGTTGCTTAGTGTAAGTGATAGTGTACTTAAGTATAAAACAGCAAGACTTACTATTCGTGTTGATGCTTCATGAGATCCCATATCATAGAAAGCTGGAAAGTTGCACTAAAAGAAACATCAATTTAATCAAACACTCTCAAGCAGAAAGATTATCACTTAAATTCTTCATTTTTATTCCTATTCTGAATGTTGACAGCAAAAAACAAAACACAGTCTAACAAACATAATGTGAACAGTGTCATCTGCTATCTGAACAAGATGACTAAAACTAGGAGAGTAATACAAATTTGCAAAACTACATTTACAAATTTTCACAACTGTTCACGAATGTGTTTCTGTATTTTTATTATAACTATACTTCTCAATGTGTGCTTTACCCTCTTTTCTTAGTGATTTCCTCTTTTTTGGTGTTTTGGATACACATAATTCTATATAAAGATTATGTTTGAAAATTATGTCCAAAACTATTTACACACACAGAAAAATATCTAACTATATATTGTCACTTTCATTGGACATTCCATTACCTGTTTATTTGAGGGTCAAAGAAAATGGAAATAGCTAAAACATACTAAGCTACTTTCTTTATTTTGTGCTGGATGTTGAAGTTAAAAAAGTGTTAGTAAAAACAAACAAACAAACTAAACTTTAAAAGCAACATGAAACCATAATATCCCTATTGAAAATGTTGTATAATTGAGTTATATAATTACATGTTGAAGCATACTTTCAGTTTTTTTGAAAATTACTTCCATAGTATTTTCTTTTAGTATAAAGCTTTGTCTGGATCACCCAACACAAAGTTTTGTGTTCCGACCTCAAAAAGATCACACCTAGATTAGTTTCTTGAGCCTTGCAAGTTTGTACTATATGCTTAAAACTTAATGATCAACATGATTCCCTTGTGGTTGTTAAACACCTCAGGTAAATAATTTTAAATGTAGTTTTGTCAAAAGAAAAAAGGTTCATCCATACATTTAAGTTGAGTTTTTACTCGTGTGAGGAAACCACTTGGCTACATTAGTAATAAAAATGCTGGTCATCAGACTGTTTTAAAAGAAATTAAAGAATAAAATAAAGTAAAAGTTTTGTTTAAACATGCCTTGCTTTTAATGGCAAACAGATGTATAAATGTTTAAATGATTAAAATCACTTATGTCTTATTTAACTCAGAAATTTGAAGTAAATGTGTATTTGTTCTTTTGCAACACACACGCACATATGCATGCACGCACATACACACACTCACACACACACACACACACACACACACACATATATAGAGAAAAACACCTGTTTATTTGGGGTCAAAGACGATGGTAATAGTTGAAACATTCTACACTCATCTCTTTAATTTTGTGCTGTATGTTGAAGTTAAAAAAGTGATAGTAAAAACAAACAAACTAAACTTGACAACATGAAAACATAATATTCCTATTGAAAATGTTGTATAATTGAGAATATTGTATAATTACATGTTTAAGCATACTCACAGTTTTCTTTTAGTATGAATCTTGATCACTCAACACAAACTTTTGTGTTCTGCCCTCACAAAGATAACACCTAGATTAGATTTTGCTCGTGTGAGGAAACCACTCAGCTACATTAGTTATAAAAATGCTGGTCATCAGACTGTTTTAAAAGAAATTAAAGAATAAAATAAAAGTAAAAAGTTTAAGAAAATAGACAACATGTCTTGCTTTTGTGGCAAACAAATGTATAAATATTTAAACATTTAAAATTGTGTGTCTTATTTTACTGTATTTGTATGTATTTGTTCTTTTGCAACACACATACACACAGACGCGCACACACACACACACACACACACTAACTAGTAAAACTAAAACATTTCAAATGTATCAAAAGTAAAGACACATTCAGATCTGAAGAAGACTTCAGATGCCTCAACCCCTGTGGAGATATGACCCCAACCCCCTGCAAGGACCCCAAACTCTGGATCAACATGCACCAGTGCTAAATTTTTCTATATATCCTAATCATTTGTTAACATATTTTCATAACTTCAGTGAGCACATTGTTTCTGCCATAATTTAATACATTGTTTAAATTAATAAATTGTTAGCTAACTGAGTGATTTGTATATACATTTCTGAAATTGCACAACTTGCACACCAGATTATTGAAACGTTGACATGCACTCCCTGTAAAGCTGCTTTGAAACAATGCATATTGTGAAAAGCACTATACAAATAAATGTGAATTGAGTAATGTTATGTATACTAAATCAGCATAAGATGTTTTTGTGTGAGAGCCCAGCGAATCACCAGAAAGGTTTTGATGAAGACATCCAAGCAATGTCGTAAAACCATTAACACAAACACAGAGGATCCCCCCACCGGGTTGACTCAGAATCACCTTTACTGTGAGTTAAATAAATGTTTTTCATTCTTTTGTCTTTTTAACATAGATCATATCGGTGAGTTTGGAAACACAGATACAGATGCTCCAGAAAGAACATCTCCCAAACAACACCTATTCTGGGGTGTGTGGTTAATGAGGACTCTTTGGCTTGATGAATATTTCTGATTCTTTGTCTTAGGAACTAACATTAATCTATAGTTTTGGTATTACTGATCATCCTATGGTGCCAACACGCACACACACACACACACACACACACACACACACACACACACACACACACACACACACACAGTTGTTCTAAAAAAGAACATGCCCAGACATGTAATTTTAAGTGTAGGGGTAATACATCCTTAATGTCTTGACTCAGATATTCTGACTCAATTAACATATACCCCATTGACCAAACAGCACTGATTTTAACAGTGAGGTGTGAAATTTGCTAGGGTGACATTCACCCCACAATCAAAGGAAAAACATGGCCACCATGGTTCTCAACAGACTGAAAGGAGCCAGTTACCCAGGATTCACCAAAATGTCATAAAAATGCCAATCTGGGCTGAGATACAACCTCCATAATTTTGCCCATATATCTAACTATAAATCCAACTCTCTATATCTCATTGACACTCTTGACCTGCCAATCAGGGGACAACAGCCATAAATTCAGCCATAAAAAACACCCATTGACAACCACTGACCTGCCAATCAAGGCTCACAGCCCTCATAAAACATATTTGACATCCACTGTCCAGTCAGCTTGACTGACAACACACAGAAATTAGGGCCATAAATTAGGGTAATAAATCATCATTCTGACATAGTGTATATGATACTCTACTCATATGGCACACAAAAAAATGGCAATTGTTGGTTGAAATTATCAATTATAATCTGATTGGCTGGTTTTATGAAACATCTGGATGGAACTAATCACTGTATTTGCCAAAGTTAGCAAGATTAGGGTCATTAGATATTAGACAAGAGTCACTTGTTAGTACACTGAAAAAAAAAAAAAGATACTTTGGGTCAACTTAAAAAAAAAAAAATCGTTACAGCCAAATTTATTAGTTTTTCTCATTATGATTATGGTTTGCTTCAAATCTTAATTTTTGATTTAATATTAATGAAAATAGTTTTTTCCCTGAGACAAAAATATTCTGTCACATTCTGTTGTTGTTTCAGTTTCATGCTCAAGGACTTTTAGTTTGTCTTCATTATTTCCTGTGTTTTTGTCACGCTTGTCATGTTAGTTAGTAGAATCATGACTAAGAATATCAAAGAGAGAACGCAGAGAGGAGTCTGCACAGAGAAATATGACGAGAAAGAAAAGAACCGAATGATACAGGGAGTATAAATACAAAGGGAAACTTAATGATAGACAGCTGAACATAATCAGTTACCAAGGAGACTAACTAGGATGCAATCAAGACTAAACTGATCTGAAGCACAAGAAACAAACACACAGGAATGAAATAACAACTAAACAAAACATAATCCTGTCAGCACACCCCCCTCCTGGAAGGTGTGACGTGTCACGCCGTAAAATACAGTACATCTGCAGAGGGTAGGAGGGGGCTCTGGAGGTGGACGGCGATGACGAGGAGTAACAGGAGAAGCTTGGAAGATGGCCCTCCATGGCCGAGTTGACAGTGGGAGGAGCCAAAGTGGAGTCCTGATGGATTTTCTAGATGAAGCCTTGGGACCAACCAACAGAGGTGGAGCCAGCTGAGATGGAGACCTCAGTAGAGCCCATGATGACATTGCAGGTCTGGAGGTCCAAGGCAATGCCACCGGCTCAAGGGACCGAGGTGAAAATGGGGGACTGGAAGAATTGGGTGACGGTGGCGCCTTAGTGATGATGGACCACGGTGGAGCCGACGCGCTGACAGGCCGAGGTGGAGTCAAGGGCCTGGAGTCCTACGTTGAAGCCAGGGGCTCCATCTCTCGGAACTTAGCTGGTGGAGAGGAGACCCGGAGCAGAGCTGAGGAGCTGGAGAGAGACACCTGTTTCCTTTTAATATCTAACCATTTATCCTCATAATCTCCTCTATATCACTTTAAAATACAGCGTTCTGTGCAGAATTTAAATGGGTCCGATAACTTTCGTGGTCTGAGCCGACTCACAGATATGATTCTCTCTGTGCTCTCGTGTCTCTGAATCAGAGCAGACTGTGCTCGCGCTGCGGAGGTTCACGTTATACTAATGCAAAAATGGACTTCATTCGCGTCAATGGAAAGCATATTTATGCTGTCTGAATCATTCCCTATACTCTATATAGTGCACTATGTGCTATTCACCATGTAGAAACTAGTAAATATATGAACAAATGACCGATTTCAACCTCAGCTTCAGTATCTGTTTATAGTGTAGGAGGGGGCGGGACTTTAGATTCTAAAGAGCATTTGATTGGACCGAAGATTTGATGAGAAGCTGAAGTGCGATGTGATGTCACGAAAATCCGTGATCCATTTTAGCAGAAGTGAGAGACTGTAAGTTTTGAATGCTTATATCTCCAAAATGCGAAAAAACTTACATTTTGATTTCAGAGGGACTTTAATGGGGTGGGTAGGTGACTGGGTGGGACCGGGATGTCAAGGAGGTTACCTGGTGTGCTTTCAGGGGTGGGAACTAGTTCTGGCCAAAGGTCAATGAGCCAGCTGGTTCTTGAGAGGATTGACTCCCAGGTGCAGACTCTGAGATGGGCTCTGGCCTCGGGACGAAAGTGGCATCTGGCTCTAGCTCCAGGACGGATGCAGTACTCACATATGGTCCATGGCAGGCGTTGACTCAGGCTCTGTATCCGTAACAGGCTCGGGCGTCAAACTCAGGTCCGCGTCGGAAGATACATACCCACAAGGTGTAATCAACGAACTCAGCCAAAGGACGGTGATCCTCCCCCAACAGCAGCATCTGGCTGAGGGTGTCATCCATCCAACTCCAGAAAAGTTCTTTCAGGGTCTCATCATCCCAACGTGCCTCATTGTAGAGGTGTAGATAGCCCTCCACATATTCCTCCAGTGAAAACATCAGAACGACGAGAACCGACAATGAACTGAATGAAACAGGGATTATAAAAACACAGGGAAACTTAATAGTTGGCTTAATAATAGACAGCTAAACGTAATCAGTAACCAAGGAGAATAACTTGGATGCAATCAAGACTAAAATGAACTGAAACACAAGAAACCTGAAAACCTGAAACACAAGAAATTCTGACAGTTTCCTATGTTGTTATGAGTATTTTTTCATTGATTGTCATGGTAATTCATTGGTTTATTGATTATCTCAGCTGTTTTGTATTCAGTTCTTGTGTATATATTGCCCTTAGTTCTTTCAGTTATTGGTCTATTGTATGTGCCTTAGCTCACAGTTTTGTTTATTTTCTTGTCTGTGGATTACTCGCTTTTTTATTTATTTTTTATTTTTTTTTATTAAAGTTTATGCTGCAGTTGGATCCACTACGCATACCTTGTCTTCTTCTTCTTCATCATAATGTGACACATTCATACAAAGTAAAAAATATTATTTATAATAAAGACCATTAATTTATTTTCTATAGACACAAGCCAAACTGTTACTTAATGTAGGTCAATATAATAATTTCTTGGCTTTTTACGTCTTCATTTTTACCATAATCAAAAGCTAAACTAGCTATTAAATGAATTAGAATTTTAACTTAAGATAAATTACTTACTATAAATAACAACAACTTCATAAAGTCCTTAATGATTATTGTAATGTAATATTAAAATATGCATGGCTGTTTAACTTTTTTAATGTACGGTATATTGATTCCTATTTTATAAGTTATGTATGCACTTTTTTATTTTCATATCATTTTCATAGCCTACAGTTCCAATAAAATAATATGAGCTTGGAACAACATGGGGTTTAGCAAATGATGATAGACATTTCATTTTTGGGTGAACTACTTTCTAATTTTTGAAAAAGATCATAAAATATCAAAATGTCTAATGCTCTCACATCTTAATTAGCCAGAAGGAGAATTTGCAGTCATAATCCTCGGAAGGTTGGCATTTGCCATTAATGTTCTATTCAGCCAGATGACTGCAATAGAATAGGAGTTCAGTCAGAGATGAAATGGTCTGGAGGGCCAGTTATTAATGTGTTATGTGAATACTCAGTGATTTATGATGTTATTCAATGCCTTGTTTGAGACTTCATACATCAAGCAAACAGTAATGGTACACTCTGTACAGATGCCTTTTTATATGTTTATTTGTTAATGTGGGATACAAATAAATCTGGGATTTTGATCAGCATAAAATTGCAGAGCCAACGAATCCAGTTACCCTTTAAACATAGGTCCATGATTCTGGTTTGAAATATTGTGTTAAAGTGTTATGATGCAACGTATGTATTCGTAGATGTTCCTACATAAACTCGGGTTCAAAAAAATGTAAATTGTTTGAGTTCGCATATAGATACAGATGCATAATATCAACATATGGACAACTTTAAAGAATTTCAGGTTGACTCAAGTGTTTGTTTTATTGTATTTTTTATTTTAAAAAAGAGATAATTATCTATATGGTAACACTTTACAATAAGGTTCATTAGTTAAACATTAGTTGATGTATTAACAAACATGAACTAACCATGAGCAATACATTTGTTACTGTATTTACTAATGTTTATTAACATTAATTAATGAAAATACAGTTGTTCATTGTTTGTTCATGTTAGTTCACAGAGCATTAACTAATGTTAACAAGATTTTAATTAATTGTAGTACAATTAACATGAACTCTTCTGTTGAAATGTGTATTGTTTGAGCTGTAAAGCTGTTTAAATAATTTTAAGGTGAAAATTCTGGCTAAATTTCTGCAAAATTTTACGGGAAATAAAAAATCTATTGGTCAACGTGACTAATTTGTGTGTTCAAATTTCTTGAATCCAATGCAAAATCTGCATGGGTGAATTTTTTTAACAAAGATGTAAACTAAAATTTTTAACTTTCAACTTTTTCCTCACTAAAACCAAGTTAACATTCTGGAATCCATAAAAGTTTTGATGAAAATGATCAAAAAAGAAAAAAAGAAAAAAAAAAAAAACTGGGTGGAAGACTTAACTTGTACTGAACCCAGAATATTCCTTAAATATCCGCAACATTGGTAATGTTTCACTTATATTGGATACTTGCGCTTTAAAACTTTAACAATTAAATTGTTATATAACAAGTGAAAACGGCTTTGCTGTTATTAGTCCCTGTGAATTTCATAAAAACATTTTCCATTTTTAAAAGATGTTTTTGAACAAAGTTTCTCCATCTACCATGTCTGATTATAGCTCAGTCAGCCCCATCGCAAAGGTACTCCCAAATTTTACATGTGAATATCTAGGAATATAATAACCCTAGAAGAGGTTCAGATGTAATTTACCTCACTGAAGACATATTTAAACCACCATCACCTGAAATGTTGTAAATCCATCTCAAATTTTGAATGCATTCAATCGCAAGCAAGTTCAGGTCCAAATCTCAGGTTGCTGCTCATGGCACGTGATTTTCTAGTGCAATATGTGTGCAATGCTCAATATTCTGTCCTATTCTGCAAGGTAGTTGCTGTGGGAAAGTGAGATAAACTCTGGAATAAACTCTTATTCTACCTTTTCCTCAGGCTCTGTTGATTTAATCAAAGTTTATGTATAATTTATCTTTACTTGAATTCCTGAATGTTCAGTGCTAACGCCTGGGGAGGCATGCTGTCATGGGACTTCTATATTTGCACTTTTGTAAACAGTCTACCAAACTCAGTTTTTCTAAAGGCAATAGTTTGGGGGTTAGTGTCTCTTTGGATGTATTGCCTAATGCATGTATTAGCAAGGGACAGTGCCGTTTCAAATACTCGCTATCATCTTTTTGTTGCAAGACCAGCACTATATCATTGCTATAAGTATATCATCAGAAATCAGCATTTATATAGGATTCAAACAGTTATATATGAGGATTCTTTCAACTGTTCTTGCTCTGTAGGAATTACATGGTGTACTTGTCATGCAATACTGTTGGCTCCTGCTATTCAGTGTTTTCATATCTAAAATCAGTTATGCTTAACAAGTTGACGTGTCAAGTCATGTAAACGTCTAAAACTATTTTTTTTCTCTCTCTGCAAAGGGCAGGGACGTGCACAGGGGGGTTGCTCAGGTTGCCCGGGCAACTGCCCATATGCCCTTCTCGACTCACGTTGCCCTTCCGAGGTGGAAAAAAAAAATCGTACAATAGATGCAGAATTTCACGTAGGCCTAGATAAAAAAAAAAAAATCGCAAAGCCTCATTCACTTCCATATTTGGGCACCCGTCCGAAAGTGAAAGTCAGTAGGGGAAGGGCAAACTCTGTTTCATTGGCTGCAGCGCTGCACGCGACCGGCACCTGAGCTGAGCCTGCATGAGCGGCACTAGAAGGAGATTGTCGCGGTTGTCGGGTGAGACGACTTAACGTTGTCGGAAAGGTGAGTAAGGTTATAATCGTTAACGAAAACGGACGAAAAAACGAAAACTAGGTGGGAAAAAACACCGTCATTAACTGAAATAAAAATAAAAACGAGGCATTACAAAAAACGATAACCAAAACTGTAATGTGTGTTTGGCAAAACTAACTAAAATAAAAATAAAATTATAGATTAAATGTCCTTATTTTTCGTCTTTGTCAATGTCTTTCATAGAGCAAACGTTCAGCTGCATTTCATTTCCCTGCGTCTCTCACTCACGCGTCTCTCTCACTACTCGCGCGCGCACAGCCCCTCCCCTCCGTGCACACCGCGCCTCCATGAGAACGCGTGTTGGAAGCAAGTTCGCGAAAGGTTGGTATCTCGTTGGTAGGGGAGTGCCCTTTTTTTAGGTCAGAGCAACTGCCCCTCAAAATTCCTGTGCACGTCCCTGGCAAAGGGCATAAGCAACTCTCATAAGTGGTCAAATCAAGCCTGGCTGATTTACCTACAACAGTTTTTCGTCATGGTTACCATTCTTGTTTGCCTGCGTGATTGTCAGTTAACTAAATCCTGATAACTATTAAAAAATCTGCTCATTATAATACCGACTATGCAGGACTATTGTATTTACATGGTCTTGATGTCAAAATGTAAGCAGACAAACATGCATATATTGAATAATCTGACAGACATTTACAAAAAGAAGTGAAATTGGGGCAATGAGCCAAAACCTAGTTGTGTTGTGTTTTGCTTGAGAAAAGAATGTTGTTTATGTCATTTATGACCTTATACAACATGCATATAAATAACTATCAGCTCATTAATACACATACTGCTAGTCCAAAAAAATTAAAAATATAATAAAAATAAAAATAGTCGCCGTTTGGATGCCTAAGAGTCTATGATTGGATCATTATGTTTCTGGCACATTATATGTTTGGCAACAGTTCAAAAAAGCAAGAGTGTGTAGCTTTTAAACAACTATGTAGTAAGGCATGGCCATTTTCCAGGATGACAATGTCAACATTATATATGTCAAGATTTATATATTGGTGTATGACCTCTAGCTTAAAGAAGAGAAGATCAGCCAAAAATAGACAGGTCACATGTTAAGAGAGTGTTAGCTCTATTGACTACAGAGAGGAAAACAAACACTAAGATATAATCCAGTGACTTTCAACTCTGAGAGCAGCATTTTACCCATCAGCAAGCAAAAGCTGTAGGAGGACAGCTGTGGGCTGGGAGAACAAACATTAAAAATCAATGCAATAAGACATTGCTGCAAATATTTTTGTTTGATTCGGTTCAGTTTTTATTTCAAGACCATTACAGACTGTCTGGCTGTCTCTTTGATCTTGTGATATAAAAACTGAATACTAAAAATTCAGTTTTACAGGATTTGGAACAACAGGAGGTTGAGTAAACTATGACAGAATTTTCATTTCTAAGTAAACTCTTTTAATTAATTACAGTTACACTAACATTTTATGAAGATGATCTAAAACACATTAATTGAATGTGTGTGTGTTGTTCAGGTAAACCCTACGTTCCCTTTTGAGGGAACTTGCGCTGCATCATAGTGTTGATGCTTTGGGAACACTTCTGCGTGATTGAGTCTGAAGCATGTGTGTGAAATCAGTCCAATGGCGAAACAGTACGTTAAGGGCGGGTGATGCATGGCCAGGAAGCATAAAAGCACATCCAGTTAGTTTCTGTGCCTCAGCAAGTGCTCTGTGTTGATATTGTCTGTCTTATTTATTGTTGTCTGTCCAGAGATAGTGCAGTACACAAAAAGACATAAGATGGCGAGCAAAAAGTCATTTATATTGGGTGGTGAAACACACATCACGGGTGGGGATACACACGATTTATGCATTGCTTGTTTGGGAGCGGAACATGCTCAGTGAGCTCTCGAGGGGGCTGATTGGAGATGGGCTCTGCCTTTTCTCTACCTTCACCTGAGGGATTCAACGCTCTCTCACTGGGATTCACCTGCCTAGATCTGAGGAGGTGGATCTGCTGAGCATCAAGGCAGTGGATACTGAAAACTCGCCACTTCTGTCCTCTGCGTACAAGTAGCTGGTGGAGGTAATAACTTGTGCTATGTTAAACATTGACTGGCCTGCCAAGAAGCAGGGTGCCCATCCGAAAAGCAAACTGGACGAGTGCTTTCTTTCCCCCAAATCATCACCTCCACCCCGGGGCCTTCCATTTCTTCCTGACCTCCATAAAGAAGTTTCGAGGTTGTGGAATAAACTTCCTCTTCCTGTCTCTTCAACCCTCAAGTCCACATCTATTCGGATATCAGGGGGTTGAAATAGTATGATTATGGGCAATGCCTAAGGTGGAACAGATGCTTGTGAGCTATCTGTCCCCTAGCACGGCACTGTCCAGGCCAGTACATGTCTGCACATAATGTCCATTCTGCAGGTGTACAAGGCTGACCTGTTGAGAGACCTCAGTGAAGGTGAGGGGGTGGGGCCCGATGCTGTTCAAGAGCTGTGTTGGGCCACGGATTTGTCCCTCTGGGCCACTACAGAGACCTTCCGTTCCTTTCCTCAAAAATCATGGGGGTCAGGGCAGCACTCTCAGCTGAAGCCTCCTAAACAGAAGATGAATATGTGGACTGTTCTTCTCGTGAAGAAGGCTTAGGCTAAAAAGAAGTCATGACGCCAGTGCCGTCAGCCTTCTGAGGGCAGGCGCCTCTGGGGTGCAGTGGTGTACACCTCATTATATGGTGCCCATTCTTCCTCTGTGCCCTCAGGAGGCTGTTCTGTCAACCCCACCACCCTCCATGCCTTGGGGCGCAGCGGTTTCCAGCGAGCATATTTCTTAGTGTACCTTTTGGCCTGCTGTACATGTGATCCTTGCAGTGGTGGCTCAAGACCAAGGGGTTTTCCCTGAGGGGCAACCCAGTCCTCACGATCAAGGTTACGCGCAGTTGTCTTCGCACACTGGAGGAAGCCTTGGTTCTTGTCCAAAGTTCCCCTGTTAGGAGATCATTGTCATCGCGTCACGCTCACGCCAGATGCTTCCCTCATAGGCTGGGGAGCAGTTATGGAAGGCCGCTTACCTCAGGGTCTCTGGAGGAGTCATCATCTCTTATGGAACATAAATTGGAATGATGGCTGTCTTCCTAGCATTGAAGCATTTCATCCCAGATGTAAGAGGTCATTATGTACTTGTCTGCACAGAAAACACATTGGTGGTCTCTTATATAAATCATCAGGGGGGTCTGCGTTCATGTCCACTGTTCAAGCTGACACGCCAGGTCCCAAGGAAAGCTGGTATACATTCTGCGGTACCAAAATTTAGGAGCACACATCCTGTCGAGGCAGGGGCTGAGGCCCGGGGAATAGAGACTTATTTGGGGAGTGTTTGGCCAAGCGGAAGTGGATCTGTTTGCGTCTCAGTGAGAGAACTGGATGCTTATGTCCACAGAGCTGCCCTCTGGAGGAAAACTGATCAGCTGTATGCATGCTTTGGATCGCCTAAGCATGTGCATAGTCAAGGCTATTTCTCTTGCTTAAGAGGCCTCTTGCCAGCCTTCAATCTTGGCTGTCAGAGCTCATTCTATCAGGAGTATGGTGGCCAAGGCCTTACTATGAGGCAGCAAGAGTTCCCTTGTAAGGGAACGTCTTGGGTTTTTTTTAACTGTAACCCTTTTTCCCTAAGAAAAAAGATGCGTTGCCCTGCGATACTTTCTGTGATCAACTTGCTTCAGCTATTTGAAGCTAATGCTGGTCATTCCAGATGTGCTTTTATGCTTCCTGGTCAAGACATCACCCACTCGTGACATACCATTTTGCCATTGGAATGTTTTCACACACGTGCTTCAGAGGCAATTACGCAGAAGTGCTCCCTAAGCATCAACACTATGATGCAGCGTCTCATTCCCTTCTCAGGGAACAAGGTTTACAGCCGTATCCAGAGACATTATGGGGACACAATTTTCCCACAGATGGCAATATCTGAAATCCTTGTCCTTGTGGGGACATTTTTTGGTCCCTGTGAGAAAAACAACTTATACATTATAACTTATATTATATAGTGATGTTTTTTGAAAATCTAAAAATACAGAAAATTTTCTGTTATGGATAGGTTTAGGGGTAGGATTTTTTTTCAGAATTAGCAACACCTTCCACTAGGCAGACCTCAACAGGGCGCAGTTTTGTTTAGGAAGTACGAAATTGTACGTCACTGTTTCTGTCAATTTTTTCTTTCGTACTCCATTCTGGGTACAAATGACAAACCATATTCCAATTTCTTCACTTCATCTTTATTTAAATTAACTAATTTTGAGAGGTTCATCCGGGTTCCAACTGTTCTTTGGCTCTCCTGATGTCCCTCCCATCTTAGTTTAAATGACTGTACCAGTGTTCAAGCATTGCCTCTCCTATTCCCTTCACCCAGTGTATCAAATCCTCCTCTGTCTCAAACCTCCTATATGTCAAATAATCCATTCCCTTTCCCAATTTCTCCCTGGTAGCTCCTTCTTATAATTAATCTCTGGTATCTTAATTACAACACTGGGAAAATTACTTTCTGCTGCCCCAGCACCCTTCCCAGTAATCTCTGCAACTGTTGTTTAATCCAAGAGATAGGATCACTTTTAAGACCTGCAGACTCACTGGTGTCTTATGTTTCAGGATTCTCCTTAGGGCTTAAAAATCATGTCTATGGAAAGTCCACATAAAACATGAAAACCCAACTTGTGATTACCTGTTCCCCTCATGTGAGCCTGTCATATGCTTCCACTGTTCATGTGTTTAGTTTTCATTGATTCCTTTGTTTTATGACTCATGGTAACAGTGGTTCCTTTTTTAATTAGTTCCATCTGTTCAATGGTTGTTCCTGTCACATGTTTCCCCATGTCCATGTGTTTAAGCCCTCATGTATGCCATGTTTCCTTTTCCTGTATTGTGTGTGTTTCATTTGCTGTTGGTGAGTCTTATGTTCATGCTTGTGGTTAAGTCAAGTTCATGTGTGTTCAAACCAAGTTCATGTCTGTCCAGTCATCATCTTGTTGTGTTAGTTTCATATCTGTTTTGTTCAATAAACTGCATTTGAGTTCAGACTACTCGCAGTCAGTGGACCGTAACCAGGATCCCAGCAGTTGCTCTCCTGTAAGCTAGGGTAATCGTACCATAAAGGAGTATGTCGAGGAGTTTGGTGTGGTTTTGTTGTGTGATGTTGCATTGAAAGGCATCTTTTGGAATGTACTCAGTGACTAACTAACTGACTAACTGATGACTGAGAGTGATGTTGTGGGGAATTCAGCAGAATATATTGAGTATGCCTTGTTGCTGAGCAGTTCTTCTTTCACTGTGGGAATTGAGGAACACTGTGCCAGAGTTATCGTGGCCAGAGTCTTCTCACACCTTAACTTCCTGCCCTGTCTCGCAAAAAAAAAAAAAAAAAAAAAAAAAAAAAAAATATATATATATATATATATATATATATATATATATATATATGCCATGTTTCCTTTTCTTGTATTGCTCCTTAGCTTAGTGGTCCCAAGTTCAGTGATCCCAGAGGTCATTCTGCTCTCTATGGTGCTTCTGGTAATTGCCATTGCTATCCTGTTTGTGTGGGCCGCACACAATTCTCCAGAGGCAGCAGCATCCGTGACAACTCTTGCTTGTGCTCCCTGTCACAGCCACAACACTGATCTGCTGAGGTGATCACTTCCTCCGCCAGCTCCCCCTGGTGTCCACCTTCTCCTCCATGGTCTCATCCACTGCTCCACAGTCCATTGTCTTATCCACTGCTCCACAGTCCATTGTCTTATCCACTGCTCCACAGTCCATGTCCACCTGATCCTCCATGGTCTTGTCCACTGCTCTACAGTCCAAGTCTACCTGATCCTCCATGGTTTCATCTACTGCTCTACGGTCCATAGTCTCATCCACTGCTCTACATACCAGGTCCAACTGATCCTTCATGGTCTCGTCCACTGCTCTACTGTCCAGGCTCACCGAAATGCAACTGATTTACCAAAGAATCCACAGTGAAATGTACCGAATACAAATAAATAAAGATCAACTGAGACATTAACATTGTTGAAAATAAATAACCATATTCCTAGCATTAGGATCCATTGAAAGGTAATGTTAATTTTAGTCCTGTATCGCTCTTCTCTCCTCCTCATCTCACTAACATACCAGTGGGCGGGGCTAACGTTGCAATGATGAAGTAGGCGAGGATTTCTTCTGCGGTGGTGGCGTTTCGCTTATCTATGATAGGCAGATTCTGGGACAAGTCATTCGCTGGGCCTAGTGTCAATAAAAGCTTTTATTGGACTAACAAGGAAGTTTTCAGTTCTGAAACTTACAGGATATTCTTATAGTACATGATCTCTTATATATCAAACGCTCAAGGAAAAGTTGATTTCTCAATTCATGACCCCTTTAATGGTTGTAATTCATGAATGCTTTGGAATACAGGCCTATATTAGTATGGTTTTAAAGAAGACACTCTGTAGATAAAAACCTATGAATTTGACTTGATTTCAGAGTGCTCTTTTTAAAAGTGTACTTCAGAGTGTTAAGAAACTGAGTAATAAAAACTGTTCTATTTTAAGCATAATAAAGGGTCCCACTTTATATTAGGTGTATTTAACTACAGTGACTAACATTTAAATTTATCAATTGTACTTGTTTTTATGTTGTACTTAAATTTTAAAAAATGCATGCATGTAATTATAGTACATTGTATATTTCTGTAATTACATCTATATTTACACTGCTGACCCCTTAACCCACCCTTAAACCTACCCTTACCTGAATCTCACCTCAATAGCAGAACAAGTGTTTTGCAATACAGCATGTACATTGTACTTTTTTATGTAAGTACACAGTAGTTAAGGACACCTAATATAAACCTTCAGTTGTACAGTTAACTACTTAAAAGTTAAGTAGCTTCTAGCTAGTTGCTAGCAAGCTACAGTTTTGAAGTAACCCCCTCAACACTTGTAATAATTTTAGAATGAGTATTGAAGTTGTTATTGAAAATGTGATCATTTCAATTAAATATATTATGTACACAAAAATGATTTAAAATTGATTTAAATTTGAAATGATTTAAACATTAATTACAACATTAAACAATCTACAGTAATAGTGTCATTAACATAAAAGGTTAGTTTTTGAAAGGAACCTTCCTGAAGGAGTTGGAATGTTCCATGCTAAGCTGAATACCGACAAACTGTCACACCTGTCTTCCACACTTCCACGGCACAGCACCCCTGTGCTTATTGGCCCCCTTTCCATGCCTGGTTTCCATGGCAACGCTAATAAGAAGTGAAGAGGCTTCTCAGCTCCCTAACCACCCTGGTCTTGCTATTAAAAGCTGGAATATTCGTGCAATACCAGTGCTGAAACCTGCAAAATGTTCAGCTAATGTTTAAAAGTCGGTACATTGGTTGAAATGCCTGCTATTATATTGTCTACTTTTCGAACCACATTTACAAGATCCCTGTGAGGTTTGCAGGTGAGTGGACAGCCAATTATACTTTTCTCTGTGACAAGACGTGGGTAGATTCAAAAATGATCATTTACATAAGAACTAAAAGCTCTATAAAAATGCTAATAATTATTTATCATCCAATGAAGCACAACATGATCTCTCAATGGTTTTAAAGTCTCATACTCAATTTCAAAGTCATCAACTGAGCAGCCTTGATGCATTTTATTGCTGTATACAACATATAATTCAACTTTTTGTATCTCTATTGCTTAATATATGTATTAAAAGTTTGGAATAAATACAATTTTTAATGCTTTTGAAAGAATTTTCTTATGCTTAATATATATATATATATTATTACTCTAGTCTTCAGTGTCACATGTTCAGTCAGAAATCATTATGATATTCTGATTTGGATCACAATTATTATCAATAGTTATTGGTACTCAATTATTAATGGTGCAATAGGTGATTCTCTACAGAAACATTTTTGTTATACTGGTTGACAGTGTCCTCATATCCTGACAGCAATAATCACTATGTTAAATGTAAATGTGTTTTTATAAATATATATAATGTGTGGAAGGTGTAGGACCCTAAAATGTTGATCCAATCTTTATATTTGGTCTGAGTGAAATAATATGATGTCCTACCTGCCTGTCAGGATATGTTTTTACATACCCTCATGTACCATTCGTGCAGACATCAGCACGTTTCATACTATGCAGAGTTTATACAAGATCTCAGTCACGGAGCACCTCAACGATCTTATGCTGCGTTCACATCATAACTACCGTAATTAAGAGATGGCAACCCGTGACGTTCTAACCGGAGCTGTTCACGTCCTCAGACTTGGAATTATGCGTTTCCTTGTCAACAGTATCAACAACGAAATGAATCTGCAGCAGTCAGGTACAAGCTCTCTAAATTGTTTACATTCATTATAATTGTAATGTTGTGTGCTTTGAGACATGAAAATAGTTTAACGCCGTCTTTTGTGACACTTGTGACACTTTTTTTGTGGAAACCGTGATACATTTTTGTTTCATGATTCTTTGACAAAGGTCTTTGAACAACATTTAAAGGATCAGTTCACTTTAAAATGAAAATTACCCCAAAATTTACTCACCCTCAAGACATCCTAAGTGTGTATGACTTTCTTCTTTCTGATGAACACAATCAGAATTATATTAATAAATATCCTGATGCTCATTAACATTATCATTAACAATAATGTCTTTACTGTCACTTTTTATCAAATTAATATGTATTTATTTTCTTTTTTAGACAAATAAAACAAAAACAAAATTCTACCCCGAACTTTAGAGTATCACAGTTTCCAGAAAAGGAATATTTCTTTTTCCAAATCAGCATATTATAATGATTTCTGAAGGATCATGTGACACTGAAGACTGAAGTAATGATGCTGGAGTAAAGTAACTGCATAACAAATAAATGTCCTCTAGTGTATCATTCCTGCAAATCCCTCTAAGGTATAATCTGTTTACTTGATGTACTTCCAACATGGGAAATGTTTTATTTATTTATTTATTTATTTTGTCTTAAAATAACACCAAAATGCTATTCAATTATGCACAACTGCCTCAGTAAACACTACTGCTTAAAATAACCCTCAGGCAACAATTGACTAGATGGTCTCAAGATGGCGGTCAGCACATGACTACTGCCATGGGCTACGGAAAAAAAGACAATTCTCATTAAAAACAGATTCTCTCAATTGCCCGTAAGAGGGATATTACATTTTCACAAACCTATTGCTCATAACACGTTCGATAATTATATATTATGTATCCATAGAGAGTCAAATTTCACATTTCTTTATTTGAAGGACCCCAAGAGTTACACAAATCCATTTAAGAATGATTAGTCCTATTTTATTTTCAAATTCATGCCTTCACCATATGGATGGATTTCCAGACATCTAATAAAGCAGGGTCGCAAAGAATGTCCCACAATTGCCCCACTTTACCATAGTTATTATTGTAAATAAATTATAAATTATTAGAAACGATAATATAAATAATATAACTTTTTATTATTATTTTATTATTATTATTATTATTATTATTATATATATATATTTTTTTTTTTTTTAGAAAAGTGTCTGTTTATGTTTCGGTTTTGGGATAGGGTTAAGCACTCATATATAATATTTAAGATTTATGTATTTGAATAGACAAACTTGTTAGATATACTTAAAGAAATATCGGAGAATGAACTGGTGTGACATCATTTGGAACAAAATCAGGCCAAAACAAAGTTCATTTGGATTTCTTTTCAGGAGTTCAAGATGGCTTACCAAAGCGACCACTCCGGAAAAGATCGCTCAGGCTGGTAAACATCTTTGAACTACCATTGGTCAATGGCAATACGTAATAGGTAGGTGTGCTCTGGGGCTCCGCCCTCTTTGATGTGGATTTCCTCTGTTGAGTCCGTTGAGGTCAGACATCTGCAAGTGAAAACATGAACAGAATGAACAGCTGCTTTAAAGTAGAATTTGAAAGCAACACTGACACTGTTTATTCGTGTTTAATAAAGCTGTTTGGTTTAAAGCAATCTATTGTATAAAGTGCCATATAAATAAATGTGACGTGACTTGATTGGAGTGTTGAATTGCAGAGCTCGTGCAAACATATCCACACCGCTATGATCTGATGCTTTCTTAAAGGGGACCTATTATGCCCGATTTTACAAGACGTAAAATAAGTCTCTGATGTTCCCTGAGTTCAACATGTTCCTGGGTCAACATTTTTGTTGATCCTGGAACAACATTCAAATCAAATCAACCAATCAGATTTGAGGGACAAGTTTACAGATTATGTCAAGTTTAGGCTTAAAATCATTAATTGGTGCTTCTACATCAGTGTTATTCATCTGTCATTTCCCTCTGATTTTTGGGATAACTTATGGGCAGGGTTAGGTTTAGGGGTAGGAATAGGGTTAAGACTAAATTTTCAGACTTGAATGTTGTTCCAGGATCAACAAAATATGTTGACCCAGGAACGCATCTAACTCAGCAAAATCAGGATGTGCTGCCGTTTCAGTGTGTGCCCTTTAAATGCAAATGAGCTGCTGCGCTCGGCCTAAGAGGGCGAAGCTTCAAGAGCTTGTTCTCTGGTGTCAGGATTCAGGCCTAGTCCACACGTACACAGGTACAGAGTTTTTCCTCCTCCGTTTAAAAAAAAAAACATGCAATGAAGCGCTGTCAAAAGCCATTTTGGCCAATCAGAAGCCAGGAAAAAAGTTTATTACTGGTTCCGGTAGGCTAACAACATTGTCATTTTATTAATCATTTTATTACTATTATTATTATTAATTCCATAAACCAGAGCAATACAATACATATTCATTCAAAGTAAAAAAAAAACATTGTCATAAGCAGTGACCTGCGTATTATTGCATTCTGACGCCTCTCTTCCGCAATATAATGGAAGAACTGTGCGTTTATCTGTAGACATGTTATAAGCCCTGTTAGCAGAGTTATTAGCAGGGATATTTTGGCTACGTCCTTCATTGCACAGACTCGTCTCACGTAAACAACGGAGATAGCGGCACACAATCTGATGTCAAACAAAGGAGATAACGGCGCACACTCCGATGTCACTGGCCAGAATCTCCAGTTTCACCGTCTACACGTCAACGCGTGTTGTACCGCCCGAATGATGGCCAAAACTTTACATATGAGTTTTATGACGTTTATTTTACTTCACATAAAAGATGAAGCGTCCGTTTTCACTCTAGAAAATCACTGTAAGAGCTTAATAAAACACAGTGCAAGTGTGCATTAAAATATTATCCATAAACTCTCTATCTCTCCCTTTCATTATCATCAACATACACAGCAAAGCACACAGAAACACTCGTTACAACTAACAGTAAACAAATATATAAAGACCTTATGCCTTTTTTGGTGGCGCTTAATAAACTGGCAAACATATCCATAAATCAACTCCGATGAACTATAATAAAGTGCTCTCACCTTCATTACTGCCATATCCAGTATCACTCTGGAGACTGTGAGCTGGATCACAAACTGATCTATCCTTGAGTAACAACTTTTTAGCACAACCTCTGTTTTGTATTGTCCCCGCACATGACATGCAAGAAAAAAAATTAAATTGTGCGCACGATTTACTAATTCATTCCCTCGATTTACTAAAACGTGCGCACGATTTACTATTTCGTTCCCTCGTTTTATAAATCATGTGCATGATTTATAAATCGAGGGAACAAAATAATAAATTGTGCACACAATTTAGCCTACTCTTTGTTTCCTGCATGTCATGTCAGGGGCTCCGTAGATATTCGTTCACAAAGCAGTCCGGTGTGAAATGATTCTATTCTATTCTATTATATTTATAAGTTATATTCTAACTTATTTTTACCCTTTAAATGAAAAATGAAAAAGCACTTTGCTGTAAGTATATAGTGGCCTTAAGGCAAGTCATCTTTGAAACGCTTCTTGGGCAGCTTTTTACCAAAGCTGTTTACCAAGCTTATGATTAAATTTCATATTTGAAATCAGTTAATTCAGTTTTTAATAAAGGTTAAATGTAAATTTGTCAATATTTATGTAACTATTTGATCCCAGGTGAAAAAAAAAAAACTACATTTCTATAATATACTTAAAGTGCTCTATTTTCGCCCACTAATTTTGTACTTAATATACTAAAAATTCTTCTTTAGTACTTCTTAAGATAATCTTAAGAACATCTAAGTGTACTCAACTCAAATAGCACAGTTGAGTGCACTTAGATATTCTTAAAGGTGCCCTAGAATTAAAAACTGAATTTATCTTGGCATAGTTGAATAACAAGAGTTCAGTACATGGAAATGACATACAGTGAGTTTCAAACTCCATTGTTTCCTCCTTCTTATATAAATCTCATTTGTTTAAAAGACCTCCGACGAACAGGCAAATCTCAACATAACACCGACTGTTACGTAACAGTCGTGA